>OU342742.1:209234888-209834888 GCA_910589775.1 Avena eriantha
TTTCTAATTATGTCTACACTATGTGTGTGTATGTATGTGTGGATGCATATATATTGGTTGCAAAATAATTGTATATGTATGTATATATTGATGCATAGTAACTGATTTATATCTAATAAAAGCATTTATGAGAAGATTATATGTATGAGATGCTTATGGCATAGCTGAAGCCATGGATATGCTACTATGTTGCCATATGATTTATTTTTAGCATGCACTTGTTTTCACAATGTAGGATGGACCATTACTACCCCAGGCGACACATCGTGCTTGGTTTATTGAGAATGATAAGGAGGAGGTAAGCCCTACACATATTTTGTTTTCATTATCTTTGCAAGTATTAAGGTAGTGACCCGACATTCATTTAACATTTGTAGATACGCCACGCATGAGGGGCACCCGTGTAGAAGACATTCCGCATCATGTTTGGTATGAGTGCGGTGACCCAGTACACCACTTCATGTTATAGTGTACAAGTTATTGATATGACACTCCCGGAAGTCTCTATCCGCAAATATCACATCCCTCAGAGTGGTACAATAGAAACATTGGAGGTCCAACAACTTTCTTTATTAATTCACACTAAGAGCCAAAAGTGTACAAAAGCTTCGAGATCCTCCTCATTCCCTTGAGGGTTCACAACGTGATAAATTTTTAAATGCAGGTATGATAGCTTCCTAATCAATGGTAATAATAAGCTTAAAACCATTGGAGCTTGCAACTTATTGGAGAAGCTACACTATTGCTAGCTCATCTACCTATGCATTTCTGAGGTTCCTATGTCTACATATTGTCTTATTTCAACTAATATGATACTTTATTGTTGATTCTATCCTTCATGACGGTCGTCATGTCTTCTCATAACTTAAGCAAGGGTTAAGATGATAGATTGAGTACGAGCATACTCAATAAATTCTATGATGGTTGTCCGATGTTTGTTTGAAAGTCACTGATCAAAGATCTAAGACTTGTGCAAGTTTTCAAAAACGTTTTTTTAGAAAAGGTTAGTTTTAGATTTTTAAAATTCTAAGCTGTTAGTCTTCACTTGTTATCTGAACTTTCACAGAGTTCCTTTCGATGCTGCGATCGCAGTTCTTTCCTAGCACCGGGAGTAACATGTCATATTTTTATACACCCGAGAGGTCCGCTACTTTGCCCACACATATCCTTGACCGTATTACTCATTCCATATTTCCTTAGATATGGGACGTTGATACGTTGCTAACGTATCTATAATTTTTGATGTTCCATGCTTATTTTATATCTACTTTCTTATGTTTTGTCCACACTTTGGAGTAATTTTACAGATTTTCTGGAA
Organism: Avena eriantha; assembly: GCA_910589775.1. NCBI lineage: Eukaryota > Viridiplantae > Streptophyta > Magnoliopsida > Poales > Poaceae > Avena > Avena eriantha. The sequence goes on from OU342742.1 coordinate 209,236,207, forward strand.
CTAACCTATTAACAAGATGCCACAGTGCCAGTTGCCTGTTTTCTGCTGTTTTTGGTTCCAGAAAAGTCAGAAAATGAATAGTCTCGGAATTGGACGGGACAAAAGCCAAAGTCAATATTTTACCGGGAGACACATGGAGTCCGAAGGAGAGACGAAAGGGGGCACAGGGCGGCTAAACCACCCCTTGGCGCGGGTATCCCTAGGCCACGCCAAGGCATGCTGTGGGACCCTTGGACGGCCACTGACCTTGCCTCTTCGCCTATAAGAAGCCTCTGATACAAAAGCACTAAATCGTCCAGCCTCCAGCCATGAAAAGTTCCGCAGTGCCGCCGCCTCCGAAGGGGAGATTTGGGGGACAGAAAGTCTCTATTCCGGCACCCTGCCAGGACGGGGAAGTGCCCCCGGAACCATCTCGATCGATCTCCACCACCATCTCCATCACCGTTGCTGATTCCCATGATGATGAGGGAGTAGTTCTTCCTCAAGGCTAAGGGTTCTACCAGTAGCTATGTGTTCATCTCTCTCTCTCTATGCATGATCATATTGTGATCATGAGCTTTGTAATCAAGTAGATCGACCTTGCTCCTCAAGTGCTTTATAAGATCTCTGCTCTCCCCATGTGTGTGAAAGTGACAGCATGCACACGATGGTGGCACTTAGCTAGCGATTACAAGTACTTGTTATGAGTTATATTTGGAGGTGGATGTTTCTATGAAATTGTGGTGTTTGTTGGAACCATCTAGTGCTCAAGGTGATAGTGTGGGGTTATCTAGATGGGAAAAGCGAGCTTTGAGGTGTGCTGTTATAGCCCTACCATGGATTAGCGTGTCCAACCGGAGAATAGTTCAGCGTAGTATCATAAAGAGAAGATATGTATATGAGAGTGTTCACTAGCGAAAGTATGATTCCTATGCCTTGTTTCTAAGCATTGAAACACCGTTTGTAACTAGATCTGTTACATGTTTGCTTGCTGCCATCTTTATTTCAGGTTGCCTTTAGACTCTTCCACGCCATCAAAGTATTTTCTAGCACTGTTGTCTTATATCTATACCACTTGTACTTCACTATCTCTTCGCCGAACTAGTGCACCTATACACCTGACAAGTGTATTGGGTGTGTTGGGGACACAAGAGACTTCTTGTATCTTGATTGCAGGGTTGCTTGAGAGGGATACCTTTGACCACTTCCTCCCTGAGTTCGATAAACCTTGGGTGATCCACCTAAGGGAAACTTGCTGCTGTTCTACAAACCTCTACACTTGGAGGCCCAACAACTATCTACAAGAATAGAAGTGCGTAGACATCAGGTCTTGATACCAGGTTTCACCGAGTCATGTCGAGTCCCTCTCCACGACTCCGATGCCCACCCATTGTAACAAATTTCGGCCGAGAGACCTATGTTAAATTACCATCCCTTCTAATATGCCTATCCGTTAACTTGAAGGAGAGGATATGGATATCATGGGATCCCACCCGGTGATCTCCTCTCTAGATCTCTGCTCGACTATATATACGAGGACAACAAAAGGAAGAAGGTACTTTTGACTTGCTCGCTCCATAAAAAGATATGTGGTTAGTGTGGTACTATACGACACAAGAATGGATGACTACTGTTGTTGTTAAGCCCTAACTTTCATGGTACAATAGAATCTCTACCATATGATCTTTCAACCATGTATGCATCCATGATTCCACCGCCCACCATTTATTTATTTCATTTCTAGAACGGTGTTGTGATTTGAAAGCAAGAAATTATATTTTGAAAACATTTTCGTAAAATAAGACAAAGGACATGTAAGATTTCACTTGCAATAGGATTGCAAGATTTACCTCACAAATGTGATGCAAGTATGAACTTGTCTGGTAATTACGAGATAATGCAGTTCCAAGATTTTACTTGACCCTGGACCTTGGGTTCTGGAATTCGCAACATCATTCGATAAAGACAATGTTTCATTGGAAAAAATGTGATGCTCTAATGAAATTATATGTAATGCACTCCTTGTGTTTTTTTGGATTTTTATTAACTCAATTTCATTTTAGGTGATTTTCTCCATTTTTAGAGTTTTATTATAATTTCTTTGGTCTTTTATTTATTATAGAAATTCACATAGTGTTATTAGATATTTACTTTGGAATTTCATATTTCTATGAAAATTAGGGTCCACATATTTACTATTATTTTTCTAGATTTTATTAGAATTTGTATGAATTTTTAATAGTCTAGGAACTCAATTATTATCACTCAAAAATTCATAAAATTAAAGTTTTTGGACAAATCCCACAAAAATACTTTTTGGATTTGTTCAAATTTTCTACACACAAAAATATTTTTATTTTATTTTTCTGAGTTTTTATGTGTAAGTTATGATTTATTTGGATTTAAAGGTATTTGTGAAATGACCAAAATGCCCCTAAGTATTTGGGGACCCAAGTGGTCAAAACCACTTCTTGGACTCGGTCCAGCCCAGCACGGCTCACTCCTCACACGTCACACACACACACTATCTATCGTGGAAATGGCCACGGCAGTCGCTGCTACTGGCAGCAATTGATTGTAACATGAGGAAGAGCTGGCGGCCATATGCGGTGCGAGATGGGGGCGGATGCACATGGTTTACCCAGGTTTGGCCCCCGGAGGGTAAAGACCTACTCCTACTAGATTCGATTAATGGAGAGCGAGTTATGGGGGTGGTGAGCTCGGCGTCTAAGCAGCGAGTCACTTGAGGGGGTGTATGATGGAACGTAAGTCCTCAAGGTACCCTAGGGAGGTTTATATATGAAGCACCTCGCTAGGGTTTATAGTTTGCCACCGAACAAGATAAGGATTCAGAGGCTTTTGACCTAATCCGACTAGGCTTCAAGTATGCTTATGTGCCTTCAGTCTCCAGTCGTCAGGCCCTCTCCTATGTCGCATTCCTGTCGTCGTCCTTTAGGGCCACTCGCAGACCCTTCGGCCCAATCGGAACGTCCTGCTGGGTATACCCCCTTTGGCATATCCCCATCAGTAGTCCCCGAGGCCATTGTTGATTCAGGCACAGGTGTTGTTTTGGCGGTCGAAGTAGGCAAAACCAATTTGGACGCCCAGTCGAGTCGGCGATGGACTCCACTAAAACCGAGGAAATTTTCCCCAGGCTTCCATTCGCCGCTCCGACAAATGTCACTGCTACCAATTCGCTGCTTCGGCGAATGGAGAAGACTAGCGGGTAGCGAGTGGAATGGAGGAGTTGGACCGTCAATTCTGGTCAAACTATTCGTTGGAAATCCCAACGGTAACTTCGGCGTAATTACCGCAGGTAACGGCTACCCTGAATTTGGCGGGTAGCGGTCCTCTATAAGGGGAGTGACGAATCAGCTCTGCAGATCCTTCCTCGCATTCTTCATTCTCCCACATTCATTCTTCCTGCCTTCCTCCGATTCGATCCTTTCGCACCGTGCGATTCCACATCCTTCCTGATGGCGCCTCCCAAAGGCTCATGGGGAAAATCCAAGTGCACCACAGCCCAGCTCAAGTCCTTCAAGGACGCCGAAGTCCTCCGCAAGGGGAACTGGCGGGTTCCCCCTCCTTCGAGACCGAGCTGAAACCGCGAGCCGGCGAATTCATCTGTTTCCCTAGTCATCTAGAAAGAGGTTTGGGGTTCCCCACCTTGCTCTTCTTCTGGTGCTTCTGCGCGTATTACGCGATCAAGCCGTCGGATCTTGGACCACACAGCATCGAGAAGCTGGCGATCTTCGTCGCCTTCTGCGAGTGCTACTTCGGCTGCAGGCCGTATTTTCCGCTGTGGTTGGAACTCTTCCACGGCCGCATTGGGCGCGAGGCGTCCGGCGGCTTGATATTGGTTGCAGGCGGCGTCACGTTCCAATTTGAAGCCGAAGGCTAACTTCATCAAGCTCCTTCTGCCAAAGAAAGCCGCCAGTGAGTGGAAGAAAAGTTGGTTCTATGTGAAAGAATCCACTCCCTCTAGTGAGGTGGCGCTTCCCGAGTTCGTCGCCGAGAGGAGCGAGCCTCGCCGATTGGTGCCGAAGAAGCTCCCCGAAGACCAGAGGATGGCCGTCACGGAGATGATGGACTAGATCCAGAGGCTGAAGGACCAGGGGTTGACTTCGATCAAGCTTTACAACTGCTGGCTTGGGCGGCGCCTGGTTCCGCTAGCGGCTCGGTCGCATTGGATGTACGAGTATAGCGGGAAGCACGACCCCTCCCGAGCCAGCAAAGAATCATGGGAGGCCGAGGACTACAAGGTAGCCCTGAAGAAGATCACTGACGCGGAATTCACCACCGTGTCAGTCGGGCTCGCCCCAGACACTACCGTGAAGAATGAAGCCCCCACAGTAAGTTTTCTTCCCAATTGTCATTTCCGCAATGTGATTCGCAGTCGCATCTTCTGATACTTACTCGTGGTGGTTCTCAGCTTTTTCAGGTGTGGGAGGGCTGGCTTCCTCCGCTCAATGAAGAGGTCCCCCGGGAGCTCGAGGAGGACTTCGAAGGAGACTCCTCCAACAGCGACGAGGAGGAGGAGGTTCCTCCCCCAGCACCTACGGCTTGCAAGACTCGCATGCAGAAATAGCGCGAGTTCGAGGCGAGTCGCAACCTCTATGAACACGAAGGAGGCGACGAGGTCGCCCAGGAGCACACATCCTGGCGCACGGCTAAGCCGTTGAAGCCCGTGCACAAGCCCAAGTCACCAGGGAGGAAGCCAACGTCGCCATCCAAGTCGGCGGCGGTGTTTGAGTCAGATGATGACTCTGACGATGAAGGCACTCCCGAGATTTCGAACAAGGCCCCAGAGGATGCGATTCCGATTAGGGGGTTGAAGGGTGAAGGCACCGAGGCGGCGGTAGAGGTTCCCCTGGCGGTGATTGCGCCAACGGTTTCGGGGGTTCCGATCCAGGAGGCGGCTGAAGCAGGGACAGCGAAGTCGCCGCAGCCGTCGAGAGCGGCCGCGTCTTCGGAGCTGTCGTGGAAATGGCCACGGCAGTCGCTGGCACTGGCATCGATTGAGTGTTTAATGAGGAAGAGTTGGCGGCCATCTACGGTGCAAGATGGGGTAGGATGCACATGGGTTTACCTAGGTTCGCCCCCCCGGAGGGTAAAGACCTAGTCCTGCTAGATTAGATTATGGGAGAGCGAGTTACAAAGGTGGCGAGCTCGGCGTCTAGGCAGCGAGTCGATTGAGGGGGTGTATGATGGAATGTAAGTCTCTAGGATACCCTAGGGAGGTTTATATATGAGGCACCTCGCTAGGGTTTACAAGTTATCACCGAGCAAGATAAGGATCCGGAGACTTTGACCTAGTCCGACTAGGCTTCTGCTACACTCCTGGGCTTCTAGTCGCCAGTCGCTGGGCCTTTCCTTCCTTCGTAGTCCAGTCGCCGTCTTTCGGATGCACTCGCAGGCCCTTCGGCACAATCGGAACGTCCTGCTGGGTATACCCCCTTCGGCATATCCCCATCAGTAGTCCCCGAGGCCATCGTTGATGCAGGCGCAGGCGCCCTTTTGGCGTTCGGAGTAGGCGAGCCCAATTTGGGCGTCCAGTCGAGTCGGCGATGGACTCCATTAGAACCAAGGAGAATTTCCCCATGTTTCCACTCGTCGTCTCGGTGAATGTTACCGCCGCCAAGACGTCGTCTTGGCGAATGGAAAGACTGGCGGGTGGCGGGTGAAGTGAAGGAGTTGGACCATCAAATCTGGTCAAACTATCCATTGGAATTTCCAACGGTAACTTCGGCGTATTTCCCGTGAGTAACGGCTACCCCAATATTGGCGGGTGGCGTTTCCCATATAAGGGGAGTGATGGTTTAGCTCCGCAGACTTTCTTCGCATTCTTCATTCTTCCTCATTAATTCTTCCTACCTCCAATCTTCCTGCCTATGTCCTTCCGACTAGTCGTTTCCGTATCGTGCGATTCCGCATCCTACCCGATGGCGCCTCCCAAAGGCTCATGGGGGGAAACCCAAGTGTACCACGGCCAGCTTAGATCTTTCAAGGACGCCGGAGTGCTCCGCAAGGGGAATTGGCGGGTTCCCCCTCCTCCAAGACTGAGTCGAAGCCGCGACCCGGCAAGTTCATCTACTTCCCCAGTCATCTTGAGAGGGGTTTGGGATTACCCACCTCACTCTTTTTCCACCCCTTCTGCGCGTATTACACAATCAAGCCATCGGATCTTGGTCCGCATAGCATCGAGCAGCTGGCGATCTTCGTCGCCTTCTGCGAATGTTACCTCGGCTACAGGCCGTATTTCCCGCTATGGCTGGAGCTCTTCCACGGCCACATCGGGCACGAGGCGTCCAGCGGCTTGATGCTGGCCACAGGCAGAGTCACATTTCAACTGAAGCCGAACGCCAATTTCGTCAAGCTCCTCCTGCCAAGAAGGCCGCCAGCGAGTGGAAGAAGAGCTGGTTCTACGTCAAGGAAGCCACTCCCTCCGGCGAGGTGAATCTTCCTGAGTTCGTCGCCGAGAGGAGCGCGCCCCGTCGGTTAGCACCGAAGAAGCTTCCCGAAGACCAGCGGATGGCCGTCGCAGAAAGGATGGATCAGATCCAGAAGCTGAAGGACCAAGGGTTGATTCCGATCAACCTTTACAACTGCTGGCTCGGGCGGCGCCTGGTTCCGCTGGCGGCTCAACTGCACTAGATGTATGAATACAGCGGGAAGCATGAACCATCCCGAACCAGCAAGGAGTCATGGGAGGCCGAGGACTACAAGGCCGCCCTGAAGAAGATCACCGACGCAGAGTTCACCAGCGTGGCGGTCGGGGTCGCCCCGTACACTCCTGTGAAGAATGAATCCCCCACAATAAGTTCTCTTTCCAATCGCTACGTCTGTGTCTCAGTTTTCAGTCTCCTCGCTTGGTGTTTTACTCGTGGTGGTTCTCAACTTTTTCAGGTGTTGGAGGGCTGGCTCCCTCCGCTTGATGAAGAGGTTCCCTAGGAACTGGAGGAAGACTCCGAGGGGGACCCTTCCGACATCGACGGGGAGGAGGAAGAGGTCCCTCCCCAGCGCGTGTGGCTCGCAAGACCCGCATGCAGAGACAACGTGAAGTCGAGGCGAGCCGTAGCCTGGACGAGCATGACGAAGGCGACAAGGTCGCACATGAGCATACGTCCCGGCGCACCGCTACGCCGTCGAAGCCCGCACACCAGCCCAAGTCGCCAGCGAAAAGGCCCGCGTCGCCGGCCAAGTCGGCGGTGGTGTTCGAGTCGGATGACGATTCCGATGATGAAGGTTCTCCTGAAGTCTCGCACAAGGCCCCAAAGGACGCAGTACCGACAAAGGGGTTGGAGGGCGAGGACACGGAGGTAGTGGTAGAGGTTCCCCTAGCGGCGATTGCGTCGACGACCTCGGGGGTTCCAAGCCAAGAAGCGGCTGAGGCGATGGCGTCCAAGTCGCCACAGCCATCGAGGGCGGCTGCGTCGGAGCCGGAGATCCCGGCGACTGCAGCGTCATCGTCAAGGAAGCCCTCGGTCTCGTGGGCTTCAGACGTCTTCGAGAGGGGGATCAGCCGCAAGCTGGGTCCCGAGTTGGACAAGCCCGCCCACATTAGCACCGGGCTTCGCGTCCTTCCAGTCGCTAAGTAAGTAGTGCTCCCTCGTCCCAATCCGCCTTGCTCCTTTGTATTGTCGTTGTATTGATTGACGGGGCTCGTGCAGGTCGGGGGCAAAGAAGATTGGCCGTCCTTCGGTGGCTAAGATTCCACCAGCCACCGAGATGGGAGAAGGCGACCTACCCAAGAAGAGAAAGGCCACCAGAGATGTGGCGACCACCGAGGTCGTGAAGAAGCAGAAGGGGGGCGCCGACGACGCTATGACCAAGGGCAGCGCCACGGAATTAGCTGCTACGCCAGTCACCGAAGAGGCGGTGGCGACGCGATCGGAACCAGCCTTGGCTCCGTCCGTGCCGGAAGCGCCGGTCCCGACAACTAGCGCCCCCGCCAGAGCGTCGGCGACGTTCCCGCGTTTCATGGCGAGGGGGTTTCCGGGTGTGGCGGACACGCAGTCTCCGCAGAGTCCAGAAATCGTGGATGCGGACATTAGGTCCCGCCGTGGGCGCACTTCCTTCACGATCCCGTCGACTGATGCCGGGGAACTTCACAAGATGCTCGGCGCTGCTATTCAGGTATGTCTAGTCCCCGAGTTCCTGGTCGCTGAATGTCAGCGTTTGGGAACTGAACCTCTTGCTCCTTTCCAGTCCCCGAATTCCTAGTCGCTGAATTTTGGCGGCTAGGAATTGATTTTCTTGTCCCTTCTCCAGTCCCCGAGTTCCTGGTCGCTGAATTTCAGCGAACAAGAACTGAGTGTTATTTTGCCAAATGCTGAGGCGAGTTGTTTGTTTGCAGGGGTTGCAAAGGGAGTCGACCGATCGGCAGGCCATGAGAGAGCGCTTGGAGCGTGATTTGCGCGAAGCACAAGAGGTGAATCAGCGGCTTCAGGAAACTATTGGTGAGTATCTGTCTGTCTTTACTCTGCTCTTTCAAGTGTGAGCTAGTCATGTATAGTATGCTGATGGCTTCTTGCAGATGGTTTTCTGGCTGAGATCTCCAAGGCCCGTGAGGGGTATGTTCCGGTCGCCGAGCTGGACGCAGCGAATGGACGAATAGCCTCCCTGGTCAAGGACTTGAAGGAGGAGAAAGCAGCCTCGATTTCTTCGGAGGAGCGAGCAAAGGCTGCCCTCGCCGCGGCTGAGGAAGAACGCAAAGCCACGGATTCCATCATCGTGGGGCTGCACAACGAGCAAACTGCCTTGGAGAAGCACATCAAGGAGAACTGCCGCAAACTCCTTGGTGAGTCTTTGTCTTCGCCTGACCCTTTTGTCGAGTCCCCGCTTTGGGGGTTTCATAGTTTCACTGACACCTGGCTTTACAGCTGTGGTAGGCCAGAGCGACCCCGTGGTGCAAACTTACAATGCCTCGCAGTGCGTGACTATCGTGGTGAATGCGGCCACGACCTCGGCGTTGTGTGTCCAAGCGGCTCTTCAAGGCATGTCCCCCACCGAAGTTATTCCTGGGGGGCTTACGGAGGTGTGGCGCTATCTGGAAGAGGTACCCGCCGTTGTGGAGTGGATGACGCGCTCAGCGTTCAGGCGCAGGGCCGCCACAGCGTTGAGCTTGGGTCTCGCCCATTTCCCGGATGACTTCGACCTTGACGATGTGACGAGTGGCTATCCGTCAGCGACCGCCACGGTGGAGATGTCAGAGGTGCTGAAGCTGACCACAAAGGCCACCCCTTACGCCGATCGTGTCTTGGTGATGGGGGATCTGCTGCCGTATCAGGAGACAGTGTTGGCGCCTAGCGACCCCGAGCTGGAGCACCGCGACATGAAGTCGGAGCAGCCCTTCCGGTCGTCGTTGTCGAAGTCGCTGACAACGTACCCGACGAACCCGTGGCAGCCTTTTGTGCGCGTCAAGGGGGGTGGCGCTGCTTCTTCATCAGGGCCTATGGAGTAAACAATGTAATTGTCCAAGTTGTGATGTATGCCAAGTGGCCAGTGCTGTAAGATATTTTTGCAATATATGCATGGGGAGTCGATCGACTCGTATTGCGATTAAGAATGTGTGTTGTGTTTTGTTTATGCATTGTTTTAATTGGGCGAGTCCCCGAGCGCGTCCGCCCTTTAATGGGGTATAACTCGATTGTATACTTTTGTGTATTGTTTTGTTTATGCATTGTTTTTATCCCTCGCGTCTTCTAAGTGGCGAGTCCCTGAGCGCGAGTAGGACTAACTTATAAGCGAGTCCCCGAGCATGGTGCCCGACCGCATTGGTCATGCTCCTGTTGCAGGTTGTGAGTGCGTTGTTTGTAACGCGTCTCCTCCCCTGGCCCGGAGAGCCAGTCGCTTGGCGAGCCCTAGGCAGCTCTCTTATTTGGTGTATTCCCGAGCCACGTGGTGGTTCCCGTTTTGCAGAGTCCCCGTCCATGGTACTTAACCATTCAAGTCGCTTTGCACGAGGGTGGGAGGGACAGGTCGCTGTGAGAAGCGTGTACCGGATGTCTTGGCCTGGTGGGCCAGTCAGGCTAGGCGACTATAATGGCGGCTCCTGGTTGGTGTTTTTCGTGGACGACCCAAGGCCCGAATATTTCCGGTGCCCTTGTGCCGCACTACTTAGCCGTGCCGGTCTCTCGACAAGAGGTTGACTTCCGTAAGTAGCATATTGCTAGTATGTACGAGTGCGAGTGGCACAAGAATATGGCGAGTGGACACAATTTGTGCGATCCGGATGAATTTCAGTATATATATTCCGATGGAGTACAATCTGAGGTTCTAAGTATAGAACTTTCTGAGGAGGTTTACATTCCATGGCCTCCCGACCTCCAGTTGGGCGTCACCCTGTATGTCGATGAGGTAGTAGGCATCGTTGCCAAGGACTCGGCCTATGGCGAACGGTCCCTCCCATGGGGGGAGAGTTTGTGCATGCCCTTCTTGTCTTGGGCCAGTCGCAGGACCAGGTCGCCTTCCTGGAAGGTGCGAGTTCGCACTCGGCGGCTGTGGTAGCGGCGGAGTCCTTGCTGGTATATGGTGGTGCGGCAGCGAGCCAGGTCGCATGCCTCATCAAGTTGATCGATGCTGTCTTGGCGGGAGACCTCGTTGGCTGCCTTGACGTAGTTGGAGACTCGAGGTGAGTCATGCTCCAGGTCGGTTGGCATTACGACCTCGGCGCCATACACCATGAAGAAGGGTGTGAACCCGGTTGAGCGGTTGACGGAGGTGCGAATCCCCCATATCACAGAGGGGAGCTTGTCGACCCAGTATCCTGGCGTGCGCTCGAGGGGCACCTGCAGTCGCGGCTTGAGCCCATGGAGGACGCTCTGGTTGGTGCGTTCTGCTTGGCCATTCAATTCCGGGTGAGCGACTGATGCGAGGTCAAGTCGGATGCCATGTTCTTCATAGAATTCCACCATGGCCCCCTTGGAAAAGTTGGTGCCGTTGTCTGTTATAATGCTGTGCGGGTAGCCATACCGGTAGATGAGTTCGCGTAGGAACTTGGTGGCCGTCTTGCCGTCGCACTTTTTATCGGCTTGGCCTCGACCCATTTGGTGAACTTGTCGACTGCGACCAGGAGTTGAGTGAAACTAGACGGGGCCTTCTTGAAAGGGCCTACCATGTCCATGCCCCATACGGCGAATGGCCACGTGATGGGGATGGTCTTGAGTGCCGAGCCAAGGAGGTGCGTCTGGTTGGCGTACTTCTGGCACCCGACGCATCGTTGGACGATGTTGGTGGCGTCGGCGTGTGCGGTGAGCCAGTAGAAACCATGTCGCATGGCCTTGGCGACTAGTTACTTGGCGCCGGCATGATGGCCGCAGTCGTCGGCGTGAATGTCCTGGAGGATCTTGCGGCCTTCTTCTGGCTGTACGCAGCGCTGGAACACGCCGGTCACGCTGTGCTTGTGGAGCTCGCCGTTGATGATGACGAAGGATTTGCAGCAGCGCACGATCATTCGCACCTCTGTCTCATTGCTCGGTAGGAGTTTGTGTTCCAGGAAGGCGGCGTATGGTGCTGTCTAGTCGCTAGGTTCCACAACCATGGCGACTAAGGTCGGTTCTGGTTGTAGTGGGATCCCGACGTCGATATCTTTTGGTGGACTGACCGATGGTTTGTGGATGATGTCGAGGAAGACGCCTACTGGAGGCGCTTGTCGGGTCGATCCGATGCGAGAGAGGGCGTCCGCCTCCTCGTTTTTGCGCCTGTCGATCCACTCAACGGAGTAGCCGTAAAAATGTCCTTCCAACTGGTCGACAGCTTGGCGGTACGCGATCATCGTCGGGGAGACGACGTCGCACGTCCCGGCGACTTGGCCGGCGACTAGGTCGGAGTCGCCATAACATCGTAGGCGGTTGACGTTCATCTCTTTAGCGGCTCTCGTGTCGTGAAGGAGGGCCTCATATTCTGCCATGTTGTTGGTACAGGGTTTGAAGTTGAGGTGGAGCACGTAGCGGAGCTTGTCTCCTTTGGGGGGAGGTTAGGATGACCCCATCCCCTACGCCGTCAGCGTTCTTGGAGCCGTCAAAATGGAGCGACCAGTAGTGGAGGTATGGGAGCTTCTCTGGCTGCTATGCTTCTTCCCAGTCTACAAGGAAATGAGCCAGGGCTTGTGACTTGATCGCTTTGCAGGGCTCGTACTTGATGTTGTGGACGCCAATTTCGACGGCCCACTTGGTGACTCGCCCGGTTGCCTCGCGATTGCGTATGATGTCCTGAAGGGGCGCAGAGGAGACCATTGTGATTGGGTGCTCCTGGAAGTAGTGTGGGAGTCGCTGATGTGCTCGGAATACCGCGTACACTAGTTTTTGGTATTGCGGGTAGCGCTGTCGTGAGTCCGTTAGGACTTCGCTGATGTAGTAGACAGGGTGTTGTATGGGGCACTCCTTGCCCTCTTCCGGTCGTTCGACGACCATCACGGCACTGACGACTCGAGTAGAGGCCGCGACGTAAATGAGCATTGGCTCTTTGTCGAGTGGCGCGGCGAGTAGAGGTGCCGCGAGTATCACTTCTTTGAGCGCTTTGAGTGCGTTGTCAGCCTCCGCGTCCCATTGGAACGTGGGGTTCTTGCGCATCAGGCGGTAGAGGGGCATTGCCTTCTCGCCTAGCCGGGGTATAAAGCGACTGAGGGCCACGACTCGCCCTGCCAACTTCTGGACGTCGGGCAGGCACTCGGGTTTCCCAAGTCACGCGATGGTGTCGATCTTGGTGGGGTTGGCTTCGATGCCTCGCTTGGAGACTACATAACCCAGGAGTTGTCTGGTGGGGACGCCGAAGGTGCATTTTCCGGGGTTCAGCTTGATGTTGTACCTCCACAAGTTTGCGAAGGTTTCGGCTAAGTCGGCAAGCAAGTCGTCCTGGCGTGTGGATTTTACCACCACGTCGTCGATATAGACACGAATGTTGCGGCCAATTTGGCTCGCTAGACACTCCTGCACGCACCTCTGGCATGTGGCGCCTGCATTCTTGAGGCCGAACGTCATGGCCATGTAGTAGAATGCGCCGAATGGTGTAATGAACGTCGTCTTCTCCTCGTCCTCGACCGCCATCTTGATCTGGTTATAACCAGAGTAAGCGTCGAGAAAGCATAGTGACTCTGATCCCGTGGTCGAGTCGATGATCTGATCGATGCATGGTAGGACGAACTCCTCCTTCGGGCAAGCGCTGTTGAGGTTGGTGTAGTCAATGAACATTCTCCATGTGTTGTTCTTTTTTAGAACCAGGACTGGGTTTGCCAGCCACTTGGAGTACTTGATTGGCCTGATGAAGCCTGCGACTAGTAGGCGCTGAACTTCTTCAGCGATTGCTCGACGGCGCTCTTCATTGAAGGGTCGTAGCGACTGCTTTACTGGTCGCACTTTGGGATCGGCGTTGAGTTTGTGCTCAGCGAGTTCCCTCGGGACACCTGGCATGTCAGACGGCTTCCATGCGAAGATGTCGCGCTTCTCACGGAGGAACCCGATGAGCGCGCTTTCCTATGCGGGGCTCATGTGCGCCCCAATGGTGATCGTCTGGCTAGAGCCGCCTAGGACGAGCTCGACGGTGCAGGTGTGCGTGGTTGCGTCGAACGTGGAGTTCGCGGCTGTTGGTTTCTTCAGGACGGTGGGGTCGTCCTTGTTGATGTTGCCCGCGTATTTCACGAGCTCCTCCACGTGGTCTGTCTCCGCTGTGATGACGGTGTCGGCGAGCTCGGCGCCCTTGTCCTCGCATTCCACGGCCATGTCGGGGTCGCCGTGGACGGTGATGATGCCGCTTGGTCCGGGGAGCTTCATCATGTTGTAGGCGTAGTGTGGGGTCGCCATAAACTTTGGAATGTCTGGCGGCCCAGGATGCAGTGGTAGGGGCTGCGGAAGTTCACCAGCTCAAACACGATCCTCTCCGTGCGGTAGTTTGCTAGGGTGCCGAAAGTGACTGGCAGCGTCACTTTCCCGATCGGGTACGCTTTCCGACCGGGGACGATGCCGTGGAAGGTCATCAGTGTTGGCTCGATGGCTGCTTCTGGGAGCTGGATCCTTTTGAACGTGTCGAGGTACAATATGTTGATGGAGCTCCTACCGTCCATTAGCGTCTTAGGCAGCCAGTAGTCGGTCACCTTGGGCCTGACTACCAGGGTGACTCGCCCTGGATATTCGATCCTTGGCGCATGGTCCTGGCGACTCCAGGTGATGCTCTGCTTGGACTAGCTTAGGAAGCGAGGGATGTCGACTTGTGTCACCGCATTGACGGCGACTGCACGGGCAAGCACCTTCTTCTCGCACTTGGTGCCGAGTCTGGTGAAGGTATTTAGCGAGCCGACGACAGAGCCGAAGCCGCCGCCGTTCCCATTGTCCCGAGGTGGGTTGTTGTTGGGGTCCTCCCTTGCTCGTCTCGCCTTCTCAATCTCTTTGAGAGAGTGGCAATCGGCGATGGTGTGGGTGGCGGGTTATACCTCCCTGCTATGGTAGATGTAGGGTTGATGGAGCAGGGCGGCGGGGTCAAATTTCGGCCTCGTCGTGTTGTTGGCACGGTAGTTCCCACTATCACGGTAGTTTCTTCCGTCGCGGCGGTTGTTCTTGGAGTCGCGCTGGCCGTAGCCGGCTTTGGCGACGAAGTCGACTCGCCCGTCCATGCGACACTTGCCCGTGATGCGGGTGTTGCTATAGCGCATGTCGCGTAGGCGCCCGCTGTCGTGGATGCTAGTGCGGTGTCTTCCTCCCGACTCGTCGTCGGAGTCTTGGTTGGGGTCCTCCTCCGTGTAGCGCTTGGCGATCTCGAGGCGGTCGGGTATGTTGTCGAGCGTCCGGTAGACCCTCTTGATCTTGGCGACCAGGGGTTTGTACCGGCATGCGTTCTTTAAGAAGTGTATCGCCATGTCTGGGTGGATGCCGGAGGCGTTTATCCACAGTTCTTGCCATCTTTGGATCCACCGGCGAGTCGACTCGTGTTGTCCCTGGATGCATCGCTCCAGGTCCTCTATGGTGGTGGCATGGGTGTAGGAGCCCTCAAAGTGTCCGACGAAGGCGTCCGGAGTCAATGCTATCGGCGGGGAGCGTGTTGATCCACTGCCGGGTCGCACCCTCCATCATCAGGGGGAGGTAGCGAGCGGCGAGCAGGTTGGTGTGGCCTGCGATCCCCATTGCCATGAGGTATGTGTCCAGCCAGACAGCGGGGTCGTACGTCAGGTCGTACTTCTCGATCTCCTTGGGGGCCTTGAAGTTGGCGGGGTATTTTTCCCCGCGAATTATTGATCCGAAGCATTGCGGCCTGACTCGGCTGAGCGAGCCTCTTGGTTCCGGGTCGCCGCGGTTGGTAAGGGTGCGCCGCAGGTCGTAGGGCTGGCGTGACTGCCACGCCTGATTGTTGATGATGTTCGTTCGGGCATTGAGGGGCTGCCCGTTGGCAGCGACCGTGTTGTTCGCTAGTCGCGGCTCGTTGGTTGACAACGTGGGATTGGCAGCCTGTGGTTGGTCCTCCAAGGGCTAGGATGGTGGGCAAACTAATGCGTTAGCCACTGTGGGGTGGTCGCTTGATGCCGCCCTGCTTGCTGATGAGCGGGAGTACATCCGCCCCCGCGGGTCGACTCCCGCGGCTTGTTGCTCGACGGCCCTGATGAGTAGGGTCTTGGCGTACTGGATATGTAGCGCGCCGTCGCCTTGGACGTCGAGGTTGGCAATCACGGCGTCGGCCGCGGTGACGTTTTCCATCGGGGTGGAGTATAGTGGTAGCCCGTTGGCGTCACAGGCTTGAGGCAAGATGATGATCCGCGGTTGGTCTGGCGGGGGCGCGCGACCCATGGGTGGTGGAGGGGCCCCAGTCGCCGGGGCACCAGGTGGTGGTCTTGCGGGGTTGCTCCCGCCTGGCGGCGCGTTCTCGCAGTATTCACGCTCGGCGGCGCGTGCAGGGTCGCCTTCGTCGTTGAAGTTCAGGACGCGGCCCTGAAAGTTGGAGTTCAGGCGGGTCCTGATGCGGCGCTGGTGATAGAGCGATAGCTCCCGCATCGTCTCTCGTTCGAGGCGGTATTTCTCGCGCTCAGCGAGTTCGTTGCGTTGCGCCTCCGCGAGCCGCAGGCGGGCTTGCTCCACCTCTGTGGCCGTCGCAGTCGGCGGGATCGGCATGGCGAATGGATCTGGCGGGGCGGCCGTGCTGCCCGCCATGTAGATCGCGTTGAAGCGATTGGATCTGGCGCACAAATCCTCAGGGGATTCTGAGCTGGAATCGGAGTCGAAGATCCCCAGGATGGAGGGGTCCTCGAAGTCCTCGGGGTTGGAGACTCGCGTGATGGAGTCCTCACGTGATGCGGCGGTGATGGATCCGTCAACCGATGCAGGGGTCGCGGAGTCGGCGTCGTCGTTTAGGGTGTCGTCGTTGGTGGTGGCGTTAGTCTCGACCGCGTCATTGGCGGCCGAGTCGTACTCGGTGACGAGGCCCCTGATGGAGCGGACCTGCTCCTCCGAAAGCAGAGCGCGGTGTGGCGGCGATCCGCCGATGATCACCGTCGCGGCTGGGTCAATCGCGTCGGTGAAGCCGACGAAGAGGTTGATGGAGCCGACCGGCATCACCGCAGCATGAGTGACCGGACGTGACACCGGGATGTAGCTGCTGGCAGGATCTGTAAGATCCCGCCGATGGCGATCATGCGACCAGTGGCGAGCGGACGATCGATCGACGAGTAGGGTCTCGCCGCAGAACTGAGGCCAGTCCCGCTATGCCCCATGGTGGGCGCTACTGTCGTGGAAATGGCCATGGCAGTCGCTGCCACTGGCAGCGATTGAGTGTTTCGTGAGGAAGGTTGGCGGCCATCTGTGGTGCGAGCTGGGGCGGATGCACATGGGTTTACCCAGGTTCGGCCCCTCGGAGGGTAAAGACCTACTCCTGCTAGATTAGATTATGGGAGAGCGAGTTATAGGGGTGGCGAGATCGGCGGCTAGGCAGCGAGTCGCTTGAGGGGGTGTATGATGGAACCTAAGTCTCTAGGATACCCTAGGGAGGTTTATATATGGGGCACCTCGCTAGGGTTTACAAGTTATCACCAAGCAAGATAAGGATCCGGAGACATTGACCTAGTCCGACTGGGCTTCTGCTACACTCCTGGGCTTCTAGTCGCCAATCGTTGGGCCTTTCCTTCCTTCGTAGTCTAGTCGCCGTCTTTCGGACGCACTCGCAGGCCCTTCGGCCCAATCGGAACGTCCTGCTGGGCATACCCCCTTCGGCATATCCCCATCAGCAACTGGAAATTCCGGCGACCGCAGCCTCGTTGTCACGGAAGCCCGCAGTGTCATGGGCTTCAGACGTCTTTGAGAGGGGGCTCAATCGCAAGTTAGGTCCAGAATTGGACATGCCTGCTCACATCAGCACCGGGCTGCGCGTTCCCCCAGTCGCCAAGTAAGCCTTGCATTTTCCATTCCAAGTTGTGTTCCATCTTGTGTCGGCTTTGTGTTGATTTTGACGTTTTGACAGGTCCGGAGTCCTAAAGATCGGTCGCCCTTCGGTGGCGAAGATTCCACCGACCACTACCACAAGAGAAGGCGACCTCCCCAAGAAGATGAAGTCTGCTGATGACGCAGCGGCCGTGGAAGGCGTGAAGAGGCAAAAAGACGGTGCCTATGATTTCGTCGAGATGACTAGCACCAAGGGGAGCGACCCTGCTGCAGTCGTCGAAGACGTGATGGCTACGCATTCGGAGCCAATCGCCCCTGCGACGGGAGCGCCGGCTCCGACGACCAGTGCCTCGGCTAGGGTGTCAGCGACGTTCCCTCGCTTCATGGCGAGGGGGTTCCCGGGTGTGGCGGACAATCAGTCTCCGCAGAGCCCGGAGGTCGTCGATGGAGACATTGGGTCTCGTCGTGGGCGTACCTCCTTCACGGTCCCATCGACTGATGCCGGCGAGCTTCATAAAATGCTTGGCGCCACCATTTAGGTATGTCCAGTCCTCGAGTGTCTAGCTGCTGAATTTCAGCGGCTAGGCACTGAATTGCTTCTACTCTCCAGTCCCCGAGTTCCTAGTCGATGAATTTCAGCGGCTAGGAATTTGATATTGTTCTTTGGTAAGTACTGAACTTTGTTGTCTCTGCAGGGTTTGCAGAGGGAATCGACTGACCGGCAGGCCACAAGGGAGCGCTTGGAGCGGGATCTGCGCGAAGCGCAGGAGGCGAACCGGCGACTCCAGGAAACTATTGGTAAGTACCTGCCTTTCTTTCCTTTTCTCTTTCATAGTGAACTATTTTTGAATGACGCGCTGATGATTTTTCTTTCAGATGGTCTCCCAGCTGCAATTTCCTAGGCCCGTGAAGGGTATGTCCCAGTCGCCGAGCTGGACGCGGCAAATGAGCAAATTGCCTCACTGATCCATGACTTGGAGGAGGCAAGAGCGGCCTCAGTTTCTTCTGAGGACCGAGCGAAGGTTGCTATCACTGCGGCTGAGGAGGAACGCAAGGCCGCGGATTTGATCATCATGGGGCTACACAATGATCATGCCGCCTTGGAGCAGCATGTCATGGAGAACTGCCGCAAACTCCTCGGTGAGTCTCCGTCTTTGCCTGATTCGTTTGGCGTGTCCCTGATTGGGGAAGTCCATAGTTTCACTGACGTCTGATTTTGCAGCTGTTATAGGGCAAAGCGACCTGGTGGTTCAAACCTTCGATGCTTTGCAGTGCGTGACTGCCGTGGTGAACGCGGCCACGGCTTCGGCGTTGTGTGTCCAAGCTATTCTTCAAGGCATGTCCCTAGGGGGCTTACGGAGGTGTGGCGCTATATGGAGGAGGCGCCTGTTGTCGTGGAGTGGATGGCGCGCTCGGCGTTCAGGCGCAGGGCCACCACGGCATTGAGCCTGGGTCTCGCCCACTTCCCCGACGACTTTGACCTTGACGACATGACCAACGGCTACCCGTCGACGACTAGCACAGTGGAGATGTCGGAGGTGCTGAAGCTGACTGCGAAGGCCGCCCCTTTTGCCGATCGGGTGTTAGCGGTGGGGGATCTTTTGTCGTTCCAGTAGACTGTGTTGGCGCATGGCGACCTCGAGCCGGAGCATCGCGACATGAAGTCGGAGCAGCCTTCAGGTCGGCGTTGTTGAAGTCGCTGACGACCTACCCGACGAACCTGTGGTAGCCTTTTGTTCGTGTTAAGGGGGGTGGTGGTGCTTATTCGTCAGGACCTGTGGAATAGACAATGTAGTTGGGAATTTGTAGTGCATGCCAAGTGGCGACTACTGTAAGATGATCAACATTTTGTAATATATGCCAAGGGGTATCAATCGACTTGTATTGCGACCAGGATTGTGTGGTGTGTTTATTTTTGATTGAGCGAGTCCCCGAGCACGTCCGCCCTTTAATGGGGTATAACTCGATTGTATACTTAGGTGTTTTATTTTGGTTGTGCATTGTTTTATCTCTCGCATCTTCTGAGGGGCGAGTCCCCGAGCGTGGTTCTCAACCGTATTCGGCGCGTTCCTGTTGTAGGTTGTTAATGTGTTGTTTGCAACGCGTCTCTTCCTCTGGATCGGAGAGCCAGTCGCTGGGCGAGTCCAAGGCAGCTCTCTTACTTGGTGTGTTCACGAGCCGCGTGGGGGTTTCCATTTTGCGGAATCCCCGTGCGTGGTAGTTAACGGTTCGAGTCGCTTTGCACGAGGATGGGAGGGACAGGTCGCTGCGAGAAGCATATACCGGTTGCCTTGGCCTGGTGGGCCAGTCGAGCTAGGCGACTCCAATGGCGGCTCCGGGTTGGCATTTTCGTGGACGTCCCAAGGCCCGAGTATTTCCGGTGCACTTATGCCGCACTACTTAGCCGTGCCGGTCGCTCGACCAAAGGTTGACTTCCGTGAGTAGCATATTGCTGATTTGTACGAGTGCGAGTGGCACAAGAATATGGCGAGTAGACACAATTTGTGTGATCCGAATGAATTTCATTATATATGCCAGCTGAGTACAATTTGAGGTTCTATGTATAGAACTTTCTGAGAAGGTTTATATTCCATGGCCTTCCGACCTCGAGCTAGCCGTCGCCCCATATGTCAGTGAGGTAGTAGGCGTCGTTGCCGAGGACTCGCCCTATGGTGAATTCCCCTCCCATGGGAGGAGAGTTTGTGCATGCCTTTCTTGTCTTGGGCATCCTAGGGTGCGCTCGAGGGGCACCTGGAGTCGAGGCTTGAGCCCATGGAGGATGCTCTGGTTGGCGCATTCTGCTTGGCCGTTCGACTCCGGGTGAGCGACTGAGGCGAGGTCGAGTCGTATGCCATGTTCTTCACAGAATTCCGCCATGGCCCCCTTGGCGAAATTGTTGCTGTTGTTCGTTATGATGCTATGCGGGTAGCCATATCGATAAATGAGCTTGCTTAAGAACTTGGTGGTCGTCTTGCCGTCACACTTTTTGATTGGCTTTTCCTCAACCCATTTGGTGAACTTATTGACCGTGACCTGGACATGGGTGAAGCCAGATGGGGCTTTCTTGAACGGGCCTACCATGTCCATGCCCCATACGACGAATGGCCATGTGATGGGGATGATCTTGAGTGCCGAACTAGGGAGGTGCGTTTGGTGGGCGTACTTCTGGCACCCGACGCATCGCTGTACGATGTTGGTGGCGTCGGCGTGTGCGGTGAGCCAGTAGAAACCGTGCCGCATGGCCTTGGCGACTAGCGACTTGGCGCCGGCGTGATGGCCGCAGTCGCCGGCGTGAATGTCCTGGAGGATCTTGCGGCCTTCTTCTAGCTGTACGTAGCGCTAGAACACGCTAGTCACACTGCGTCTGTGGAGCTCGCCGTTGATGATGATGAAGGATTTTCAGCGGCGCACGATCATCCGCGCCTCCATCTTGTTGCTTGGTAGGATCTTGTACTCCAGGAAGGCGACGTATGGTGCTGTCCAGTCGCTAGGCTCCACAACCATGGCGACTAGGGTCGGCTCTGGTTGTAGTGGTATCCCGACATCGATCTCCTTTGGTGGGCTGACCGAGGGTTTGTGGATGATGTCGAGGAAGACGCCTGCTGGTGGCGCTTGTCGAGCCGATCCGACGTGGGAAAGGGCGTCTTCCTCCTCGTTCTTGCGTCTGTCGATCCAGTCGATGGAACAGCCATCAAAGTGTCCTCCCAGCGTACGCGATCATTGTTGGAGAGACGGCATCGCACGTCCCGGCGACCTGGCCGGCGACTAGGTCGGAGTCGCCATAGCATCGTAAGCGGTTGATTTTCATCTCCTTAGCAGCTCTCATGCCGTGGAGGAGGTCCTCGTATTCTACCATGTTGTTGGTGCAAGGCTTGAAGTTGAGGTGGAGCACGTAGTGGAGCTTGTCTCCTTTGGGAGAGGTTAGTAAGACCCTGGCCCCTGCACCGTCGGCATTCTTGGACCGTCAAAATGGAGCGACCAATAGTGGAGGTACGGGAGCTTCTCCGGCTGCTGTGCTTCTTCCCAGTCTGCGAGGAAATTAGCTTGGGCTTGTGACTTGATCGCTTTGCGGGGCTCGTATTTTATGTTGTGGACGCCAATTTTGACGGCCCACTTGGCGACTTGTCCGGTCGCCTCGCGATTGCGTATTATGTCCTGCAGCGGTGCGGAGGAGACCACCGTGATTGGGTGCTCCTGGAAATAGTGCGGGAGTCGCCGCTGAGCTCGGAATACCACGTACACCAGTTTCTGGTACTGCGGGTAGCGCTGTCGTGAATCCATCAGGACTTCGCTGATGTAGTAGACAGGGCGCTGTATGAGGAGCTCCTTGCCCTCCTCCGGTCGTTCGACGACCATCATGGCGCTAACGACTCGAGTGGAGGCCGCCATGTAGACGAGCATTGGCTCTTTGTCGAGTGGAGCAGCGAGGAGTGGAGCCATGAGTAGCACTTCTTTGAGCGCTTTGAGTGCATCGTCTGCCTCCGCGTCCCATTGGAACATGGGGTTCTTGCGCATCAGGCGATAGAGGGGCATGGCCTTCTCGCCTAGTTGGGGGATGAAGCGACTGAGAGCTGCGACTCGCCAGGCCAACTTCTGGACTTCGCGCAGGCACTCGGATTTCCCGAGTCGCGCGATGGTGTCAATCTTGGTGGGGTTGGCTTTGATGCCTCGCTTGGAGACTACGTATCCCAGTAACTGTCCGGTGGGGACGCCGAAGGTGCACTTCCCTGGGTTCAGCTTGGTGTTGTATCTCCGCAGATTTGCGAAGGTTTCGGCTAGGTCGGCGAGCAGGTCGTCCTAGCGGGTGGACTTTACCACCAAGTCGTCGATGTAGACACGAATGTTGCGGCCAATTTGGCTCGCTAGGCACCCCTGCACGCACCTCTGGTATGTGGCTCCGGTGTTCTTGAGGCCGAACGTCACGGCCATGTAGCAGAAGGCGCCGAATGGCATGATGAACGCCATCTTCTCCTCATCCTCGACCGCCATCTTGATCTGGTTGTAACCAGAGTAAGCGTCGAGGAAGCACATCGACTCTGATTCCGCGGTCGAGTCGATGATCTGATCAATTCGCAGTAGGACAAACTCCTCCTTCGGGCAGGTGCTGTTGAGGTTGGTGTAGTCGATACACATTCTCCATGTGTTGTTCTTTTCAGAACCAGGACTGGGTTTGCCAGCCACTTGGAGTATTTGATTGGCCGAATGAAGCATGCGGCTAGCAGGCATTGTACTTCTTCGGTGATTGCTTGATGGCGCTCTTCATTGAAGGGCCATAGCGACTGCTTTACTAGTCGCACTTTGGGGTTGGCGTTGACTTTGTGCTCAGCGAGTTCCCTCAGGACACCTGGCATGTCAGATGGCTTCCATGCGAAGATGTCGCGGTTCTCACGGAGGAACCCGATGAGCGCGCTTTCCTATGCAGGGCTCATGTGCGCCCCGATGGTGACCGTCTGGCTAGAGTCGCCCGGGACGAGCTCGACGGTGCGGGTGTCCGTGGTCGCCTCGAACGTGGAGTTCGCGGCGGTTGGTTTCTTTAGGATGGTGGGGTCGTCCTTGTTTATGTTGCCCACATATTTCGCGAGCTCCTCCGCGTGGTCAGTCTCCGTAGCGATGACGGCGTCGGCGAGCTCGGCTCCTTTGTCCTCGCATTCCACGGCCATATCGGGGTCGCCGTGGACGGTGATGATGCCGCTTGGCCCTAGGAGCTTCATCATGTTGTAGGCTTAGTGTGGGGTCGCGATGAATTTTGTGAATGCCTGGCGGCCCAGGACGCAGTGGTAGGGGCTGTGGAAGCTCACTAGCTCGAATACGATCCTCTCTGTGCGGTAGTTTGCTGGAGTGCCAAAGGTGACCGACAGCGTCACTTTTCCAATCAGGTACGCCTTCCGACCGGGGACGATACCATGGAAGGTCGTCAGGGTTGGCTCTATGGCTGCTTCTGGGAGCTTGAGCCTCTTGAACGTGTCCAGGTACATGATGTTGATGGAGCTCCCACCGTCCATCAGTGTCTTTAGTAGCCAGTAATCGGCCACCTTGGGCCTGACCACCAGGGCGACTCGCCCTGGGTATTCTATTCTTGGCGCGTGGTCCTGGCGACTCCAGGTGATGCTCTGCTCGGACCAGTTGAGGAAGCGAGGGATGTCGACTTGGGTCACCGCGTTTACGGTGACCACGCGGGTGAGCACCTTCTTCTCGTGCTTTGTGCCGAGTCCGGTGAAGGTGTGTAGCGAGCCAACGGCGTTGCCATTGTCCCTTAGCGGGTTGTTGTTGGGGTCCTCCCTCGCTCGCCTCGCCTTTTCGATCTCTTTGAGAGAGTGGCAATCCCCGGTGGTGTGGGTGGCGGGTTTTCCCTGCCTGCTATGGTAGATGCAGGGCTAATTGAGCAGGGCAACGAGGTTGAATTTCGGCCTCGTTGTGTTGTTGGAGCGGTAGTTTCCACTGTCGCGGTAATTTCCTCCATCGAGGCGGTAGTTCTTGGGGTCGCGCTGACCGTAGCCGGTGTTGTCGATGAAGTCAACTCGCCCATCCGTGCGGCGCTTCCCGGTGATGCGGGTGTTGCTGTAGCGCATGTCGCGTAGACGCCCGCTATCGTGGATGCTGGTTCGGCATCTTCCTCCCGACTCGTCGTCGGAGTCTTGGTTGGGGTCCTCCTCCGCGTAGCCCTTTGCAATCTTGAGGAGGTCGGGGACGTTGTCGAGCGTTCGGTAGACCCTCTTGATCTTAGCGACCAGGGGTTCATACCGGCACGTGTTCTTGAAGCAATGTATCACCGTATCTGGGTGGATGCTGGAGGCGTTGATCCATAGTTCTTGCCATCTTTGAATCAACTTGTGAGTCGACTCACACTGTCCTTGGATGCATCGCTCCAGGTCTTCTATCGTGGTGGCGCGGGTGTAAGAGCCCTCGAAGTGCCTGATGAAGGCGTCCCGCATTTCTTCCCAGGAATCGATGCTGTCGGCGGGGAGGGTGTTGATCCATTGCCGAGTCGCACCCTCCATCATTAGGGGGAGGTAGCGAGCGGCGAGCAGGTCGGTGTGGCTGGCGATTCCCATTGCCATGAGGTATGTGTCTAGCCAGATAGCTGGATCGTACATCGGATCGTACTTTTCGATCACCTTGGGAGCCTTGAAGTTGGCGGGGTATTTTTCCCCACGGATCATGGGCCCAAAGCATTGCGGTCCGACTCGACTGAGCGAGCCTCTTGGTTCCGGGTCGCCGCGGTTGGTGAGGGTGTGCCTCAAGTCGTTGGTCTGGCGCGCCCGCCAAGCCTGGTTGTTGAAGATGTGTGTTCGGGCATCAATGGGCTGCCCATTGGCGGAGACCGTGTTATTCGTCGGTCGCGGCTCGTTGGTGGACATCGCGGGGTTGGCGGCCCGTGGCTGATTCGCCAGGGGCTGCGGTAGAGGGCAGGTAAATGTGTTGGCGACAGTGGGGTGACCGCTTGATGCCGCTCTGCTTGCTGAGGAGATGGAATACATCCGCCCCCGCGGGTCGACTCTTGCAGCTTGTTGCTCGACCGCCCTGGCGAGTAGGGCCTTGGCGTACTAGATCTGTAGCGCGCCGTCGCCTTGGACGTCGAGGTTGGTGACTGCAGTGTCGGCCGCGACGACATTGTCCATCGGGGTGGAGTAGAGTGGTAGTCCGTTGGCGTCGCGGGCCTGAGGTGAGATGATGATCCGCGGTTGGTCCGGCGAGGGCGCGCGGCCAATGGGTGGTGGAGGGGCTCCGGTCGCTGGTGCGCCGGGTGGTGGTCTCGCGGGGTTGCTTCCGCCTGGCGGCACGTTTTCGCAGTATTCACGCTTGGCCACGCGTGCGGAGTCGCTTTCATCGTTGAAGGTCAGGACGCGGCCCTGGACGTTGGAGTTCAGGCGGGTCCAGCGTCGTTTCCCGCTCGAGGCAGTATTTCTCGCGCTCGGCGAGTTCGTTGCGTTGTGCCTCCACGAGTCGCAGGCGGGCTTCCTCCACCTCTGTGGCCGTAGCGGTCGGCGGGATCGGCGTGGAGAACTGATCTGGCAGGGCGGCCGTGCTGCCCGCCATGTAGATCGCATTGAAGCGATTGGATCTGGCACGGAAGTCTTCAGGCGACTCCGAGCCGGAATCAGAGTCGAAGATCCCGAGGATGGAAGGGTCCTCGAAATCCTCCGGGTTGGAGACTCGCGTGATGGAGACCTCTTGTGATGCGGCGGTGATAGATCCGTCGACCGAGGCAGGGGTCACGGAGTCGGCGTCGTCGTTTAGGGCCTCGTCGTTGGTGGCGGCGTTGGTCTCAGCCGCGTCGCTGGCGGCCGAGTCATACTCGGTGATGAGGCTCCTGATGGAGCGGACCTGCTCCTCGAGAGAAGATCATGGTGTGGCGGCGATCTGCCGACAATCACTGTTGCAGCTGGGTCGACCGCGCTAGTGAAGCCGACGAAGAGGTTGATGGAGCCGACCGGCATCACCGCGCCATGAGTGACCAAGAGTGACGTCAGGATGTAGCTGCTGGGCAAGATCTGTAAGATCCCACCGATGGCGATCATGCGGCCGGTGGCGAGTGGCCGGTCAATTGGAGAATAGGGTCTCGCCGCAGAACTCAGGCCAATCCTGCTATGCCCCACAGTGGGCGCCACTGTCGTGGAAATGGCCACGGCAGTCGCTGCTACTGGCAGTGATTGATTGTAACGAGAGGAAGAGCTAGCAGCCATCTGCGGTGCGAGATGGGGGCGGATGCACATGGTTTACCCAGGTTCGGCCCCCCGGAGGGTAAAGACCTACTCCTGCTAGATTGGATTAATGGAGAGCGAGTAATAGGGGTGGTGAGCTTGGCGTCTAAGCAGCGAGTCGCTTGAGGGGGTGTATGATGGAACGTAAGTCCTCAAGGTACCCTAGGGAGCTTTATATATGAAGCACCTCGCTAGGGTTTACAGTTTGCCACCGAACAAGATAAGGATTCGGAGGCTTTTGACGTAATCCGACTGGGCTTCAAGTACGCTTTTGGGCCTTCAGTCTCTAGTCGTCAGGCCCTCTCCTATGTCACATTCCAGTCGCCGTCCTTTAGGCCCACTCGTAGACCCTTCGGCCCAATCGGAACGTCCTGCTAGGCATACCCTCTTCGGCATATCCCCATCACTATCTCTCTCTCGCTCCTCCCTCACGTGCACACGCAGGACATGGTGAGTACGCATCATCGCCACGTCGCCTGGCCACCACCGGCCTCTACCGTCGTCACACTTCTACTAAAATGCTCGCCTGACTCTGCTTGTTGTGGTGTGCAACACGGTAGTGCCATCGGGGATGGCATGAGAGGGGACACGCAGGATGCTATCGGTGGATACTCACAACAGGTTGGGCACAGATACTGCAAACACAACGATGTTCCCAGGTTCGAAGCCCTCTTGTCGAGGTAACACTCATACTCCTGCAAGGATCTACTATATTGGGAGAGAATGCTCAGTACATGTGCTCCTTGAGCTGTTTTCCTAGCTGCTATGGAGAGCTAGAGGAAAATGAACTACTAAACTTGTGGAAACTAGTGAACTTGTAACCTGTAGCGTCTACCTAGAACCCTCGCACTACCCTCCCTTACATACTGGTTGGGAGGGGTAGGTTACAATGTGGGCTCTAAGGTTTACTGTTTGGGCTTTGGGTTTACAAAGCGGGCCGGCTGGCCAGGCCCAGCCGGTGGGTCAGGACCCGATCAAGCCTTCAGTACAGGGGGACAACGCTACAATGTCCCAGCGCCGTTGATTTGGGCGTCACCTGATGCTTTACTCATCAGCTTGATGCTTTACTTGTTAGTTCCTGCTTTACTCGTCAGCCGGTGCTTTACTCGTCAGCTTCCAGCCTCGGCGCTTTGGCACCCTCGTCTTGTAGCGTTGGCAGGGCGCGTGCCTGCCTGTCTGGTCAAGGAGCATCACCCCCTTCGTACCTTTGGCCAACGGATCCGAGGCGGTCGGGTAGAGGTGGCCACCCAACCGGCTCTTCTGGTCACCCGCTAGACGGGCCAGCCAGGGAATCTTGAGGGCAAACCAGATCGAGCGGTCCACCCGATTGTGGTTCTTCGTCTTGCGGCCATTCGGCCAGGCCTCCCTAGAGCCAGCCAGTTGAGCCTGGCTTGGCCTACCAGGGGGTCATCCCCCCAACATGAGTCCCCGAGCGTGTTGGGACTTTGCCTTGTGGAGAGGTTCCTGCATGCTCATTGGCTACGCTTGAAATGATTGCTGATGAAGAGCTAGTCGCAAGTTGTCTTGCAGTATTTGTCTCGTAGTACTTGTCATTTTCTGGCTCGAGATTCTTGTTGTATCCCGGCTGGAGTTTACCGGCTGTGGAACCGGTGGCCCACCCACAGGGTGTGAGTGGTGATTAAATCGAGTAGTTGCCGCAACCGGCAGGGGAGATGAATCGCCTGGTTGATGATGTCAGTGCTTGCGTCAGCCATGCCTGCCACTTCTGGCGCGCATCGCATCAGTTTGACCCCTTGGTCTACCGTGATAGTTTTTGGTAACTGCGCACACACCTTCATGATAGTGGTTTCTTGGGGGAACGTGCGCATGCCTCGCCTTCACGGTAATACCCGCGGGATCTTCTGCGGGAGTTACGTTGGCGCATGCGATCCATAACTGAAGCATCGTGGGGGAGCAAAGAAGTTTCTCGCCACGTGCCGGAGGGAGCGCAGGGGACGTGCTTGCTCCTTGTCGATAAATAGTGATGTGAGGGTGTAACATCCCAGGATTAGCACCCAGAAATAGAGAGGACACAGGTGTGTGCATTGTATTCGTGCTTAAGAAAATCCGGGGAATTTTCGCGCAAAACTAAAGAGCTATAGAGGGATCGGGATCTCTCTTGTTCTGATGGAAACGTAACACAAGTGCGATGGATTTCCACATGACCACGAAGCATTCTTTGTGTTTTGAGGGAAAGTAATTCAAACTTACTTTTGGGATTTCCATTTGCATTCAAACTGCAAAATTCTATAATATTAAAAGTATAACTAAATATATACAGATGTTATATAAGACACATTTTTAATACTGGATAATAATAAATGACATTATAATAATAAACAAGTAATACAAAAATCATGGTATTACAATAATGAAATAAAAGATAATTTTTAAATATAAAATGAATACGAATATTACATTTTCCTTTATAATAAAGGAATAAACAACAATGTACAGATCAAAATCGAAGGAAAATATTAACTCTATTAATCAAAACAAATATTACAATGTATTTACAATCGTCCCAAATAGTAAAGAAAGATTACAAAAGTATAAAGGAAAAGCCTAAACTAAAGTTCCTATCGGATCTTTTCATTTCTTTTCTTATTGTTCATCCCTGCAAAACAAAGCAAAACCAAAGAGAAGTAGTTGTGTTAATACTACTCTCAGACTTGGCAGAGAATTGCTGCTGCCTTGTTGTCATCATTGAGTAAGTTAAAAAGGAGGGGCAAAAGAGTAGTATCTGTTCTTATTTTAGGAATTTGCCTCAGAATGGTGCATCATAGGCCAAGATGGGGCAAGTTTCACCATTTTGAAAGTAAAAGGGAATAGCCATCAGGAAATGGTAATAATAGATGATCTCATCCTCAAGCAAAAGATCTACAGTCATAGAAACTTGAACCCACAGGCTCCACTAGTAAGCAGTCACTCACCACATGCAGTTGATGTGTTGTCAGAACCTCACGCAAGGTACCAGTTTCAGAAAAGGAAGGAAGCAGCCATAGCTATCCACAACACACACACTGTACCATATACATCTCTCCACATCACCACACATCCACTTCATTTCTTCATCACTAGATCCTCCCCAACAAGCATCACCTCAGTTCACCACTTCTCACCTCATTCATAGCCACATCCCTTTACCTCAGGTACATCACAACTCAACAGAGTTTATCAGTAAGAACACTAGGACCTCCCTGCTGATGGAAGGTGCGGACCTGGTGCCGAGCGATGCTCAGCCCGGTTCCACCGCTTACCATGTGGAGGAGCCCATGGAGGTGGCACCGATAGTGTCCGCGCAAGCGGCTGCGGGAGACAGCGGGCGGGTGGTCACTCCTAGCTCGGGTGGCAATGGCATCGGGCCCCAGGCAGAGTCATCACGCGCGGCGGTCGGGAGCGACGATGACCTCCAGGTGACTGGCTGGAGACCGGCCTAGGTTGCGCAGCCACCGGACAATGTCCTGGCGCAACTCTCTGAGTCGACCCCCGTCACTCTTGGCCAGGAGCGCCACCTGGTTGAGGTGATGGAGCAGGAACTTGGCCGGGCCAAGGAGTTGGAGGCTTTGTTGGAGGTAAATTTCTCCTTGTCGTTGTTTCTGTTCTTCTTGCTGGCTGGTTTTCTTGTTCTTGTTTTAATTGCTTCTCTTCTGCAAAGATCTTTTGTTGAAGCCACCAAGACCACGCAGGACCTGGGGCGTAAGATTGCTTGCTCTACCATGTCCTCCCAATTGCACGAATTTTTCGCATTTTTTGTTGACCATCAGATAGCCTCCTGCAGCTCTGTTAGCGGACAGGGTCCGGGAGTTGGAGAGGCTGAAGGCGGAGGTGCACCGGCTGGAGGAATCCAACAAGGCTCGCCAATCCCAGATTGGCGAGCTGGTGGAGCACCAGAAATAGATGGAGGTCAAGGCCGGTCAGGCTAAGAAGACCGTCGACATCTGTGCTGAAAACCTCAAGCAGCTCGAGGCCCTGTACAAGAAGTAGGAGGATGCCCTGAAGGGACCTCAGTCGAAGGAGAAGGTTGCGCTAGTGGAGCTTTGTCAGATCGCAAAGATCGTCGTCAGTAAGTTGCTTCTTAACTACTGAACTTGTTTTTTCATCTGTCACAGCCGGTTTTGACATTCGCTGATTTTCTAGGTGCAACTCAATACCCTGAGGCGACTGACCAAGCTCTTGCCCACATTCCTGAGGCGGACGCTGGGCACGACCTTCACCCGGAGGAGCTAGTGGAGGTTGTAAGTGAGGAGGCTAGCCAACTACGCAATGCTGCTCTTGATGTCTTTGCCTACGTCTGGCCGGACACCACCTTCCCTGCTGCCATGCGAGGCCTGGCCACCCAGCTTGCTGGTGCTCCTGATCTGATGGACGCAGCGCAGGAGTGTGCGGTGCACGGAGGCATGGAGATGGTGCTGGCGTTGTTGAAGTCTTGGCATCCTGACGTGGATCTTCGGAGCCTTTCTCGAGGATTCCATCAGGGGACCAGCTACGACCAGCTTCATGCCGAGGTTCCTGACATCCGCTTTTGCGGTGTCAAGATCGGGAGCTTCGTCCAGCTGGACCGGGACTTCTGCTGATCCTCAAGCTTGATCCCTGGAATGCTAGGCATATTTATACTGGTTTGGAACTTGTCCTTTTGCGCGTAGCTGTGAACAATTTTTCCTGTGTTGAACTTTGTGGGGAGCTTCGTGTCCTCCTTATATCATTTGACCTGTGCTCTTCTTTTTGCACTTTTGTAATTGTTTGACTTGCTTCTATGTGGGGGCACGCGAGTGCACCCATAGGGTGTAGTCCCCGAGGTTCGGGCCGGCTGGAGCATCCAGCCGGGTCGAATCTCCCTTGTGTTGTTGCCGTTTGTAGGTCTTTGTGTGGGGGCGCGCGAGCACACCCACAGGGTGTAGTCCCCGAGGTTCGGGCCGGCTGGACCATCGAGTCGGGTCGAAGCTCCTTTCTGCCTTCTGCTGCTTGAGGGCGACTGGCCTCTGGCTCTGGTACTCGGCTTGGATTTTGGCTCATGCAAAAAATAAGACACAAGTAATGGTTTATGCGTTAGATATGCATAGGAGAAACATAGTCTATAGCTTGTTCATTTGGTTCAAAACTTTGCCATTTCATGCGAAGCTGATAACTTGGTCCTTTTCTTAGTGAGCATTGGCTGTTCGCTGTGCCCTTGCCGGCCACGAGCCGGGATCAAAGGGTTTGCTAGTTAGCGTATTGCACAATACTTTGGATTTTGGCTATCAGCCTCGAGCTAGCGAGCGCAACCGGAACGTCTAGACGTTTTTGTTTTCCTTGTGACTTTTTCTTTATGGGTCTTCGAGTTTTTTACTCTTACCGTGTCTATCAGTCGGCGTGCGGTCTGCAGCCGGAATCGAAGAGGAAACCCTTAGAGCCTCATACAGTACTTCGCCTTCTGGAATGCAAGGCAGTCTGGGCCATCTGGTGAGTCCTCGGGAGAGACTGCGGATCCTGGGTTAGAAATAATGCAGCCGAAAAACTCAAATTATGCAGCAGGAAATGCCGAATGATTACGGAGTCCCCGAGACTCAAGGCTCCTCAACTTCTTCATTACATAAAATTAAAATGGGCGAAGCAGGTTCACGTTCCACGGGCGCTTGGTTTCTTTACCGGAGCTGTCCATCTTGTTCATTGCCGGCTAGCAGGTGTCGATGAGGTAGTATGAGTTGTTCTGTAGTGCTCTTATGATTATGAATGGTCCCTCCCAAGGTGGAGACAGCTTGTGCATCCCCTTGGTGTCTTGTACCAACCACAGAACTAGGTCACCCTCTCGGAATGAGACATTACGGATCCGGCTTGCATGGTAGCGAATGAGACAAGGCTAGCTCGCGTGCTTCTTTGAGGAGGTTGACGATGTCCTCATGTTCCTCTTTGGCATGCTGCTCCGTGTATAACAGCTTGCGGGGCGCATCGAACTCGATGTTCGTTGGCAGTACCGCCTCCGCTCCATAGATAAGGAAGAATGGAGTGTAGCCGGTGGTGCGGTTTGGCGTGGTGCGCAGGCTCCATAGCACAGCCGATAGCGCTTTTATCCAGCATCCTAGGGATATTATTAGTGGCTCGATCAGCCGTGGCTTGATTCCGGATAGGACCAGACCGTTTTCTCGCTCGCACTGCCCATTGGACTGGCAGTGTGCGATGGAGGCGAGGTCTAGGCACATACCCTTGTCTCTGTAGAAGCGCGCGAAGGCCCCTTTGGTGAAATTTGTGCCATTGTCAGTGATGATGTTGTTGGGGTAGCCGAAGCGCGTGATGACGTTGGTGAAGAAGTTGACCACCGTTGGCCCATCCAGTTTCTTGATTGGTTTTGCCTCAATCCACTTGGTGAACTTGTCCACCGCCACCAGCAGGTGTGTCATGCCAGATGGCTCCGTTTAGAAGGGGCCTACCATGTCCAAGCCCCCAAATGGCAAAAGGCCATGTGATGGGGATCGTCTTGAGTGCTGCCGACAGAGTGTGTTTCTGCTGGGCGAATCACTGCAACCATTGCATGCCTTTACCAGCTGCTCGACATCTTCCAGCACCATGGGATACTAGAACCCATGGTGGAATGCCTTTGCCACTATAGCTCGTGATGATGTGTGGTGACCGCGCTCGCCTTGGTGAATATATATCAGCAACCAGATCACCTCTTCTTGGCTCACACAGCACTGGTAGATTCCACCAACACTGCACTTGTACAGCTCATTGTTGATGATGGTGTATGCGCTTGCTCTGCGCTTCGCTTGCCTTGCCTCGACTTCTTCGTTAGGCAACTCTCCTTTAGCCAGGAAGTTCATGAATGGCTTGGCCCATGGAGGGGTTTCTCGGATAGCGCATACAGTCTCCATGATCATCTTGATTTCCTCGCTCTCGGCCGGCTCGAGCTCGTCAGGTGGCCTACCAGGTGGAAGAGCTGAGCCGGCAGTCCCTGGGCTGCTGGAACCGGCTGGGAGTGTCGTGGCCTTCGGCCTGGCAATCCCCTAGATGGAGGCGGTAGTCCCCAGGTGTGGCACAGCAGTCCTCGGGGCCTTAGCTACTGATGACTACAAGTTCAAAGATCATTTGTAGCTAGTTTTGAAATAAAGATATCGATCCCACAGGGAGCAGGAGTCTGAAGTCTAATAACTCTTGAATTAAATACTACAATAGAAATGGTAAATAAAGTTCTAAGTAACAAGATAAAATGCGAGTATTGTGTAAAAAGGTGTTTTGGGGTTTTTTGGTATAAGAGAACAATAAGTAAAGTAAAATAACTGAACACAGAAAGAAAGTATCGCGTATGTAAAACAGATTTGGACTGCAATAGGGAAAACGAGTTCTTAGGAAGTAGCGGATACACCACTAGCATTATAAAGAGCTAAAGTAAAGATTATTATCATGAACACTCTCAACTATGTATGTGTGGGAGGAACTCCGTATTTGGACAAATAGGCAGCAACCACTTCTCACATCATCCATGAGTTTACTCGGTTCCCAAGTTGATACGTGAGGGGTGCCAATAGCTTTATAGTCACTATAAGTGCAAACACACCTCCCTCTACCAACAAGTAGTTCCCTCCATCAAGTCCCCACAAGAGGCAAATATTGAGAGGTCGACTTCTCTCAACATCAAGATGAAGACAATCTAACACATGGTCACATCGATGAATATAATAATAAAATTTATCTTATTTCAATCTCATACTAGGGTTTCTCCATCTCCGCAAGAACTAATGATCTACTCAGACATGGAGGCAATCAACATCATGGCAATAACAATGGAATCTATCATAGATGAATAGTACTTGTATAAATCCACAATGAGTACGGAAATTACAACAAGATCTAGACAAGATGTAGATGGTGGTAATGCAGTGGTTGATGATGAAGATCGATGCCTTAGGCTCCCGGATCTGCGCATGGCGAAGATGGATCCCCGGTGGATGAGTTCCCCCTCCAGATGCCTTCCGGAGGTGAGGATTCAGCGATTTCTGGTTGTTATGTATGTCGTCTCCCCGATCCAGTTGCACGGGGTGAAACTATCTAAAGAGGCGGTGGCGACGCAAACTACGGCGGGAACTATACGGCCAGAAAAAGTATTCCTGACGTATAGTTGGTCGTTAAATTGTCTATATGCTTTGATCGCTTCGGGTTTTCTTCTGGTGTTACTGAGTTTCCCAAATAAGCGATTTACGTTGTTTTTGACTCCTTTTGTCCCCAATACAACAGCTCCAAGAATTGTGTCCATTGTATACATCATCTGTCCTGATCCTAGTGGAAAAGACATAAAATCTGCGTGCGAACACCGTAAAATACCAAGATCCTACAACTACAATGCTAAATAATAATATGAAACATGATGCAAATATGCACTCATCAACTTCCCCAAGCTTAGACTCTTGCTCGTCCCGAGCAAGTTTAGCTTAATGGATGTGATTCATATATTCATGAAGATGAGTCGATAAAATAAATGAGGCAGTTGCAACATGTGTTTATCATATATGATACATAGGAATAAGTTCATGAATAGTACCTTACTCGAACCATCCGAATAATATTAGCAGGCTTCCACACCTTAGCATTTAACAGCTTAGAAAAGATTACTCTCAATATGATGTAAAAGTATTCAGTTCGACCAAATGGGTTAGCAAGGTAGTCCCAAGTGTTTTTGGATTAACATATTCACTTGGGATTTAAAATCTCAAACGCTTATTTGTCATACTACAATATAGTGGTGTATGCCTACTCGCTCTTTGCACATTCGCTCTTTTTCTTCTTTTCTTTTCTTTTCTTTTATATATATATATGCTTGATGACTGCAAGTGCACGGATCGTTTGTAGCTAGTTTCGAAATAAAGATATCGATCCCACAGGGAGCAGGAGTCTGAAGTCTAATAACTCTTGAAATAAATATTACACTAGTAATGCTAAATAAAGTTCTAAGTGACAAGATAAAATGCGAGTATTGTGTAAAAAGTGTTTTTGGGTTTTTGGTATACGAGCAATAATAATTAAAGTAAAACAACTGAATACAGAAAGTAAGTATCGCGTATGTAAGAGAGATTGGAACTGCAATAGGGAAAAAGCGTTCTCAGGGAGTAGCGGATACACCTCTAGCATTATAAGGAGCTAAGGTAAAGATTATTATCATGAACATTCTCAACTATGTATGTGTGGGAGGAACTCTGTATTTGGACAAATAGGAAGCAACCGCTTCTCACATCATCCTCATAACCACAGTAGTCAGCAATCGACATCAATCGAATTACTGCACTATTAAGGGACATAATCCTGTAGGACGTATCCCATGGCATGGATAGTGTTCCGTGAGTTTCCTCGGATTCCCAAGTTGATACGTAAGGAGTGCCAACACCATTATAGTCACTGTAAGTGCTAACACACCTTTTTCTACCAACAAGTAGTTCCCTCCATCAAGTCCCCATGAGAGGCAAATATTGAGAGGTCAACTTCTCTCAAGATCAAGATGAAGACAATTTAACACATGGTCACAACGATGAATATCATAATTAACTTTATCTTATTTCAATATCATACTAGGGTTTGTCCATCTCCCCAAGAACTAATGATCTACTCATACATGGAGGAAATCAACATCATGGCAATAACAATTGAATCTGTCATAGATGAATAGTACTTGTATAAATCCACAACAAGTACGGAAATTACAACAAGATCTAGACAAGATGTAGATGGGATGGATGGAGATGGTGGTGATGATGTGGTGGATGATGAAGATCGATGCCTTAGCCTCCCGGATCTGCGCAGGGCAAAGATGGATCCCCGGTGGATGAGTTTCCCCTCCAGATGCCTTACGGAGGTGAGGTTTCGGCGATTTCTAGGTGTTCTGTATATGTTGTATGTCTGGTCCAGTTGCATGGGGTGAAACTATTTGAGGAGGCGGTAGCGGTGCCAACTATACGGCCAAGAAATTTCTTCCCGCCGTATAATTGGTCGTTAAAACGCCTGTCTCCCTTGATCGCTTCAGGTTTTCTTCGGGTTTTATTAATATTTCCCAAATAAGCGATTTACGTTGTTTTTGACTCCTTTTCTCCGCAATACAACAGCTTCAAGAATTGTGTTCATTGTATCCATCATCTATCCTGATCCTGGTGAAAACAGACATAAAATGTGCACGGGAGCGCCATAAAATACCAAGATCCTACATCTACAATGCAAAATAACAATATAAAACATGATGCAAGTATGCACTCATCAATGCTCACACTTTTGTTTTTGGATTAACATATTCACTTGGGATTTAAAATCTCAAACGCTTCTTTGTCGTAGTACAATATAGTGGTGTATGCCTATTTGCTCTTTGCACATTCACTCTTTTTCTTCTTTCTTTTCTTCTCTTTTTATATATATTTGCTCACACTTTTGTTTAAGTGCTGTGCAAAGGAGCTAGCCATACATTCCACTTCATGTAGGAATTCAAAGTTTAACGATCTCAATTACCAAATTCCAATTGTATATGAAGCAATCTTTATAGCTTTAATATTCTACCTCGTCCTGTTCTCACTCTAATTTGATAGCACTTTTTATTTTCCTTTGTTCAAGGTTTCTTTTTCAACTTAACTGATTAGATAATTTTCTTCTTTGTAAATCAAACCATCAACTTACAACATATTGACCAAATTATCTTTGTATATTCCATTAATACCAATGGTGTGGAAGACTCGTATTGCTATCATCAAGTGCAAGTAAAATTATACTCAAGACATTCATTTATCCAATAAGACAAGAAAAAACTCAAGATTGCTCCATATATGATAATAAACTCAGAATTTCATAAAAGGGATCGACTATTCCTAAAGTGAAATCTAATGATGCAACTTTATTTCTAATTTGAACTAATGCAAAACTAAAACAGCAATGTAAAACTTATAAGATAGATTACAAGGTCTTAAAGATGTCCCCAAGCTTGGAATCAAGCCAGGTGGGATCAAATAATCCCTTGCGATTATTTGATACCGTGATTATTGCAGATCACTGTGGCTCCATGGCATGTAACAGCGTGGTGCGTAGCTTCTTGTTTGTATCCTCTAGAGCGGTGATGCGGCTGTAGCACCTGCGCAAATCAGATTGCAAAGTGTCCACTTTATCTACGAGTCTAGTCACCAATGTGAGAAGATCATCCTTCTTCTCTATCTCCTTGAGACGGTGACGGACTTCAACGCGATGGAGTAGCTCCTGCTTCAGATAAATCTCCAGTTCTCTCACGCGGTCCTTGGTCCTTGGAACAACTTCTTCTTCCTCATCCATGATTGATGGATCGGGAAAGTGGAAACCGTTCCTCCACTCTTCTTGAGGCTTCACTCTCATACAAGCACCAATGGTAGGCTTCAAGAGTGTCACCTTCTCTCCCTTGCTAGCACCTGTACCAATATTAGGTAATTCCTTATGCTTGTGTTGCCTAGGGTCCGTGGCGATGAACTTGACCGTCTCCACATGCCCTTTTCCATGAGGCTTGTGATCTTCTATCTCTTGTTGAGCCCTCTTCATTGCCGCCCAGTTGATCTCCGAGGGATCATATACATCACGGCAGATGTAGATGTCACTCCAATCTTCACCGGAATCGTTGTTGTAGAAGTTTGGCTCGACGTACTCCTTATACCCCGGGATAAACCTCTCCACCTCCTCCTCGTCGTCCTCCATGGACGGGCTGCTAGAGTGGTCCCTGGACGGAGCAATGAGACCCAAGGGTTTTCCATGGCCTGGGACGGGGTAGAGCATGGCTAGATTGTTTCCTGGTGATTATGATTAGAGAGAGAGAGAATGGCAGTATATAAGGGGGGTCAGAGGTTGGTAAAACTCATGAGAAACACCATATTCTCGCCGACTAAAGAATCTTAACGAAATAGGGAAATAAATCGTGGATTTGGAGGAGTCCTGCCGCGTAATGACCAACTATACGGGCGCGACCCGTATAGCTATGGCCGTATAGTTGGTTCCGGGCAGATATTTCCAAATATCTCGAGTCCAGGTCGATTAAGTTACGACTCGGAACTGACAAAACCGTTTTTAACGAAAAAGTAAATGAAAATGTCTGAGAGTTTAACGACCAACTATACGATCGGAATTTATTTTTCGGTCGTATAGTTGCGATCGTATAGATACAGACATCAAAAATCGAAAATGTCTAAAAGTTTAACGACTAACTATATGGCCGGAATATTTTCTCCGGTCGTATAGTTGCGACCGTATAGATCCAGACATCGAAAACAATTTCGCAATGAAGATACAGAAGGTTTAACGACCAACTATACGGCGGGGGATTTTTCTATGGCCATATAGATGCGTCCATATAGTTGGTAAAAACCTTCAAAAACTTTAGAAAAACACGAGGAATTCAAAGTCAAAAATTTCAGAAGTAAAATCCTTGAAAGCAAATCACTTATTTCAGTAAGAACACTTACCTTGCACTTACCGTTTACTTATTTGGGGATGACAAGCTCCTCCAACAACAAAGACGTGTTCTCTTTCAGAGAAATTGACCTTAGTTCATTTAATAATTCTCATAAACAAAAATCACCAGGACTAAAGTTCCTCTCAATAAGATTGGTGTCTTGCTGGGCAAATATGGACACTGTATCCAACATCTTTATTTCTTGCCTCTACATAATCTGCAACTCAAATTCTTGAAGTAAAAGGATCCAATAGATCAGCCTTGGCTTATGATATTTCCTCTCAAGGAGTTCTTTTAAACCATCACGATCCGTATGAACTCTCAATTTTGCATCAACTATATAAGAACGAAATTTATCGCAAGAGGAAAATACAGCAAAAAGTTCCCTTTCTTCCTTAGGATAATTCTTTTGAGCACTGATACATCCATTTTGCATCACTATTCTATATGATAATTTACTGTTATTCATTGATATATTTCATATTAAGAGATGATACTTATGTTATTTCATCTATTTTTGCATGGTTGATGACTTTTGGAGGATGGACCGCTGAAGCCAGGATTCTGACGGAAAAGGCACTGTTTGGAGGCAAAATTTGCGAAGATGAGAAAATCCCAGAAAATATATGGAAAATCCTATTTTTCTAGAAGACGAAGGAAGCTAGAAGGGGGAGCAGAGATGGGCCACAGGGGGCCCACACTACCCCCTGGCGCGGGCCACCCTGGCCCACCTCTGGCTATGCTCTTTGGCGTATATAATCCTCCCGAAACCCTAAGACTGGGGGAACAACCACAGAAAGGTTTTGCCGCCTCTGCGGGGCAGAAAACTGCGGATAGAGAAAGAGCTCTCTGGCAGGCAGAAATCTGCCGGGGAAATTCCTTCCCGGAGAGGGGAGATCATCGCCATCAACACCGTCATCAAGCTGGACTTCATCGGGATCATCATCATCATCATATCCATCATCATCTCCACCAGCACCATCATCAACACTCAATACCGCTATAACAATTGGGTTGAATCTTGCATAGTTCTTAGGGGAAACTTTCCCGGTGTTGATTACTTGTTGTAGTTGATGTTATAGAGTGGAACCATTGAATTATTGTTCATGTTCAGATTGTTACATATCATTATTTCATCAATGATCTTGATCCATATGATGTCTTGTGAGTAGTTCGTTTAGTTCTTGAGGTCATGGGAGAAGTCATGTGGTTAGTAGTAGAATTGTGTTGAGAAAGATTCAATGGTTTGATATTTAAGTTGTGGTGTTATACTTCTAGTGGTGTCATGTGAACATCGACTACATGATACTTCACCTTTATGGGCCTAGGTGAATGCATTGTGTATTTGGCTACTAATCGTAGGGGTTGCCGGAGTGACAGAAACCTGAACCCCCATTAGGAAACATTTGCACAAGGGAGTGTAGGATCCCAAAGTTTCAGGCTGTGGTTAGGTTTGATCTTAATTAATTTCTTGTAGTTGCGGATGCTTGCAAGGGGTATAACCACAAGTATGTATTAGTCCTAGGAAGATCAGTACATTAGCACAGGTTCACCCACACAACACGTATCCAACTAAAGAAGATTAATCAACTATATGAAGCAAAAGCATTTGATGATATTTCCATGTGTCCTCGATAACGTTTGGTCATCTTAAGTAATACTACCCGGCTTGTCCTTATCTAAAGAAAGGATTGGGCCACTTGCTGCAATTATTATTATTGTCTTTTATTTACTCGCACTTTATTTATTTTCATTATCAAAAACCTCTAAAAATCTGTTTGCTAAGTATTTACATAGAATTCCTGATCCATACCACTTGTCAAAACCTTCTGCTCCTTGTTGGGTTCGACACTCTTACTTATCGAAAATATTGCAATACACCCCCTATACTTGTGGGTCATCAAGTTCTACTAGCATGATGTATAATATTAAATCTGCAACCTATATGTTGTCCCAGAGTCACTCCTACAGCATCATCGCTAGCTTCACATATTAAGTCAAAAGTCATATCCCAGGTAGGTGGTTTAATGATAGGAGCATGGGATAAAGCATGTTTAAGTTTATCAAAGGCTACAAGACATTTATCATCAAAATTAAATCTTAATCCCTTTTGCATAAGGTTAGTCAAAGGTTTAGATATTCCAGAGAAATTCCTAATGAACCTTCTATCAAAACCCACATAACCAAGGAAACTTCTTATACCTTTTATATCCCTAGGTTGTGGCATTCTCTCTATGGCCTCAACCTTAGCTCTGTCCACTTCAATTCCCTTACCTGATACCTTATGTCTAAGGACTATACCTTCTTTGACCATAAAATGGCACTTCTCCTAGTTTAGAATGAGATTGGTCTCTTCGCAACGCTGCAAAACTCTTTTGAGATTATCCAAACAACTAATAAACGAAGTTCCATAGATAGAAACGTCATCCATAAATACTTCCATTATCAGTTCTATAAAACCTGCAAAAATAGCAGTCATGCATCTTTGGAAAGTAGCTGGAGAATTACAAAACCCAAAAGGCATACATCGGTAAGCATGTAAGCCATAATGACTAATGAAAGTTGTTTTAAGTTGGTCATCAGGATGAACAGCTATTTGAGAAAAACTAGAGTATCCATCCAAGTAGCAAAAATGAGTGTGGTTTGCTAACCTCTCTAAAGTTTGATCTATGAACGGTAAAGCATAGTGATCTTTCCTAGTTTCTTTATTCTTCCTGAAATCTATACACATCCTATGTACAACAATAGTTCTAGTAGGTATAAATTCACTATTTTCATTAGGAACAATAGTAAAACTGCCATTCTTAGGGACACAATGAA
Organism: Avena eriantha; assembly: GCA_910589775.1. Taxonomy (NCBI): domain Eukaryota; kingdom Viridiplantae; phylum Streptophyta; class Magnoliopsida; order Poales; family Poaceae; genus Avena; species Avena eriantha. The sequence goes on from OU342742.1 coordinate 209,277,471, forward strand.
CAAGACTTACCCATTCACTTTCTTTTACAGGATAGATTATACCTGCGTCCAGTAGGCATACTATTTCTTTTCTTACCACTTCCTTCATTTTAGGCTTCAGTCGTCTATTAAATTCTGCAACTGGTTTAGCACCTTCTTCCATGAATATTCAATGGACGGTTATCATGGGACTAATGCCCTTCAAATCATCCATTGAGTACCCAAAGGCCTTGCGATGATCCTTAAGTATTTTCATGAGTTCTTCTTCTTCTTCTCCTGAAAGTTTAGCACTAATAATAACAGGAAATTTATTTGTATCATCTAGAAATCTGTATTTAAGATTATCTGGTAGAGTCTTCAATTCTGGGGGTGGTAATTCCGTGTCCCCTCTCTTTTTGGCTCTTCAAAAACCTCATTAGTTGGAGGACCTATAATGGGAAATGAATCAAATTCACCTCCTAGTTCTTCTAGGGACTTGTCCTACATAACTATTTTTCATAATTTGAATATTCATTTATTTCTTCTTCTTGATTACTAAAGAAGAGAGCTGCCATTTCCTCAATAGTTTTCTCTTTCTGTTCTTCTTGTATTTGTAGAGGTCTATCTTTCAATTTGGAAAAGTCGAATTCTTTTTCCGCTCCCCAAGCTTAAGAGACAATCTCCTTTTTGAAATCAACATCGACACCTATATCACTCAAAAAGTTTCTTCCAAATATGATTGGGCAAAGAGTGTCAGCTGGCATATCAACAACTACAAAATTGATAGGAAAGTTTTTATTGCCAGTTGTGACAGTTGCATCTTCAACTACTCCCATTGAAATTCTAAGAGTTTTATTGGCTAACATGATTGTCATATTAGTATTTTCAATTGTAGTCGGTTCTATTTCTTCTTTTATTTCTAAATAGAAATCATTAGATATAACATTAACTTCGGAGCCAAGATCACATAGACTATAATGCAAGGTTTTCTTAAATATGTAGGGAAGAATAGGCTTACCCACATCTTTTACCTTTGTTTTACCTTCAACCAATATGAAAGTCTCTTCTTCAAGTTCAACTATGTTACAATGTGCATACATAACCATAATTTATTCCTTGGTTACCTCTTCATCTTTGGTTTCTGCCAGATGTTCCTCAACTTCTGGCATACTTTCCTCTTCCTTCTTCTCCTATACTGCTTTCACTTGTTCGTATTCAAAAATATGCTTATATGCAGTGTTAGGAAACGGTATCTCATATGTTGGTTCTAGGGAGGCCAGTGTTTCTTTAACTTATATTTTCTTCTCAGGTTCGGGTGGTGGTTCATACTTGACCAAACCCTCTTTTGGAGCATTGATGTGTTCTATAAAAGCTTTAACAACTTGCAACACAAGATCTAAATCCAGATAAAGTTCTTTAGATAATTCTTTAACATGGCCTTTCTTATTATAGTCTGGAATACAATCATAATCTATTTCTATGCCTCCTTCACTTCCTTGACCAAAATTCCATGAAACTCTATGATCGTAAATTCTATTAAGTAAAGCCCAAGCTTTAGTTAAGGCAAATTCAGAAAGCTCCTTGCGCAAAAGAGTCTAGTTCAATTTTATTAGGTTCAATTAAACCGCCATAAAAGATATGCAATAAATACCATTTAGGAAAAATCATGATGAGGACATAGATTAAGTAAATCTTTAAATCTGATATAAGATCTTACTAGTCCTTCATTAGGATGGTTCCTCCAAGTCATTATAAGACACCTGATTCCAAAAGATTTTGGTAGTGGATAATATTTTGCTAGAGACTCATAGGCTAAATTATCCCAAATAGTAATGGCTTCTGGGGGTAGAGATCTATACCATGAGCGAGTTGTACTAGTCAAAGTCTGACTAAATTGTTTAACCCTTACCTCATTAGCAGTATACCCCATTAATTGGAAAGTGCCACATATATCTTTGAAACATGCAATATTCTCATATGGATTAGGATCTTCTTCATCTCCAGTAAATTGCTTCTTCTGTAGAATACCAAGTAGTAGAGGATTTATTTCAAACCCCCTTGTCCTCTTGCTGGAGTTGTCTCTTTTATTAATATCATAAGGCTTCCCAAAGTGGCTAAGTGGGTTAGCACTAGCCATATGCTCAAACTCAATCATGCTGGTGGAAACCTGTAACTCAAAACAAAACTTAGCAAGACAAAAATAAATAAGCAAAAACACCTATAATGCTTAGCTCCCCGGCAACGGCGCCAGAAAATAGCTTGATGACTGCAAGTGCACAGATTGTTTGTAGCTAGTTCCTAAATAAAGATACCGATCCCATAGGGAGTAGGAGTCTGAAGTCTAATACCTCTTGAATTAAATACTACAATAGAAATGCTAAATAAAGTTCTAAGTAACAAGATAAAATGCGAATATTGTGTAAAAAGGTGTTTTTGGGTTTTTGGTATAAGAGAATAATAAGTAAAGTAAAATAACTGAACATAGAAAGTAAGTATCGCGTATGTAAAAGAGATTTGGAACTGCAATAGGGAAAAGCGTTCGCAGGGAGTAACGGATACACCACTAGCAATATAAAGAGCTAAAGTAAAGATTATTACCATGAACATTCTCAACTATGTATGTGTGGGTGGATCCGTATTTGGACAAATAGGCAGCAACCATTGCTCACAGCATCCTCATAACCACAACAGACATCAATCGACATCAATCGAATTACCGCTCTATTAAGGGACTTAATCCCGTAGGACGTATCCCATGGCATGGATAGTGTTCCGCGAGTTTCCTCGGTTCCCAAGTTGATACGTAAGGGGTGCTAATAGCTTTATAGTCACTGTAAGTGCTAACACACCTCCCTCTACCAACAAGTAGTTCCCTCCATCAAGTCCCCACAAGAGGAAAATATTGAGAGGTCGACTTCTTTCAACATCAAGATGAAGACAATCTAACACATGGTCACAGTGATGAATATCATAATAAACTTTATCTTATTTCAATCTCATACTAGGGTTTATCCATCTCCCCAAGAACTAATGATCTACTCAGACATGGAGGCAACCAACATCATGGCAATAACAATGGAATCTATCATAGATGAATAGTACTTGTATAAATCCACAGTGAGTACGGAAATTACAACAAGATCTAGACAAGATGTAGATGGGATGGACGGAGATGGTGGTGATGCAGCGGTTGATGATGAAGATCGATGCCTTAGCCTCCCGGATCTGCACAGGGCGAAGATGGATCCTCGGTGGACGAGTTCCCCATCCATATGCCTTTTGGAGGTGAGGTTTCGGCGATTTCTGGTTGTTCTGTATGTCGTCTCCCTGATCCAGTTGCATGGGGTGAAACTATTTGAAGAGGCAGTGGGGGCGCCAACTATACGGCGGGAACTATATGGCCAGAAAAAGTATTCCCTCTGTATAGTTGGTCGTTAAACCGTCTATATGCTTTGATCGCTTCAGGTTTTCTTCTGGTGTTATTGATATTTCCCAAATAAGCGATTTACGTTGTTTTTACTCATTTTCTCCCCAATACAACTGCTCCAAGAATTTTGTCCATTGTATCCATCATCTGTCCTGATTCTGGTGAAAATAGACATAAAATATGCGCGCGAACGCCGTAAAATACGAAGATCCTATAACTACAATGCAAAATAATAATATAAAACATGATGCAAATATGCACTCATCGGCTGCGACTTTAGGTTGCCTGGAGCCGACAGTCCCCAGGTCTGCATCCAGCATGATGGAGTCAGATTCCGGAGATGGCGTGATGGAGGGCTTACGCAGATGTTCGAGGGCAACTCCGGGTGGAATTGTTGCTCCTGTTGACCTGACGCATGTGAGTGTGTTCGTGGCCTCGTTGTTTTCTTGAGGCACACGGTGAAACTCGCATCCTTCAAAGCAGGCACATAGCTACTGCACAAAAGAGTGGTATAGTGTCATGTTTGCGTCCTTGGCGTCCCAATCGCCTGATACTTGCTACACCACCAGGTATGAGTCGCCAAAGTAGAGGATGTGCCTGATGCCAATTTCTTTTGCCATCTTGAGGCCATGGACGAGCACTTCATACTCGATGACGTTGTTGGATGCACGGAAGTGGATCTTCAACACGTACTCCAGCCGGTCTCCTTTTGGAGAGGTGATGGCGACCCTGGCTCTGAGTCCCCCATACATCTTGGAACCATTGAAGTGCAGCTTCCTGTGTGTGGAGTCCGGGCATGGATGCAGGTACTGCATCTCTACCCAATTAACAAGGAAGTCCGCTAGGGCCTGAGACTTGATCGCTATTCTTGGCTCGTACCGAATGCAGTGTGCGACGAGCTCTATTGCCCATTTCGCCACCCGGCCGGTGGCATCCTTGTTGCCGATGATCTCTGAAAGGGGAGCTAGCGCCACTACCCGGATGGAGTGCTCTTGGAAGTAGTGCTTCAGTTTCTTGGCGACCATGTAAACACCATACAACAACTTCTGATAGTGAGGGTAGTTCTGCTTTGATAGAGAGAGTACCTCACTCAGGTAGTATACTGGGCGCTAGACCAACTGCATATTTCATTCTTCGGGCCTTTCAACCACCAGCACGACATTGACGACCCGGTTGGTAGCAGCGATGTACATCAGCATTGGCTCTTTTGCAGCGGGGGGCGCCAGTATTGGTGGAGGATAGCATGCGCTTGAGGTCGCGGAAGGCCTCGTCCTCTTGCGCCATCTAGACAAACTTGTCTGTTTTCTTCATGAGCTGGTATAGGGGGAGTGTTTTCTCGCCCAGCCGGCTGACAAACCGACTGAGGGAGGCTAGGCACCTGGTGAACTTTTGCACGTCGCGCAGATTCTGCGGTGGCTGCATGCGCTCGATTGCACCGATCTTCTCCGGGTAGGCCTCGATTCCACGTTCTGAGACAAGGAAACCGAGGAGCTGCCGACTGGGATGCTGAACACACACTTCTCCAGGTTCATCTTCATCTAGAACCGGCGGAGGTTGGCGAATGTTTCCTTCAGGTCTTCGAGGAGTGTCCACCGCTCCTTTATCTTGACCACCACGTCATCGATGTAAGTGTGCACATTTCTGCCAATCTGCGATTGCAAGCACTTCTGCATGCAACGTTGGTATGTGACACTTGTATTTTTTGGTCCAAATGGCATGGTGGCGTAGCAGTAAGCTCCATACAGGGTGATGAATGTTGGCTTTAGTTGATCAGCGGGGTTCAGCCGGATCTGGTGGTAGCCGAAATACACGTCCAGAAACAACAACAGCTCGCAGCGAGCCGTGGAGTCGATCACTTGATCTATGCTTGGCAGGGCGAATGGATCTTTGGGGCATGCCTTGTTGAGGCTAGTGTAGTCAACACACATGCGCCAAGTTTTGTTCTTTTTCAACACCAGCACTGGGTATGGCAACCATTCCGGGTGGAAAACCTCCATGATGAATTTGGTTGCGAGCAGTCGGGTGATTTCTTCACCAATGGTTCTTCTCTTCTCCTCAGAGAAGCGACGTAGTGATTTTTTAACCGGCTTTGCATCCAGCCTGACATGTAAAGAGTGCTCGGCGAGCTCCCTCGGAACACCAGGCATGTCCTTGGGGGACCATGTGAAGATATCCCGATTCTCACGGAGGAAGTCGACGAGCGCGCTTTCCTATTTGCTGTCGAGGCCATCCTTAACCAGGACGAACTTGTCCGACTTGGCCCCATTGAGCAGGATCTTCTTGGTGCCCTTTGATGGGTTGAACTGCGCCTCTCCGGCTGGCTTTGCCTCGCCAGCCGGCATGTCCGCCTGCAGGGCCGCCACGTTCTACATGATGATGCGCTTCTCCCCTACGATGATCATGGCTTCGGCTATCTTAGAGCCGTCAATGGCGCATTCCACCGACCGTCTGTAGTCGCCCACAATGGTGATTACTCCCTTTGGCCCGGGGAGCTTCATCTTCAGGTATGCATAGTGCGGCACTGCCATGAACTTGGTTAATGCTGGGCGTCTGAGGATGGGGTGATATGCGCTGCAGAGTTTGACCACCTCGAACCAGATGGGCTCGCAACGCAAGTTGTCTTCCGTGCCGAAGATGACGTCCAGCCTGATCCTGCCGATGGGCAAATGCGATGGACCCGGAACGGCTCCGTGGAAGGAGGTACTGGATGGATACAGTTGGGATTCGCTGATGCCGAGCCAGTCCAGAGAGCTGCGGCACAAGAGGTTGATGCTGCTACCTCCATCAACAAGGACACGAGAGAACTTGCACGAGTGCTTCTTGGAGATGATGATGGGATCCAGGACCACGACAGCACATCCGGCTTGTCCTTCCGGCTCCACATGATCTTTTGCTCAGACCAGTTTAGGTACTAAGGGACAGGGGAATGATTGCGTTCACCTCCGCCTCGCTGTGCCTCTTTCTATGCTTGGTCTCCGGCATGGTAGTGAAGGTGTGGTAGTTCCCAGCCGGCGAGGATAGTCTCCTCCATCCTCGTCCTGGCGGTTCCGGTGTTCGCGGTTGTCCTGCTGGCCACCGGCTGGCGGAGGTAGGGGTGGTGGTAGCCCACAAACCTTGACCATCTTCTTCATCCAGGTGCAGGGGCGAGTAGTATGTGTAGCCATCTTGTTGTCACCACTGTGGAACTTGCACGGGCCGTCAAGCATCGATTCGATGGTGTACTTGGGCCGAGGCGGTTGGTCATCGGGCTTCTACCTCCGGCTGCCGCCTGCAGCCGGGTCCTCTTCAACGGCTACCACCTACCTAGAATTATATTGGTTATCCGGTTATCATTTCTCTTGTCATGGCAGTTTTCGTGCTGTCTGGAGTTGTTGTTGTTTCCGTCTGGCTGGCGTCATCTGTGTTGACATCCACGACGATCTGCCCCTGGTCGTCAACCCGGATGGATCTTCTCATTGACACGTCGGTGGTGGCGTACTTGTTCCTGATTTCCATGGTCTCGGCCATGGTGGTGGGATCCACCCGGTGGATCTTATGCTTAAGCATGGTGATGTATCTACAGCCGTTGATGAAGAAGTCAACTGCTCGGTGCTCGTGCACCCCCTCACAGGAGTTGTGCATGCTTGTCCACCGGGTTATGTAGGAGCGGTCGGACTCATCTTTGCCCTGGATGCAGAGGGCAAGCTCGCCGGGGCGACCCGGGTGCTTGTAGGTGCCAGTGAAGTTGCGGATGGACGCTTGCTCGAAGTCAACCCAAGCATTGATTTTGTTGTCGGGGAGGCTGTAGAGCCATGGTATGGCCGAGTCAAGGAGCATGAGGAGGCCATGACACATAGCTATCCGGCGGTTTCCGTTTGCGATGCCCACCACGGTGGTGTAGTCCACCAGCCAGTCCTCCGGCTTGAATGTGCCATTGTACTTCGGCGTGTCCCTTGGGAGAAAAATCCCTTTGGAAATGGTTCATTTTGGATGTGTGGTCTGAAACATCAAGATGATGATGCGTGCGCATGCGTCATGCGTTTCCGGCTCGCGTGGATCGCGTCACCCTGTCAGGTGGGACTTGGAGGGAACGAGGCTTCTCTCGGCTACGTCAACCGGTTGACGATGTGGCCCTTGCCCGACTCCGTCAGCTGGAGCGCGGTTTCTGCTGGTGACTATTGCGACATCGGGATTGTGATGCCCACGAACAACTGATCCATCGCATGGACGGCTGTTTTGCCTCGTCCTGTTTGGAGGGGAGGCCTTGCTACCTCCAGCCGCTAGATCCGCCGTCCGGCAAGGCAGCTGGCTTTTGCTATTTCCCCCGGGGCTCGCTCCCGCCTCGGCTTGCTTCTTGTTGGCGACACAGTTTGTCACCCTCTAGGTGGCTTAGCTCAGCGGCGGTTGCTTCTGCGTCTCTCATGTTCTTGGCCAGAATATTGTAAACTGTCTAAGCCACGTGGACGTGCGAGTCAACAACACGTTCTAGTTCTAAGCCAAAGTTGCGGCCCTATGGCAGAATCTGGCGGTTGGCACCAGGTAGGCGGGTGAAGCCGTGCGTGGTGTTGTATTCATGCATGGTCATGTCCAGGCGGCGCTGGCGTGCATCGACCTTGCTGGCTTCCTCTAGGAGGTTTTGGCGTGTGGCCTCCAGCGTGGCCACGGCCGCTGCTGGATCCACGTCGGGAGCAATGGGGATGCGAAGGTTCTGGATGGAGGCAGACAGCATATCTGAGTCTTGTTCGCATGGAGTGGCGTTTTAACGCCCTCCCTCCCCCTGTGTCACGCTCTAGAGGCGGATGATGGCCTTCGCCTGAACCGACCATCATGACCTCGACGCTGCCGCTGGCGAGGCGCAGGGCAGAGAAGCCAGGCGGCTCACCGGAGACGGTGATGACCTTGCGAGGGAAATCCTCGGCGATGGTGGCGATGTTGATGCGGTGCTTGTTGATACATTGCAAATGTATCTATAATTTTTGATGTTCCATGCTTGGTTTTATCCACTTTCTTGTGTTTTGTCCACACTTTGGAGTACTTTTCATATGATTTCTTGGACTAACCTATTAACAAGAGCCATAGTGCCAGCTGCCTGTTTTCTGCTGTTTTTGGTTCCAGGAAAGTCGGAAAATGAATATTCTCGGAATTGGACTGGACAAAAGCCAAAGTGCCTATTTTTCCGGAAGACTCATGGAGCCAGAATACAAGACGGAGGAGGGCCAGGGGCTAGCTACACCTCCCCCCTAGGCGCGGGCTGGGCTTGGCCGCGCCAGGGCATGGTCTGGCCGCGCCAGGGCATGGTCTGGCCGCCCCTCAGTCTCCCTCTTCGCCTATAAGATGCCTTCTGACCTAAAAACTCAGGGGGGTTTGACGTTTTTCTAGAAGGAGTTCCGCCCCGCCGCCACCACCAAATTCCAGGAAACAGCACCAGAAACTTCGTTCTGGCACCCTGGCAGGACGAGGAATTGGAGGAGATCATCGCCATCATCATCACCATCGCTTCTCCAGCGACCATCTATGTTTCCCCCATCTATGAGTGAGTAATCCCCCGCTGTAGGCTATGGGGATGGTAGGGATTGGATGAGATCGTTCATGTAATGGCATCAGATTGTTAGGGCATGGTGCCTAGTATCTTCTATTAGTACTTTATGACTTTGTTGCGACTTGTTATGCTTAATGCCCGAGTGCCATGATTTCAGATCTGAACATGTTATTGATTCATTATGATAGTATTGTTTATGGTCTTATCTGCAAGTTGTATACACACGTTGTTGTCCGGAACCAATGGCCCCGAAGTGACAGAAATCGGGATAACTGGAGGGAATGGCTTTGATGTGAGGATCACATGTGTTCACAGAGTGTTAATGCTTTGCTCTGGTGCTTTATTAAAAGGAGCACCTTAATTGCCAGTAGTTCCCTTGAGGACCCGCTGCAAACGGGCTGGCAGGACAAAAGATGTTGTGCAAATTCTCATTGCGAGCACGTATGACTATATATGGAACACATGCCTAGGATTATCTAGTACTTGGATGCTTTATCTTATTTATCTGCAATTGCCCTATGTTCTGATTGTATGTGAATTGTCTTGTCCATCCATCCCTATGCCTACCGCACTCGAATCCTATTGTTTACTGCTATTGTTACTGCTGTCTTTACTTTACTGCTGCTGCTACTTTGCTATTCCTACTATAAAACTGTTGCTACTGATAAACTGTTGTGAGCAAGATTGTTTCCAGGTGCAGCCTAATTGACAACTCAGTTGTTAAGGCTTATAAATATTCTTTGGCTCCCCTTGTGTCGAATCAATAAATTGGATTTCACTTCCCTCGAATATACTGCAATACACCCCCTATACTTGTGGGTCATCAAGACTATTTTCTAGCGCCGTTGCCGGGGAGCATAGCTTTATTTATCAAGTTCACTTCGATTCTCTATTGTTCGCTGCTATCCATCCATCATGGGTAAGTCTCGTGATGGCAAGGTTCCTATTTTACCATCCACTACAAGAAGAGGTACGGTTTTGAACACCTCTGCTGCTCTTGATTCACCATCTGTTATAAGTAGCTCGTTACACCACCACATACACATGCTACACACACTGCTAGTACTGCTGAATCTGAAACTTCTGTTGCTTATGATGCTGCTTCTACTGTGCTTGATAAGAGTGGTTCATTAGGTCCTTTTCTAGATGCTACGATTGCTAGAACTATAGCTGGAAATACCGAAACTCCTAATGAAGACACTACCACACCTGTTAGTTCACCTGAGTCTAGTGAAAGTTATGATATTGAAGATGGTTATGTTGAGATGACCGATGAATTTATTAAAGAATGTAAAAACACCCATGATAAGAGCGCTGCTAAGAGTCTCCTTGAGAGGCGTACTATTAGACCCAAATTGTCTCCTATTGCTAAGTTTGCTGCTTCTCCCATAAACATTATAGATGAAGATTTTGATTTCTCTCTCGATCTAACTTACATAGCTATTGTCGAGAAAGAACCTTTTTCTGGGACTAAGAATGAAAGTGCGGTAGCACATATGAATGAACTTTCTACCACGAGTGGCTTGTTTTCTGATGATATTAAGATGCGTACTTACTTTGTTGCTAAGATTTTCCCCTTTTCACTGAAAGGAGAAGCTAAAACTTGGTTTAGTAATTTACCTCCTGGATCTATTGATAGCCTTGATTGCTTGATTAGTACTTTCCTGTAGAAATATTTTCCTCCTAGTGCCAGACATGCTATTTTGCAGGAACTTTTTGATTTTAAACAGGGAGAAAAAGAGGTATTACCTGAATCTTTGGCAAGGTTTTGTGCTTTGATTCATGCACAAGCTTCTTGATATATTTTATAATGGACTAACCGAGGAATCTAGGACATACCTAGATAGTTGTGCTGATTGTGTTTTCAGCAATGGGACTCCTAAGGAAGCTGAAGAATTAATGGCTAAAATAAGTAAGAACTATGAAGATTGGAATCCTCCTAAACCAGCTATACCTGAAGTAATTGTACCTCAACCAACTATTCCGGTGCCTATTCCCACATCAAAGAAGAGGGGAGTTGTTGAATTAAATGCTGAAGTGATCAAGGAAGCTAAGAAATGTCTTAAGGAAAAGGGAATTAAAGCTGCAGATATCAAGAATTTACCTCCTATAGAAGAATTATGTAAGCCAATTCCCTATTCATCCACTATTGAGGTACACTCTCTCCAACACTTTGATGAAGGTGATATCCCTTACTCTAAACCTCCTGATCAATGCTTAGAAGAATTCGATATCTTTATTGTTAAGCAAGATAATTTTAATAAAAGGGTGCAAAATCATCTAATGGAAAACACTAGAGCTATTATTGAGTTGAAAGATATTGTGGAAAGAACCTCTAATGATGTTAAAATGATTGGTAAACACTTTCAACTGGTTCAAACTCAAATAGATCAACTCGTTCAAGTGCAAAAAGACTTGCTAGTTAATGCTGCTAAAGAAAAACATGCTTATGAAATTAGAACTAGAAGTGGTGCTGCTACCCAGGATCCTCTATATCCTGAGGGGCATCCCAAAAGAATTGAGCAGGATTCTCAACAAGCTGAAAATAGTGGTTCTACTCGTAAGAAAAGGAAAAAGAAGCATAAAACTGTTGTAGAACCCTCTGAACCAGCTATAGATCCTAATAGTATATCTATCTCTAGTGCTGAAAGTGAAAGTGATAATGAAGAAAATGAAGTTCCTAATGAAGAAAAAGTTGAAGAAGAACCTGAAAACCACACTACGAATACTAAATACACCAAAGAAGATTTTATTGCTAAGAAACATGGTAGTGAAAGAGAGCCTTGGGTCCAAAAACTATGCCATTCCCTGATAAGAAACACAAGTCAAAGGAGGATGAACATTATAATAAGTTTTGTGAGTGGGTGAAACCTTTATTCTTGCAAATTCCTTTGACTAATGCTATTAAATTGCCTCCTTACTCAAAGTATACGAAGGATATTGTCTCGAATAAAAGGAAGATCCTGAATCAAGAAATTTCTACTTTACTTGCTAATTATTCCTTCAATGGTAAGGTTCCTAAGAAACTTGGAGACCCAGGGATTCCAACTATCCCTTGCTATATTAAGAACACTTATGTTAGAACTGCTTTGTGTGATTTGGGAGCTGGAGTTAGTGTTATGCCTTTCTCTCTATATAAGAGGCTTCAACTAGAAAAAATAATACCAACTGATATATCTTTGCAAATGGCTGATAAATCTACCACTATTCCTGTGGGTATATGTGAGGATGTACCTGTTAAAGTGGCTCATAATTGCTTGATATTAACTGATTTTGTTGTGCTTGAAATGCCCGAAGATGATAATATGTCTATTATTCTTGGGAGACCTTTTCTTAATACTGTAGGAGGTGTTATTAATTGTAATCAAGGAAAGGTGACTTTCAATGTGAATGACAAGGAACATATTGTCTATTTCCCCAAGAAGATTGAAAGGACTTATGGTTTGAATTCCATTGAACATGTTGGGGGCATTCAAGTTGGATAAATATATTGTCCCATACCAAGAGAAAAATTTGAAACTATTATGATTGGGACCATTGCTATCAAGGTTGAGGTAACATAATCATTAGTAGAATACAAAGTTTTGTCTCATATGAAATTGTTTTGGTAACAAGACCTGATCAACCTTGTTAACGAAACGATTTCATTGCACAAAACAATGTTTTCACCATGATTATCTCCGGTTACTTCTATTCTATCCATTTTTAGTTTTTGCTTATGCCTAACTTAAAGGCGTTAAAGAAAAGTACTTATTGGGAGATAACCCAAAAGTTTTAGATGAGTCTTGGTAGTTATTACTTCAGTAATAACCGCTTTTTATCCTTTTTATTTGCTTTTTGTGCCAAGAGTAACCTCTAATGAGAGAGAAGTAATGATTGGGAAAGTTGTTGTGCCGAAACAGATTTCTGTGCTTCACCGTAAAAATTCATGTAAAATCTCTGAACGTCTTTTTGAGTCGTGAATATTTGTGCTTCTGCCCCAGGTTGTTATCTAACTTTCGTTAGTCCAACACTTTTTGATTTGAGCAACAAAAGGTCTTCGAAAAAATTCGTCTTTACCTGCTGGTCTGTTTTGATAAATTTCTGCCATTTTCTGCATTTGCTTCTTGTTGGTTCCTTTTTGAGTTCTTTTGGGGAATTGAGCTTTTTGAGGGAAGTGCTACAGTAGCTAGTGTTCTAATGGAAGTTTATTTGGTGTTAGAACTGAACCTCAAGACCTATTATCTTGAGTGCACTAATGTTGCTAATAAAGATTGTGTGAAGTTTTGTATAAAGGAAAATTTTCAGGTGTATCGAAGGAATGAGTAATGAGATGAAGGATGGACTAAAGCTCAAGATTGGGGATGCCACGCATGTCACCCCAAGAAATATCCAAGAAGTACAAGCGTCAAAGCTTGGGGATGCCCAAGGCATCCCCTTCTTCTCAATAAAAATCTCAGGTTTCTTCCAACCACTTCATTTTTATTGTTTCATGCACGGTTGTGTTGTTCTTGGAGCGTCTTCTTTGTTGTTTTTCGTTTTGGTTTTCGTTTGCTTTATTTTATGAGTTTTCTGAATAAATTGGTTGGACCTCCTATTTCATGCATTGGTTTTCAAATAGTTTGGTTTGGTTTGGAAAAGAGTAGGAAAGCTCATGCTTAAGTGGTAAAAAGAGTTTCTTTTTGACTGTGGCCTATGCTTTGTCATGCCATGCTTGATATTGTTTTGGCTTTATGCTTAGTATTCTTTGATGTAGCATGACTTGTTATAAACAATTGAGATTGCTTAATGTGCCTTGGATGAATCATGCGTTGTTTTAGCATATTAAAGCATAGTATAGTGGTATTCTCCTTTGATGCTTTATTTGGGTTGACTTGGCACATGCTCACACCATGTTATGACTATCTCAAGTCACCATAGCCTTTACGATCCTTTAGTTTTCAACTTGTAGTATCACTTTATGCTTTGTTCAATGATGTTTTGTCGCTCTGCATGATTATGGCCATTATTGCTCTCTTAGTTTGTCGCTCCCAGTCTTTTGCTAGCCTCCACAACCAAGTATGAGTTCCACTCATGCATCTAACTCCTTAAAACCAAGTTATTCCAAAGAGTCCACCATACCTACCTACTAGCTTATGCTATTCCAAGTATATTCAAGCTTTTGTTTACCTTCCAAATTAAACTTGTTATGAGAAAACTAGTGATTAAAGCTCTCACGAACTTGATGGCACACTTTACTTTTCTTGCCCTTAATAAACTTGAACCATTGTGTCATCTATGTTGTATATGCTTGCACTTATTTGTTGGGAATTAGCAGAACCATGCTGTCATGGGGAACGCTTTCCACATTGCACTTGGTACTTGTACCTAGTTGATATCATGCTCTTTTGTATATGGATGTCGTTGGTGTGAAATGAAAGGGGAGCTTGTAAGTCCATGGAGTTATGTATATGTGTTAGAAAAACGCCTGGGCCGCTGGTCTAATCCATGCTGACATGGTGGAAACCTGCAGCGTAACCATAATGAGCTGTCTATGAAGCATTATTCTTATAAAAAAAGAGTCCTATATTGAGAAAAAAGAGAAAAAAAAGAGATTTTGAAAAGAGGAAAGAGAGAAAAAAGCACCATATTCCCATGGTAAATAAGAAGATTGCTGAGGTGCTTGTTGTCTGCTTGCCTTGTCATTTTGATATGGGGATTCTTCCGTATCATCGGGCAAGGGGTACCCCGTTGGCGGTTCTCTATGATACACATGTACTTACGATGACAAGAACTTACCGGTGATTAAACTTGAGTAGCATGAGGAGCGGCCCTGGTATTCAAGGGACATGAGATTTCTAACTTATACTTCATCAAGCATGTACACCATAGTTTGTTCACTTTAACCTTAATCACTTCAAGATGCTTATGATAGGGGCAATGAGAGCTGAAAGCTATAAGTACCATAATTTTTGGAAGCCCTTTATGAAACTTGAATCTCTGCTTCCTTCTATGAAGGCCTTTCTTCCACCATTACATTGAGTCTCCACCTTCTACCTTTATGCACCTACTTTGAGAGTATAGTGGCCATTCTTAGTTCTATGTGCATTGTCCCAAGACTAGTTGATTGATGCATAACTTGATATTGCTTGTTTTAAACTATTTGTATCTAGTCACTCTTATGAACTTTGAAGGTGTCCTATGCATTTATATTTGCTACTCTATGAGGGACACGCTGAATACTATTATGCTATGCTTTCTTTATGTGAAACAAACGAACGTCTTGCAAAGCTTTGTTATTTATGAATCTTTTGTTTGTGCCTTTTCATGTTGCATCATAGTTTATTTGTCTTATTGCTAGAACTGTGTCTTTCATGTTATGATTGAAGTACTATGATCCTAGCTTTGAATGTTTTACAACTACTTTGATCAAGTTTATGATGGTGCATGTCACCTCAAAAATTATTCTTTCTTTTTATCACTTACCTACTCGAGGACGAGAAGGAGTTAAGCTTCGGGATGTTGATACATTGCAAATGTATCTATAATTTTTGATGTTCCATGCTTGGTTTTATCCACTTTCTTGTGTTTTGTCAACACTTTGGAGTACTTTTCATATGATTTCTTGGACTAACCTATTAACAAGAGCCACAGTGCCAGCTGCCTGTTTTCTCTGTTTTGGGTTCCAGGAAAGTCAGAAAATGAATATTCTCGGAATTGGACGGGACACAAGCGAAAGTGCCTATTTTTCCGGAAGACTCACGGAGCCATAATACGAGACGGAGGAGGGCTAGGGGCTGGCCACACCCCCTAGGCGCGGGCTAGGCCTAGCCGCGCCAGGGCATGGTCTGGCCACCCTAGGCTGCCCCTCGGTCTCCCTCTTTGCCTATAAGAAGCCTTCTGACCTAAAAACTCAGGGGGGTTCGACGTTTTGCCAGAAGGAGTTCCGCTCCGCTGCCACCACCAGATTCCACGAAACAGCACGAGAAACTCCGTTATGGCACCCTACCGGGACGCGGAATTGGAGGAGATCATCACCATCAACATCACCATCGCTTCTCCATCGACCATCCATGTTTCCCCCATCTATGAGTGAGTAATCCCCCACTGTAAGCTATGGGGATGGTAGGGATTGGATGAGATCGTTCATGTAATGGCACCAGATTGTTAGGGCATGGTGCCTAGTATCTTCTATTACTACTCCTTGTAACTTTGTTGCGACTTGTTATGGTTAATGCTTGTCACTAGGGCCCGAGTGCCATGATTTCAGATCTGAACATGTTATTGATTCATTATGATAGTATTGTTTATGGTCTTATCTGCAAGTTGTATACACACGTTGTTGTCCGGAACCAATGGCCCCGAAGTGACAGAAATCGGGATAACCGGAGGGAATGGCTTTGATGTGAGGATCACATGTGTTCATGGAGTGTTAATGCTTTGCTCCGGTGCTTTATTAAAAGGAGCACCTTAATTGCCAGTAGTTCCCTTGAGGCCCCGCTGCAAACGGGCTGGCAGGACAAAAGATGTTGTGCAAGTTCTCATTGCGAGCACGTATGACTATATATGGAACACATCCCTAGGATTATCTAGTACTTGGATGCTTTATCTTATTTATCTGCAATTGCCCTATGTTCTGATTGTATGTGAATTGTCTTGTCCATCCATCCCTATGCCTACCGCACTCGAATCCTATTGTTTACTGCTATTGTTACTGCTGCTGCTACTTTGCTATTCCTACTATAAAACTCTTGCTACTGATAAACTACTATGAGCAAGATTGTTTCTAGGTGCAGGTGAATTGACAACTCAGTTGTTAAGGCTTATAAATATTCTTTGGCTCCCCTTGTGTCGAATCAATAAATTGGGTTTCACTTCCCTCGAATAAACTGCGATACACCCCCTATACTTGTGGGTCATCACTCGCCGAAGTGCATGATGGAGCCATCGCTTATGAAAGTTTCCCCGTTGAAGCAGGATGCATTTGCAATGACGTAGTCGAAGGAGCCGAGAGTGAGGATGAGGCCAGAGGCGACAAGCTCACCGGCGACGAGCGGAAGTCCCGTGCGAAAGATGACCCCAACCGAAGCGATGTGCCCCACGATGGGCGCCAACTATTATGGTGTGGAACACGGCAGTACCATCAGGGATGGCATGAGAGGGGACAATCAAGATGCTATCGGTGGCTAATCGCAATGGGTTGGGCACTGATACTGCAAACAGAGCGATGTACCCAGGTTCGGAGCCCTCTTGTCGAGGTAACATTCCAACTCTTGCAAGGATCTACTATATGGGGAGCGAATGCTCAGTACAGGTGCTCCTTGAGTTGTTTCCCTAGCTGCTATCGAGAGCTATAGGAATATGAACTACTAAACTTGAGGAAACTAGTGAACTTATAACCTGTAGCGTCTACTTAGAACCCTTGCACTACACCCCTTATATACTGGTTGGGAGGGGTAGGTTACAATGTGGGCTCTAGGGTTTATTGTTTGGGCTTTGGGTTTACAAAGTGGGTCGGCTGGCCAGGCCCAGCCGGTGGGCCAGGACCCGGTCAAGCCTTCAGTACAGGGGGCAGTGCTAAAGTGTCCCAGCACCATTGCTTTGGGCGTCACCTGGCACTTTACTCTTCAGCTTGGCGCTTTACTCGCCAGCTGGTGCTTTACTCGTCAGCCGGTGCTTTACTGGTTAGCTTACAGCCTTGGCGCTTTGGGATGTCTACGCACTTCTATTCTTGTAGATAGTTGTTGGGCCTCCAAGTGCAGAGGTTTGTAGAACAGCAGCAAGTTTTCCCTTAAGTGGATCACCCAAGGTTTATCGAACTCAGGGAGGAAGTGGTCAAAGGTATTCCCTCTCAAGCAATCCTGCAATCAAGATACAAGAAGTCTCTTGTGTCCCCAACACACCCAATACACTTGTCAGGTGTATAGGTACGCTAGTTCGGCGAAGTGATAGTGAAATACAAGTGGTATGGACAATTATAAGTGGTAACGGTGCCAAAAAAGAGCTTGACGGGTAGGAAGAGACTAAAGGCAATTTGAAATAAAGATGGAAGCAAGCAAACACGTAATAGATCTAGTTGCAAACGGTGTTTCAATGCTTAGGAACAAGGCATAGGGATCATACTTTCACTAGTAAACACTCTCATATAAATATCATCTCTTTATGATACTACTTTGAACTACTCTCCGGTTGGACACTCTAATCCATGGTAGGGTTATAACAGCACACCTCAAAGTTCGCTTTCCCCATCTAGATAACCCCACACTGTCACCTTGAGCACTAGATGGTTCCAACAAACACCACAATTTCATACAAACATCCAACTCCAAATATAACTTATAACAAGTATTTGTAATCTCTAGCCTAAGTGCCACCACGGTGTGCATGTTGTCACTTTCACACACATGGGGAGAGCAGAGATCTATTAAAGCACTTGAGTAGGAAGATAGATCTACTTGATTACAAAGCTCATGATCACAATATGATCATGCATACAAAGAGATGAACACATAGCTACCGGTAGAACCCTTAGCCTCAAGGAAGATCTACTCCCTCATCATCATGGGAATCAACAACGGCGATGAATATGGTGGCGAAGATCGATCGAGATGGATCCGGGAGCACTTCCCCGTCTCGGCAGGGTGCCGGGAAAGAGACTTTATGTCCCCTGAATCTCCCCTTCGGTGGCGGCGGCGCTGCAGAACTTTTCGTGGCTGGAGGCTGGATTCTTTAGGGTTTCTGCATCAGAGGCTTTTTATAGGCGAAAGGGCGATGTCAGAGGGTGGACCAGGGGCCCACACCACCTCGTGGCGTGGACAGGGGGACCCACGCCACCACATGGTGTGGCTAGCCCCTGGCCCCTCTCTGTCTCGTCTTCTGGCTCTATGAGTCTTCCGGTAAAATATCTACTTTGGCTTTTGTCCGATCCAATTCCGGGAATATTCATTTTCTGGCTTTTCTGGAACCAAAAACAGAAGAAAACATGCAACTGGCACTGTGGCATCTTGTTAATAGGTTAGTTCTATAAAATGTGTAAAAGTGCTCCAAAGTGTGGACAAAACATAAGAAAGTAGATATAAAACAAGCATGGAACATCAAAAATTATAGATACGTTTGCAACGTATCAACATCCCCAAACTTAACTCCTGCTCGTCCTCGAGTAGGTAATTGATAAAAAGAATAATTTTTGAGGTGACATGCACCATCACAATCAAGATCAAACCATTTGCAAGCATTGAAAGCTGGGATCAAAGTACTTTAAACATGAGCATGAAATATGAAGTTCTAACAATAAGACATAGTAACTATGCATGCAACATGAAAGGATACAAACAAACATCATGAATAACAATGCATTGAAAGACGGTTGTTTGTTTCACATATAGAAAACATAGCATAGTGGCATTCATCTTGTCCCTCACGGAGTAGCAAAACATAAATGCATAGGACACCTTCAAAGTTCATAAGGGTGACTAGATACAAATAGTTTAAGAACAAGCAATATCAAAGTTATGCATCAATCAACAAGTCTTGGGACAATGCACACTAAACTAAGAATGACCACTATGCTCTCTTAATAGGTGCATAAACATAGAAGATGGAGACTCAACATAAAAGTAAAAGAAAGGCCTTCATAGAAGGAAGCAGGGATTCAAGTCTCATAAAGAGCTTCCAAAAATTATGGTACTTATTAGCTTTCAGCTCTCATTGCCCCTATCATAGGCATCTTGAAGTGATTAAGGTTAAAGTGAACAAACTATGGAGTATATGCTTGACAAAGTATAAGTTGGAAATCTCATGTCCCTTGAATACGAGGGCCGCTCCTCATGCTACTCAAGTTTAGTTACCGGAAAGTTCTTGTCATAGTAAGTACATGTGTATCATAGAGAACCGCCAATGGGGTACCCCTTGCTCGATGATACGAAAGAATCCCCATATCAAAATGACAAGGCAAGCAGACAATAAGCATCTCAACAATCTTCTTATTTACCAAGGGAAAATGGTGCTTCTTCTCTCTCTTTCCTCTTTTCTCATCTTTTTTACTTTTTTTCTCAATCTCTATCTCTTTTTTTATAAGAAGAGTCCTTCATAGATTTCTCATTATGGTTACGTTGTTGTTGGGGATATACTTTCCGGGTATCCTCACTGTGCCTCACTTACCAGGGTGGCCCACTTCGAGTTAGAGCTTTGCTTCCCGGGCGGCCCAGTCAGAGAGAAGAGACGGAGTCCAGTCCGGCTACGGGAAGGCCTAGAAGACTTACCGACATAGGCCCATAGTGTTACTTGTAGATCAAGATGTACACTGTAACCGACTCTTAGTCGTAGCCGGATAGATCTCTCCTGTAAACCCTAGGCCGGATATCTATATAAGCCGTCCTAGGGAGAGCCTTTAGGGCACCCTAGCAATAGTCTACAATCTCAACTCGCATAGGCGAAACCCTTGTAACCCATATTCCAGCTCTGCCATATTACTGGAGTGCTAGCAGGAGTAGGATCCGTCCAAAGCCGGTGGATTCGAACCAGGGTAAACTTGTGTGCTCACCGTCCTGGAATCCCGTACGTCTCACACCCCTCTCTTCCACACGCCTCGAGGACCCCCTCATGGCGTACTTGTCATCAATCTGATGACAGTTGGCGCCCATCGTGGGGCAAGTGAGCTTCGGATCTGCGTTCCGAGCAGAATCTGCAAGAATCAGAATCGGCAAGACTATCGCCGTCGGCCGCATCCTCTACGCCAGTGACGTCCCTCTCATTGTTATTGACGAGACCTGGATTCCTCCTAGGGAAGTCGTGACCACCTACACCATCATGTCTTTTTGTGAGATCGATGTTTACATCGGTTTCGCTGAACCTGTCCCAGCCACCCTAGCGGTGATGATAGAGGCAGAAGAAAATTCTGGGTCCCCTTTGTCCGCGGAGGCGGTAGAGTTCCGGATCTCAGGAATCCCTAATCCCACCCAGCCTGCACCCATTGTGGAGATAGTGGAGAAAGCTGAACCTGAAGCAGATCTTGTAGTGCAAGTCAAATCTGGAGTGGATCTCCCTAGCAAGGTCGATTCTCAGATCGATCCACCTGCGGAGGTCGAAATCCAGGAAGAGCAAGAAAACAACTCTGGTTCCGGCTCTGATAGTACCGGAATTGATAGACCCTTCCTGAGATACATGTTGAGGCGCATGATGATGCAATACGCAAGCATGGATGATATTCTCGAGACCATCAAGTGTTTTGAGGAAGCCGACCGCGAGAGCCGCAACTATCTCAGGAGGCACGCATCACACTTTGTCAGATATGTTGGATCTGGATCAGGCTCTGCCGATGCTGGAGACAACAAAGACTCGGTGCTGGAGGCAATTGGAACAAGCGTCGACTTACCGACATCTTCGGATGATTCCATGACGTTGGCAGATTTCCGAAAGTTCTCCGCAGAATATGAAGAGGAGCTTAACTCCACGGCTGTAGAAGAAGGAGAAGCTATGGACGAAGGATCTGGAGAAAACTCTCCTAAAGCGCAGGACAACATGGATCTCGGAGATAATCCAGAGGACCAAATGGACGATAGTACCGATCAGAGTTTAACTTCGAGAAATGGGCCCAAAGCCGTCTTTGCCATAGGCGTTGCCAAGAAGGCAAAGAAGAAAAACAAGAAGAACAAGACCCCGACAAAACAGCTTCCAGTAGAGGAAGTGATTGCCGATGAATATGAGGAAGACTCGGATGGAGCACTTATCCTAGACGAGCCCAAAGAAGAGTCGGTGGATGGACACATGGTCACCACAGGTGCGCGTAAACTCATCGATGCTGCATTAACTACACCTATCCCTACAGCTGTAGAACTTACTGCTGAAGAACTAGATGAAAGGGCCCAGGCCCTGGAAGCGCGTCGCCAAGTACTCCTGGATGAAGCCAAAAAAATCAAGGAAGAAAAGAAACGCATGGCAATTGCAGAGAAGTACATCTCTCGGTAGCATCAAAAGACCCGAAAACGTCACACTCGTGATGATCAATTTCCGAAAGTTCACAAAGTCATTTTTGAAGGAGATCCGGGGATGCCTCGACTCGACAGCAAGGGAGATCTGGTGTACCCAACACCGGGGCAAAACACTGTTGCAGCTTGAGAAATCCTGTCAAATAATCTAGGCCCAGAATAGGTTCGATTGAGCATTAAGCTACTCACCAAGGGTCTGGAGCAGCAGAGGGCCGCGAAATCCAGAAGCGGAAAACTGGTCTCCCAATCTGACCAATGTCACACGGATCTGGCCTAGAATGACGTAAGACCCCAATGTGCTCTGGTACAACATCACCGTTCCGCCCGTCGGGAAGACAACTACTCAAGAACCGGATCTTCAGGGCAGCACCACAGAATTTCACGTGACTGGCACAACGTCGCTCCAGCGGCTGAGCAAGAGGCAATCGTTGTAGTGTATCCGAAGAATCCTCCCTAACGAGAGTTGAATGATTGCAGGGAAGAAGACAAAGAGAAATGTCGGGAGGAGGACCGTCAAAGTATGCCACCTCCTAGACCTACAAGCCGTCCGGCTGAACCCCACCTTGGTAGGAGTACCGGATGAAGAAACGACGAACACCATGTTGAGACAAGCCGGCAGGGGGCTCGTCACAATGAAGACCCTCCTCGGAACTAGAATAATGATGCTCCGGACGGAGGCCGACGATCAGCCGGAAACAATCCAGCTGCCCCACCTTCTCCACCAAGTAGCCATCACAACGGCTCTCAAGAAGGCCAAGGAGGGCATCGTGGCGGAGGAGGTGGTGGCAGAAGCCGAAGTCCGGCTCCAAGGCACCACAACCATAGCCGTCACTCAGGACGGCGATCTTCGTCTCCAAGTGACGCGAGACACCGGATTAACTCCAACAAAGAGGCATGGCGCTACAAAAATGATGATATATACGTGGGCCCAAAATGCTTCGGACCACGAATTCGGCAAACACATTTCCTGGAAGGATTTGCTATCTCAAGACACATTCAAGCCTACGATGGTGTGGCTCGGCCAGATACTTGGCTCCAGGATTTTTTCCAGGCTTGCTGCATTGCCAAAGGCGGAAATAGCTTGGTCGCAACCTGATATCTCCCACTTATGTTACGGAAGACGGCGTGATCATGTCTCAATGAACTTCTGGAGAACACCATCCACAATTGGTATGAAATGCAAAGTGCGTTCTTTCGGAATTTCGAAGGCACATATCAGAGGCCATGTATGGTAGGAGACCTACATCGTTGCACCTAGAAAGCCGGAGAAACTTGCCGAGATTATCACGGACGATGGATCAACACCAAGAAATCCTGTCAAGGAGTAAATGACCAAACTGCAATTGAAGCTTTCATTGCAGGACTCCCAATTGGTTTACTATGTCATCGCTTGAAGTGTGACAAGGTCACTGATTTGGGAGAGATGATAGAAACAGCGAGCAAGTATGCAGATGCTGACGATGATGCAGAGGGATTACTAAACGCCCTAGTTGTGCCACAGTCGGCAAAGCAACCAAAGTAGCAAGCTCAGAAGCGCAAGAACACCTCGGAAGAAAATCCCAACGCGGAAACGGCAGTGGTTACTGCAACTTTTGGGTCTCGAGGACGAGGAGGACGTGGCGGTGGCCGCGGACACGGTCGTGTGACATCAAGAGTTCAAGGTAGAGGAGACCAACAACCTGGCAAAACCTACTCTTGGACCGACATTTCCAATAACCCATGTGTGCATCATTTAGATGCCAATGGGGGCTCGTCTCACACAAACGCTGAGTGTCGTTTTAATGATGACATCAATAAAGATGATACCGCTGGCTACAGGGCTAAGCGGAAGAAGGGAAAGAATAATCCCGAAAAGGATAAAGAGACCAAGGAAGACTCCGACATGGAGGAAGCTGATCCTTCAAATCCCAAGTCGGAGGGGAAGAAAAC
Organism: Avena eriantha; assembly: GCA_910589775.1. NCBI lineage: Eukaryota > Viridiplantae > Streptophyta > Magnoliopsida > Poales > Poaceae > Avena > Avena eriantha. The sequence continues at coordinate 209,301,247 of OU342742.1, forward strand.
CTTCCCCACAAAGAAAAACACCTACGTCACCTTCCTCGTATCTCAACCAGCTAAGGTCAAGAAAGCAGTTCTGCATGAGCTCAACGCAATAGTCGGCTGTCCCTCAGTTCCTGGACTGGTCGGAAGTTGCCATCACCTTTGACCGTGCTGATCATCCGCCTAAGTTGCACATGCGAGGAAAATACGCCTTAGTCGTCAATCCACTTATTGACGACTATGGTTTCTCCATGACTCTAATGGATGGTGGTAGCAACATTAATATTATGTATGTCGAAATGCTATGCCGGATGCGAATCTTGGAGACCTAGCTGAATCACAGCTCTATGATCTTTTAAGGAGTTGTCCCAGGAAGACAAGCAAATTCCCTGGGAGAGATCACTTTGGATGTTACCTTTGGAACTCCAAAGAATTATCGGACGGAAGCACTTTCCTTCGAAGTGGTCCCATTCAAGAGCGCGTACCACGCTATATTCGGACGTCTGGCTTATTGGGCTTTTATGGCTCGTCTGTGTTACATTTACAATATGATGAAAATTCCAGGTCCCAACAGCGTGATCACCATTAGGCGAGACCCGAAGAAAGCACGAGAGTGCGAAGATGGAAATGCCGCCTTTGCTAAAGCCGTGATGCATGCCCAGGAGTACCAGGAGATCAAGAAGACCATATATCCGTCCGAGATGCCCACAATGAAGAAGGAGGTGACAAAGCCGAATCTGGAGTTCAAGGCATCGGAAGAGACGAAGAAGACACTATTGAAGGATAATGACCCCTCCAAGGTGACCCAGATAGGTGTAGGCCTAGATACCGCATAGGAAAGCGCGCTCGTCAAGTTCCTCCAAGAAAATCAAGATATCTTCCCATGGCAGCCATCTGACATGACCGGAGTACCTAGGGAACTTGCCGAGCACTCTCTAAATGTACACCCGAATGCTAAACCCGTCAAATAGTCCCTACGATGTTTTGGTGATGTAAAGCGTAAGGAAATAGCTAAGGAACTAGCCCGGCTCGAGTTAGCCGGATTCATAGAAGAGGTCATTCATACTGATTGGTCGGCCAACCCTGTAATGGTCCCTAAAAAGGACACCACTGATTTAAGGATGTGTGTTGATTATACCGCCTTGAACAAGGCTTGTCCCAAAGATCCGTTCGCTCTGCCTAGAACTGATCAAGTTATCGATTCTATGGCAGGCTCGAAACTCCTCTGTTTTCTCGACGCATATTCTGATTATCACCAAATTCAGATGAAGGAATCGTATAAAATCAAAACTTCATTCGTAACCCCCTTCGGAACCTTCTGTTTCATTATGATGCCCTTTGGGCTCAAGAACGCAGGAGCTACGTACCACTGCACTATGCAGTGTTGCCTCCACGACCAAATCGGACGCAACATACATGCATATGTGGACGACATTGCGGTGATGTCCAAAAAGAAGGAAACACTAATTTCCGACTTGGAGGAAACGTTCGCCAATTTACGAAAATACAACATAATGCATAATACGAAGAAATGTTTCTTTGGAATCCCAGTCGGAAAATTGTTAGGTTTCATCGTGTCGCAAAGAGGCATAGAAGTGAACCGAGACAAGATCAAGGCTATACTCAATATTTCTAGGCCAACTCGCCTGAAGGACGTTCAAAGACTAACTGGTTGCATTGCTGTAGTCCATCGGTTTGTAAGCCGGCTTGGAGAAAGAGCCGCACCACTTTACAAGCTCCTGAAAAAGACCAAAAAATTCGTTTGGACTGATGAAGCTGAAGTTGCACTACAAGACTTGAAAGAAGTACTCTCGTCTGCTCCTATCCTTGCAGCACCAGAACCAAGGGAACCGATGTTGCTCTATCTCGCTGCGACAAACAGGGTCGTCAGTGTCGTCATGGTAGTGGAAAGACCAGAGGAAACTCAGGAACACCTAGTGCAGCGTCCGACTTACAACCTCAGTGAGGTCCTAACTGAATCAAAGCAGCGGTATCCGCATTATCAAAAACTGTCTTATGGTGTGTTTTTTTGCATCCCGTAAGTTACTACGTTATTTTCAGGAACACCTGATTACCGTGGCGAGCACAGCTCCCATGAGAGATATAATCAATAACAACGAGGCTATAGGACGCGTCGCAAAATGGGGCATAGAGCTTTCAGCTTTCGACATTGACTATAAACCTCGAACAACAATCAAATCCCAAATCCTTGCTGACTTTGTTGCCGATTGGACAGAGATAAAGGAGAATATGACTGTCCCAGAGTCGGAATATTGGACCCTATATTTTGACGGGTCTAAAGCTCGAGGGGGATCGGGGGCTAGCGTGGTGCTCAAATCACCCCAAGGAGATAAACTTCTATATGTGTTGCAGATCCACTTCACAGCGACAAATAACATTGTCGAGTATGAAGCACTGCTACATGGAATCCAGATTGCTAAGGACACCGGCATCTGATGTTTGATGTGTTACAGAGATTCGGATCTTGTTGCTCAACAAGTGTCGGATATTTGTAATGCAAATAAGCACATGGCAGCATATAAAGCTGTCATGGATGATCTATCTAAGTCGTTCGAAGGGTTTGAGGTTCAACACATCCCTCGAGCAGAAAATGAGGAAGCAGATGCATTATCTCGAATAGGCTCTGCGCGAAAATACGTCCCGGATGGCGCTTTTTTAGAGCACCTCAAAGTTCCCTCTATAAAAGGAGTAGACGAGGAATATCCGACCAAATCCGACTCACCTTTAGTAGCAGTTCTAGCGGTAATTCCTAGCTGGACTCAACCCTACCTTGATTACTTGGTAGATGGCAAATTACCCGAAGACGAGGTTCTGAGCCGACAGATCGTCCGACGAGCGAAAGCCTATACTATAATTAGTGGTGAGCTCTATAAGCGGAGTGCGTATGGGGTCTTTCAGCGCTGCGTATCTCCGGAAGAAGGAGTGGAAAGTGAAAGGGCATGTATGCCCCACGTGTGGTTTTGGTAATTAATGACAATCCCTATGGACTAATGTGCAAATTGAGTTTCACTTGTAGGTTTGCCCATTGGCATCGCTTGGACCATGTATTGGTTTCAAGGATGAAAGAGAAGAAGCATCGTCCAAGGGCTTTGTGCCTATTGGAATCAAGTAGAAGAAGAAGAAGATCAAGTATGCCTTGAAGAACAAGAAGAATATGGAGTTCCTCATGGCTTTCTTCAAGACATCATCAAGACATGGTGTGCAAGCTCAAGATGCACCATCTCTAGAAGATCTCATGCTTGGAGCTTGCCATCCTCGGCGTTCATGGAGTGATGAAGACAAGGTCAAGGAAGTGGTTTCCCCATGGAGTATGGGGGAGCCATTCGCAAGACTTCATCAAGCAAGTGCAAGCAAGTGCAATCAAGAAAGGTGTTCCATCTTGAAGGTGTCAAGATCGTCTACATCAAGCTCAAGTGGGATGCTCAAGGCAAAGGTATCATCTTGATAGGGTTTCTACTTTACCGGTCTCTTGTAGTGTTGGGAGACCAGGTTTAGGATAGATAGCTGTACTATCAAGAGGGGCTCTCGAGTGGGTGACTCGTTCGTATCTTTCGGTGAGAGCTCAAACCTTTGCATACATAGCATCATCTTTCTTGGTTGTTGTTTGGTTCTTGTCCATGTGAGGATCTAGAGCTTGTGGTTATCTTCATAACATGCTCTAGTTCATCAAAAACGGATTTCCCATGCATATCTCATTGCGTTTTTGATCTTGCCGGTTTTCTGGCTCCACGCCTTGAGAGGTATCTCACATATATATTCATGGTATTTTCTCCCTTGATGATTCTACACGTTGTTATCTTTCCAACAAAATTGGTTTCATCTCGTTTGGCGTTCGGATGCAAAAGTTGTGGCAGTTCTGGTTCTGAAGTTTTTGCCTGACCGGTAGTTCCGGTGGGCCACCGGTAGTACCGGCCAGACGCCGGAAGTACCGCTCGGGCAGAAATGCCGCCGGTAGTACCGGTGTTAATTCCGGCCCAACTTCCGGCAACCCAAATTTTGGTTCAGTACCCTCTCTGCCTGGTTAGCGCTATTTGACGGAACTTGGATCGGATTTTCAGGCGGTAGTACCGCTAGGATATTCTTGCCACTGGTAGTTCCGGCCAAGCAGCGGTAGTTCCGGCCAAGCTCGCGTTTTTGATCTTTGCCTCGCTGTTTTATGACCGTTGGCTGGGTGCCACTGGTAGTACCGGCCACGTACCGGCCATACGCATTTTTGTGGGTAACGGGCAGATCGGGGAGCCCTTTAAAAGGAGCTCCCCTTTCCCCTTCGCCCCCAACTTGTTCTTCTCGGTTTTTGGCTTTCTCTCGCCTCCATTGTTGACCTTGAAGAGCTTGCCCTCTCCCCTTTCCCCTCCTATGATTCTTGCATCTTTTTGAGGGATTTGAGAGAGGAGATCTAGATCTACAAGCCCCACCAAGCCAAATCCCTTCTTTGTGAAGGAATCCTTGGGATCTAGATCTTGGAGAGTTTTGTGTTCTCCTCTTGTGTTCTTCCTCCCTTATTCCCCCAATAGCTTTTGTAGCTTTGGTGGAATTTGAGAGAGAAGGACTTGCCTCTTGCATTTGGTGCATAGGTTTGAGTTCTCCTCGGAGATTCGGCGAGTTCAAGCCCTTGGGCTTGTTTCTCTTGGGTTCTTGGAACCCTAGATGGTTGTGTGGTTGGATTGTTGACCTTTTGTGGTCTTGTTGCCTTTTGTGGCTTTGTAGCCTTTTTGGCATTGTTCTTGGGGCTCCAATTGAGTTGTGGAGGTTCCCCAAGCATGTTGGCCTTTTGTGGCATTGTAGAGCCTTTGTGGCGTTTCTTGGGAGCCCTCCAATTGAGTTGTGGAGATTGCCCCAAGCCTTGTTCAGGTTCGGTAACCGCCCTCAAGTGTCCCATAGTGGAACGTGAGTAGGCCTTTGTGGCGAGATCACGGGAGAATAGGGTGAGCCTTTTGTGGCGCCGGTGAGTTGCGTGACTTTGCATCCTTGGTGAGGCCTTGTGTGGCGTTGGGTGAGCATCGAGCCACCACACCTCGAGGTGAGCCATTTGTGGCGTTCGAAGTTCATTGCTCGCCCGCACCTCTCCAACGGAGACGTAGCTTCTTTGGAAGTGAACTTTGGGAAACAAATCATCGTCTCCGCATCCATCGGTTATCTCTCAACCGAACCCCTTTACCTATGTAATTTACATTGTGATAGCCTTCGTGCTTGAAGTACTATATCTTGCTATCTCCTTGTTGTTTATCTTGCTTAGCATAGGTTGTTGGTGCACTTTGTGAAACTAGTGGATATAGGTTTTGGCTTGATAAATTAAACTTTAAGTTTTATTCCGCATTTATTAGAGCCTAATCCGTAATTATTTTAAAACGCCTATTCACCCCCCCTCTAGGCGACGTCCATTTCCCTTTCAGAAATCTTACGAGAAATCCACGAAGGCGAGTGTGGTCATCATGCTGCAGCCAAATCTTTAGTGGCAAAGGATTTTAGACACGGTTTTTTCTGGCTTATAGCCAAGGAAGATGCCAAACGGCTGGTCAAGACGTGCAAAGGTTGCCAAAAATACGCCAAACAAGCTCATGTTCCGGTTGATCAGCTGCGAACAATACCTATAACATCGCCTTTTGCGGTCTAGGGGCTTGACATGGTAGGACCGTTTAAACGGGCTCCAAGTGGATTTACTCACCTATTAGTGATCGTGGATAAATTCACCAAATGGATTGAGGCTAAACCCGTCACTAGTTGTGATGGAGCAACAGCCAGAAGATTTGTCGAGGATGTTATAATCCAATATGGTTATCCGCATAGCATTATCACAGACAACATGAGTAACTTCTCTATGGGAGAGCTTGCCAAATTCTGCAACGAACAAAATATCCGGATTGACATTGCGTCAGTCGCACATCCGTAGGCTAATGGACAAGTTGAAAGGGCAAATGGTTTAATCCTACAAGGCCTAAAACCAAGACTCGAAGCACCATTGAGACGTGCTGCTGGGGCTTGGGCAGAGGAATTACCCTCTGTAATATGGAGCTTGCGAACAACTCCGAACAGGTCAACCAGATACACACCTTTCTTCTTGGTCTATGGTGCTGAAGCAGTTCTTCCTAGTGATTTGATTCACAATTCTCCTAGAGTTGCCGCGTATATCGAAGAGGATGTTGAGATTTCTTGACAAACTGATCTCGACTTAGTCGAAGAAGTTCGCATCGTTGCTGAAATGAGATCAACAGCCTATCACCAGAAGTTACACAAGTATCATAGCCAGAGAGTCAGAAACCGGTCTTTCAATAAGGGCGATTTAGTTCTCCGGCTTGTGCAGCAAAGAAAGCACAAACTTTCCCTAGTATGGGAAGGGCCTTTTTTGGTTAGTCGAGTATTGCACAATGGTTCATACTACTTAACTAATATGCGGCCAATCAAAGAAAGACATGCTACTAAGAAGAGAAAGAGAACTGGAGGCAGTACAAACCCGGAAGAATTAGACAGCCACGGAATATTGCTCAGCTACATCCCTTTTATTCTTAGTTTTATCCTTATTTGTAATCATATATGTGTACATGTTCAAAAAGAACTAAAGTATTGGCTGCTTCAAATTTTTCTGAGACTTTTTTACCATCTTATTTCCGAATGATCATGTCACAGTCGAAAATCCCAGAATACTTGAAAGTACTTTATGCTCATGTTTGTTCTCGTTTAGATTTCCGATTCCAAAATTGCTACCTTTGGGTATAAGTTTAAATTTTATAGTCTGTGCTTTGGTTATTTGTCTGATTGCCAGATGCGGGCATTTTCTGAGTATTGAATTGTTGGTACTGGAAGCCGGCTTTGTTTCTGAGTTTAAACTGGTTTAGCAATTGAGCTCTGTTGCTCGGCAAAGTTTCCATGCTAAAGGTTGGACAGCTCACGAAAGGGAGGAGGCGGAAAGCCAGATAAACGATAAGTGCAGACAAAAAACACAAGTGCTTATGCAAACATTTCAGGCACATAACATTAAAGCCAAAAGTGCTGAATAGATAAAATAAAACTTGGCACTAGCAAAAGTATCATACTACTTATTTACAGACCCAAATTGTTTTTAGAATAACACATTGTTTTTCTGATACTCTATGATGCAGGGGAGAGATAGGAGTTGCTGACTCGCTGGATACATCAGCCTCGCCTTGATAACGTTCCGAGATGTTCAAATCTGATGCAGTTTGTTCATCGTCAGAAGCTTCTACTGTTTCTTCGGCAGGCGGAGGTGGCTTGTCCACGCGGGTGAAGAAAGGAGTGTCGTAGCTGGTTAAGTCGGCTACGTGGCACCCGTATCCGGCGCAGGAGTCCATGATGGATTTGATGTCCTGCTCCTGGCTATCTTCATCCACTTTGCAGTACCCTCTGGTCACTTGCCAGATTTCCATGTTTCCATGGTGGGTCATAACCATGGTGAGAGCGTTCTAGGTTGCAGTTCGCGCATAGGACATGTTCCAGTCCTAGACAAGCTACGGCATCTCCTTGGCCTTGTCTCATACTTCAAAGCCAGACATGGTATGCATGTCCATAACCTTAAGAACTTCGCCAACATCCTCGATAGATTGGCGGAAGTCATGAAGCAGATCACCGACTTATGTAAGCCGGCTGGTGCGAGACTCGGCAGAGGCTGAGTCCAGTAAGTTCAGAGGACCTATGCATGTAATGCTAAATGGTTAATAAAAGAAATCTGACCTCGAAAAAGTCGAAAGATGCAGAAAAGTCAGAAAGATGGAAACATACCAAGGATGACATCATCGATTTTGGTCTTTTCCTCTCGAAGACTGTGGAGTTCAGCCTGGAGTGCCTCGGTGATGTCCTTCTCTCTGAACAATTCATTGCTGATGTCTAAGATTTTCTTATCCTGGGACACAATCTTATGATCGCGCTCCTCGGTGGCCATGGAGGAGGATTCGAGAATTTGAGCAATGCTCTTCTCATGATCCACCTTAAGCTTATCCAGCTCTTGGCGGAGGTCCTCGTTCTCAACCACCAGGGTTTTAAGATTCTCAGCTTCTTCAATCATTGCACATGACTGCTTTACCAATGATGTAGTCAAAGGAACAACAGTTGAACAAAAAAATCGACTATGAAATAAAAAGCAAGGTTTGAGTGTTGAAATGATTACCTTCAGCCTCATCCCTAGATACTTTCAATTGAGCATTTTCAAGCCGGAGAGCTTTGATCTCTCTCCGCTTGTTGTAGATATTCATCAGTAATTCCTGGTTATATGAATTAACTTTCTATAAGTCAGAATACCCAGAGTCAGAAGTCTACTAAAGACTCAGGCTAATATTTTTTTACTAATATTCTGTTGTGGATTCGAACCACTAGCACAAATTGGATTTCGAGTCCAGGGCGCTAAACAAGGATTTCCAGTCCTTTTACCTTTCAGAACCTCTCTTTCTAAGTTATTTTTTTTATTGTTGTCAATTTCCATTCGTTTAGTACAAGATCGCTTCACACCTCGCGGTGCTTACACCTCTCGCCTATCGAAGTTCTATTCAAAAACCTCGTACGAGAACTTGTATAGAGAAGGATTTCCCGCGGCGCAGCAGTTCTTCCATACCAACTTAGCTGCCCGGCGCTGCTATTGGCATAACAACCGGTACACCATAGGTTGACCGCACGAGCCTTGGGGGCTACAATAGTTCATTCTTTGGCATCCTAATAAAGCATAAATCTGGATTAATCTATCCAACTTCATGCTTGGGGGCTAGAGGATATGATATAAAGTAACATAAAGAAAAATGTGAGTTGGAATTCCGACTTACATGTTGTTCATGTGTGAGCTTGCTCGAGCACATGTTCACCTTAGTTGTAACTTTCTCGGCGAGGGTGAGCGGGATCACTTGTGGAGGTCGTAGCACGCCAGCTCTTAGTCCCCCGTCGCGAAGCAGACTTGTTCAAGAAGTTCGGAGTACTTGATGTCCTCCGCTTCTTGTGCTTCTTCTTCGGCAGTAATGGTCTGGCTTTCTAAGCATTGCCGGGCCAGCCGTTGGATTTCCTCCGCAGATTTCGGAGAAAGGCCAAGTTAGGAAAGTCCTGGATTGTTTAGGAGATTGTCGGCAAAGTGTTGGGTCCGCAACATAGAAAACAAAAAATTTCCTACGATGTGAACTACACGCCAAGATCTATCTACTAGGTACAAAGCAACGGATGGACATACATCCAACGAGAACTTACCCTCAAAGACAACGAGTTTTGTTAACGAGTAGGAACTCGTGGTTGATGTAGTCGTACACTTGTCGATGTCAAGATCGTGAGGAAGTCTGAGTGTCGCAACTCAGCAGCGCATCCATACTCGCACACACGTTCAAGCCACCGAACAACCTCCACCTCCTCGCTCCAGCGATCCAGTGGAAGCGGCAACTCCTTCTAGACGAAATGCCACCAGGAACATGTATCTCGCTAATCCGAGACCATGGGGGAATAATTCTAGAGGGGGAGAGAGATCCTTCACAAGGAGGTGTGAGGATGAATGAGGGAATGGGTGGCCCTTTATAGGAGGAGGGGGGTGCCCCTCCTCTCCATGGCCGGCGCATGGGAGGGGGTGACCCCTCACCTCCCCCATTCATGTGGTGGTAACCCCTCCACATTAAAATGCCTCTTCACATTCCCTTTTAAAGTCTCCACTTTAAATGCATTAAAATTATCCAAGTTTAATGCTCTCTCATTTAATAAAACTCTTTTATTAAATTTATTCCGAATTTTGTTAATTACTTTAATTAACAAACATTCACATATAGCCCCTTGCAATATTTCAATATCACATGCAGAACCACTTTCTGCAATTTCACCCGAAACAATTCCTGCGCTTTGCAATTCTTCCGTCTGAAACATATGTGCTCCTAAATGGTGTCCGGTAACTCTTAAGTGTGTCACCCTGCGGTTCACGAATAATGCAGACATGATTGAGACTCCTCTCAGATCAATAGTCAGAAGCGGGACTTGGAGATCCATACTGACTCCTACATATTCAACGATGACTTTTGTGATCGTGAGAACCTTTAACGCTTGTAACTAAATCCCTTTGTCTCGTGATATATTACATGTCCGAGATTCGATCATCGGCATCCAAATACCTAGTTTGATCTCGTTAACGACATGCACTCTTTTCTCGTTCCCGTGATATAACATTCTAGTGATCACATCACTTGCTTGCAAGCTATCTCAATGTGATATCACCGAGAGGGCCTAGAGTATATCTATCTATCATCGGGATTGAAAAATTCCACTCTTGATCCATGAGCCTCAACATAACACCTTCGTAGTACTGAACCCATCTTTATAGTCACCCTGTTATGGTGTGACGTTTGATGTTATCAAGATACTCTTCTGGTGTTAGCAATTAACATGATCTCATGGTCTAAGGATAAATATTACTTCGTATGATGTTATAGCAATATAAACATAATGACTTGATCGTAATGCTATACTACAGATGAATGTTCATCACATCATTCCACCAATGGTGTGACCTTGTTATTAACAACATCCAATGTCCATGATCAGGAAACCTTGATCATCTTGTTAATCAACAAGCTAGTCTATAAGAGAGGCATAACTAGGAACCCTTTTTTGTTTATTAAACACACATGTATTGATGTTTCCGATCAATACAATTCTAGCATGAAAAATAAACATCTATCATATATAAGGAATACATAATAACAACTTTAGTATTGCCTCTCAGGGCATATTTCCTTCAGTCTCCCACTTGCACTAGAGACAATAATCTAGTTCACATAGTGATAAATCTAACACCCATGGAGTTCTGGTGTTGATCATGATTTGCCCTAGGGAGAGCTTTAGTCAACGGATCTGCTACATTTAGGTCCGTGTGTACTTTACAAATCTTTATATCTCCATCCTTGACATCCTCGCGGATGGAGTGAACCCGGCGCTTAATATGCTTGGAATTCTTGTGAGACCTCGGTTCCTTTGTGTTGGCTATGGCTCCATTGTTGTCACAATAGATCACCATCAGGTCCAACGCACTAGGAACCACACGTAGTTCCGTAATGAACTCTTTCATCCAAACCGCTTCCTGCGCCGCTTCTGAAGCAGCAACATATTCCGCCTCCGTCGTTGATCCAGCCACCACAGGTTGTTTGGAACTCCTCCAACTAACTGCTGCTCTGTTCAAGAGAAATACGTATCCGGATTGGGACTTAGAGTCATCTGGATCGGTGTCAAATCTAGAATCGACATAACACTTAGCGACTAGCTCTTCTTCACCTCCGTATATAAGAAATATATCCCTAGTTCTTCTCAAGTACTTGAGGATGTTCTTTACCGCTATCCAGTGTTCCGAACCTGGATCAGATTGGTACCTATTAGTCAAACTAACCGCATGTGCCACATCCGGTCTTGTACATAGCATGGCATACATAATAGAGCCTATGGCCGAGGCATAGGGGATCTTATCCATCATCTCTCTTTCTTCCGCTATAGCCGGACTTTGAGTCTTACTCAATGTCTTGCCATGCAACATAGGTAAGAACCCCTTCTTACTTTCATCCATATTAAACTTCTTTAATATCTTATCAAGGTATGTACTCTGCGATAGCCCAATTAGGCACTGATACATTGCAAATGTATCTATAATTTTTGATGTTACATGCTTGGTTTTATCCACTTTCTTGTGTTCTGTTCCAACTTTGGAGTACTTTTCATATGATTTCTTGGACTAACCTATTAACAAGAGCCACAGTGCTAGCTGCCTATTTTCTGTTGTTTTTGGTTCTAGGAAAGTCAGAAAATGAATATTCTCGGAATTGGACGGGACAAAAGCCAAAGTGCCTATTTTTCTGTAAGTGATCAAGTGCTAGAATACAAGACGGAGAAGGGCCTGGGAGACACCACACCACCTGGCCACGTGGCCAGGCCTGGCCCGCGCCAGGGGGTGGTGTGGCCGCTCCCGGCACCCCCTCGGCCTCTCCTTCCGCCTATATATTGCCCTCGAGATGAAAACCCTAAGTACCCGATCAAAAATCCACGAAAGAGTCTGTAGCCACCGTCATCTCCATCCCTAGACCGGGAGGGATCTGAAGCTCTTCTAGCACCCTGTCGGAGAGGGGAATTCACCCTAGAGGCCTTCTTCATCACCATGCAAGCCTCCGGTGTGATGCGGTAGTAGTTCATCCTTGGACTACGGATCCATGTAGTAGCTAGATGGCTGGTTTCTCCTCCTTTGTGCTTTCATGTTTAGATCTTGTGAGCTCCGTTCATGATCAAGATCATCTATTTGTAATTCATACATGTTGTGTTTGCGGGGATCCGATGGATATTGAGATGCTATTTCAGATTGATTATTGATTCTATCATGTCTTTGTTATTTGTGATCTTGCATGCTTTCCGTTGTTAGTAGCTATCTTGGCCAAGTAGATGCTAGCAACTCCAAGAGTTAGTATTTATGCTCGATAGTGGGTTCATGCCTCTGGTAATCTGGGGAAGTGACAGAAATCTCTAAGGTACTAGATGTGCTGTTGCTACTAGGGAGAAAACAACAATCCTTTGTTCATAGAACAATCATATTGTTTACTTTACACGCAGTTCATAAAGCAATAATATGTTGCTTGCAACTTATTACTGGAGGGGGTTCCGATGATAACCTGAAGGTGGATTATTAGTCATAGATGTAGTTGGATGGCGGTCTATGTATTATGTTGTAATGCCCAATCAAGTCTCAGAGGAGTCAAGATGATTAGTATATGCATTTATTGCTTTCTCGGTGTTTATCAATTACCCCGCTATAATTTTTTCACCCAGCATGTTATCTATCTTATGGAGAGCCACCTCTAGTGAACTATGGATCCCGGTCCTTTTTCTTTACATACAATCTACAACTGTCTACTTCTTTGTGTTTACTTTCTGCAAACTTTTACTCCTTTCCATTCGATATGTTTAATCCTTTGTTTTCCGCAAAACACGGTGAGATTGACAACCTCATCGCAAGTTGGGGACAAAGTTCTGTGGTTGTGTTGTGCAGGTCTCCACGTTGCTACTAGCACCGGTAGTACGCCCTGCCAAAGCTCAGCTAGTAACACCTTTGAGGTGTTTCCTTGCTCCTACTGGTTCGATTAAACCTTGGTTCCATAACTGATTGAAACTTGCTGCTGTGCTCATCATACCTTCCTCTTGGGGTTCCCAACGAGCTCTACATCAACACCGCCATCAAGCATTTTTTTGGGCGTCGTGCATTGAGCCATCAGGTGCCTTGATCTATCTCTATAGATTTTAATGCCTAATATATATGACGCTTCACCAAGGTCTTTCATCGAAAGTTTGCTGTTTAGATAACTTTTAACACTGATTAAAATATCTATATCATTTCCAATCAATAATATGGCATCCACATATAATATCAGAAATGCCACATTGCTCCCACTCACTTTCTCGTAAATACAAGCCTCTCCATAAGTTTGGACAAATCCAAACTCTTTGATCACCTCATCAAAGCGGAGATTCCAACTCCGGGATGCTTACTTCGGTCCATAGATGGATCGCTGAAGTTTGCATACCCTATTAGCATCCTTAGGATCGACAAAACCCTTAGGTTGTATCATATACAAATCTTCTTCAATATTACCATTGAGGAACGCAGTTTTGAAATCCATTTTCCATATTTCATAATCGAAATATGCAGTAATTGCTAACATAATCCTAACCGACTTAAGCATCGCTACGGGAGAGAATGTCTCATCGTAGTCAACTCCTTGAATTTGTCGAAACCCCTTTGCGACAAGTCGAGCCTTATAGATGGTCACATTACCATCAACATCAGTTTTTCTTTTGAAAATCCATTTATTCTCAACGGCCTTTCAATCGTGAGGTAAGTCCACCAAGGTCCAAACTTGGTTCTCGTACATGGATTCCATCTCGGATTTCATGGTTTCTAGCCATTTGCTGGAATCCAGGCTCATCATCGCTTCTTCATACGTCGCAGGGTCATCCATTTCATCAACCATGAAATTCATAACAGGATTGCCGTACAGTTTAGGAGCTGCATGTGTCATGCTTGACCTGCGAGGTTTGGTAGTGTCCTCTTTCGGAGTTTCATGATCAATATCATTAGCTCTCTCTTCATTAGGTGAAGTCAACTCCGAAACAACTTCCGGTGCTGCGCTACTCACCATTTCATGAAGAGAAGGTTCAATAACCTCTTCGAGTTCTACCTTCCGACTACTCACACCTTTCACGAGAAACTCCATCTCAAGAAAGGATCCATTCTTGGCAACAAAAACCTTGCCCTCGGATCTGTGATAGAAGGTATACCCAATCGTTTCCTTAGGGTATCCTATGAAGATGCATTTTTCCGCTTTGGGTTCGAGTTTATCCGACTGAAGTTTCTTCACATAAACATCGCATCCCAAAACTTTAAGAAATGACAACTTAGGTTTATTTCCAAAACACAATTCATATGGTGTCATTTCAACGGATTTAGATGGTGCCCAATTTAAAGTGAATGCAGCTGTTTCCAGTGCATAACCCCAATATGACAGTGGCAAGTCAGTCAGAGACATCATAGATCGAACCATATCCAATAAGGTACGATTACGACGTTCCGACACACCATTACGTTGTGGTGTTCCGGCAGGCGTGAGTTGTGAAACTATTCCACACTCTTTCATGTGTGTGCTAAACTCGTAACTTAGATACTCTCCTCCACGGTGAGACCGTAGAAATTTGATCTTTCTATTACGATGATTTTCCACTTCATTCTGAAATTCCTTGAACTTTTCAAAAGTTTCAGACTTGTGTTTCATCAAATAGATATACCCGCATCTACTCAAATCATTCGTGAAAGTAACAAAATAATGATATCCACCTCGCGCCGACACACTCATTGGTCCACACACATCAGTATGTATGATTTCCAATAGGTCTGTCGCCCGTTCCATTGAACCAGAAAACGACGTTCTAGTCATCTTGCCCATAAGGCATGGCTCACATGTATCAAATGATTCAAAATCAAGTGATTCCAAAAGTCCATCAGAATGGAGTTTCTTCATGCGTTTAACGCCAATATGACCTAGACGGTAGTGCCACATATATGCAGACATATCATCATCAAGTTTAATCTTTTAGCATTAACATTATGAATGTGCGTAATATTACTATCGAGATCCAACAGAAATAAACCATTCAACATAGGTGCATGACCATAAAAGATATCATTCTTACAAATCGAACAACCATTGTTTTCAGATTTAAAGGAATAACCACTTTGCATCAAACACGTTCCGGATACAATGTTCATGCTCAGTGCAGGCACCAAATAACAATTATTTAGGTTTATAACTAATCCTGATGGCATATGGAGAGGTAGCGTCCCGACGGCGATCACATCAACTTTTGATCCATTGCCGACCCGCATCCTGACCTCATCCCTTGCTAGTTGTCTCTTGTTCCGTAGCCCCTGAACCGAGTTACATATATTAGCAACCGATCCCGTATCAAATACCCAGGTGCTACTGCGAGTACTAGTCAAGTACACATCAATAACATGTATATCATATATACCTTTGTTTGCCTTGCCGGACTTCTTGTCTGCCAAATACTTGGGGCAATTGTGCTTCCAATGGCCAGTCCCCTTGCAATAGTAGCACTCGGTATCGGACTTAGGGCCAGCCCGGGGTTTCTTTTCAGGCGTGGCAACATATTTGCCACCCTTGTTTCCCTTGTGCTTTCCTTTCTTGTCTTTCTTGAAACCGGTGGTCCTATTGATCATCAACACTTGATGTTCTTTCCTAATCTCCACTTCTGCAGTCTTAAGCATTGATAAAAGCTCGGGAAGAGTCTTCTTCATGCCCTGCATATTATAGTTCATCACAAAGCTCTTGTAGCTAGGTGGCAGAGATTGGAGAACACGATGTATGCCTAAGTCATTGGGAATCATTATTCCCAAGGACACAAGCTTATCGGCGTACCCAGACATTTTGAGTACGTGCTCACTAACGGAGCTGTTTTCCTCCATTTTGCAGTTGAAGAACTTTTCAGAAGCATTATAACTCTCTACGGTAGCATGGGTATCGAAAATCATTTTCAATTCTCCCATGGTATCAAAGGCATTGCCATTTTCGAAACGCTTTCGAAGTTCTGGCTCTAACCCATACAGTATACCGCAATGAACTAAGTTGTGGTCCTCCTGACGAGTCACATAGACATTCTTTTCCTCGTCACGGGCATCAGGAGCTGGTGGGGGGCCTAGCGGCGCATCTAGCACATATTGCTTTTGTGCAGCAGTGAGGAGAATCCTCAAATTCATTGCCCAGTTGGTGAAGTTGCTACCATTCGCAGCAAGTTTCTCTTTCTCCATGAACACATTGAAATTAAAAGCAGGTGGTGCCATCTACAACATAATTTGTAAAGTTTATTTAGACTAAGTTTATGATAGATTGAGTTCAACTAATCCAAATTACTAATGAACTCCCACTCAAAAAAGACATCCCTCGTGCCTTTTTAGTGATTACATGAACCAAATCCACTACACCAAGTCCGATCATCATGTGAGCCGGTGCAGCTTCAAAGGTGAGCATCTATATGGGCATCATATCAACCATATGACTCATGCTTAACCTTTCGGTCCGTGTTCCGAGGCCATGTCTATACATGCTAGGCTCGCCAAGTAAGAACCTTAGTATTCGCGTGTGTAAAACTGTCTTACTCCCGTTCCTATGAAAGCGTAGATTCGAGTACACTCGATCATCACGTGATGTCTCGAAACATGATCCATAGAACGGTGCATACTCAAGGAAGAACACATTCTTATCTTTATATCTAAATGAGGGATCATCTTACAATGCTACCAAAAGCGCCAAACTAGCAGTATAAGATGCTAACATCTAATGTGTAAAGTGAGATGATATGGTCCATGCATTTGATCTCTATCACTTGCATCGTGGTATGATCTCTATCATTCCTTTGTGTGTAAGTCCAAGGTCTATGGAACTTACACGTTGAGTGTGTTGTAAGAGTATCTATCATACATCTACTTACAACAATACCATATCAATACACTAGCCCAGCAATGATCTAAACTAGACGCCTCTAATTTATCAATTGCAAGTTTTACGTGGCTTAGGGCTTTTGGAGATAGAACCATTCTCACCTACGAACATGAACCACAACGAGGATAACTAAGTTATTAGCAACTCGTTGTAAATCAGATATTGACTATAGTAGGAGAGACAGACACCCGCCAGCCACTTATGCAAAGCAAGTTGCATGTCAGTCGTGGAACCGGTCTCATGTATGATGACATGTAAGGTTGGTCCGGGCCGCTTCATCCCACTATGCCACCAATATCCAAAATACATAGAAGATGCAATAACATGATCATCATCGCCCACATATAAACATATGTGTACTACCCGTGCAAAGCACCTACGCATAGATCAGGCTCTGATACCACTGATGGGTCCGCGACATAGAAAACAAAAAATTTCCTACGATGTGAACTACACGCCAAGATCTATCTACTAGGTACAAAGCAACGGGTGGACATACATCCAATGAGAACTTACCCTCGAAGACAACGAGTTTTGTTAACGAGTAGGAACTCGTGGTTGATGTAGTCGTACACTTGCTGATCTCAAGATCGTGAGGAAGTCCGGGCGCCGCAACTCAGCAGCGCATCCGTACTCGCACACACGTTCAAGCCACCGGACAACCTCCACCTCCTTGCTCCAGCGATCCAGCGGAAGCAGCAACTCCTTCCAGACGAAATGTCACCGGGAACATGTATCTCGCTAATCCGAGACCATGGGGGAATAATTCTAGAGGGGGAGAGAGATCATTCACAAGGAGGTGTGTGGATGAAGGAGGGAATGGGTGGCCTTTTATAGCAGGAGGGTGTGCCCCTCCTCTCCATGGCCGACGCATGGGGGGTGACCCCTCACCTCCCCCATTCATGTGGTGTTAACCCCTCCACATTAAAATACCTCTTCACATTCCCTTTTAAAGTCTCCACTTTAAATGCATTAAAATTCTCCAAGTTTAATGCTCTCTCATTTAATAAAACTCTTTTATTAAATTTATTCAGAATTTTGTTAATTACTTTAATTAACAAACATTCACATATAGCCCCTTGCAATATTTCAATATCACATGCAGAACAACTATCTGCAATTTCACCCGAAACAATTTCCGGTTTCTATCGAAACAATTCCTGCGCTTTGCAATTCTTTCGTCTGAAACATATGTGCTCCAAAATGGTGTCCGGTAACTCTTAAGTGTGTCACCCTACGGTTCGTGAATAATGTAGACATGATCGAGACCCCTCTCCGATCAATAATCAGCAGCAGGACCTGGAGATCTGTACTGACTCCTACACATTCAACGATGACTTCTGTGATCGTGAGAACCTTTAACGCTTGTAACTAAATCCCTTTGTCTCGCGATATATTACATGTCCGAGATTCGATCATCGGTATCTCCATACCTAGTTTGATATCGTTACCGACATGCACTCTTTTCTCGTTCCCGTGATATAACATTCTAGTGATCACATCACTTGCTTGCAAGCTATCTCAATGTGATATCACCAAGAGGGCCCAGAGTATATCTATCTGTCATCGGGATTGACAAATTCCACTCTTGATCCATGAGCCTCAACATAACACCTTCGTAGTACTAAACCCATCTTTATAGTCACCCTGTTACGGTGTGACGTTTGATGTTATCAAGATACTCTTCTGGTGTTAGTAATTAACATGATCTCATGGTCTAAGGATAAAGATTACTTCGTATGATGTTATAGCAATATAAACATAATGACTTCATCGTAATGCTATACTTCGGATGAATGTTCATCACATCATTCCACCAATGGTGTGACCTTGTTATTAACAACATCCAATGTCCATGATCAGGAAACCTTGATCATCTTGTTAATCAACAAGCTAGTCTATAAGAGAGGCATAACTAGGAACCCTTTTTTGTTTATTAAACACACATGTATTGATGTTTCCGATCAATACAATTCTAGCATGCAAAATGAACATCTATCATATATAAGGAATACATAATAACAACTTTATTATTGCCTCTCAGGGCATATTTCCTTCACAAAGACCTCTGTCGAGGGATCATTACCCGAAGAGGGTTCACCCTTATCAAGACCTAAGTCACCCATGGTGATGTCAGTTTGCGAATCAAGGATCGTTGGCTCTGATGTTTGAGACGGATCTTCTGTAGCGTTTTGAGATGGAGTAATCTCCGGCGCTACAGAAGGTTGAGGGGCAGGAGTCGGAGGAGCTACGGCAGGAGAAGCCAAGTTTAGCTTCTGCTGGCATAGGGGCTTTGAAGTAACTCCCTTCCCCTTGCCCTTGATGAGCTGTTTAGCTCTAAGAAGGTAATAGAACAAAAGAACATTACATCTCGAAAAGAATTAAGAACGAAGTACAAAGGCGGAATTTGTGAGGAAAGTTACCTCTTCACAATGGGCACCTCCTTTGTGCCAATAGCCACTGTTGGATATTTACGCTTCCGAGAAACAATGTCCGGCAGTGGAACCAACTCTCCCTCATCTTGAGAAAACTCAAGAGGATATCCCTCGATAGGAGCAAGCTCCAATTTGGGGAGGTCGGCAAGCTGAAAAGAAGAATGTATCTCAGTATTGCAAAATAATATAAAGACGAGCACATAAAACGAGTTACTGCTGAAGCTTACCAGCACCACGGGGTTTTCAACCGTGTGCATATCCAGAGACAGCTCCAAAATCTTCCTCTCGCTTCGTTCCTTTATCAGCCATTTGATTTGACATATATAATCCTTTTCCAAGTAGGCCTTGGGACTGATTCGGAGCGTATCTTTCTTGGACGATGTGATGGAGTGCATCAGTCGATCTCCATGATGTTGGAGAGGCTGGATCCAGCGTGCCACCCAGCATTGGACTAAGTCGGACCCTCTCAGGCCCTTGTGTTTCATCAAATACTCGATCCTCCTCTTGGCGAGAAGAAGATCGTCACTGAGAGTCGGAGCAACTTCATCCCAGGATTTTTGGGGCGTGGCGGCTCCGCCAACGAAAGACGGCAAAGCAGTAGCTTTGCTAGGAGCGAGAATATCCTTGTGGTACAAGAAAGTGGACGGCCATTGCTTGACCGACTCACTGGCCATAATCCGAGGATAGACGCGCTCTCGCCTAACCGAAAAACTAATAGTACCGATAATATAAGCATTACAGACAGTAATGGAATTTCTCCAAACATGGAAGTAGTACCAGAAAAGAGTAAGGCTCGGCCTAATGCCGAGATACCCCTCGCACAAAGATGTGTACGCTCTCATATCTAGGATGGAGTTCAGGGGAAGATGATGGAGATGAACTCCGTAGTGACCGATAACCTCGAAAAAGAAATCTGAGGGAGGAAAGCTCAGACCTCTATCAAGGTGAGTGCCGAAGTGCACTCGCTCACCGTCGCGAGGGTGGGGGATGGTTTCACCGAAGCCCCTCCGCTAGTCACCAGGGCAGAGGAGCCCTTCTTATTCCATGCCGTGGAGCTTGGCGTCGTCGAGGATGCATGGGATCCAGACCCCACGATTGGTCTCCTTCTCCGTCGCTGCTGTCGTCGCCGCCGTGCCGGAAGATGATGCAGAAGCCATTTTGCCGGTGCACCGGTGACCTTGGATGGGCGGCGTTGGAGATTTCTGGGGAGCAGAGGACCTCTAAGTTCATGGGAGATGTAGGGGAGAAGGAAATGGCACAAGGAACTGGTGAAGGAGATGGGGAAAGAATCCTCACCACTTACAACCACCGGCCGCGTCAAGATTCGTGTAAACGCTACAGTAAACGTGCCACGCGTCGTGGAAAGAACTAGGAAACTCCCCACGCGATGATTGCGTCGCCTCGATCTCCATGCACGCATTGAAAGGGCACCTCGGTTCCGCAAAAGATGGACCCACCAACGGTCGTGCTAACATGAAATCTCTGTCAGTGATGTGACTTGACCGTGACTGGTGTCAGATGACATCACAGACCAAGTTCCGGCTTAGTTTGAATTTCAAGTTGGAAATCCAAATAACGTATTTATAGGTCCGACTCATTTTTGAGACCTGGATCGTATCTTTTCTTTTGAAGTTTCAGGAACCCTTCAAGATTCTACAAGCCGAAGATCAAGCTAGACGATGATGAATCTGACTTTGGATCTTGGAGGCCTCTGGGGGCTGCTGTTCGGGATATACTTTCCGGGTATCCTCATTGTACCTCACTGACCAGGGTGGCCTACTTAGGGTTAGAGCTTTGCTTCACGGGCGGCCCAGTCAGAGAGAAGAGACGGAGTCCAGTCCGGCTATGGGAAGGCCTAGAAGACTTACCGACATAGGCCCATAGTGTTACTTGTAGATCAAGATGTACTCTATAACCGACTCTTAGTCATAGCCGGATAGATCTCTCCTGTAAACCCTAGGCCGGATATCTATATAAGCCGTCCTAGGGAGAGCCTTTAGGGCACCCTGACAATAGTCTACAATTTCAACTCGCATAGGCGAAACCCTTGTAACCCATATTCTGGCTCTGCCGTATTACTGGATTGCTAGCAGGAGTAGGATCCATCCAAAGCCGGCGGATTCGAACCTGGGTAAACTTGTGTGCTCACCGTCCCGAAATCCCGTACGTCTCACACCCCACTCTTCCACATGCCTCGAGGGCCCCCTCATGGCGTACGTTTCATCAATCCGATGACAGTTGCAGGTTTCCACCATGATTAGGCATGGATTAGACCAGTCGCCCAGGTGTTTCTCTAACACACATACATAACTCCATGGACTTACAAGCTCCCCTTTCATTTCACACCGACGACATCCATAAACAAAAGAGCATGATATCAACTAGGTACAATGTACAAGTGCAATGTTGAAAGCATTCCCCATGACAGCATGGTTCTGCTAATTCCCAACGTATAAGTGCAAGCATATATAACATAGATGACACAATGGTTTAAGTTTATTAAGTGCAAGAAAAGTAAAGTGTGCCATCAAGTTCGTGAGAGCTTTAATCACTAGTTTTCTCATAACAAGTTTAATTCGGAAGGTAAACAAAAGCCTGAATATAATTGGAATAGCATAAGCTAGTAGGTAGGTATGGTGGACTCTTTGGAATAACTTGGTTTTATTTGGAGTTGGATGCATGATTGGAACTCACACTTGGTTATGGAAGCTAGCAAAAGACTGGGAGCGACCAACTAAGAGAGCAATAATGTCCATAATCATGCAAAGTGACAAAACATCATTAATTAAATCATAAAGTGATATTACAAGTCGAAAACTAAATGATCATAGAGGCTATGGTAACTTGGGATAGTCATAACATGGTGTGAGCATGCGCCAAGTCAACCCAAATAAAGCATCAACGGAGAATACCACAATACTATGCTTTAATATGCTAAAACAACGCATGATTCTTTCAAGACATATTAAGAAATATCAATTGTTTATAACATGTCATGCTACATCAATAATCACTAAGCATAAAGCCAAAATAATATCAAGCATGACATGACAAAGCCTAGGCCATAGTCAAAAACAAGCTCCTTTTATACCACTTACGCATGAACTTTCCTACTCTTTACCAATCCAAACCAACTTATTCGAAAACTAATGAATGAATGAGGGGTTCCAACCAATTTATTCAAGAAAACTAAGCAAAATAAGCAAACGAAAACCAAGAACAAAAACAAGACGCTCCAAGAACAACACAACTGTGCATGAAACAATAAAAATGAAGTGTTTGGAAGAAACCTGAGATTTTTATTGATGAAGATTGGGATGCCTTGGGCATCCCCAAGCTTTGACGCTTGTACTTCTTGGATATTTAAAGCTTGATCTTTTGTCCATACTTCATATTATCACATTACTCTTCCCTACACTCAAAAATTTCCTTCATACAAAAATTCACACAATCTTCATTAGCAACATTAGTGTACTCAAGATAATAAGTCTTTTGGTTCAGTTTCACAAGTAAAATTTCCATTAAAACACAAGCTACTGTAGCACTACCTTTAAAAAGTTCAAGTGATCAAAGAGAACTCAAAGAGAAAGAGATTAAGAAGCAAATGCAAATAATGGCAGAAATCTGTCAAAACAGAGCAGCAGGTAAAAACCAATTTTTTCGAAAATATTTTGTTGGTGAAATCGAAAAGTGTTGAACTAACAAAAGTTAGCTAACAACCTGGGGAATGTATTCAGAAAATTACAGCTCAATCCGACATACAGAGATTTTTCACGAATTTTTATAATGAAGCACAAAAATCTGTTTCGGGACAACAACTTTCCCAAGCATTACTTCTCTCTCATTAGAGGTTACTCTTGGCACAAAAACCACAAAAAAATGATAAGGAGAGGTTATTACTGAAGAAATAACTTCCAAGACTCAACTAAAACTTTTGGGTTATCTCCCAATAAGTACTTTTCTTTAATCCTTTAAGTTAGGCATGATAGTTTGAGAAGATGCTCACATAAGAAATATGAATTGAAGTAAAAGAGAGCATCAAGAAGCAAATTCAAAGCACATTTAAGTCTAACCCACTTCCTATGCATAGTAATCTTGTAAAGAAACAAGTCATGAAAGCACAAAGCAACAATCATAGGAAAGAAAAACAAGTGCAACTTCAAGACTTTCAACATAAAGAGGGGAAACTTAATATTGTTGAGACACATAAAACCATGTTTCCCTCTCTCATAATAACTTTCAGTAGCATCATGAATAAAATTAACAATATAACTATCACATAAAACATTCTTATCATGAGCCACATGCATAAAAGAATTATTACTCTCCCTATAAGAATAGTCATTCTTATTAATCGTAGTGGGAGAAAATTCAGCAAAATAGCTATCGTTATTATTCTCATCACCATAATCATCAAATATAGGAGGCATATTGTAATCATAATGAATTTTCTCCTCAATAGTAGGTGGACTGAAAATATCATATTCGTCATTGTAATCATCATATATTGGAGGTATAGTATCATCAAAGTAATTTTTCTCCTCCGTGGTTGGGGGACTAAAAATATCATACTCATCAAAACCAACTTCCCCAAGCTTAGACTTTTCCATAGCATTAGCAATAATGGTGTTCAAAGAATTCATACTAATAACATTGCTATTAGCATTCAAATAAAGTTCCATAGGTTTTTTAATTTTCTCTTCAAACACTTCATGTCCTAACTCAAGATAAATACTATAAAGCTCTCTAATTTTGTTGTTGTTTTCCATTAAGCCTAACTAGTGAAAATAAAAACAAGAAACAAAAATATATAATTGCAGAATCTAAAGGAAATAACTTCGAGCACTCACACCGGAGGATGTGAGTACCTTTTACCTTATCTCCTTGGCAACATCGCTAGAAAATAGCTTGATGTCTACGCACTTCTATTCTTGTAGACAGTTGTTGGGCCTCCGTGGAGAGGTTTGTAGAACAGTAGTAAGTTTTCCCTTAAGTGGATCACCCTAGGTTTATCGAACTGAGGGAGGCAGTGCTCAAAGGTATTCCCTCTCAAGCAATCCTGCAATCAAGATACAAGAAGTCTCTTGTGTCCCCAACACACCCAATACACTTGTCAGGTGTATAGGTACACTAGTTCGGCGAAGAGATAGTGAAATACAAATGGTATGGATAATTATAAGTGGTAACGGTGCCAGAAAAGAGAGTGACGGGTAGGAAGAGACTAAAGGCAATCTGAAATAAAGATGGAAGCAAGCAAACATGTAACAGATCTAGTTGCAAACGGTGTTTCAATGCTTAGAAACAAGGCCTAGGGATCATACTTTCACTGGTGAGCACTCTCATATAAATATCATCTCTTTATTATAATACTCTGAACTACTCTCCGGTTGGACACTCTAATCCATGGTAGGGTTATAACAGCACACCACAAAGTTCGCTTTCCCCATCTAGATAACCTCGCACTGTCACCTTGAGTACTAGATGGTTCCAACAAACACCATAATTTCATAGAAACATCCAACTCCAAATATAACTCATAACAAGTATTTGTAATCTCTAGCCTAAGTTCCACCACGGTGTGCACGCTGTCACTTTCACACACGTGGGGAGCGCAGAGATCTATTAAAGCACTTGAGTAGCAAGGTAGATCTACTTGATTACAAAGCTCATGATCACAATATGATCATGCATAGAGAGAGATGAACACATAGCTACCGGTAGAACCCTTAGCCTCAAGGAAGATCTACTCCCTCATCATCATGGGAATCAGCAACGACGATGGAGATGGTGGTGGAGATCGATGGAAATGGATCCGGGGGCACTTCCCCGTCCTGGCAGGGTGCCGGAACATAGACTTTCTGTCCCCCGAATCTCCCCTTCGATGGCGGCGACGTTGTGGAACCTTTCGTGGCTGGAGGCTAGAGTCTTTAGGGTTTATGCATCAGAGGCTTCTTATAGGCGAAACAGCAATGTCAGAGGGTGGACCAGGGGCCCACACCACCTGGTGGCGCGGCCAGGGGGACCCGCGCCACCACATGGTGTGGCCAGCCCCTGGCCCCTCTTCGTCTCATCTTCTGGCTCCGTAAGTCTTCCGGTAAAATATTGACTTTGGCTTCTGTCCGGTCCAATTCTAGGAATATTCATTTTCTGGCTTTTCTGGAACCAAAAACAGAAGAAAACAGGCAACTGGCACGGTGGCATCTTTTTAATAGGTTAGTTCCATAAAATGTGTAAAAGTGCTCCAAAGTATGGACAAAACATAAGAAAGTAGATATAAAACAAGCATGGGACATCAAAAATTATAGATACATTTGCAACGTATCACTTTGGCACCCTCGTCCTGTGGCGCCGGTAGGGCGGCATGCCAGCCTATCTATTCAGGGGTGTTCTCATCAAGGAGCGTCACCCCTTTATACCTTTGGCCAGCGGATCCGAGGCGGCTGGGTAGAGGTGGCCACCCAGCCGGCTCTTCTAGTCACCCAGCTAGACGGGCCAGCCAGGGAATCTTCAGGGAGGACCGGATAGAGCAGTCCAACCATTGTAGTTGTTCATCCTATGGCCATCCGGCCAGGCCTCCCTAGAGCCGGCCAGTTGAGCCTAGCTTGGCCTACCCGGGGGTCATTCCCCCGACACCGCTCTACCTTTCTACCAATGAGATTCCTCTCTCTCACTTCCTATCGCTTACTTACAATCCTAACCGATCTAGGGTTTTGGTGGTGGTTCTTCTTCTTCGACTGTAGCGCAACTCCGACACTTCCCCGCTATCTAGAAGGTGATCCTAGGAGTCTATTATGTATACTATGGATGCTCTTGCCAGTGTAGACTGAGATGCTCCTTAGGGTACTCCTTCGTGCCGCCAGCCGTCGCCGCCATGATTTCTTCTTCCTCCTCTACTTAGTTAGCATGAGCTCGGCTCATCCTTTCTAAAGGTAGGTGCTTCACTAATCCCCTCCTTATTCCTCTAGTTCTATCTTTCTACTCGTTTCTAGGGTTTGCGTTCATTTATGCTACTATTGTGGTTCTTATTATAGATTCTAGGGTATTATAGGATGTTCTAGATGTTAATTAGGCTTCTAGGTTTTTGTTAGGTTTTGTTAGGCTTAGGAATTGGTTCGTGATCTATTGAATTTCGTTGACAATCTTTTCTGTCAGTTAGTAGGTGTTAACTGGTTACTGAATGTTCAGTTTATACTAGTTGTGCTTGTCAGTTAAGGTTGATCTATGTTTAGTATAGTGTGATATTGTCAGTAGTTGCTGCTTATGAACTGTTCTTACTCTAGTGTTCTTGTACTGATCCTTCCATTTGAGGATTAATATACTCACATTGATCTTGTCTGCTACTGTTAGTTTTACTTGGACATTCAATCTTACTGTTAGTTAAATATTTCACTCAATGTTTATGCAGTAATTGCTTAGATTTATATTGTTGCTTGAGCTTTTATCTCAAGCTTAGTTCTATAAGTATGTTGGTTAAGTTTTGATTACTACTTTTCATGCAGGTATTAGGATATTAGGTCATTATCTCCCTTCTCATCCTTAGGCATATCTTAGGATTTTGTCTAGGGATGAGGGGTGAGATAGAGATGTGGTATTCTAAAACTGGTTGTTTATTCATATACTATTCATCTTCTGTCTCTAGCCAATGGATGTGACTTGTTCCAGTATAATGTGTGGCTATGCTTGTGGTGTTCTACATTTGATGAAGATGCACAGTGTGCATCCCTCCTTACTAGGTGCTTTTCATAAAAAATGCTTTATCTCTTTTTGGACTCTACCTTTCCTATAATAGGGTTTAAATTAGCAACCTTTATAGCTTACAAGTATGCTTGATGAAGATCTGTAGCTCCTGCTGTGTCTCTTCTCCTCCTGTTCTTGAGTTCTTCCTCTCCTTATTTCTTCTCTCTCTCAGATCTTTCTCTAAACTCTAAGTGTGTGTGTTGGTCCAAGCTCGAGTGGTGAGTTATGAGCTATGGGGTCTCAGGTGGTCCTCTATTTATAGTGTTCCTAAGTGGTTGTGTTGTTGACACCAATGTCATGCATTTCGGTGAATCACATGCTTGTGTATGAGTGAAACCTCTTATGTTGGCTAACTTATGCATAGATGACAAGAATTTTTTGGTGGTTAATACCGTTTTGGGTTTAAATTATGTGTGAATGCTAAAATTGGCATATGACCCTTTTGTTTATATGTGCAGGGGGTTGGTATTTGGATATGCCTAATCAGGCATGTCGGTTTGGCCTTTGATCTTTTCTGGTTTTGGAACATGACAAGTGTTTATTATTTGATTTTTGGTGATTTTTATTTAGTTTTCATCCATGACCCCTTGTATTTATGTTTGGATGATTGTTCACAGTTTCCATTATAGTGAAGTTTGATTGGTTTAGAATTTTAATTGATCATGTTTTAAATTCCTAGTGTTCTAGGGTTCTTGATAGAATCTAATGCCTTGATGAATCGTTTGATGATTGTTCTTAGATTAGGGTTCCTAAGTGTTCTATTGGTTTATAGTTTCTACAACTGATGATTTAGTTTTTTGGAATTTTGCTTGTTCTTACTAGAATCCTGAGCCTAGGTTTTTTTGGTAAAATGCTTTGTGTAATGGTTTCTAGCATTCCTATTGGTTTAGTTTCACTACTTGTTCTATTTGAAAATCTGGGTAGATGACTACCATATTGAGTTTGGTTCAGTAACTGTGTTCTAATCGTTCATATGATCTATCAGTTATCAATATCATTGCCTATTCTATCAGGTTCCAAGTTGTTAGAGTGAACATTTATATTCACCATTTCTTTGTCTTGGTTCTTTTTGATTTCTAACTCACGCTCAGAGTTTAGGATTTAATCCTAGACTCTTACAAAGGAATTCATATATTAAATGGTTTTTCCTTTGGGCACAACCAAGATTTTAACACTAACGTGTGTCTATCTGTGTTGTTTGTGTTCATAGGTTGAAGATCAAGGTTTGAAGCAAGGTTGAGAAGATAGATAGGGTTTTGTGTAGGGTTTTAGATTACTTTGTTTCATTTTTTTGTTATCAACTGATGTAATTCTAGAATCATGTACTCGTATGTGGATATAAATAAAGATAAGATGTTTCTTCTACATTTGTGTTGATGGTTTGAATTCAAAGTTTGAGGTTGGATGGAATGTTCTGATTCCTTTACTTATGTTTAAGTATAAATGTGTGATTTGAATTTGAATTCAAGTTTGACTTAGGTCAAACCTCCATTCTGAATTCTTTCAATTTTTGGTTTAAATTTGAATGAGGTTTCAATTCCTAGTGACCATTTGGTTCCATTCAACCTCACTAGAACCAAATTCAAACATGTTATTGAATTTATCAAATTGACATTTATTTCTATATGCATGTTAGTAACACTATCAGTTGATGACCCACAAGTATAGGGGGTGTATCGCAGTATTTTCGATAAGTAAGAGTGTCAAACCCAACAAGGAGCAGAAGGTGCTGGCTAGTGGTATGGATCAGGAATTCTCTGCAAATACTTAGCAAACGGATTTTTAGGGGTTTTTGATAAGGCAAGTAAATAAAGTGCGAGTAAACAAAAGACAATAAGAATAAATGCAGCAAGTGGCCCAATCCTTTATTCAGCAAAGGACAAGCCGGTTGTATTACTTAAGATGACCAAACGTTCTCGAGGACACACGGGAAGACTATCAAGTGCTTTCGCTTCATATAGTTGATTAATCTTCTTTAGTTTGCTAAGTGTTGTGTGGGTGAACCTGTGCTAATGTACCGACCTTCCTAGTACTAATACATACTTGTGATTATACACCTTGCAAACATCCGTAAGTACAAGAAAGTAATTAAGGTAGAAACCTAACCACAGCTTTAAACTCTAAGACCCTTATGTCCCTTGTGCAATGGTTTCCTAACGGGGGTTTAGGTTTCTGTCACTCCGGCAACCCCTATGATTAGTAGCCAAATACACAATGCATTCCCCTAGGCCCATATAGGTGAAGTGTCATGTAGTCGACGTTCACATGACACCACTAGAAGAAGTACACCACAACTTAAATATCAAACTATTGAATCTTTCTCAACACAATTCCATTACTAACAACATGACTTCTCCCATGTCCTCAAGAACAAAACGAACTACTCACAGGACATCATATGGATCATGATCAGAGATGGAATAAAGATGTATAACAATCTAAACATAAACAATAATTCAACGGTTCCACTCAATAGCATCAACTACAAAGAGTAATCAACACCGGGAAAGTTTCCCCTAAGAACTATGCAAGATTCAACCCAATTGTTACAGCAATATGGAGATGGTGATGAGGGTGCTGATGGTGATGATGGTGGTGATGATGATGATGATCCCGATGAAGTCCATCTTGATGATGGTGTTGATGGCGATGATCTCCCCTCTCCGGGAAGGAATTCCCCCGGCAGAAATCTGTCTGCCGGAGAAATCTTTCTCTCTCGGTGTTTTCCGTCCTGCAGAGGCGGTGGAATCTTTTTCTGGTCGCTCCCCGAGTATTAGTGTTTCGGGCAGATTATATACGCCAGAGGGGAGATCTAGAGGTCGGCCAGGGCGGCCACACCACCTGGTGGCACGGCCTAGGGTGGCCCGCGCCATGGGGTGGTGTGGGCCCCCTGTGGCCCATCTCCACTCCTCCTTCTTGCTTCCTTCGTCTTCTAGAAAAATAGGATTTTCCGTATATTTTCCTAGATTTTCTGATCTTCGCGAATTTTGCCTCCAAACAGCACCTTTTCCATCAGAATCCTGACTATAGCGGTCCATGCTCCAAAAGTCATCAACCATGCAAAAACAGATGAAATAACATAAGTATCACCTCTTAATATGAAATATATCAATGAATAACAGTAAATTATGATATAGAATAGTGATGCAAAATGGACGTATCATCAATTCACACATCTAACCTTCCTATAATTTAAGTCCTTGGGTCATTACAATGAGCCATACTTCGAGACAACCGGTCTTGTACCCTTCGTGCTTCAGTTTAAGCATAAGCCACAGAAGATCAACCAATGGATTTTACCACCCTTCTGGACCGTTGGAGACCGGAGACACACTCTTTCCACTTTCCATGTGGAGAGATGACTGTTACTTTGCAGGACTTTTCCATGATCATGACGCTTGATGTAAGTTGGAGTTCTTGATAAGGTGCTTGATATGGAAACAACCGTTAGGTTGGGCTGTATAGCCGCCTTCAAAAGAGTCGTCCTCGACTCTACGCTCATAACCATGTCGAGGAGGTAGAGAGACATTTTTTAATTTGGGGTTCACCATGTGGTAGTTCTTCACAAGATCGATTTGACAATTCTTCAATGTCCCTTCACCTTCAATGAAACCTACAAATCTCACAACAAAACCGAAGTAACACTCAAATAGTAGCCAATTTTTAAATTTTATAGCATAAGACTTTAAGTAGAAGGAAGTCACCTTAGCAAAATGTCATTGTAGAGATAACTCACTAAAGCTTGTCCATATGTAACTCTAAAAAGTTTGTTTTGTCAACTCATACTTCGCAATGGTTGACAAGTATGCAATTGTACCTCACACACCAAAGACCAAGAAAAATATTTTTATGCGTGACATAGGAGCATATCATGCATGACATGTACTCTCTTATTCACAACACCATTAGCATAACACAAATATATCAAGGATAAGGAAAATGCAAGGTTAAAGCGTGGGCAATTCGTTTGAATATCCTCCTAATGTGGGAACACAAAAACTTCATAAAAATAGTCATGATAGCACTCAAAGAATTTGGAATATAAATTTGTCAACATATTTGATGCAATAAGAGGATAATTTGGAAAAACATAGAATGGGGAAGCATATCCAAATAATCTATGCGCACAAAGCATTGGAAAGGGCAAGAATTCGACATCAATTTTGCAACATCGAAGGGAGAAATTTGACAACACACATGACAAAACATGTTCAAAATTGCAATATAAAGGCAAGCAAAATCTCGGAAAGATAAAGTTTCGTTGCATTTGTTTGCAACAAAAAAACATGGCAAACACATACTGCCTCCGTCGCAAAGCTTAAGGCTTATTTTATTTTTGAAAAGTCAAGCTACGGAAAGTTTGACCAAACTTTTAGAAAAAACTATTAAGAACTATATTATATAGATACCATGTAAAAATATGTTTCATGATGTATAAAAGGCTATGTATTTAATGTTCTAAATATATATTTTTTTAAACTTGGTCAAACTTTACATAATTTGACTTCTCAAAAAAAGCCTTAAGCTTAGGAACAGAGATAATAACATAGAAACATGATTTTCACAAAGAAACAAAATATCATTAACATTCTTGAAAGGAAACCATGGGAAAGATAGATTCTTCAACATGAATGATTCAAAGCATGCGAAAAATATTAGAGACGGGTTCGATCTTAAAATCACATGGTATACGCTCTCAAGACCTCGTTTTGTCAACCCATGCTCAATCAAGGTTCACATTATAGTTTGTATACCTACACATATGAGAGATAAAAGGAAGAACATGTGTGCATGGTAGATGAACACATCATCAATCATGATGCACCTCTTCTTTTCACATCACCACTAGATTCAATCAAGGTGATATGGAAAGCATGGGCTATGTGCAAGCAATACATTGGGACATGCTTATCATGGCAATAATCAAAGTCTCCAAAAGTTGAGAAAGCAATGAGGAAAATATCGTTATAAAACGTATGATAAGTATTGTGGCAAGCAAATATGTGAAAGAGCAATTATTTAACTCATTGCATGCAACAATGTGAGAAATTGTAGAGAATTCATAATAAATCATTTCCAAAGCAATAACATGGTTGCCAACAAATATAGGGAAAGAGAAATTGTTCATCAAGTTTGTTGCAACAATAGGAATAAAAACGAAAGATTTATAGCATGGCATGTCTATGGCAACATCATCACAATCAAATAATTTCACATGATCAATATTATGCAAAGGCACACATGGAAATATGAATAAATCATATGTAGTGTCGCAAGTAGCATCCATAGCAGCAAATTATCAAAGTTCATCATGTCCACAAGTGGGAGCATGGCATCATTAACACCCATATTGTTACCTTTATAGTCCCTCTCATGAGAAGTGGTGTTTTGGTAGTATGGGACTTCTTATGTCCAACTTGTTCATCTTGATGTATCCATAGGGTACCATCATCTTCATACACCTTGAAGATCTTATTTTCCATGCGAGGCATCATCGTGTTGAGGCTTGTGACTTCTTACTGCGTGAAACCTTGCACATCATGAGAGAACGCACTAGAGGTATATGGTTAATTGCTAGAAATCGATAATGCCTCACTTGGCCTATCAACTACCACTCTCAATTCACTCGGTGTATCACTCATGCCCTCAAATTAGTGGCACTCAATCTCATATATGGTGGAGTCACTCATCTCACTTTTACTATCACTCAAGTGGGCTAAGTGGCTCTCATAATGACATGGGATTGGTACCATATCATCAACAAGGAATATATATGGATAGGCTTGGTTTTCTCAACTCTATGCACCTCAGGTCACTACTAGGAAACTAGTTATAGATAGAAATGCTTTCCTGTGGCGCATATAAAAGGGAATGCTCCACAAATTATTTCTGTGGCGCATATAGACAAAAACGCCACTGAAATTTGGCAATTCAGTGGCGCACGGAACCCATATGCCACAGAAATGTGGATTTCTGTGGTGCATATTATCCCGTGCGCCACAAAAAGTGATGATTCTACATATGCACCACAGAAAGTTGATGGGACCTAGAACCAGAAAAAGGAGGAGACAATTCTATGGCGCATATATCTGTATGCGCCACAGAAAGTGATGTTTCTGTGGCGCATATAGATGTATACGCCACAGAAAGTGGAAAAAAGATCCCACCCCCGGATCGCCTTTTCAGTTTTTGTAAAAAATAAATGAAAATGATAAAAACTTCAAAAAAATAATTCCTTTCAAATGTAGTTATATTTTGGGGTGTAGTAGTAGGAAAAATTGAAAAACATGAATTTCGATGTATTTGAAAAAAGGTCACGGCACGGTAAAACAACCATAACTTTTGCATACGATGTCGGAAAAAAGTTTAATATATCAAAATGATCGTCTCAAAATTTCCTACTCTATTTCAACCGCTAAAAGCCATTGAAGATTTTACAGATTCCCTAAATTCAAAAAGAGTAAAAAGTTATGGTGGAAAGAAGATTTTTTCCTGCAAAAAAATAAAAAGAGGGAGAAACTTCTATGGCGCATTTCTCCCATATGCGCCACAGAAGTCTTGGGCGGGATTCGAATTTTAAATCCCCCGGCTCCCCTTCTCCCCCTCTTTTATCCTTACTTATCCTCTTCTCCTCGCTCCACTTCTCCTCTCCTTCTCCTCCCTCCTCCACACACACTTCTCCTCCACCTCTCCTCTCCTTCTCCTCCACCCTCCTCTCCTCCACACTTCTCCTACCTCCTCCTTCTCCTCCACCTCCGGACATAACCTCCTCCTCCTCCACCTCCCACCATGGCCTCCTCCTCCGACGACCTCCTCCTCCTCCTCCAGCGACCTCCTCCTCCCCATCTTCTCCACCGGCGACCACCTCCCCACCTCCTCCTCTGGCGACCACCTCCCCACCTCCTCCTCTGACAGATCCTCCTTCGGCGGCCTCCTCATCCACCATCTCCGGCATCCCCCTGCTCCACCCTCCTCCTTCGATGACCCCCACTTCCGTCCACGGACACGGCCTCCAACAAAATTCCGGCGGCCACAATGGTGCTAGATTCAGATTTGGCCCGCCTTTTTTTAAAATTTGGAAAAAAAATCGGTGGCGCATATTGGCAATATGCGCCATAGAAACTTCCACAGAAACTTGAGATTTCTGTGGCGCATATCACAGAAATATATATCATTGGCGACGGAACAGTGGAGCATCCCATATGCGCCACAGAAATGCAAAATAGGTGCACCACTGATAAGCTTTTTCCTAGTAGTGGTTGCTGAAGGGAAAATCCCATGTTGAATATCCTCAACCTTTTCGCTTCCATAGATGAATGTCATAATATGGGCATCATCACTTGCCTCGCCATCTGAAGTGTCATAGACCTCCTCACCATGTTCGAAAGGAAAATTCCATGCTCGACCTTCTTGTCACCACCTTCCAAAGAGTAGTCCTTGAATAGCTCCATTATCTTCTCCACCTCCATAGTCGCCTCCAAAGATGGATGTGCACTCGTGTTGGTGGTAGTAGACTTCGAAGCTTGATCAACATAGCTCCTCTATTGGATGTTGGTTTTGTTGGAGGATATGTCCTCATGGCCACCATCTTGTAGTACTAGTGAAAGTAGGCTCATATTGTTGTCGAGAGCGGTGCTCAGATCGACTCCATCATATACTTGACATTATCTTCCTCCATCTTGAAGTATAGACTCTTAATTTGGATCTTGCCCATCATATTCCATGACCATCGTGTTGTAGTACTCCCAAAAAGTGTGACCTTGGCCTTGGCACTTGGTGCATATGATGTCGGGGCATTCCCATGTAGCTTGGCATTGGTTTTACAATTTTAGCATAGGAGTTCTTGATGTTGTACCGTTGGTGTCACTGTGGTGGTGGTACTAGAAGGATATACCACATGTTGAGAGTATGGTTGTAGCTTGAACTTCTTGTCGGTGACATATTGGTGGTGGCACTAGGATGATATTCCATGTGATAGGAATGGAGATCTTGCTTGTTGTAGCGCGAGCTTCCTCTTGCTATGGGGCCATCATAGTTGTGTGATGCATGCATGTTCATGTCTATCACATGTGCATGTCCACACCTCTTGCAAAAGCATAATGGTGGAACCATCCCACATCCTCCCTGTACTCCATCTCCCCGCGTAGCATCGCCCGTCTACGCTGCGCGGCCACCATCGGGGTAGGCACACTGATTTTTCACCTTCTTTGCCTGACTCGTCAAGGAGATCAAGCAGGCAGTCTAGCTGATGACTTGATTCCATCCTTGTTAGCTAGCTTCATCGTACAGAAAATATCTAGTGATACGACACCTCACATGATACATTGATACTAGTTCTCAAAATTCAAATTAAGAAGTGCCAAAAAATTCGAAGCAATTTTTTTTGGTGTTCTATGTGTTTAAATTACCTAAAGTTTTCAAACCAAATTCGAAATACACACAGAGAAAATAAAAAGACAAATTGCTATGTGAATAGTGACATTTTGTGTTATTGTCTTTTCGACAATATTCATGTTTGATCTGTCTTTTTTGTTTTTCTATGTGTATTTCGAATTTGGTTCTGAAAATTCTAGGGATTGTAAAGAAACATCTTGTGAACATCTAAAATTTTATTTCGGCATTTTTTGAAACTTTTAAATTTGAATTGTAAAGAGTGGTAAGCTTCTGAACGATTTGTTCCTATCATCCAACCCTTGGATTACGGAGCAATATTATTGAAATTTATTTTTCGGGAGATTATTAGTGAAAGTTGTAAAGACACATCTTGTGAACATCTAAAAATTTATTTCGGCATTTTTTGAAACTTTTAAATTTAAATTGTAAAGAGTGGTAAGCTCAGGCACGTTCTGAACGATTTGTTCCTATCATCCAACCCTTGGATGACGGAGCAATATTATTGAAATTTATTTTTGGGAGATTATTAGTGAAAGTTGGAAAAAAGGTAATAATATTTAAAATTAAATTGTCAACAATGCAGCCACTTCACTTGAAGTTCCTTTTGTTGTCGTTGCCGTGAATAGGTGGTCTGTCTCCGGTTCCGGACACCTGTAGCACAGTAGCAGCATAGCGAGTAGAAATGTCAAACTCCAAAGCGAGCACGTTCTGTCACGAAAAAGAAAGCATGAGTCGCCACTAAACCTCGCGGATTGCACTGGTCACAATCGCCGCTGTTAATTTGATGGAAAATCCAGGCACTAATCGATTCGACAAGTACCACGGGAGGGAGGAAAACGACCAATACTAGTTGGTGGCCAGCTGCTATCACGGCGCGGTGTAATGATGTCAATACGGGGATGATGTCGGACGACAAACATTATGCATAGATCAAGATTACGTTTGTACCATGCTCACCTTGGCGTTACTCGCAGGATTCCGACAGAACACACACTCCGATACTGGCAATACATCGCACAGGCAACAGATTTACAATCACACAATTATTCGTACGGGTTAAGTGAAGGTCGACACAAGAGCCTGTCAAACGGTTGGAGGAGGAACACACGTATGCATTGCATGGCTAGAATTCCAGTGCCGTACTTTTTTGGCGCGGCGCTGCATCGTTGGTTTCTATTGCTGGTACTCCTCTGCCCCGCACCGCAGTGGTCGGCACTCCCGTCGGCGTCGTCGTTTTCTTCCGACTAGGGCCATCGCCGTGGGGTGCACGTAAGCTGGGCACGTCAAAGGAGTCAATGATGGAGCGGAAGGCTAGGCCCCCACTGTTCCCAGCTGCTTCCCGGTGCCGTGGCATCCGTCGGCTTGTGGGTGTGGCCGGGCAGGAGCTACACGACGCCTGGATGAGATGAACCAGGTGCCTGGACAGCTGAGTATGTGCGTGGGAGCCGCCATTTGCTAGCAATAATTCCTGTCCTTCGTTACGGAGGTTCAGTGAGCCTGCAATCGGAATGCATTTTTTTGACATGAAACAACATTTTATTGATCACGACACAATACACAAAGTTTACCGTACAAACATCAGAACAAAAAAGATAACATTATGGACGAACACAAAGCTTACCGACAAATATTTTATTGATCACGACAATACACAAAGATTACCGTACAGACAGACTCACACAATTTAGCTAAGAACGTCTCGCCCCATTAAAAGATCTCTTCACATGGACGAAAGAGGCCGACGTGAAGGTCCCAGTCATGGCCTTGATGCCATCGACGACAATGTGATATGTCCATCTATAGAGAATTTAGCCTGTGAATCAACCAAAGACAGTCCGCGGTGAAAATTGCTTTGTCCACACCCTCATCTCTGAGCGAAATTCACCGCCCTCTTGAGAGCTAGAGCTTTGGCGAATTCAGGAGATGCCATCCTGTTGGGCCATGTCCCTCCACATGGAGGTGTGTTGGCAATCCAACATCAGCCCATGAAGTCCAACATGTTTTAATCGTTGATCGATGTTCGTATCCAACGACTGAGGTGCTCCTTGGGAGAGAAGTAGAAAAGAAAACCCTAGCCACCCTTGGTGGTTGTGTGTGTCCCAATCAGAGAGTGAGCAAGTGTAAGAAGCAAGCCAACGTGGCTGCTGCTGAGAGAGGGTGAGAGAACCCACAACACCACCACAACCTAGTGAGAAGAAAAAAAAGAAGCAAGAGAGGTGATTTATGTCCAGATCTTCAAGCTGATGTTTGGAGGCTCAAACGTGCTTGGATTGACTCCAAACTTGGTGAGCTCGTTCCTTGCTTTTAGTACTTCGATCCGGTTAGCTGGTTTGAGGTTTGGGTCAGTGTAGCTTCAGATTTTGAACCGGTTTATTCAGTTCAGACTGCTACAGTTTCAGCACAAAGCAGTTTTGATAGACGTAAAGTTTGGACAGGCAAACGGTGTCCTATTGACCTGGAATTTGGTGTGTATGTTGGGTACTCGTATGTCAGCTTGTCTACCAAGTTTGGTGCTGATTGGATCTGCGGTTTCAGAGCAGTTTGCTGATTACCGAAGAGGACAGAAACTGAGATACTCTGCTTTGTTGTAATCTTTCTCTCAAGTGATTGTTGTTGTTGCCAGTTGGCAACGTGTTGAGTGTGTTGTACATCTCTAGACGTTCTAGAGAAGACTCTATATCTAGGTTGCTCATAGTGAAGCTCGCGTGGACCGGTTGGTCCACAGCCGTGGTTTTTTCCTCCTTACCTTGAGGAGGTTTTTCCACGTAAATCCTTATGTCACCTGTGCATGTGATCGTTATTTTATTTTCGCTACATATATGTTGATTGAAACTATCCTCCGAGTTCACCGCAGGCACGAACGTGGAGTTTGTGTATCCTCTTCCTCCCCCAACAAAGTGGTATCAAAGTTGAGGTTCAGTTTTGTATTCAGTTTCAGAGCAAGGTTTGTTTTGGGTTGATTGCATTTGCTTTTGGTGAAAGATGGAAGTGAATACCAACAAAATGATTTCTTTGAATGGTACAAATTATCAATCTTGGAAGTGTAAGATGAAAGACTTGTTATATGTGAAGGATTACTGGATGCCGGTATTCTCCACTGAGATGCCCAGTGATATGAAAGAAGATCAGGGGGAGGTACTTCATCTCCAAGCTTGTGGGTTCATCCGACAATGGGTGGATGATAATGTTTTGAACCATATCATTAAAGAGACACATGCACGTACTTTATGGCAGAAATTGGAGGAGTTGTATGCCCGCAAAGAAGGTACCAACAAGATGTTCTTGATCAAGAAATTGATGCGTTTGAGGTACAAGGAGGGCACTCAAATTGCAGATCATGTAAATGAATTTTAGGGCATTATAAATCAGATATCTTCAACGGAAATTACATTTGAAGATGAAGTGCGAGCCTTGTTGCTACTTGGCTCATTACAAGACACTTGGGAGACCTTTAAGGTCACCGTGTGCAATTCAGCACCTAATGGAGTTGTCACTTGGAACCTTGTGAAGACCAAGGTACTAAATGAAGAGTCTAGAAAATTGCTGATAAGGACGGTTCTTCCTCACATTCTGAAATGTTAGTGACCGAGTCACGGGGGAGAAGCAAGAGTAAAGGTCCGAGTAAGGGAGGAGAAAGAAGTAGAAGCAAATCAAGAGGCAAAGACAAGTATGCTGGTGTTATATGCCATCACTGCCGTGAGAAGGGCCACATCAAGTGGCATTGTGAATAATGGAAGACAGACAAAAAGAAAAAGAAGAAAGTTCAGAAACAGACCAAAAGTGATAGTGACAGTGAGGGAGACTGGATTGCTGCTGTAGAGGAGATCATGTTTCTCATGCATGAAGAACATGAAGGCAGTAGTGTTTCCACCATTGAGGAGAGGATCACTGTAGTTTCTGATGATACCATCAGCCTTGCAGATGGTGATGAGATGACTTGGATTCCGGACAGCGGTGCTACCATACATGCTACATCTCGTAGAGAGCTCTTTACCAACTACACAGTAGGTGATTTTTGTGTTGTGAAGATGGGAAATAATGATAGAGCAAAAATCATTGGAAGATGAGATGTGTACTTGGAGACTGAAAATGGTACGACACTAGTCCTCAAGTTAGTGAGGTATGTTGAGGCCCTTCAGCTCAACATTATCTCGGTTAGATTGCTTGATAGAGATGGGTACTTGAGTATATTTGGAAATGAACAGTACAAGCTCACCAAAGGAAATCTGATTGTTGCAAAAGGTAACATGGTTTCAGTTTTGTATCATGTTCATACTAAGCTTTCTGCTGCTTGTGTCAATGCATTGCAGAAAGAGAATGTGTGTGCTTTATGTCATAAGAGACTGGGCACATGAGTGAGAAGGGGGTGATGGTGCTAGTGAAGAAAAATCTGTTGAAAGGTGTGAAGGGTGTTCACATCAAGAAATGTTCAGATTGTCTAGCAGGAAAGCAACACAGAGTTGCGTTCAAGAGTCAACCTCCTCACAAGAAGCCCGAGGTGCTGAACTTGATACATTCCGATATTTGCAAAATGTCGGTGAGGTCATTGGGTGGAGCAAAGTACTTTCTCACATTTATTGATGACTTTTCCAGGAAGGTTTGGGTCTATGTTTTGAATAACAAACATCAAGTACTAAGTATGTTCAAGAAATTCCAAGTCTCGGTTGAGAGAGAAACTGAGAAGAAGATCAAGTGCATTCGCACTGATAATGGGGGAGAGTATATTGGCACATTTGATGCCTATTTGTCGGGAGGATGACCCCCAGGTAGGCCAAGACGGAACCAACCGGCTGGCTCCAAGGAGCTCCAAGAAACTGCAATGATTTCATGTGCACACCTATTGCTCAACCTATTCCTGAAGCTACTTTCTTTGAAATTAAACCTGCTTTACTCAATCTTGTTATGAGAGAACAATTTTCTGGTACTGGTACTGAAGATGCTGCTGCTCATCTAAATAACTTTGTTGAACTTTGTGAGATGCAAAAGCATAGGGATATAGATGGGGATATTATTAAGCTTAAATTGTTTCCTTTCTCTTTGAGAGGAAAAGCTAAAGAATGGTTGCAATCCCTGACTAGAAATAGTATTGATTCTAGGACTAAATGCAAAGATGCTTTCATTGGAAAATACTATCATCCTGCTAAGATTATATCTATGAGAAGTGAAATAATTAAATTTAAACAATCTGATAATGAACATGTTACTCAAGCTTGGGAAAGAATGAAATCTTTGGTAAAGAATTGTCCCACTCATGGACTGACTGCTTGGATGATTATCCAAACCTTTTATGTAGGACTGAATTATTCTTCAAGAAATCTACCGGATTCTGCTGCTGGAGGTACCTTTATGACCATCACTTTGGGTGCTGCAACAAAGCTTCTGGATAATATGATGGTTAACTATTCTCAATGGCATACTGAGAGAGCTCCACAACGTAAGAAGGTAAATTCTGTTTAAGAGACCTCTTCCTGGAGTGATAAAATTAATGTTATTAAGTCTATGCTTGTTAAGGGGAAAGCTCATATTAATCCAAATCATGTTCCCTTAGCCTCTTTGGTTGCTCAATAAGAGCATGTTGATGTGAACTTTATAAGAAATAATAATTTTAGCAACAATGCCTATAGGAACAATTTTGGTAATAATAATTATAGGCCATATCCTCCCAATAATGGTAATGCTTATGGAAATTCCTACAACAATAATAGGAGTTCACCCTCTGAACTTGAAGTTATGCTTAAAGATTTTATTAGTAAACAAACTACTTTCAATAAAACTATTGAGGAAAAACTCTCTAATGCTGAAAGAAATATAGCATCTTTGGCTGAAGCACAATCTTCTTTTAATAAAATGGCAGCTAAACCTGAAACTATTGAGAATCTCTTTGCTGCTACTAATGCCATACAAGTTAGAATTGATGAAAATGTTAGATTATTAGCTGAATTGCATGCTAAGTGGAAAAGAGAAGATGAAATTGGTAGAAATATTAGTGTTTCTACCATCACTACCACTAACGTTGAAGCTAGTAAGGCTAATGGAACCTTTTCTAATAAAAATGCTAAAATTCTTCAAAACATGGGAAACAATAGCTCTACTAATTTAGATGATAAATTTGATTTTGATCTTGATGGTTGCAATATCTCTGAAGTAATTAAGTTCCTACAAAAGCTTGCTAAAAGTCCTAATGCTAGTGCTATGAATATGGCCTTTACAAAACACACTACTAATGCTCTCATAAAAATTAAAGAAGAAAAGATGAAACATAAAGCTTCTATTCCTACGAAACTAGAAGATGGTTGGGAACCCATCATTAATATGAAAGTGAATGATTTTGATTTCAAAGCTTTATGTGATCTTGATAGTAGTGTTTCTATTATGCCTAGAAGGATTTATGATATGCTTGATTTGCCACCACTTGAAGATTGTTATTTAAATGTCCCACTTGATGATAATACTAAAAAGAAACTCATGGGGAATGTTAATGATGCTCTTACTATGGTTAACAATGCCTATGTCCCCGTTGATTTCTATGTTTTGGATGTTGAATGCAATGCTTCTTGCCCTATTACTTTGGGAAGACCTTTTCTTAGAACTGTTGGTGCCATTATTGACATGAAAGAAGGCACCATTAAATATCAACTCCCACTCAAGAAAGGTATAGAACACTTCCCTAAGAAGAGAGAGAAGATTCCTTTTGCTTCTCCTATGAAAACAAAATTTTCTCTTAATGCTTCTTCATTTGAGAACACTTGATTCCTTTCTTGCTTCTTATGTCTAACTTAAAGGCGTTAAAGAAAAGTACTTATTGGGAGATAACCCAAAAGTTTTAGTTGAGTCTTGGAAGTTATTACCTCTGTAATAACCGCTCCTTATCATTTTTTGTGGTTTTGTGCCAAGAGTAACCTCTAATGAGAGAGAAGTAATGCTTGGAAAAGTTGTTGTCCCGAAACAGATTTTTGTGCTTTGCTGTAAAAATTCGTGAAAAATCTCTGTACGTCGGTTTGAGCTGTAATTTTTTGTGATTCTGCCCCAGGTTGATATCCAACTTTCGTTAGTTAAACACTTTTTGATTTCAGCAACAGAAGGTATTCGAAAAAATTGGTTTTTACCTGCTGGTCTGTTTTGACAAATTTCTGCCATTATTTGCATTTGCCTCTTAATCTCTTTCTCTTTGAGTTCTCTTTGATCATTTGAACATTTTAAAGGAATTGATACAGTAGCATGTGTTTTAATGGAAGTTTTACTTGTGTTGAAACTGAACCAAAAGACTTATTATCTTGAGTACACTAATGTTGCTAATGAAGATTGTGTAAAGTTTTGTATGAAGGAAATTTTTAGGTGTAGGGAAAGAATGATGCAATGAGATGAAGAATGGAATAAAGCTCAAGCTTGGGGATGTCACCCGTGTCACCCTAAGAAATATTCAAGAGTTACAAGCGTCGAAGCTTGGGGATGCCCAAGGCATCCCCTTTTTCATCAATAAAAATCTCAGGTCTTTCTAGACACTTCGTTTTTATTGTTTCATGCACTGTTGTGTTGTTCTTGGAGCTTCTTTGTTTTTGTTTTTAGTTTTATTTTGCTTGGTTTGCTGCAATAAGATGGTTGGATCTCAGCACTTCTTTTGGAGAGAGACACACTCTACTTTCATTGTTTAGAACACTCTAGTTTTCATTCATATTGTTTAGTGAGTGTTCTCTTTTGCTAGCACTGTGTTTAGCCTTAGTTTTCTTGTGCTTTCAGCTTAGAACTTTTTAGTTCTTCCTTTTGGATTTCTGAAACAAGCTCACTGATCTTTATTTATTATTATCTTTGTGAGTTCTTTCAAATAAGTTGGTTTGGATTGGAAAAGAGTAGGAAAAGTTCATGCTTAAGTGGTATAAAAGGAGCTTATTTTTTACTGTGGCTTAGGCTTTGTCATGTCATGCTTGATATTGTTTTGTCTTTATGCTTAGTGATTATTGTTGTAGCATGACATGTTACAAACAATTGAGATTGCTTAATGTTCCTTGAAAGAATCATGCGTTGATTTAACATATTAAAGCATAGTATTGTGGTATTATCCTTTGATGCTTTATTTGGGTTGACTTGGCGCATGCTCACACCATGTTATGACTATCCCAAGTCACCATAGCCTTTATGATACTTTAGTTTTCAACTTGTAATATCACTTTATGCTTTAATTAATGATGTTTTTTCGCTCTGCATGATTATGGCCATTATTGCTCTCTTAGTTGGTCGCTCCCAATCTTTTGCTAGCCTCCATAACCAAGTATGAATCCCACTCATGCATCCAACTCCAAATAAAACCAAGTTATTACAAAGAGTCCACCATACCTATCTATTATCATTTGCTATTCCAAGTATATTCATGCTTTTATCTACCTTCCGAATTAAACTTGTTATGTGAAAATTAGTGATTAAAGCTCTCACGAACTTGATGGCACACTTTACTTTCCTTGCAGTTAATAAACTTGAACCATTGTGTCCATGTTTGTTGCGTATATGCTTGCGCTTTATAAGTTGAAGTTAGCAGAACCATGTATCATGGGGAACGCTTTCAACATTGCACTTGTACATTGTACCCCGTTGATATCATGATTCTTTTGCTTATGGATCCTGGCGGTGTGAAATAAAAGGGGAACTTGTAAGATCATGGAGTTTATATGTGTGTTAGAGAAACGCCTGGGCCGCTAGCCTAAGCCATGCCTAATCATGGTGGAAACTTGCAGCATAACCATAATGAGCACTCTATGAAGCATCCTCAATAAAAACCTATGCAAATAGCAAATAAAAAGATCGCTGAGATACTCATTGTCTGCTTGCCTTGTCATTTTGATTATGGGATAGCTCCTGTATCATGTGCAAGGGGTACCCCATTGGCGGTTCTCTATGATACATATGTACTTACAATGACAAGAGCTTACTTGTGACTAAAGTTGAGTAGCATGAGGTTCGGTCTTCGTACGTAAGGGGCATGAGATTTCGGCTTATAACTTGTCAAGCATATCCTCTTAGTTGTGTCACTTTAACGTTAATCACCTAAAGATGCTTATGATAGGGCAATGAGAGCTCAAAGCTAATAAGTACCATAATTTTTGGAAGCTCTTTATGAGACTCGAATCCCTGATTCCTTCTATGAAGGGACTTTCTTTTACTTTTATGTTGAGTCTCCGTCTTTTATCTTTATGCACCTATTGAGAGAGCATAGTGGCCATTCTTAGTTTAATGTGCATTGTCCCAAGACTTGTTGATTGATGCATAACTTTGATATTGCTTGTTCTTAAACTATTTGTATCTAGTCACCCTTATGAACATTGAATGTGTCCTATGCATTTATGTTTTACTACACCATGAGGGACAAGCTGAATGCCACTATGCTA
The DNA here is from genome assembly GCA_910589775.1 of Avena eriantha. Classification (NCBI taxonomy): domain Eukaryota; kingdom Viridiplantae; phylum Streptophyta; class Magnoliopsida; order Poales; family Poaceae; genus Avena; species Avena eriantha. The sequence continues at coordinate 209,346,193 of OU342742.1, forward strand.
TGTTTTCTTTATGTGAAACAAACAAACGTCTTGCAAATCATTGTTATTCATGAATCTTTTGTTTATGCCTTTTCATGTTACAACGTAGTTACTTTGTCTTATTGTTAGAACTTTATCTTTCATGCTATGTTGAAGTACTATGATCCCAGCTATCAATGTTTTACAAATACTTTGATCAAGTTCATGACAGTGCATGTCACCTCAAAAATTATTCTTTCTTTTTATCACTTACCTACTCGAGGACGAGCAGGAGTTAAGCTTGGGGATGTTGATACGTTGCTAACATATATATAATTTTTGATGTTTCATGCTTGGTTTTTATCTACTTTCTTATGTTTTGTTCCAACTTTGGAGTATTTTTATAAACTTTCTTGGACTAACCTATTAACATGACCGTGCCAGCTGCTTGTTTTCTACTGTTTTTGGTTCCAGGAAAGTCAGAAAATGTATATTCTCGGAATTGGACGGGACAAAAGCCAAAGTCAATATTTTACCGAGGGGGACACGGAGCCAGAATACGAGACGGAGAGGGGCCAGAGGGCCGCCCCACCACCTGGCCGCACGGCCAGGCCTAGCCCGCGTCAGGGGGTGGTGTGGCCGCCTAGGGCACCCCCTCAGCATCCCCTTCCGACTATAAGATGCCTCCGATACAGAAACCCTAAGTACCCGATAAAAATTCCACGAAAGAGTCTGTAGCCGCTGTCATCTCCATCCCTAGATCGAGAGGGATCTGAAGCTCTTCCCGACACCCTGCCGGAGGGGAGAATTCACCCTAGAGGCCTTCTTCATCACCATGCAAGGCTCCAGTGTGGTTCGTGAGTAGTTCATCCTTGGACTACGGGTCCATGTAGTAGCTAGATGGTTGGTTCTCCTCCTTTGTGCTATCATGTTTAGATCTTGTGAGCTCTGTTCATGATCAAGATCATCTATTTGTAATCCTACATGTTGTGTTTGCGGGGATCTGATGGATATTGAGATGCTATTTCAGATTGATTATTGATTCTATCATGTCTTTGTTATTTGTGATCTTGCATGCTTTTCGTTGTTAGTAACTATCTTCGCCAAGTAGATGCTAGCATCTCCAAGAGGGAGTATTTATGCTCGATAGTGGGTTCATGCCTCTAGTAATCTAGGGAAGTGACAGAAATCTCTAAGGTACTAGATGTGTTGTTGCTATTAGGGAGAAAACAACAATCCTTTGTTCATAGAACAATCATATTGTTTACTTTACACGCAATGCGTAATGCAATTATCTGTTGCTTGCAACTTAATACTGGAGGGGGTTCGGATGATAACCTGAAGGTGGATTATTAGTCATAGACGTAGTTGGGTTACGGTCTATGTATAATGTTGTAATGCCCAATCGAATCTCAAAGGAGTCAAGATGTGTAGTATATGCATGTATGCTTTCTCGATGTTTGTCAATTGCCCTGCTGTAATTTGTTCACCCAACATGTTATCTATCTTAAGGAGAATCACCACTAGTGAACTATGGACCCCGGTCCTTTCTTTTACAATCAATCTATAATTGTTTACTGTTTCTGTTTACTTTCTGCAAGCTATTAGTTTCTTCCACACTATACGTTTAATCCTTTGTTTTCAGCAAAACCAGTGAGATTGACAACCTCACTATAAGTTGGGGGCAAAGTTATGTGGTTGTGTTGTGCAGGATTCCAAGTTGGAAATAGCACCTTGGAGGTGTTTCCTTGCTCCTACTGGTTCGATAACCTTGGTTTCATAACTCAGGGAAAACTTGCTGCTGTGCTCATCATACCTTCCTCTTGGGGTTCTCCAACGAGCTCAATATATTTTGGGACATTACCTGTCTACGTCAGCGGGCCGCCCTTGCCCACTACCTGGACCTTGAAGTGGAAGAACTTCAAGAAGTTCGCGGCGTCGGGGCGGGCGCCAAGGTACGCCTCGTAGCAAGCCGCGTGATGCGACAGCATCGCCACGGCGTTGGCTCCGAGGTGGTGGAGCTGGAGGTCGAAGGAGACGAGCAGCTCTAGGACAAACCGGCTTAGCGGCAGCCCAAGGCCGCAGGAGAAGTGGGCGAGGAAGACGACGGCCTCATCGGGCTGAGGGTTGGGCACCCGCTCGCCCTCTGGCGCGAGGCGGTGCTTCACCAGGCGCTCTGACGACAGGAACCTCCCCTGCCGGTACTTCTGCACCAACTCTTTGGTGACATAGGAGCCACACCACCCGCCGACGACGTCTGGCAGCATGCTGTTGGGGAAGGTGGTCGTGTTGGCAGCACGGGGGCCCGTCGTCGTGGAGGAAGAAGAGCGGCGTTGGCAACCAAGAAGCATTGGCGCAGGCGAGTAGAAGAAGGCTAGGGCACAGGGAGAGCAGGGGCAACAGGCACAGGAAGACGAAGTGAGGAGTCCCTGACCGCTTGCATCCCTATTTATCGAGGAAGAAGGGTCGCACCAGTTGCCCCCCTCTCCGCCACGTGGCAGGAAACTGCCCTACTTCCCTACGATGGTTCGGGGCGGATCACATGCGCCAACGCAACGCACACAGAAGATCCCGCAGGAGTTACCGCGGGAGGCAAACCGCGCCCACGATCTCCAAGAAACTGCAATGATGAAGGCATGTGCGCGGTTACCAAAAACTGCCACGGCAGACCAAGAGGTCAAACTGACATGATGTGTGCCAGAAACGGCAGGCGTGGATGACGCGAGCAACAACGACAGCAAACTGGCGATCCCTCTCCCGGCCGGGTGCGACAGCTGGTCCAGGAAATCACCGCTCACACCTTGTGTAGCATCCCAATTGTCTAACAATTGTAATGCTACTTGGTCTAGTAAGATATTGGCTACTTCATATATATAATTGTTGCATCATAATTATATCATGCTCATGTCATCATGCCACCTTGCATTTGAGCATCATATAAAACCCCTCTGCTTTTGGTTCTTCTCTCATATGCATTATTAATTGTATTTGCCTCTTGATATTGTATTTGGCTATTGATACATTGTTTAAATGCCCAAGTTGAGTTGGGGGCATCTCTTTTATTCACCTCCTTTATCTTTTCTTTTCACCACCTTATAACTCCACCATCCCATTAACAATGAGCTTGTATTTCTTTTGCTTTTGATAATTATTCTAGCTCATGTGGGTTGGGGTGGATCTAGTCTAACCTTTCTTTTGCTTGGCCTTTTCTCCACTTCGTGTGAATGCATAAGAATAATGCCATATCATTACTTTTGTTCTCACAAAATCAATCATGGCATTTGTTATCTTTGCATGGGCCATGCAAGGGTACCACCACCTTTGGTTCATTTGATTCCTCTTGGATTTATTGGTTCTTTTCTTTGTGGATCATCACCATCTCTACCATTCCTTCATTCTCATCTACATCTCTTTTCTTTTAATTATCTCCATTCATGATTTATATGAGGGATTCTTCCCATACCTCTTTCTTTCTATTTTTCTTGCTTATTCCTCCACCTCATCTCATGTTAAAATCAAAGGCCTCACTATCTTCCCTCTTGGTATGATCTCATAAACACATTATAATCCTAAAACTCTAATAAAACCTAACCTATCTTTCTCTCTCTCTAATTACTTCTAACCCTAATTTTACACTAAACCCTAACCTTAACCTCACCTCTCTCTATCACTCTCTCTACCAAGCTGGCCACCTGGCCCTCTCTCTCCCTGGCCCACACCTCAGCTACCCTAACCCCAACCCTAGAAAACCCTAACCCGAGCCCCCTCTAAGCTAACCTAGCTACCCCGATCCCTCTCTGATCCCTCTCTATCTCGCGGCCAGCTGGCTCCACCGGCCTCCTCCCCCTCAACCTGGTCCACCTGCAGCCTCCCACCCTGCCAGCCCTACCTTCCCCAGCCCGAGCCAGCACGTGACGAGGAGAGACAAAGGTGGCCGAAACCACCTTTATCTCTGCCGTGCCCACACACTACCCCTCTCTCCCCCTCGCGCTGTCCTCATCCCCACACGCCTCCTCCGCCTCTCCCAGATCTCCCAGCAACCTGCCCTCTCCTCTCCTTCTTCTTCTCTTTTCGCCAACGCCTCACTCTCGCCGGAGTCGCCGTCTACCCCGTCGTCTCCTCGTTCCAGTCAGCGAGCATGACATGGAGGTGGTCCAGGAGATCGAGGACGTTCCTCTACCCCGCCCAGTACACGCCGATGTGAAGAAGGAGACCTAGGACCGCTAGTACCTCGCCGCTCTGCCGCCAAACCCTAGATCCGGGGTGCCAGCAACATCGCCGCTTCATAGCTCCTCGGCCCGATCTGACCACACCAACCAACCCGCGGTACGCACCTCTCCCTCCCTGACATCCTCCGCTTCGCTGTCGCCGTCTAGCGCCGCCGCTCGTTTCGCCGAACGCCCTCTGTGCGCCAGAGGTCGCCGGTGTCTGCAAGCTTCCCGCGCCGCATTGAGCCTTAGCTAGGCCCCAAACCCCCTCCTGTCAACTCCCCTAGCCCCGCCGCACTGGTTCCGTCCCTAAGCGCGCACGCCAGGTCCCGGGTTCGATTCCCCGCTCCGCGCCGCGCGCTGGTTTCTGTCAGGCGTCGGTCCGTCAGAGACGAGAAGAGAAACAATGCACGTTGACACTTTGCACTTAACCCCCCACCTTTTTGACTACCTCAACCCGCGCTCCAACCCACGCCCACCTGTCGGCCTCTAGAAGTAACCCCACTGCCCCGTGGGCCAGAAGCCGTTGGCCCCGCCTGTCAACCTCAGTGGCTAGATAAGTCCGGTGTGAAAAGCTTTTCGCGCGCGTGTGCCCGCCAGCAGTTGGCCCACCCGTTAGTGACTGCGGCTGGGTCGGGCTGAGTAACAAATGTCTGCACTGTTGTCTGTTTTAATAAAACCTTTTCAAAATTGATTTTAAATTCAAATTCAATTCAGATTTAAATAACTTTTCAAATATAAATCCAAATAATACAAGTAATATATGTTTTGGAATCAGAAAAATGTGAGGAATTCAAATATGCCATTCAAAATAATGTTTGAGCACTTTAAAATCTCGAGATGATTAAAATTACAATAAAATTCCCTTTTCCTTAATTAATTAATAACTTTAATTCTATAACTCCAAATTGGGCAAATAATATGTCTAAATCGATCAGCGCGACGAGCCCGTTCTATCTATGCAGTCCTTGTTCTGAATTGAAGCATGCATCATGTCATTATTAATAATCTGAACTGTTTATGACAATAAAACTTGGTTAAATAAATAACAAAATGCTTTATTTCTTGTATCCACACCTCACCTTTGCCATGCTACTTTAATGCCATGTAAATTGTGCACCATTCATCATGGCATGCTTGTTTGCTTGTCGCATTTTAATTCATATGCTTGCGCACTTTATTTATGTTGGCCCTTGTTTGTTTGGTTCTTCTTCGAATATACGCCCAACAGGAGAATTACCAGGAATCACAGGAGTACTACCCAGATCCATCTCTCGCTTCAACTGAGCTGCTAGACAAGCACTACCACATGCTTGCATACATACAGTACCTATTGCCTCTATCTTATTCTTGCATCATTGAGTCGCGATTGCATTAAATTGAATCCCAGGTACTGCATAGCCTTTACTTTTAAACCCCACCAAAGCTTGTTCCTCCATCCCATGAGCCATTACTACAGAGTTGTTTGAGCCATGCGAGTCGTAGAAAAACATGTGTAGGGTATGTGAGTGTCTGATGAATAATGAGGTGCCTAAACAACTTAACCTGAGTAGTAATGGGATAACTAATGAAAGAGGCACCGATGAGCAATATCTGCTATTTGGTTTTTCATGCTCACTTGTGTCCCGTAGGACCCTAGTACTTGATTCCTGTTCCTTGACTATTCACACTATCCACATCCGGGAGGCCTTATGGACCCCCCTGAGCCAGAGCTTGATTCATTCTTATTTCTTGGGGCCACAAAGTAGTTTAGGGCTTTATTACTATCCTGTACTTATGCCATGTTACTATTTTATTAAATTTGTGCGAGGAGCACCTGTACTGTTTAAGAATTATGGAGTGTTTTCGCGGTATCGACAAGCCCAGTCACATTTTCGGGTTCCTAGTCGTTTACAGCCATTGGCTCAAACCTTGGGTCCGTCTCGGAGCCGGCCAACTTCGTTGCGGGTAGCTTAATGGGGTGGCCCCTGAAATATTTCTGGATCATGTGATTGCTTTGTCGTGAATGCCTCGTTGGGTTTTGATTTGGTTTTTCCGAGGTTGATCGAGTGTGTGTTGCTATTCGTGCACCCCTGCAGGGTAAATCTTTCTGAAAGCCGTGTCCGCGGTTATGGACGACTTGGAGCACAGTTTCTCGATCATAGACAAGTATAACTAAAGTACCGCTTTTAATTTGACTAAGTACTTGACTAGTAAATAGTGCAATACTCATGGAATGGTTAATAAAACTTCCAACGGATGATGGGGGTTGTTCGTCCGCTTCCTCGTTGGTAAGCGAGGAGGAGGATGGATCTGTTAATTATACTGTTATAACTGTTGTCCATAAGTCACGGACATCCGTCTATCATTGGTTAGGCGGATGGTTAGCGAGTATCTGTAGAATTGTTAGGTATTATCTTTTGCTGCAATTGCGTCACCCCAGGTTGTGTCCCCTTTAGCGGCATAAAGACTTGCTGAGTACCCCTAGGGTCTCACACAATAAATTGTTTGATTCAGATGAACAGGTGTACCCGCAAGATGGATACTGGGTGGAAGAGACAGATGATGTTGGCAACGATCATTCGGTGTAGAGATTCCGGGAACGGGGATCCGTGAGATCTATGGGCGGGATGTGTTTATTTACTTATGGGGCATCTTATGCCGATTTGCTTCTTATCCGTACTCGGATCTTGATTTCCGCTTCCGCCTGATACTCTGATGTGTGTTGTATGAGGAGTTATCCTAAATTGTTATCTCTATCTAGGATATTTGAATCTTGCCATATGGCGTTGCAATATTTCTATTTCTTTTAGATGGAATGGCTCTGAGGACTGTTGTATGTGGCTTGCATACATACTCATTTGTGTATGTAGTTGATCCCTTCGCCTGCCGATTACGCCGCTCGTTCTTGTCCCGATGACTGAAAGTGGTTAGGACGGCCGAAAGGTCTACCGTGAGTGGCCCTGGGACCCACTGTACTATTTTAACCACTTTCGTTCATCCAGGCTTGTAACTAAGAGCGTAATTCACCGAGGTAGTTACACCTTGTGGGTGGGGCCATCGGATTCGTAGCCGGTAAAACCCAACTGGGAAACAGTGAAGAATCTCAAGCCGGTACAAGACAAAAGCTACAAGACAAAAGAAAACGACAAAGTCTCTGCATCGACAATCATTTCAAACTTGACCAAATGAGCATGCAAGAACTTCTCCACGAGGTAAAGTCCTAACGCGCTCGGGGACTAGTGTCAGGGGGATGACCACCGAGTAGGCCAAGACGGAACCAACCGGCTGGCTCCAAGGAGCTCTAGCCGTCTGGATCCAGGACAAGGAACCACAGCCGGATGGAATTCTCCACCCGGTCTGCACCCAAGTTTCCCCGGCTGGCCCGTCTAGCCGGGTAGCCAGAAGAACCAGCTGGGAGGCCGCTCCTAGCCGACTGCCTCGGATCCGCTGGCCCTTGTATGGTGGGGGTGACGTTCCTCACTGAGCGCACCTCTAACCGGACAGACTGGCTAGCCCGGTCGGCGCTACCAGAAAACTGCGCCAAATCTAGAGGCTAACGAGGAAAGCAAGGGCAGATGAGTAAAGCTCCGACTGACGGATAAAGAGCCGACTGACGAATAAAGAGCCGGCTGACGAGTAAAGCAAGGGCACTGGACACTGTAGCGTTGTCCTCCCCTGTACTGGAGGCTTGACTGGACCTGGGCCTACCGTTCGGCCCTGTCCAGCCGGCCCACTTTGTAAAGCCCAAATCCAAATAGTAAACCCTAGAACCCATCTTGTAAACTGCCTCCTCAACCAGTATATAAGGGGGGGTAGTGCTAGGGTTCTAGGTAAACGAAAATTACAAGTTAGAAGTTCTGTAGATTGGACAAGTTGAGTAGTTCCACTTCTTCTTCTAGCAAGGAATAGCCAGGAAAATAGCTCAAGGAGCATCTGTACTGGGTATTCACCCCTTGATAGTAGATCCTTGCAGGAGTAGGAGCTTTACCTCGCCAAGAGGGCTCCAAACCTGGGTACATCACTGTGTTCATAGTATTTGTGCCCAACCCATTGCGAGTAGCCACCGATAGCATCCTGATTGTCCCCTTTCATGCCATCCCTGATGGTACTGCCGTGTTCCACACCACGACACTATTGCAAGGAGCAGGGAATTAGGCACCAATTTACTCCTCCGAAGACACCACAGCTGAATGGTCTTGCTAAGAGGATGAACTGGAAAATTGTTGAGAGAGTTAGATGCTTGCTATCGAGTCAAAGCTGCCTAAACATTATTGGGGTGAGGCTTTGTCGACTGCAGTTTATCTTATTAATCTCTCACCAAGTTATCCATTGCAGGGATATGTTCCAAACAAGGTATTTTATGACAAGGATGTCTCGTATGAGCACCTGAAGGTTTTTGGGTGCAAGGCCTTTGTTCATATCCCTCAAGATGAAAGGTCAAAGCTTGATTCAAAGACACGACAGTGTATATTTCTTGGCTATGGAGGTGATCAGTTCGGCTATAAGTTGTATGATCCAATAGCAAGAAAGGTTGTAAGAAGCCGTGATGTTGTGTTTGTTGAAGACCAAACAATTGAGGATATTGTGAAGACAAAGGTGCAGGCTCCGATGCAAGTTCCGGTACATGTTCTTCTACGAAATCAGCAGCAAGACAGATCTGATTCTGACCCAGTTTCTGTAGATTCAGCTGAAGATGATGATGCAGAAGATGTGCAAGGTGATGCACATAGTGGTACAGGTGAGGATGCTCCCCAGCAGCAAGAGTATGATGCTGAAGAAGATGATCATGTTCAGCAAGCACCTGAACCAGATAGTCCACCAGTTGCTCCACTTAGACGGTCCAGGCAAGGCCATGTTCCTTCCACCAGGTACAATTTAGACCAATATGTGGTGTTATTGTCTGATGGTTCAGAACCTGAGTGCTTTCAACATGCAATGAAAGATGAAAAAAAGAAGGAGCGGAATAAGGCTATGCAAGAAGAGATGGATTCCTTGCATAAGAATCATACTTATGAGGTGGTGAAGTTGCCCAAGGGCAAGAAAGTTATAAAGAACAAGTGGGTCTACGGAATCAAGGAAGAAGATCACACGTCACGTCCAAGGTAAAAGGCCAGGCTAGTTGTAAAAGGATTCAGCCAGAGAAAAGGTATTGACTTTGATGAAATATTTTCTCCTTTGGTGAAGATGACATCAATCTGAATGATCCTTGGCATGGCAGCAAGTCTCAACTTGGAGGTTGAGCAAATGGATGTGAAGAAAACTTTCCTTCATGGAGAGTTGGAGGAAGAAATCTACATGGAGCAGCCTGGGGGGTTTCTTGTTAAAGGCAAAGAAGACTATGTGTGCAAGTTGAAGAAGAGTCTCTATGGCCTGAAACAAGCACCAAGACAATGGTACATGAAGTTTGAATCTGTCATCGGGGAGCAAGGCTACAAGAGGTGTAGCTCAAACCATTGTGTATTTATTCAGAGGTTCTCAGGTGATGACTTTATCATGTTATTGGTCTATGTGGATGATATCTTGATTGTTGGCAAGAATGTCTCAACAATTGCTAGGCTAAAGAAAGAGTTGAGCAAAAGTTTTGCCATGAAAGACTTGGGTCCAGCAAAGTGTATTCTCGGCATGAGAATTGAGAGAGACAGAAAATCCAACAAGTTGTACTTGTCTCAAGAGAAATATATTGAGAAGGTACTTCACAAGTTCAAGATGGACAAGGCAAAGGAAGTGAGCTGTCCACTGGAAGCTCATTTCAAGTTGAGTAAAAAGCAATGTCCCGCCAATGAAGAGATGGAAAAAGAAATATAGAAAGTTCCTTATGCTTCAGTGGTTGGGAGTTTGATGCATGCTATGGTGTGCACACGGCCTGACATTGCTCAAGCAGTTAGTACTGTGAGCAGATCTTTGTCCAATCCAGGAAAACTACATTGGGAAGCCGTGAAGTGGATTATGAGGTATCTCCGGGGCAACACTAATATGAAGCTTTGCTTTGGTGGTAGTGAGCCCAAGCTGATTGCATATTCAAATTCAGACTTGGCCGGAGATGTCGATGGAAAAAAGTCTACTTCAGGTTATTTGATTACCCATTCAGGGGGAGCAGTGGCATGGCAAGCAGGTTGTAAAAGTGTGTGGTGCTGAACACAACTGAGGCCGAGTTCATCATAGTAACTAAGGCGAGCAAGGAGCTATTTGGTTGAAACAATTGGCTTGTGAGCTTGGTTTTGAGCAAGACAAGTATGTGATGTTTTGTGATAATCAAAGTGCCATTCACCTGAGTAAGAATGCAAGTTTTCATCAAGGTCGAAGCATATTGATGTTCGCTATCATTGGATTCGAGATGTGCTGAATTCCAAGCAAGTGCAAATTGAGAAGGTGCACACAGATGATAATGGGGTTGATATGTTGACCACGGTGGTGACAAGAGGAAAGCTCGAGGTATGCCATCGGCTCGCCGGCATGACTGTCGGTTAGCAGTGAGACCCTCCATGATGTTGGGAGGGGGAGTTTGCTGGGCCATGTCCCTCCACATGGAGGTGTGTTGGCAGCCCAACATCAGCCTGTGAAGTCCAACACGTTGCAACCATTGATCGATGTTCGTATCCAACAGCTAAGGTGCTCCTTGGGAGAGGAGTAGAAAAGAAAACCCTCGCCACCCTTTGTGGCTATGTGTGTCTCAATGAGAGAGTGAGCAAGTGTGAGAAGCAAGCCAACGTGGCTGCTGTTGAGAGAGGGTGAGAGAAGACACAAGAATACCACAACCTAGTGAGAAGAGAGGAAGAAGGAGAGGTGATTTCTGTGCAGATTTCTGAGATCTGACCGGTCTGTCTTCAAGCTAGTGTTTGGAAGCTCAAACATGCTTGGATTAACTCCAAACATGATGAGCTCATTCCTTGCTTTGAGTAATTTGATCTGGTTAGCTGGTTTGAGGTTTGGGTCAGTGTAGCTTAACATTTGGAACCAGTTTATTCAGTTTTGGTTGTTGTAGTTTCAGCACAGAGCAGTTTTGGTAGACGAAAAGTTTGGTCAGGCAAACGGTGTCCGATTGATCTGAAATTTGGTGTGTATGTTGGGTACTCGTATGTCAGCTTTTCTACCAAGTTTGGTGCGTATTGTATCAGCGATTTAAGAGCACTTTGCTGATTACCGAAGAGGACAAAAACTGAGATATTCTGCTTTGCTGTAATCTTTCTCTCAGGCGGTTGTTGTTGTTGTTGCCGGTTGGCAATGTGTTGAGTGTATTGAACATCTCTATATGTTCTAGAGAAGACTCTGTACCTAGGTTGCTCATAGTGAAGCTCGTGTGGACTGGTTGGTCCACAGCCGTGGTTTTTTCCTCCTTACCTTGAGGAGGTTTTTCCACGTAAATCCTTGTGTCACTTGTGCATGTGCTTGTTGTTTTATTTCCGCTGCATATCTGTTGATTGAAACTATCCTCCGAGTTCACTAGAGGCATGAGCGAGGAGGTTGTGTATCCTCTTCCTCCCCCAACACATCCCTGGGAAGTTGGTATCGGCAAGCCGCTACAAAACATCATGCGCGAACGATAACGCCTGCCCCATCTTCCCTTCCGATCGAAAGGTAGCTGCAATAGAATTTATAAGAGAGACACCTGGCGGCGGTGGAGTCCACTGAGAAGCTGACACACTGGAATCATACCTTTAAGTGGAAGCCTATTCGAAAAATGCAGTCTGATCAAATCAATATAGGAAAAAATCTTGACACGAGATTGATGTAGGTGTGTTCTTTCTTCGAGGTCATGATCATCGTTCCGGGCCTCCCAAATATGCCAGAAGCCGACAACCAAAGTTGTATCTCCTAGAGTGTTTGCTCGATCCACAAAATCGAAGAGCAGTTTCCCGTGCGAGACGAAGTGCTTACTATCAAGCCACATAGGAACCTCCTTTTTTCCTTCGTGCCACACCGTCCAAGAAAATTGATAGGTCAACATCGCATGGTCAATGCCTAAGAAGTTGAACCCCACTATGGCAAACATGGATCTTCATTTTACCGAGTGCTTTAATACTCCAGATTGCCTTCCACTACTTTTTGCTTCTCCCCAAGTTTGAGTTCATGCCTCTAAGTCTGAAAGAACTTAGACGACCTTGCAAAATTGTACGTTGAACACACAGCGAACATGACATGTATAGTAAACGGCCAACATGCAAAGTACATGGATACATGGGAAGATCCGCGGAGCCTTGGTAGAGTCAAAGAAAGCCATCATGTTCTCCTCATTCCACGAGCACGCCTCCTCATACAAAATACAATGCACTGTTGCCGAAGTCGGGATTGGTGATGTAGGTCAAAGTAGTTCTGGAGACAGCCATCATGAAGAATCTTCAAAGATTTTCCATCACCGATACCCTATCTCACTCCTTGGTATAGTAGATCCTACCCATGCAAAATGCTCCTCCATGTTTGAGAGAATGACCTGGGCTTTGGAGCGTGCCAGAAGTCGGTGCCCGGGAAATACCTTCCTTTAAGAACACCATGCACAAACAGAATCTGGGACAGTAAGGAGCAACCAACCTTCTTTAGCTAACGTGGCTTGATTGAAGAGAGCAAGGTCACGAAGCCACATGTTCCCAATGCCTTTGGTGTCGACAACCATGCCCATGATCTCCAATGCATTTTCTTCTTTCCATCCTCGATACCCCACCATCTGTTAGCAATCGTATATTTTATCATATCACATGTGGTAAGTTGGAGTTGGAAGCAACTCATGACAAATGTAGGAATTGCTTGGATCACGGCTTTAACCGGCGCCTCATTTCCATCTCTTGATAATAGACTATCGGATAAGCTATTCAAGTACTTCCATATCTTATCATACAGAAACTTTAAGGTGGTTGTAGGAGATCGGCTAGCCAAGGTAGGCATCCCTAGATAGAAATCATTTAGAGCTTCACTTTGAACTACCAACCGATCCTTCACCCTAGATTTCACTTGGTCAGGGAAATGAGGGCCAAAGAAAATAGAAGACTTCTTAAGGTTAATTTTGTGCCTGAATCCATCACAAAAAACCTTGAGTGTATTTTTAAGAGAATACACCCCTCCTACCATCACTTCTTGCAAAGAATATGCTATCACCGGCAAACAGTAAATGAGATATAGGAGGACCAGGTTAACCATTGCGAGTACCATAGATCTCACATCTATCCTCCTTTTGGTTGCAACATACATGAAAAACCTTCAGCGCAAAGAAGAAACAAATAAAGACTTATTGGATCTCCTAACCGAATTCCCTTAGATGGAACAACCGGTCCAGTTAAATCACCATTAACTCGAACCGCACAACGAACATAATTTACACACTAATTGATTGATCCATAAAGGGGCAAAACCAAGCTCGCATAGACAACCATATAGATAATTCCACTCCACCATATCATAGTCCTTCATCATATCAATTTTAAGTGCAAAGAAAGGCTGCTTAGAGTTTTGGTTGCGGGTAGGCAATCAAAGCATTATCTGTGATCATCCTAGAGAGAGCAAAAGCACTTTGTTGTTCTAAGAAATATCTAGTAAGTTCACTATAAGTATGTTTGCCAATACTTTGGAGGCAATCTTATAAAGGATGTTGCACAAGCTGATTAGTCAGAAAATCTTTAAATGCTTGGGCTTGGCAACCTTGGGAACCAGCACAATGATTGAGTCGCATAAAGCCTTTGGAATTTCACCTTCACATAGGAAACCTCTCATTGCATTATAAATTTCAGATTTGAAGAAATCCTAGTGATTTTGGTAAAACAATGTCGGAAAACCATCCTGCCTCGGAGTCTTGGTAGGTCCCTTTTGAAAATGAGTAGTCGCAATGTCCTCATTTTAATATTGCTGACACAAGTCTGTGTTCATATCGGAAGTCCGTTTGATAGGTATTGTATTGAGAACTGCATCCACCGAGTCACTAGCTTTAGAAGAAAAAATGTTCATAAAGAGCATACCTTTGATCTTCCTTTGAGCCTTACACTTTGAGACATCCTCTAGAAATAACACATAGATTTTATTTGTTGGCTTGCGAGCTGATGCTCTTGCATGGAAGCAAGAGGTATTACGGTCTCCCTCCCATAGCTACTCGATGTGAGATTTTTGGCGCATCATCACTTCTTCACATTTAAATAGCTCACACAACTTGCACTGAACATCACGTTCTTCTTGCACACTAGCATCCGAAAAAGGCTAGCTCCTAATATAAAACGGTCTTGGTGGCGTACCTCTGACATCCATTGCATTTTCTCACAAGATCCTATGCTTGTTCCAAGACGCTTGGCCAGTAAAATCCATGCTGGAAAGCCTTTGCCACTAATGCTCTTGAAGATGCATGATGACCACACTCTCCTTGATGGATATCACGGAGTATGTCAAGCCCTTATTCTGGATCTACACATCGCTGTAGCACAGTGGTTACACTTCTTTTGTATAGCTCGGAGTTGATGATAGTATACGCCTTCGCCCTTCTCTAGATTTGCCTTGATAGTACCTCTTCATCCGGCAAAATTCCTTCTTTTAGGAAATCAAATATTTGCTTAGCCCAAGCGGGTATAGGCCGAATGGGAAAAAGTTCTTCATCGATTTCCACTGCATCCACCGACATAACTCCTGCTGGGTCTAGCTGAACAGTCCCCGGGTTTGCTGAAGTGCCTCCCCAATCTATTTCCATAGGTGTAGCTTATGATCCAGAGAGGGCCGTCATATAGATTGACTCGGATTCTAGTGATGGTGTAATAGATGGTTTTCTTAAGTGCTCCAAAGTGACATTTGGCGGGATCGGTTGTCGGGATGACCCCAACTTGGACAATACGTCGGCCGCCACATTTTCATTCCGAGGTACGTGATGGAATTCACACCCCTGAAAGAACCCACTTATCTTTTGAACATGGAATCTGTAGAGGGCCATATTGGCGTCCAGAGCATCCCAATTGCCAGATACTTGTTGCACCACCAAATCCGAGTCTCCAAAGCATTGTATTCGACGTATTCCTAATTCCTTTGCCACTTTAAGCCCATGCATAAGTGTTTCATATTCTACAACATTGTTTGAGACGCTGAAATGGATTTGAAGGACATACTTCAACTGATCTTTTTTGGGCGAGGTAAGTACTACCCTGGCGCCCAGCCCTTCTTTCAGCTTTGACCCGTCAAAGTGCATCCGTCAATAATTGGGGTCCGGCAAAGGTGGTTCGTATTGCATCTCGGCCCAGTCCAGAAAGAAATACGCCACAACTTGTGACTTGATTGTATCTCTTCTATCGAATTTTGGCGCGTATGGAGCCAGCTCAATTGCCCACTTTGCTATTCGGCCGCTAGCATCTTTTTTGCTCATAACTCTGATATGGGTGCCTCACATATCACCTTGATGGCGTGTTCCTCAAAGTAACGTTTGAGTTTCTTGGCCGCCATATACACTCCCTATGCCATCTTTTGGTAATGTGGTTAATTTTTCTTTGAGATCGACGATACCTCGCTTAGGTAATACACCGTTCTCTGCACCGATTTTCCTTCCTCATCGCGTTCCACCACTACTACTGCACTTACAACCCGGTTGGTTGCGGCTACATAGAGCAGCATTGGCTCTTTAGGTAGTGGGGCGGCTAATATTGGTGCAGAGGACAACATCTTTTTCAACTCCCGAAACGCGCTATCTGCTTGCGGTGTCCATGTGAATTTGTCTGCCTTTTTCATTAACTGGTAGAGGGGTAATGCCTTCTCTCCCAGCCGACTTACAAACCGGCTTAACGATGCCAAGCAACCAGTGAACTTCTGCACATCGTTAAGGGATTTTTGTCAGGTTAGCTTCGATACCTCGGTTGGACACGAGAAAACCAAGTAATTCCCAGCCGACACACCAAAGATACATTTTTCCGGGTTAAGCTTCATCCGAAACCGTTTGAGGTTCGCGAATGTCTGTCGTATGTCATCAAGGAGCGTATTGTTTTCCTTAGTTTTTATCACAACATCATCCACATAAACTTGGACATTTCGACCTATTTGGTCATGTAAACATTTTTGCATGCATCGTTGATACGTTGCTCCAGCATTACGTAATCCAAATGGCATAGTGCAATAACAATAAGCCACGTACGGGATGATAAACACAGTCTTTATTTGATCCTCAGGATTCAATGGTGTCTGGTGGAAACCAGAATATGCGTCTATGAATGACAACAGTTCACATCCGGCAGTTGAATCTATGACTTGGTTTATCCTGGGCCGTGGGAATGGATCCTTTGGACACCCCTTATTCAGGTTCGTGTAATCAATGCACATACGCCACAGCACAACCACGTTCGGGTCATCCTTTTTCTTTTCCACGAGCACCGGATTAGACAGCTAATCCGGGTAAAGCACTTCCATGATAAATCTGGCTGCAAGGAGCCTAGCTATCTCATCTCCAATTACCTTTCTCCTATCTTCGGTGAAGCGACGAAGAGGTTGCTTCACCGGCTTAGACCCAGGTCTCACGTTCAAAGAGTGTTCGGCCAACTCCCTCGGCACATCTTGCAGATCCTCTATAGACCAAACAAAGATATCCCGATTCTCACGGAGGAAGTTGACGAGCTCACTTTCCTATTTGTCGTCTAACCTAGTACCAATGATTACGGTACACTCTAGTAACTGATCATCAATTGATACTTTCTTGGTATCCTTTGTCGCTTGAAATGACACCCTTCTGTGTGGGTTAGTCAGAGCCGGCATATCCTTTGTCGTTGCTCTATCTACAACCGAAGCAGAATATATGGCTATTGCTGAAGCTTTCAAAGAGTCTGTTTGGTTGAAAGGTTTGTATGTTTTATTTTGTCAGCATGATTCTTAACATGTTCTGTGACAGTCAAAGTGACATATATACCTTACTAAGGATCAGATGTTCCATGAGAGAACAAAGCACATTGATATCAAGTACCATTATATTCGTGACGTTGTTGCACAAGGTACACTAAAGTATGCAAAATAAGCACTCATGATAGTCCTGCTGATATGATGACATTGTTCCTGCTCCTAAGTTTGAGCTATGCTCAAGCTTAGTTGGTATGACTGTTTAGGTTGTTGGGGTCGAAAGTGTTTATTTTGTTTGTTCATGTTATAAAAGGAAATTTGTATCAAAGTGGAGTTTGTTAAAGTATGGTTCACGTTCAATTAAGAAATCTAACTTCTGACGAAGCGGAGCGCCCGTCGAAGACCGCCGCGGTACAGATAGTTGAAGAACTAGGTTTCCACCTTTATATATACTCCTTCCGTCCTGAAAAGGATATCGCGGATTTGTCTAAATTTAAATATATCTAGACACTATTTAGTATATACATTCAAATTTAGATAAATTTCCGACATCTTTTTAAAGGCGGAGGGAGTACTCTTGTAAGCCGCCGGTCGGTTGCATTTGTGAAAGTCAGTTGCATCTGTGAAAATCCTCGGTGTTGCATAAACACTCTTCATTATAATGAAGTTACGCTGGTTGGTTTTTATTTTTTTATTGAAAAGGTTTTTTCACGTTCTGTGATTTTGTTTTCGTTTCTCGTTATTGTTTGTCGCGGTTCCAACACAGCCTACCACCTACGCGTGCGTCAGCTGCTGGCGCAGTCATTTTCGATGCGGTCGATACATATCCGTTCACGTCGCCAAAATCGAAGTGTACTGATATGCTACATTTGCATTTGCATGCGAGACATCTAGCTGTTCTCCAGTGAAAGTTTATTGTTGCGGGCAGTAAATTTGTGGGATGAAGTACGACTGTCGACTCATCTGTCCTGTTCAATGTAAGCATCCCGTTCAAAGCGTCCTATGCGGTCGACACGTCCGTGTCAAAAATGTACCTTCTTGGCTCTTGCAGATGTCGGCATGCGGGAAAAACCTGAGGCTGGTCTTGGATTCTAGCAATTGTTGTGCATGGACTTGTGTTTCGCGAGGGGAAGAATCTGATTGTAATGCACAGTAGATCCGGCCTGCTTCGTCTTTTTTTTTTCTCAACACTCCATCTGCTTTCGTTCAATCAGAAAAATAAGTAAATCAGTTTACTCTCGGTTGGGTGCCCATGCTACGGCCTTATTATTCATCATTGCCCACAGATACCAAATCGAGGGGCCTACAAAAACTGTTGCGCACATAAAGCCTAACTCCGCGCGGGCGATAACAAGATTTGGGCCCTCCGCCGTGGCGCCCGGGCGTTCTGATGCTTTCATTACGCTCAGGCATCGCGAGGTTAGGCCGGACGATACGTGGCCCACTAGAATGGGTTTCGCGTGAGGTTGCTTGGGCAGGTGCTTAAGCGAGCAGAAATAATTACAGGAAATCCTTTTATCAGCTATAAACGCTCTGTCCGATAACGCAGAACGCTTAAGCGGTCGCTAAAAGAGTTAAAAAGATCAACAATAGAGCCCCCACTCTCCAACGCGGGACTTGCAGGCTGTCTTCTCCGTCCTCACTTTCCCCTCAAGCTCGCTATGTCGTTGCTCTGGTGGCCGCTACAAAATATTCTGTTTAGATTTTGTTTACTAAGGAGAATCGGGCATAACGGCAAGGATTTCGATCCTAGCGTCTAGGCCAAGGGTCCGCGTAGTACTTGTACTCACTGCGCTGTGGACGGTTGTTCAGATTCTTCGTACCCCAATTAAAAGAGTTAAATACTGTAGGAGTCCCTATACTTGTCCTGGTAGCTCGATTTAGTCCCGGTACTCGTAATTTGCACAATTTAGCATGTATACTTGTCAATTAGATCCAATTAGTCCAAAAGCATGTTTGCCGTTGAATTTGAGCGCAGACGATACGTGGATGCGGATCCCACTTGCAGGAGAGCAGCAAGTTTGGAAACTTGCAGGAACTCCTCCCGCTCCTAGAACATATATTTCCGCGGCCGCCGGTGTTGCCTCGATGTTTTCTTCCCTCCATGAGCAACCGCTACATGTTCCAGTCAAGTGATCACCTCTGAGTCGACTTTCTCCTTTTCTCCTACCTCTCGAATAGAACAGTCCGGAACTAAAGGGTACTGTAATAGCAGCATGGGTAGAAGACTTATGGATTAGATGAGGAGGGGGTGCATGCAAACATCTAGGAGCTGAAATTTACATCCTAGATGTGGGAGGGAGTTTGCTGCAAGTTTCCAGGCCAGCTTCTCTCCTGCAAGTGAGACCCGCCTCCACGTGTCGTCCGCATCAGCTTAAATTCGATGGCAAACATGATTTTAGGCTAATCAAGTACAATTGAGAAGTATCTTTACTATTAAAAAGAAGTTGGTGTTTTTTTTTGAATTTAACCATCATATATTAAGCATGCAAGCCGCCTCATTAAAACCTTCCAGTCCCCTTAGGTACACTGGTAAGAAAAAAAAGTGCGTCTAAAACTTGCAGCTCATCAAACCACAGTTACATCGTTTATGATGGTGTTCAGCAAGAAGCAAGGGAGCTCATCGACCCAATTACAAAAACTTTTACCAAGAAAACTAAACTTGGCAAAATTATGAGCTACTTGGTTTGCTTCCCTCAAGCAATGGTTGAAGCTAACACTTCCGATAGAGGATGCTAGATCCATGCAGTCCACAAAATAGCCGCCGACTCGTTCCACCAGGACTCTTGACCTGAGCATGCTTCAATGATCTCCAAGCAATCTGATTCAGCCACCACCCTATTGCCACCCATAGAAGCAGCTAATGCTAGTCCTTCCTTCATAGCCAATGCTTCGGCCATTGTTGCTGATGCTACACATGGCAAGAAGCGATTGACAACTACAATAAAACTTCCTTGATAGTCCCTTAGCACAGCTCCCACTACACCTGCATTAACATCATAGTGAGACGAAGCATCCACATTAACTTTAATATGCCTAGGTTCTAGTCTCCGCCACTTCTCCCCTAGGACAGGTTGTTGTTTTGCTACGGCCTTAGCAGCGTTCGCTGTATAGATAGGATATACATCTTGCACCTATACATCGGTGGCACATCCTCATTATGAGTACAGACAATGTCTCCCTCAGATAAATAGAATCAAAGTTTGGCAACGTGTTGTCATCATGCCGCAACAGGTCCTCTAAAATAACCGATCTAGACCTGTCCATGCCTCTTGCCTCCTCTATCATTTCATGCAGGCCAAGAATTGCCCACATTTCTTGTGCAACGGGACACATAAAAAGAATGTGTGCAATGTCCTCAGCTCCCTGGTCGCAAATTAGACATGCACCACTGCTGCCGATATGATGGTTTGCCAGAATACTCTTAAGAGGAAGAATTCCGTGCAGGGCACACCATACAAAAAAATTCACTTTACTAGGTATCTTGAGTTTCCAAAGGATCTTCCATATGGGATTATTAGCCGAACTCCCTGGCAAGGCCAATTGATTTGTTATAGGGCCATACTTGTGTTTCCACTAAAGGTGATAGCCAGATCGAATAGTGTACTGGCCATGCTTTGTATACTTCCAAGCAATAAAAGCTTCAAACCTGTGAGTATTGATTGGAATTCGTAGGATTCGACCGACATCCACAGAGCAAAATAAATCCTTAATGAGATCCTCATCCCAATAGCCAGTTTCTGGATTAATCAACTCAGACACCTTTGTAAAAACTATAGCTCCCCTCGGTGTCAAAACCCGCCTATCCGGGCTTGCTTGAATCCAAGGATCAGTCCATATATTAATTGATTCCCCATTATCGACTCGCCAGATCATACCTCTTTTAAAAGTTGCAAGTCCCGCTAACAAGCTCTGCCAAGTGAAAGAAGAGCCAGCATTTGGTCCTGCCTTTAGAATGTCACCATCAGGATAATACTTAGCTTGCAATACTCTTGTACACAAGGAATCAGGATCCTTAATCAGCCTCCAAATTTGTTTAGCAAGCATTCCAAGGTTAAAGGAGTTGAAGTACCTAAAGCCCATACCCCCTTCACTCTTGGGGTAACACAGTTTCCACCAGGCTAACCAGTGCATTTTCTTGCTATTCTCATCATTGCCCCACCAGAATTATGAGATAGCATCCATCATCCTCTTGCAAACACCAATTGGAATCAGAAAGACCGATATGGCATATATAGGGATAGCCTGTGCCACCGCCTTTAGTAAAATCTCTTTACCTCCAATGGATAACAACTTTTATTTCCATCCATTGATCCGCTGAATAATCCTCTCCACAAAATGTAAGAAACAGTCACTTCTATCCGCCCCCACTATAGGTGGGAGACCAAGATATTTATCCGAGATAGCTTCAGTATCAATATGCATTACTTCACAAATATCTGTCTTAACCAACACATGAGTATTAGGAGAAAATAAAATGCTAGACTTATTTACACTCACCAGTTGTCCCGAATTTGCACAATAGGTCTCTAGTACTTGTTGCAAGGAAGTTGCATTATTCATATCAGCTTTCATGAGGATAAGGGAATCATCAGCAAATAGTAGATGTGAAACGGATGGTGCATTTCTACACACCCTTGATGACCCACAAGTATAGGGGATGTATCGCAGTATTTTCGATAAGTAAGAGTGTCGAACCCAACGAGGAGCAGAAGGTGCTGGCTAGTGGTATGGATCAGGAATTCTCTTCAAATACTTAGCAAACAGATTTTTAGGTTTTTTGATAATGCAAGTAAATAAAGTACAAGTAAAGAAAAGACAATAGGAATAAATGCAGCAAGTGGCCCAATCCTTTATTCAGCAAAGGACAAGCTGGTTGTATTACTTAAAATGACCAAACGTTCTCGAGGACACATGGGAGGACTGTCAAGTGCTTTCGCTTCATATAGTTGATTAATCTTCTTTAGTTTGCTAAGTGTTGTGTGGGTGAACCTGTGCTAATGTACCGACCTTTCTAGGAATAATACATACTTGTGATTATACCCCTTGCAAACATCCGTAAGTACAAGAAAGTAATTAAGGTAGAAACCTAACCATAGCTTTAAACTCTAAGACCCTAACATCCCTTGTGCAATGGTTTCCTAACGAGGGTTCAGGTTTCTGTCACTCCGGCAACCCTTACGATTAGTAGGCAAATACACAATGCATTCCCCTAGACCCATATAGGTGAAGTGTCATGTAGTCGACATTCACATCACACCACTAGAAGAAGTACACCACAACTTAAATATCAAACCATTGAATCTTTCTCAACACAATTCCACTACTAACAACATGACTTCTCCCATGTCCTCAAGAGCAAAACGAACTACTCACAAGACATCATATGGATCATGATCAGAGATTAAATAATGATGTATAACAATCTGAACATAAACAATAATTCAATGGTTCCTCTCAATAGCATCAACTACAAGGAGTAATCAACACTGGGAAAGTTTCCCCTAAGGACTATGCAAGATTCAACCCAATTTTTACAGCGATATGGAGATGGTGTTGATGGTTATGATGATGATGATGATCCCGATGAAGTCTAGCTCGATGGTGGAGTTGATGGCGACGATCTCCCCTCTCCGGGAAGGAATTCCCCTGGCAGAATTCTGTCTGCGGGAGAGATCTTTCTCTCTTGGTGTTTTTCACCCCGCAGAGGCGGCGGAATCTTTCTGTAGTCACTCCCCAAGTCTTAGGGTTTCGGGAGGATAATATATGCCAGAGGGGAGAGTTGGAGGTAGGCCAGGGCAGCCACACCACCTGGTGGCGTGGCCAAGGCTGGCCCACGCCAGGGGGTGGTGTGGCCACCCTGTGGCCCATGTCCACTCCTCCTTCTAGCAGTCTTTGTCTTCTGGAAAAATCGGATTTTCCGTATATTTTCATGGATTTTCTGATCTTCGCGAATTTTGCCTCCAAACAGCACATTTTCCATCAGAATCCTGACTGCAGCGGTCCATGCTCTAAAAGTCATCAACCATGCAAAAACAGGTGAAATTACATAAGTATCATCCCTTAATATGAAATATATCAATGAATAACAGTAAATTATGATATAGAATAGTGATGCAAAATGGATGTATCAACCCTCACCCTATAGATGCCACCACCTTCTTCTTCATGCAGCAATAAGCTAGATAAGCCTTCCGCACATAAAAGGAACAAATAAGGAGATAGCGGATCCCCCTGCCGAAGACCTCTCGTAGGGGTAAACATCTCCGTTTCTTCAGAATTAAATCTCACTTTATATCTCACTGATTTAACACATGCCATCATCAAGGTAATCCATCTGTCATTGAAGCCTAATTTCTTCATCATATTTTCCAAGAAAATCCACTCTACCCGATCGTAGGCGTTATGCATGTCCACTTTAACTTCACAATATCTAGAATTTTCACTCCTTTTATTCTTGATAGAATGGACACATTCATAAGCAACAAGAACATTATCAGTGATAAGGCGTCCAGGGACAAACGCACTTTGAGTGGACGAAATAACATCTAGAAAAATATCTTTAAGCCTTAGAGCAAGCATCTTGGATATGTTTTTGTAAATCACATTGCATAAACTAATAGGCCTAAATTGAGTTATTAATTCTGGATCATCATCTTTTGGAATGAGTACGACCATAGTATCGTTCCATCCATCCGGGATCACTCCAGTATTCAGTGCATGCAAAATCTCATTAGTGATCTCCTCCCCGCACACATGCCAAAACGTTTTGTAGAATATAGCATGGATACCATCCGACCCAGGGGTTTTGAGATCCCCTATACTAAACGCAACTTTTTTACCTCTTCAGCAGTAAAAGGATTCAGCAGGTTCTCATTCATCTCCACTGTTACTCTTGGAAGAATTTTTTCCAGTAGAGCTGGATCCGTAGCAAAATCTTTCGAAGTAAACAAGTTACAGAAATAATTGAAGATAATTGACTTAAGAGGTTCCGTACCTTCCACTCATGTATTAAGATTATTCCTTAAATTTTTGATATAATTTTTCTTACGATCAGCTGAAGCAAAATTGTGAAAGAAGGAAGTATTTCGGTCACCCATCTGCAGACAATTAGCTCTTGATCTCTATGCCCAATGGACTTCCTCCAGCTCGAGTAAGATTTCAAACAGCTTTTCCATCTCCTTGGCTTTCGCTTCACTCTCCTCAGTAACGACACCACTCATTTCTTCATTAAATTCCTTCTGGGATTTTCTCAGTCTACGTTTGGGTTACTTGAGCACCCTTCCATCCCAGTCATGGAACGCAGCGTGCATATGGTTTAGTTTTTGCAGCACACCACCAGAGGTTGCATAGCCGGCTTCCTCCCATGCACGTTCCACTTCCATCCTAAAACCTTCCTCTTTTAACCACTTCGCCTCAAATCTTTTTGGTCTAGCGTTAACGTTTGTTGGGGCTGGTATATAGTCTGTATCAAGGAGAATCGACCTATGGTCTGATCGAATATACTCCAGATGTTGTAAGATTGCACCCGGATGCATTGTCGTCCAAGAACCGTTAGACACCGCTCGATGAGGTCTCTGATGAATAACTACATGCTTCCATGTGAAAGCATCCCCCGAGAATCCCATATCTTCTAACTCACAGTTCAGTTAGTGCATCACGAAACGCTTGCATGTAGCTAAACGGTCTAGGATGGCCACCATCCTTTTCACTTGCGAATAAGATCTTATTAAAATCTCCAAGAATTACTCACGGAAGGGTAGAATTATTTGGTGTTGGTAGATTGTACTTTGACACTTTGACATAAAACATTGGAAACATCACAGCCGTGTAATGTACGTCCGATGGTATAGTAAGGATGTGTTTGGTAGCCCGGGTGGTCTATCTCAGCACATACAAGTTGAGTCTAGCAATGCCAACCTCATGCAAGTGTGTTTTATTCATTGTGTTTGTTAGACTGTATGAGATAAACTGATCTCAGTTGAGATTTTGTTTGGTACCTTGTATGACTTGAGATATGCCATACAAAAATAAAAAGCAATCAGGCCCTGATATATTGCAAATGTATCTATAATTTTTGATGTTCCATGCTTGGTTTTATCCACTTTCTTGCGTTTTGTCCACACTTTGGAGTATTTTTCATATGATTTCTTGGACTAACCTATTAACAAGAGCCACAGTGCCAGCTACCTGTTTTCTGCTGTTTTTGGTTCTAGAAAAGTTAGAAAATGAATATTCTCGGAATTTGATGGGACAAAAGCCAAAGTGCCTATTTTTCCGAAAGTCATCAGATGCCAGAATACGAGACGGAGAAGGGCCGGGGGATAGCCACACCACCTGGCCGCGCAGCTAGGCCTAGCCCGCGCCAGGGGGTGGTCTGGCCGATCGCAGCACCCCCTCGGCCTCTCCTTCCGCCTATAAGATGCCCTCAGGACGAAAACCCTAAGGACCCGATCAAAAATCCACGAAAGAGTCTGTAGCCGCCGTCATCTTCATCCCTAGATCGGGAGGGATTTGAAGCTCTTCCCGGCACCCTGCCGGAGAGGGGAATTCACCCTAGAGGCCTTCTTCATCATCATGCAAGCCTCCGGTGTGCTGCGTGAGTAGTTCATCTTTAGACTACGGATCCATGTAGTAGCTATATGGCTGGTTCTCCTCCTTTGTGCTTTCATGTTTAGATCTTGTGAGCTCAGTTCATGATCAAGATCATCTATTTGTAATTCTGCATGTTGTGTTTGCGGGGATCCGATGGATATTGAGATGCTATTTCAGATTGATTATTGCTTATATCATGTCTTTGTTATTTGTGATCTTGCATGCTTTCTGTTGTTAGTAGCTATCTTGGCCAAGTAGATGCTAGCAACTCCAAGAGTTAGTATTTATGCTCGATAGTGGGTTCATGCCTCTGGTAATCTGGGGGAAGTGACAGAAATCTCTAAGGTACTAGATGTGTTGTTGCTACTAGGGAGAAAACAACAATCCTTTGTTCATAGAACAATCGTATTGTTTACTTTACACGCAATTCATAATGCAATAATCTGTTGCTTGCAACTTAATACTGGAGGGGGTTCGGATGATAACTTGAAGGTAGATTATTAGTCATAGATGCAGTTGGATGGCGGTCTATGTATAATGTTGTAATTCCCAATCAAGTTCCAAAGGAGTCAAGATGATTAGTATATGCATGTATTGCTTTCTCGATGTTTGTGAATTGCCCCACTGTAATTTGTTCACCCAGCATGTTATCTATCTTAAGGAGAGCCACCTCTAGTGAACTATGGATCCCGGTCCTTTCTTTTACATTCAATCTACAATCAAACTGTTTACTGCTTTGTGTTTACTTTCTGCAAACTTTTACTTCCTTCCATTCGATACGTTTAATCCTTTGTTTTCAGCAAAACCGGTGAGATTGACAACCTCATCGCAAGTTGGGGACAAAGTTCTATGGTTGTGTTGTGCAGGTCTCCACGTTGCTACTAGCACCGGTAGTGCGCCCTGCCAAGGCTCAGCTAGCAACACCTTTGGGGTGTTTCCTTGCTCCTACTGGTTCGATTAAACCTTGGTTTCATAACTGAGGGAAACTTGCTGCTCTGCTCATCATGCCTTCCTCTTGGGGTTCCCAACGAGCTCTACATCAACACTGAGCCATCAAGCATTTTTCTGGCGCCGTTGCCGGGGAGTCAAGGACATCTTCACAAGGGGAGTCCCTCATAACCAATCTCTTTACTTTGTTATTTTTGTTTTGCTTAGTTTATTTTTGCTTTGTTTGCTTGTTTCTTTATCAAAAAGACAAAAAAATAGTTTTACTAGTTTGCTTTCTTATTTGAAAACCCAAAAAATGACTACTCTTGAAAACACTAAGTTGTGTGACTTCACTAGCACCAACAACAATGATTTTATGAGCACACCTATTGCTCCACCTGTGCCTGAAGATACTTTCTTTGAGATAAAACCTGATTTACTCAATCTTGTTATGAGAGAACAATTTACTGGTATTGGTAATGAAGATGCTGCTGCCCATCTAATAACTTTGTTGAACTTTGTGAGATGCAAAAGCATAGGGATGTAGATGGTGATATTATTAAGCTGGAATTGTTTCCTTTCTCTTTGAGAGGAAAAGCTAAAGAATGGTTGAATTCCTTAACTAGGAATAGTATTGATTCTTGGACTAAGTGCAAAGATGCTTTCATTGGAAAGTACTATCCTCCTGCTAAGATTATATCTATGAGAAGTGAAATAATGAAGTTTAAACAATTTTATAATGAACATGTTGCTCAAGCTTGGGAAAGAATGAAATCTTTGGTAAAGAATTGTCCCACTCATGGACTGACTTCTTGGATGATCATCCAAACCTTTTATGCAGGATTGAACTATTCTTCAAGGAACCTATTGGATTCTGCTGCTGGAGGTACCTTTATGACCATTACTTTGGGTGCTGCAACAAAACTTCTGGACAATATGATGGTTAATTATTCTGAATGGCATACTGAGAGAGCTCCACCAGGTAGGAAGGTAAATTCTGTTGAGGAAACTTCCTCCTTGAGTGATAAGATTGATGTTATTATGTCTATGCTTGTTAATGGGAAAGCCCATATTGATCCAAATAATGTTCCTTTACCCTCTTTGGTTGCTCAAGAAGAGCAAGTTGATGTGAACTTCATAAGAAATAACAATTTTGGCAATAATGCTTATAGGAACAATTTTGGTAACAACAATTATAAACCATATCCTCCCAACAATGGTAATGCTTATGGAAATTCCTACAACATTAATAGGAGTGCACCCTCTGAACTGGAAGTTATGCTTAAATACTTTATTAGTAAACAAACTGTTTTCAATAAAACTATTGAGGAAAAACTCTCTAATGCTGAAAGAAATATAGCATCTCTATTTGAAGCTCAATCTTCATTGATTAATAAAATGGCTGCTAAACCTGAAACTAATGATAATCCCTTTGCAGCTACTAATGCCATACAAGTAAGAATTGATGAAAATGTTAGACTATTAGCTGAATTACATGCTAAGTGGGAGAGAGAAGATGAAATTGCTAGAAACATTAGTGTTTCTAGTATTACCACCACTAGTGTTGAGGCTAGTAATAGTTCTACTACTTTAGATGATAAATTTGATTTTGATCTTGATGGGTGTAATATCTCTGAAGTTATTAAGTTCCTACAAAAGCTTG
Organism: Avena eriantha; assembly: GCA_910589775.1. Lineage (NCBI taxonomy): Eukaryota > Viridiplantae > Streptophyta > Magnoliopsida > Poales > Poaceae > Avena > Avena eriantha. The sequence continues at coordinate 209,374,297 of OU342742.1, forward strand.
CTAAAAGTCCTAATGCTAGTGTATGAACATGGCCTTTACAAAACACATTACTGATGCTCTCATAAAGATTAAAGAAGAAAAGATGAAACATAAAGCTTCTATTCCTATAAAACAAGAAAATGGTTGGGAACCCATCATTAATATGAAAGTGAATGACTTTGATTTCAAAGCTTTATGTGATCTTGATAGTAGTGTTTCTATTATGCCTAGAAGGATTTATGATATGCTTGATTTGCCTCCACTTGAAGATTGTTATTTGAATGTCCCACTTGATGATAATGCTAAAAAGAAACTCATGGGGAGTCTTAATGATGTTCTTATTATGGTTAACAATGCCTATGTCCCCGTTGATTTCTATGTTTTGGATGTTGAATGCAATGCTTCTTGTCCTATTACTTTGGGAAGACCTTTTCTTAGAACTGTTGGTGCCATTATTGATATATGAAAGAAGGCACCATTAAATATCAACTCCCACTCAAGAAAGGTATAGAACACTTCCCTAAGAAGAGAGAGAAGTCTTCTTTTGCTTCTCCTATCAAAACAAAATTTGGTTTTAATGCTTCTTCATTTGAGAACACTTGATTCTTCTTGCTTCTTATGCCTAACTTAAAGGCGTTAAAGAAAAGTACTTATTGGGAGATAACCCAAAAGTTTTAGATGAGTCTTGGAAGTTATTACTTCAGTAATAACCGCTCCTTATCCTTTTTTTGCTTTTTGTGCCAAGAGTAACCTCTAATGAGAGAGAAGTAATGATTGGGAAAGTTGCTGTCTCGAAACAGATTTCTGGGCTTCATCGTCAAAATTCGTGTAAAATCTCTGAACGTCCTTTTGAGGCGTGAATGTTTGTGCTTCTGACCCAGGTTGTTATCTAAATTTCGTTAGTTCAACACTTTTTGATTTGAGCAACAGAAGGTCTTCGAAAAAATTCGTCTTTACCTGCTGGTCTGTTTTGACAGATTTCTGCCATTTTCTGCATTTGCTTCTTGTTGGTTCCTTTTTGAGTTCTTTTGGGGAATTGAGCTTTTTGAGGGAAGTGCTACAATAGCTAGTGTTCTAATGGAAGTTTATTGGTGTTATAACTGAACCTTAAGACTTATTTATCTTGAGTGCACTAATGTTGCTAATAAAGATTGTGTGAAGTTTTGTATGAAGGAAAAATTTCAGGTGTATGGAAGGAATGAGTAATGAGATGAAAGATAGACTAAAGCTCAAGCTTGAGGATGCCACGCATGTCACCCCAAGAAATATCCAAGAAGTACAAGTGTTGGGTCCGCAACATAGAAAACAAAAAATTTCCTACGATGAGAACTAGACGCCAAGATCTATCTACTAGGTACAAAGCAACAGGTGGACATACATCCAACGAGAACTTACCCTCGAAGACAACGAGTTTTGTTAACGAGTAGGAACTCGTGGTTGATGTAGTCGTACACTTCCCGATCTCAAGATCGTGAGGAAGTCCGAGCGCCGCAACTCAGCAGCGCATCCGTACTCGCACACACGTTTAAGCCACTGGACAACCTCCACCTCCTCGCTCCAGCGATCCAGCGGAAGCAGAAACTCCTTCCAGACGAAATGCCACCGGGAACATGTATCTCGCTAATCCGAGACCATGGGGGAATAATTCTAGAGGGGGAGAGATCCTTCACAAGGAGGTGTGAGGATGAAGGAGCGAATGGGTGGCCTTTTATAGGAGGAGGGGGGTGCCCCTCCTCTCCATGGCCGGCGCATGGGGGGTGACCCCTCACCTCCCCCATTCATGTGCTGGTAACCCCTCCACATTAAAATGCCTCTTCACATTCCCTTTTAAAGTCTCCACTTTAAATGCATTAAAATTCTCCAAGTTTAATGCTCTCTCATTTTATAAAACTCTTTTATTAAATTTATTCAGAATTTTGTTAATTACTTTAATTAAAAAACATTCATATATAGCCCCTTGCAATATTTCAATATCACATGCAGAACCACTTTCTGTAATTTCAGCCGAAACAATTTCCGGTTTCTATCGAAACAATTCCTGCGCTTTGCAATTCTTTTGTCTGAAACATATGTGCTTCTAAATGGTGTCCGGTAACTCTTAAGTGTGTCACCCTACGGTTCGTGAATAATGCAAACATGATTGAGACTCCTCTCAGATCAATTGTCAGAAGCAGGACCTGGAGATCCATACTGACTCCTACATATTCAACAATGACTTTTGTGATCGTGAGAACCTTTAATGCTTGTAACTAAATCCCTTTGTATCGCGATATATTACATGTCCGAGATTCGATCATCGGCATCCAAATACCTAGTTTGATCTCGTTACCGACATGCACTCTTTGCTCGTTCCCGTGATATAACATTCTAGTGATCACATCACTTGCTTGCAAGCTATCTCAATGTGATATCACCGAGAGGGCCCAGAGTATATCTATCCGTCATCGGGATTGACAAATTCCACTCTTGATCCATGAGCCTCAACATAACACCTTCGTAGTACTGAACCCATCTTTATAGTCATCCTGTTACGGTGTGACGTTTGATGTTATCAAGATACTCTTCAGGTGTTAGCAATTAACATGATCTCATGGTCTAAGGATAAAGATTACTTCGTATGATGTTATAGCAATATAAACATAATGACTCGATCGTAATGCTATACTTCGGATGAATGTTCATCACATCATTCCACCAATAGTGTGACCTTGTTATTAACAACATCCAATGTCCATGATCAGGAAATCTTGATCATGTTGTTAATCAACAAGCTAGTCTATAAGAGAGGTATAACTAGGAACCCTTTTTGTTTATTAAACACACATGTATTGATGTTTCCGATCAATACAATTCTAGCATGTAAAATAAACATCTATCATATATAAGGAATACATAATAACAACTTTATTATTGCCTCTCAGGGCATATTTCCTTCAACAAGCGTCAAAGCTTGGGGATGCCCAAGGCATCCCCTTCTTAATCAATAAAAATCCCAGGTTTCTTCCAAACGCTTCATTTTTATTGTTTCATACACAGGTGTGTTGTTCTTGGAGCGTCTTCTTTTTCGTTTTCGTTTTGGTTTTTCGTTTGCTTGGTTTTCTTAGTTTGCTGAATAAATTGGTTGGACCCCCTCTTTCATGCATTGGTTTGCAAATAGTTTGGTTTGGTTTGGAAAAGAGTAGGAAAGTTCATGCTTATGTGGTAAAAAGAGCTTGTTTTTGCCTGCGGCCTATGCTTTATCATGTCATGCTTGATATTGTTTTGGCTTTATGCTTAGTATTCTTTGTTGTAGCATGACTTGTTATAAACAATTGAGATTGCTTAATGTGCCTTGGATGAATCATGCGTTGTTTTAGCATATTAAAGCATAGTATAGTGGTATTCTCCTTTGATGCTTTATTTGGGTTGACTAGGCGCATGCTCACACCATGTTATGACTATCTCAAGTCACCATACCTTTATGATCCTTTAGTTTTCAACTTGTAGTGTCACTTTATGCTTTGATCAATGATGTTTTGTCGCTCTGCATGATTATGGCCATTATTGCTATCTTAGTTTGTCGCTCCTAGTCTTTTGCTAGCCTCCACAACCAAGTATGAGTTCCACTCATGCATCCAACTCCCTAAACCAAGTTATTCCAAAGAGTCCACCATACCTACCTACTAGCTTATGCTATTCCAAGTATATTCATGCTTTTGTTTACCTTCCGAATTAAACTTGTTATGAGAAAACTAGTGATTAAAGCTCTCACGAACTTGATGGCACACTTTACTTTTCTTGCCCTTAATAAACTTGAACCATTGTGTCGTCTATGTTGTATATGCTTGCACTTATTTGTTGGGAATTAGCAGAACCATGCTGTCATGGGGAACGCTTTCAACATTGCACTTGGTACTTGTACCTAGTTGATATCATGCTCTTTTGTATATAGATGTCGTCGGTGTGAAATGAAAGGGGAGCTTGTAAGTCCATGGAGTTATGTATATGTGTTAGAGAAACGCCTGGGCCGCTGGTCTAATCCATGCTGACTTGGTGGAAACCTGCAGCGTAACCATAATGAGCTGTCTATGAAGCATTCTTTTTATAAAAAAAGAGTCCTATATTGAGAAAAAAAGAGAAAAAAGAGATTATGAAAAGAGGAAAGAGAGAAAAAAGCACCATATTCCCATGGTAAATAAGAAGATTGCTGAGATGCTCGTTGTCTGCTTGCCTTGTCATTTTGATATGGGGATTCTTCCGTATCATCGGGCAAGGGGTACCCTATTGGCGGTTCTCTATGATACACATGTACTTACGATCACAAGAACTTACCGGTGACTAAACTTGAGTAGCATGAGGAGCGGCCCTCGTATACAAGGGACATGATATTTATAACTTATACTTCGTCAAGCATGTACACCATAGTTTGTTCACTTTAACCTTAATCACTTCAAGATGCTTATGATAGGGGCAATGAGAGCTGAAAGCTATAAGTACCATAATTTTTGTATGCTCTTTATGAGACTTGAATCCCTACTTCCTTTTATGAAGGCCCTTCTTCCACCATTATATTGAGTCTCCATCTTTTATCTTTATGCACCTACTTTGAGAGCATAGTGGCCATTCTTAGTTCTATGTGCATTGTCCCAAGACTAGTTGATTGATACATAACTTGATATTGCTTATTTTAAACTATTTGCATCTAGTCACTCTTATGAACTTTGAAGGTGTCCTATGCATTTATATTTGCTACTCTATGAGGGACAAGATGAATACTATTATGCTATGTTTTCTTTATGTGAAACAAACAAACGTCTTACAAAGCATAGTTATTCATGAATCTTTTGTTTGTGACTTTTCATGTTGCATCATAGTTTCTTTGTCTTATTGCTAGAACTTTATCTTTCATGTTATGATTGTAGTACTATGATCCTAGCTTTGAATGTTTTACAAATACTTTGATCAAGTCTTTGATGGTGCATGTCACCTCAAAAATTATTCTTTCTTTTTATCGCTTACCTACTCGAGGACGAGCAGGAGTTAAGCTTGGGGATGTTGATACATTGCAAATGTATCTATAATTTTTGATGTTCCATGCTTGGTCTTATCCACTTTCTTGTGTTTTGTCCACACTTTGGAGTACTTTTCATATGATTTCTTGGACTAACCTATTAACAAGAGCCACAGTGCCAGCTTCCTGTTTTCTGTTGTTTTTGGTTCTAGGAAAGTCAGAAAATGAATATTCTCGGAATTGGACGGGACAAAAGCCAAAGTGCCTATTTTTCCGGAAGTCATCAGATGCCAGAATACGAGACAGAGAAGGACTGGGAGCCGGCCACACCACCTGGCCCGCGCCAGGGGGTGGTCTGGCCGACCCTAGCACCCCCTCGGCCTCTCCTTCCGCCTATAAGATGCCCTCAGGACGAGAACCCTAAGGACCCGATCAAAAATCCATGGAAGAGTTTGTAGCCGCCGTCATCTCCATCCCTAGATCGGGAGGGATCTGAAGCTCTTCCCAGCACCCTGCCGGAGAGGGGAATTCACCCTAGAGGCCTTCTTCATCACCATGCAAGCCTCCGGTGTGATGCGGTAGTAGTTCATCCTTGGACTACGGATCCATGTAGTAGCTAGATGGCTGGTTTCTCCTCCTTTGTGCTTTCATGGTTAGATCTTGTGAGCTCCGTTCATGATCAAGATCATCTATTTGTAATTCATACATGTTGTGTTTGCGGGGATCCGATGGATATTGAGATGCTATTTCAGATTGATTATTGATTCTATCATGTCTTTGTTATTTGTGATCTTGCATGCTTTCCGTTGTTAGTAGCTATCTTGGCCAAGTAGATGCTAGCAACTCCAAGAGTTAGTATTTATGCTCGATAGTGGGTTCATGCCTCTGGTAATCTGGGGAAGTGACAGAAATCTCTAAGGTACTAGATGTGCTGTTGCTACTAGGGAGAAAACAACAATCCTTTGTTCATAGAATAATCATCTTGTTTACTTTACACGCAATTCGTAAAGCAATAATCTGTTGCTTGCAACTTAATACTGGAGGGGGTTCGGATGATAACTTGAAGGTGGATTATTAGTCATAGATGAAGTTGGATGGCGGTCTATGTATAATGTTGTAATGCCCAATCAAGTTCCAAAGGAGTCAAGATGATTAGTATATGCATGTATTGCTTTCTCGATGTTTGTGAATTGCCCCACTGTAATTTGTTCACCCAGCATGTTATCTATCTTAAGGAGAGCCACCTCTAGTGAGCTATGGATCTCGGTCCTTTCTTTTACATTCAATCTACAATCAAACTGTTTACTGCTTTGTGTTTACTTTCTACAAACTTTTACTTCCTTCCATTCGATACGTTTAATCCTTTGTTTTCAGCAAAACCGGTGAGATTGACAACCTCATCGCAAGTTGGGGACAAAGTTCTGTGGTTGTGTTGTGCAGGTCTCCACGTTGCTACTAGCACCGGTAGTGCGCCCTACCAAGGCTCAGATAGCAACACATTTGGGGTGTTTCCTTGCTCCTACTGGTTCGATTAAACCTTGGTTTCATAACTGAGGGAAACTTTCTGTTGTGCTCATCATACCTTGCTCTTGGGGTTCCCAACGAGCTCTACATCAACACTAAGCCATCAGGTCCCTCACTACAAAACAAGAAAAGCAATCGGGTCCCTAGGAGCGTTGGGCTCGGGTCCGGCACCAGCGCCGGCGAGTGCCCACCATCACCGTTGAGAGCCGCCGCCGTGCGCCTCCACTGCTCCTTGGACGGTGATGAGACCCTCTGCTCCTCGTGCGGGTGAGGCCGAGCTCGTCGTCGCGCGCCTTGCTGCTGGTCGTCGCGCAGGTGAGGCAGTGTGAGGCGGCGCGGCTTGCTGTTGGTCGTCGCGCAGGTGAGGCAGGGAGAGGCGGCGGCGCTCCATGGTACGGAGAGGCGGCGCGACTTGCTGCCGGTCGCCGCGCGAGTAAGGAAGGGAGAGGCCGCCCCACTGCTGGTCATCGCGCGGGTTTGGCAGCGCGACCTGCTGCTGGTTATCGCGCGGGTGAGGCAGGTTGAGCCGGCGCGGTCTGTTGCTGGTCATCGCACGGGTGAGGCTGGGAGAGGCAGCGGCGGCGCTGCATGGCAAGGAGAGGCGACGAGGAAGGAGCACAAGGAGAGAAGGAGATGTTCGGGGGGAAATGAGGGAGAAAGAGACACGCGGGCCAGAGACCCCTAGCGTCCTGGACCGATTTTCGTGATGGACTCAGCACTGCCAAGTTGTGAAGCTCGGTTTGAGCTTCTCAGCTAGGCAGGGCTGAGGGGCCGTTTTTGTATGAAGTGGGCACTGCCGGAGGTAACCCACCCGACTTACCCGACTTACCAAACATAAAAACATGGGATGGGGTGAGATTTTCTGGTTTGCCCCGGGCTACCAAACGCATCCTAAGTCATCCCAATACTAGATTCAGCTAATTACACTCCCTACCACCGCTAAGTGCAAAATGCCCGTTCAGAATGCCAAAGGAAAAGAGGAAGCAAAGGCCTGGCCCATCATCCCCGACCTCCTCCCACAGAGTGCTAGCACAGGGTCATGCCGCCGCCCCTCGCATCTCACCCCTCGCCCCAGAGCGCCCTCCCGCCTCCCCTCCAATCTCGCCCCTCACTCCAGTGCCGCCCTCCAGCCTCCACTAACAACCTGAGCACTTCCAAGGAGGACGCCCTCCTCCTTCTAGAGCGCCTCAACATGGTCTGAGATCACCAAAGACGACCTTTTCCAGCCCGTCGACGAACTACCGTAGTAGGACCAGCACCGCCGCCCCTCCGATCTCGCCCCCCGCCCCAACCGCCCTCCCGCCGCCACTAACTGCAATCGTCGCCTGCACCGAAGATCTTCCCGAATCCCGACTCCTAGCAGTCCAAACATGTAGTTGGGCAGTTGCTGCATATAGCGATCTATGGATCATAGGAGAGCAGGACAGATAGCATAAACATGTTGTAGAAAGGGCATCGTGATGGTTACTTCCATGGATCCTAAGACTATCAGGAGCAGGAGCAACGCTGCAATTTACTACACAACTTTCTAGGTATAGTTTTGTTAGCATTTGTATTCATGTTCATTTACTGTTTAGAAAAAATTGAATTCCTTTATGTGGTGTGCATACTTCCGCTCAATGATTGATTACTCTTGTTTGCGAAATCGATGATTTATTATATGCATGGGTAGCTCAAGACCGTGAGATTTCATTGCCGAAGTTTTGTAGAGTAATATTTATTTTTCATTGCCAATCTTCTCTAATATTCAACATCCTCTTGGACCAAGCTTATAAAACTTGTAGCTAGATGCTGCAGTTTTATTGTTCTAGCTCAGTTAGTATCTGTGCTCCGTTCGGTGGAAAATGCACAATAGAACTCGATGTGTATGGGCCAGCAGTTTTACTAAGGAAAAATATAAAAAAACCTTCTGAGGATTATCAATACATATTTTTATATGTTTTATAGGCTTTTCCTAATGACGCTTTGAGACCGATCAAGGAGGTATGGCTGAGGGCCCTTCGCTCGTCATCGGAGGTTCAGTAGATGATATGCACAACTTGATGTAGGACCTAAGTATCAGATCAGATTAAAAAAATAGTGGATGTGGCATTTCAAGGAGTGGTAGAAGTAGAATAGAGGTGAATAACACATATCTTACTCGCACAAACAAAAGAGTAGATTTGATCCAGACCGTGGGCTTAGATTTGATCCAGAACATGGGTCTAGAGTCATTTTTTATATGGAGGGCCTAATTAGGTTTGGTTTTGATTAATTTTAGATTTTCAATAAACAAATTAGTTTTCTTAGGTGGAGGAGGGTTAATGAAGGTCTGCACGACCATTATGCTTCATGGCTAAAGTCCCTGAAAGTATAGCTACTTCCAATTATACATGCAAAGATAGGATGAAAAACAGGTAAACAGAATTGTATAATTGTGCCCAGCAGAAAAAAAATAGAAAAACCACACAGAAGAAGGGTACCTTCAACAATCAGGTTTGGAAAAGGCATAACAGTTCAAACGAGTTGGAATCTTATTGTCCTCAAGTATTATGTGCTATATTTTATAAAAGTGAACAATCATTATCTGTATTGCGAGTGAAAAAACTGGACCTTTACAATGCAAGGGCGTTACATATTTCTCTTCTGTAATTTAGGCTAACAAGCAATTGCGGAAATCCATTAATAGAAAAAAAACAAGCTAGGAGTTGAACAAGATGATATTTTTTCTGAGATTTAATCTAGCTGATGTGAGTCACGGGAATGGCCTCTTAAACCCAGTTACCTGCTTGTTAACTATGAAAATTCGTTCCGCTTATTAAGAACCTTCAGTTGTAACACATACTGCATTTTGCTTGATGCCATATAGTTATATCATATAACTGCTTTAAGGGACTGTAGAGTATGATGTTTCATGAACTTTAGAATTTACACTTATGTGTATTGATAAATTAGTTTGGTGAGATTGCAGAAGAATTGAACAGGATAGTGGATCCTTGGATTTGATTGATGCCGGATCTCGAAGGCTATGGACGCAGATCTTCGGTGCAGGGTACCTGGAGACGCGTATCGGACAGAACATGGTATTTACGAAGTTCATGTATTCTTAATATTAACGGAGCAATTCTTACAATTGACCCATGGAACATAGCAAACAAAATCTAACCATGGAAGTTTGGGTACACGATTTACAGACTGCCAAATCTAATTTATATATAATTTCTATCTTGATACTATACTTGCTTAGCTCCTTCTTTAATTTATAAAAAGAGACTTTCCACACCTTTGGCAAACCTCAAGATTCATAACTAAGTCAGCAAGAGTAATACTAGCTTATTAAGAGTCTCCATGACATCCAAAAACAAATCAACTATAGGTACCCATACTTGAATCGCCTTAATTTTCTACGTTCGTTGTTGCCATTTGTTAAAAGGCGATCTATTTTTGGTTACCTTTTCACATATGTTGCTGATTTTGTTTACTATAGTACTCAGTTTCGTGAAGAAAGCACTAGCTTTCCATTGAACATATGTTTTTCTTTGCTCAGTGGCAGTCCAAATTCTGTTTTTTTTTTTCTGTTGTGTCCATAATTTGAGCATAAGTTTGAATTTCCTTAGGACTTTACATTCTTATTAACTTTTGTAAACGGCAAACATAAACAATTGCTAATATAGTAATTTTATTTCTGGTTTTTTGATGCACACATTAGGGTGTAAATGATGAGCTTTCCATCTGACACTCATTCTTTTGCATGTGTTAACATAGAACATGATAGAGTGGGTCTCTATAAAAAAATCTTTCGTAGAATTCAAAGAATCCACAAGGATACGAGGCAAGGACAAGGACGTGATCCACTATCAAGGTATCAAATACCATTCGTTTTCCTCAGACAGTAGTCTAACACCTGTCAGTGCATATGTTTAGTATTTATATATGTGTATAAAATTTCAGATGAGCGGAACATTCATGGCCACAAGAGTAGAAGGGGAGTAAGCCGTGTCGACCGTGGAGAAGAGGAGTAGAAGGCTAGTAGAAGAGCAAAAATGAGAAGGGAGGAAGGGGGAGGGAGCATCAGTTGAATTTAAGGACTGATATTTTGGAATTATGGTTTTCATTAGTCATTGTATTTACCGGGAGGTGAATTAGGTTAGGTTAATTGGTTAGTAGCTTATTCCGATTTTCTAAGTCATTGGTGCTCTCAGATTGATCTTGTCCGGGGCTGACATGCATGATGGGGAGTCGTTTGCATGTGGAAGATCTCCGTGCACCTCATATGTGGAACTATGGTGTGTCAGTGCACATATGGTAGCATGGACAGCTCTGGCTTCAACAATGCCTGACAAGATGACAACTGTCAACTGGTAGCACAACTTCAGACATTAGAGACAGCACAACCATTTCGATAGTGGCGCTAAACACAGTCCATGTCCAAAGTCACATAGAAGGTTTATAAAAATACTTGTATTTGTATTCTCCTTATAAGTTATAGATCTTAAGATCGATAATGAACTAGAAAACAAGCACAAGCCTAGAAATTTACTTTACATAAGATAGAGCCCATATCCCTACTGACACTCTTGATATGCAACATTGTGAGGTCATCATGCATCTCTGTATACCACTTTGTTGAGTGTCAGCTTGTGTCACGATGCTCAGTGCTTGTCCTTAACCTCTTGAAATAAATGCATGCTTTCCTATAGTAGAGTTATGATGAATTTAACCAGTTGTTCTTGAAGCTTTTACGCTATTATCATCCCCGATTCAAAGATAGATATTTTAGGGAATTCAGATTTTTCATACTAGATTGAAGTAGCAAATTAACGAAGTTCTTAATTGAAAAGGTTGAAGTCTAGATTCCAAAATTTGTTCATGCGAACAGTTTGTGAAAGGTTTTATCTATGAATAGATTCTTTCATAGATGAAGTAATGGACAAAATGCAGGTCTCTAAGGTTATTAAAGTTAGTATTCTCGAAATAAATGAAGGAATATACTAATTAGAAGTGTGAGAATTTTGAACCAATTTATAAAGCCTTAATCTATTTTCCCGTTTTGTACTGTGGGTTCAGTCAGATCACAACATACGATGGATTGTGCTGGGCAGGTTCAGTGAGTTTTTTTCCAACAAATATGCCCACGAAGCATTAAACTAGAGTTGTTCGGAGTTATGTGCCTGTTCAGAAATTATTTTCACTTGTGATTGAGAGTTAGCCTAAACTTTCCTAAAACCGCTTTGAAGTAAAGTATGTCTATGTTCACTTTTTAGTATCTCAGTTAGACAACTAGAGCAACCAATTTTCGTTGCTGCCCTTTTTCTGCAACTAATTTTTTCCATAAGAGCATGGACATGGCAGACTGCTGATCATGGAGAAGGCGGTCAGTGGCATTCAAGGGATGCGAGCATAATTTGACAACCTCCGATATTTAGGTGATGTGAAGTATCTAGTGCCAAGCTTTGTTCTAAACTATAAAGGTGAAAAGGCTTTTCTAACCTTGAACAATACATGGCGAACTAATACACGGCACCAGTTTACTTAGCTTAGTAAATGAGTAGTATTGTTAACTTGGAAGATGAGCTTCTTAGCACTAGAAGGATCATATATAGCATGTTATCTGCTAGGCCAAGTTAAAGATTATATGTTAATTCTGAAACTACTTTTATGCTGAAGTTTGATGCGCATGGTCAAGTCCATCAGTGATTTGTAGTTGTTGTATCGCCCAATGTGATGACCTCGAAGCCAGCTATGGAAGAGTTGGGTCGAGGGTCATGATTTGACTTATCAAGCGAGATACATGATGATTGTGATTATGTATCTAGGCATGTGGACTCATTTAGCCTCAAATGGAATATTTCCAAGAAAGATGCCACCACTATATTTATATCTAGAAATACCATGAGTATTCCATACATCAGGCCATTGTAGAGATATCTTTCTGAAACATTATGTCGGTACTTATGCACGTCATCTTTTCATTTTGTATCGGTGATACTCTTTTTACTGCATCAACATGTGATCTTTTGTGCTGAAAACATGTCTTATCTTGTACTATTGATTTTACCAACCAGAGCCAATACACCGACCTAACCCTCCTCCGACCTAACCTTCCCCCCGGGCCGCGGCGGCGCTGTGTCACCCCTCCTTGAGTCCCCTCCCACATCACCCTCCCCCTCCGCCACCACCGGTGGTGTCGCCGGCCAAAGGCTGCGCGGCGTGGCGGCGGCGGAGCGTCTGCTGGTTACGGTCAGGGGTGGGAGGCGGCGCCCTCCTTTTCTCTAATCCGTGGTGGCGCATGGTGTTGGCGGCCTGAGATCGCAGGGGCGATGGTCGATCTTGACCTCCTTTGCATCAGCGACGAAGGAAGCGGCGCCAACGCGTCATCTGGGCGCCGGGGCGGCGGCCTCGGGCATGGCTGAGGCAACTTTCTCCTTTGGAGGTGGTTGGCCACATTGGGATCTAGTGTGGAGGATCTCGGGATCTCACACCGATCTCCGGTGGTGGATTTCTAGACAGCATCGAGTTTGGAGGGGACACGGCAGCCGGTGAAAACCGAGCCTTGACTCTAATCTTGGCGGACGATGGCGGCGTCACAACATCGCTACCTTGTTGGAGGCATCGTCTTCGCTGGTATCGTCACTTTACTCGAGTTGTTCTAGGGGAAACCCCAGATCTGGGTCTCCCGGATCAGATGATGGCGGCGCTTGGCGTCAGTTCCCCTCTTAAGGGCATCGTTTTTGTAATAGACGTCGCCTAGAGGTCATGGCCACTCCTGCTGCTCCAGGGGAAACCCTAATCTGGTTATTCGGATCAGGCAATGGCGGTGCTTTAGTGTCGCATTCTCTCTTGGGAGCTTTGCTTGTGGTGCAGCGCTGGATGGCAGAGGTTGGTGGTGGAGCGGCGTCATCTTGCACGGAGGCTATAGTGGAGATGTCAAGTCATGCCTAACCGCCAAGTGCTATGCTCAGTCATGCCTAGTGCGGTAGGTGGTACAGACGACAAATCTTCTGGAGGTCTCTAGCTGCGGCCGTTGGCGAGACTTGGCGGCATGGCGCCGAGAGGTCTCGGTGGCAATCGCACGTGCTTGTTGATAGATGTGCACAGGGCGGTGGTGACGCCTGGCGTCATGGCGATGTCGATGGCAGGCCTTGCAAGGTATTTGCATTGATCTCTTCTAAAGATGGGTTGACGGAAGACGGCGGCAGCAGGAGATTCAGCATGCACGATAGTGTGCGCTACGGATCAGCTGAACCGGTTTGTGCTCCTGACCCGCCGTGGGACGGTTTTCGGGACCTCCGGTATGTTGATGATGGGTTGGTGTTGCGGTTAAAGTGTTCTGACATGGCCACCCCTTCATCAAGTTGTTTTTTAGAGAGGTGGCTTCGATTGATCTTTGTATTCTATTTATAAGATTTCGTTGAATAATTAATAAAGCAGGCTCTGTGCATCTTTTTGATGCAGAGGCCAGGGTAATACCTCCATTTTGAAAAAAACTATTGATTTTACCTGCATTGTTTTTTCATAGTGACATAACCAACACGCCTACGGGGAGCTACATGGAAAGCGGGCAGTGGCATAACCAACACGAAGGAAGCTTAATGGGCCGAGCCCACGAGAAAAAGTCTTCAGCGAAACGGTGTTCTGTGACGTTCGTCAGCGAGCAGTTTCCCGAGATTTTGGGACAATTTGCAGACTGGATTGCGCGGCCCCCGTGCACATAGCCCTCCCATCGCAAATTTTCGTAGCAGGCCAGCCCACTAGGGATTCCAGGGTTCGGTTTTTTTCTGGTTTCGGAAAGATTCCAGAACATCCAGTTTCGGTTTTTTGTGGTCCTTTCTTTTCTCCGTTTTACTATGTCATTTCATTTTTCTTTTCGGTTTTTATTTTTCATTTATTTTTAAAATCTGAACAATTTTCAAACCGAATATTTTTCAAATATGATTTTTATAATTTTAATATTTTTAAATCTGAACATTATTCGATTTGCACAATTTTTTATTTGGCCAATTTTAAATTCTAATATTTTCCAAATTTAAAAATTAGAACAATTTTTAATTTTAAAGTTTTTCAAATTTGAGAATTTTTCAAATCAGATTTTTTTGAGTTCTGAACTTTTTTGGCATATGAACATATTTTATTTTCACCAAATATCTGATTTTTTAAAAAGAAACATAACCAAATTGTTTTAGCAGGGCGAGGAAAAAAAATGAAAAAAGACGGCAAGCAAGTTATTGGGGTGGCCTATCTGAGATCCCGCTTCAGGCGTCCTGGCCGTAACTGACGCTCAGAGCATTGTATAGGAAAACCCCCCCTGAGACGCTACGTGGAAACTTGATTTGGGGCAATAGCTCGGCCACAAGCCCATACATTTCCTGTCAAAAATTCTAAATGTTAAATGCGCGGCCACATGTGAATTGATTTGAACTTCTCCTTCGCTAGACAAAGGTAATGTGTGAACTTTCCTCTAAGACATGATTCAAACCCTTGATTGAAAAGATCATCTCACGTAAGAACCAAGCTATTCAACTTTTTTTTGAGAGAGAGAAGTTAATAGAGGTGCTTGTATCGTTTGCATATCAAGATTTAAGTCTCATGTTTGTTTCATATGTCGGCCAAAATTTATTGTGATGGGGATTGTTTAGCCAGTTGTGTTCATGCATAGCAAGATGGATGTTTTTTTAACGAAAAGGGATCGTGAAAGACCCCGAAGCTGCCATAAATATCAAAGCGGTGGGTACAAGTTACAAGTAGGTCCTTTACAAAACAAGGATTGTAGAGAGGACCCACAAATATGCAAGGAGGACCCTAAAGATTCCTAGGAAAACGTCATCAGGTCCTTTGACCTCGCCACCACAGCTGAACCCTTGCCGCCGGCCACCTTCATCCCACCGGGGACAAACCACTTGGTTGAAGGAAGGCGCTGGACGCCGATGCAGAGTTCCAGAGAGGCCTCCATCGCGGAGGTTGAAGCCACGCCTTCCAGGCGCGGAGACGGCCCTTCACGACCGCAGATGCCGGTGGCAATCCTTGCCACCGAGCGAGATGCACTTCGAGGCAGCATAGAGCCACAGAGACAGACACCTTCGCCGTCCTTCCCATCTTCCCCCTCGCCTCCTCGGTCGGCCAGGTCAGTGGAAAGAACGACGGATCCGCTGAGCCACGGCGAGCAGCGCTTATGGCAATGGGATCTTGCGAGAGGGGCTGCAACCATCGGCTCCTACCAAGAGAGCACCGCGTCGCAACTCCACCGCCCCCATCTGGTGTAGCACCGATGCACTAGAGAAGAAGGATCCCGCCCTCCTCCCACTCCAACTCCGACCACACTCAGCTTCCCCCTCCCCGCCGCCACGGCCGACCAGAGGGAGAAAACCGAGCAGAGCAAAGAACAGGAGGGGCAAGCAGGGCCACGACTTGGGCTTATTAACGGAGATCCCTGTGGAGGTGGTTTTCGCCGTTGACTCCGGCCGCCAGAGCACGTTGCCAAGAAACCACCGAAACAGGCTGCACCAGATCTAGCCCAAGCAGATCAATGCCCTACTCCATACTACCGGCAACAAGCTGAGACACCTAATTCTAAGCCTAGAAACTACTCCGGCGCGTCCCCCTCGCCATCTCTGGCCGGCAAAGCCGCCGGAGAAAGCTTGGGTTCGGCCCGGCAAGAGATGGTCAACGGGCAGACGGGGGAGGGGGTGGGGAGAGGGGGAGAGAGGAGAGAGAGGCAAGATGGATGTGAGGAGTTTCTTATTTTTCAAAGAGGTATATACACTTCTGCTCCAACAACTTGCACGGTGAGAGCAGATTAGTCCCACATCTTGTAAAATGTGTAAAACTAGTCCCACAACTTGCATAGCCAGAACTAGTTAGTCCAATTTCACCGAATTTCATCTTTTTTCTTTTACCAAATTTGGACTAGATGCTCATTTTTGCGAGAGGATCCTATACGTTCTTTTCTAGCATATGTGATCTTAGTGATGTCTTACATTGGGTCACACCTATCAATAGCTGTAGAAATATTAAAAACTAAATAGCCTGAACTATGATGTACTGTAGGACATTACTATTTTGTATCAATCCACACGGAACCATTGCGATCTGCCTCTCCCTGCCAGAGTCTAGCAGACGTGCACACTTACAGCCCCGTGGCGAAATCTGCCGGTGTTGCTCACCATGTCCCCACTACCATGACATACAAGAAATCAATGGGAACCCTGTTGCGTGCGTTGTTTATCACACCATGTCGGACATCGCTGCGCCAAGCCCCTTCTTCGTGGATCAAATGTTCACAAAATTCCCTATCAGAGACACATCATCGCCCAAGATATCTTCCTCCTCTTCTTTCCCCAATCACCTTGTGGGTCGCCGTAATCATTACATGTCATAGAGGCGCTGAAGCCGGAAAAGATCCAGCCGCTTTTTCTGAACTCCCTATGCCAGTGGCGTCACCTGCTGCGACTGAGCAGCTAGACCGAGCGGCGGCATCAGGGTTGTCATCGAGAGCGGCGAACTCTCTGACTGAGAAGAGAGTGGACCCATGTCAGCATGGGCACTGCATCCACTGCCATCTGCTAGTTGTGGTGGCAGAATCAGTCGGCGACGGTGATGGCGAGGATGACCATGGTGCCTCGCCACCAACGATCTTGGGCGACGATGAGCACGGCGTCTGCCGTCGGCCCCTCCCGCTGCGGCTTCAAGGGCGTCACGTGGAGGGCTTCTATCCGGCAGTGATTCTATGGCACCGTCGGGGATTTCGGCTAGAGGGCGGTATGTGCGGCATCGGGTTTGTGTTGATTTGGCAGAACCCACACCTTACCATACAGAACTTGGAGGTAAGGCACGTCGTTCTGTTGACAGGTTATCTTGAAGCTCGAACCATGTAAGCGCGGTCCGCGCCATCGCCTACTATTGCTTGGTGGACACCCTGGAGCACCGGGAACACGAGCAGCATGGCCATGCAGGTGCTCTGTGTTGCCAGAGCATTGCTACCACATGCACACGGGCGTCCCAGTCTAGCCATCTTTCCATGTCCATCATCACACATGAAGTAGTGCCCCTCCTCTGTTAATCTCTTGGCTTGATATAATCTTTGTAATATGGTAAACGAGCGGCCACTCCAGCTGAGCATGGCGTACAGGTCATGCGGCATGAGCTCCCATGACGTACGTGTATATACCTGGTAAATGCCTAACGTAAGAATATACCATGAAACGTCCAGTGCCGTAGTTGTATGCACTTGTAAGACAACACCCGGGTGGCATATGCCAGAGAAAATATATAAGGGTATTTTCATAAAAAATATAACACCACGTGTCAAGTTTTGGGGCTAGCGAAAGTCGAGGGATTTCTATAAATCGTGTGTACATCCTGTCCAAATTTGGTCAAAAAGGTAAATGTCGGTGAAATTGGACTAAAATTAGTCCTAGCTATGCAAGTTGTGGGATTAGTTTTGCAATCTTTGCAAAATGTGGGATTAATATCATGCAATTTGTGGGACCATAAGTGTATATAGCTCCTTTTCAAAATTTGGGTACCTTCATCTCCAAATTAAGTTGTTCCCATTGTTTCTTGTAAAAAATATACAAGTCAACTACATTGGTTAGCTTTATTTTGGGTCCAATTCCTATAAGAATCCAGAATAAACCACTAGTTGGGTAGTTATTGGTGCATTTATACTCCCGGGATACTAAGATTTAACGCTATCTGTGTTTTATGTAAGAGGATTTAAGTCGGTCATTTTTTCCAACGGAATTTAAGTTCATGTTGATAGCAACACAATTGTGGTGACAATGTCAAATTTGAAGGTCCACGATCTTGGTCTTAGGGTGTGCTTCTGATTTTGGGTCAAAAAGCACAAGCTCGAACAAACACCCAAAAATTGGAAAGCACTTGTGAAAAACGGGTTGGCAAAATGAACTACGAGAGCGCAAGCACCTGAAGCAACATCGGAGATACTTCTCGGTCTTTTAGCAGCTTCCTGCGTTACACAAGACCAAACTACCCTCTATGGTTCACACGATGTGCAAAGAGACTAACTCCCGTCCAGACCCGCTCTTGCAACCCATTGCCAGACGTCTCCCCCACTCATTTCCTCTTCCTCGGCCTAGTCAATGGCAGGTTAGGGTCTTGCCGCCCGGCTGCTGCCTCCATTCTCTGCCACCAATAACCGCCTCCGCCGTCCAAGGACTCATCCCCTGCTCAATTCACGGCCTCCCCAACTTGCTCCATCGCCGAATCTACAGGGGGCACCACGGGTCGATTTTGTCCCCAACGGTCTCCGGCATCAGGAGCTTCCCTATCAACCGATGCCGCATCAGTCCTCCCCTGACTCGGTCGGCTTCCGTCCCCTGACTCTTTTGTCCAACCACTATGGTAGATGGGAGACACTAAGATTGCTACAGGAACTCCGCCGTCATCCTCGAGGTCCTGGCTGTCGACTTGGCCAAGATCTTCTCCGGCGTCGAGCTGGAGCTATCTCAGTGGGCTCGATCCCATCTCCAGTAGCCCTACACTGTTGATTCTTCGGGGCTCGGCCTCATCTCTGACTTGGCCAAGTTCTCTCTTGGCCGTGATTTTTTTCATGGATGACTCCAAAACTCGTGTAGTGTTGTACCGATGCTCTTCAAACCTTTTAAACAAAACGTTTTTTTTTTGGAAAAGAGCATATATTAATATTATGAGATGTCAATTACACACAACCTCTACAACAACGCATGCGCTAGCGGCCTTACAGATGCACACAACTCAGAAAAAAGAAGAAGAGTTACAAAAGGAAAAGTCCCTCTACAGAGAATGATTTCTCAAAGAAATGACACTAACACCACTAGAACAACAACAGAAGTCCAACCACTCCAATAGCGACACCTTCAAGAAGGAAATAGTTCACAAGCGCCGTCGTCGCCCGATCAAAGATCATAGGTTTTCACCCTGGAGAAAGTTCTTGCTCGCAAAACAATGCCTTCAACATGGCCATTGCCAGACACAACCAATTAAGGCCAGCCATTGGATTTTTATCCCGCAAGGTAAGACTGGGAACTCCTCATGTGTTGTTGCCCCCACAAATAGTCGCTGATGCGAGTCATAGATCATGCAACCAGTTCCTTGTCACCACAAAGACTCAAATCACCATTGTTGCCCTGATGTTCCTGATTTTCTAACATTCTCCGTATCTAACTTCACCATGGATCGTCGATGATATGACACATGATGGTAAAAGATATTAGAGCTTCGGAATGCTCCCGCTGAAACAAAACGGCTAGAAAAAACATGGGTACGCTAGACCGAATTCAATCTGATCTAGCAATCTCCAGGTATAGTCGTCCATGGGAACTCGTCGCTCCAAACTAGATCATCGAGGCAGGCCACAAGGAGATCTCCATCTTTGCACAGAAGGAACCCTAGGACCACTGCCTTTATTCGCATGACTCGCAACCCCCATGCTGCCCATCAATTTCTAGCAGGAAGGCAGCAAAAAAGAAGGCAGCGGGAAGGCACGTTTGCAAGAGATCCATAGCAGTTGCCCAATTCGGCCTCCTCTAGCCCAGATCGCAGTCTAGGAGGACTAGATCCTAGCCCAGGAGAAGAACCATATCGCACGCTGGCGGCTGATGACCGCAACGATGGCGCGCCACTGCCTCTTCTTCGTCGCCCCATGGGAAACCTCAGACACCAGCCACCCGGCTGTGCCGCCTGATACCTTCGATCCGGATTACAGATGTAGTATAGCTTCTTTTTCCCTAGTAGATCTAGGTTATCGAATCCTCGGGAAGTGAATGTGTAGTGAAGTTACTTTAATGGACCTTTAGGAGTTTTAGAATTCCTTTTGTGTTTCTACCGGACCAATAGCTTGCGTCTTTTTGTTGTTGTCGATGATGGAGAGTGAGGGCCTAGGGCGTTCGGTTTCACCTATAGTTGTGCAAAACATCTGATGGAAATAAAAGATAGAAATAAAGTATGTGTGTACTTGTTAGAGCAAGATAAATTATATGTGGGCAGTGTATCCATAATTGCTATCGCCTCCGCAACCTCTTATAGCAATAACCTACTAGTCTCATCCATAGAAGAAAGAGAACTAATGATATGCATAGTGATTTCACCATTAATCCCAAGCAAATCCCTCACATACAGATGTACTACCCTTTCTGTCACTGGGGTTCCCAACCTGCAGATTAGTCATCACTCATACTCCCTATAACTGGCTCAACCCTCGGGGTCTTGGGTACCTAACAAGTCCTTAGATTAAGGTAAGAGAGGATACAATAATCATCATGTCATACAAACTAATACACGATCCCATCTATGATAAATAACTTGCACAATTGCTACATGGCTAGGCCGAAGCCCTTAGCCCAAAAAGAATTACTCACACATAGAGATGAGATCAACAATCACAAACATTGTAATGAAAATCATAAGATTGATAGCAATAGTCTTACAATGTCGCCAATTGGAGAAGAGATCTACTATTACAAGTGGTGGAATATGGCTATGGAGATGGAGAAAGGTTTGAAGATCTAAGGCGACTTTTTGGCGAGGTCTAGCTTCTTCGGGGCGGAGCGAGAGATGTTTTCCCGTCGCCCGAGGCTTCTTTATATAGGGGTCCCTTCACGAAAGTTGTTCTATTTGACCTAACGGTGGTGGCGCCAACTATACGACCGGAACTATACGATCGGAATTTTTGCTCCGGCCAATAGTTGGTCGTTAAAGCGTTTGCATCCATTGTACGGCTCATGGTTTCTTCTGGTTGTTGGAAATCTCGTATCTTTGACTTTAATGTAATGATTCCCTCCTTTAAACGACATTATCTGCGCAGGAAAAATATAAAAGAAAGGATTACATACCCCTCTGAATATTAGCATTAGTGGCAGGGTTTAGAGAGATATTTCATCAAGAATATGAATAATATCCAGTTTAAATATGGATGTAGATGGCTATATTTGAGAGCCATCAATCTCCCCAAGCTTAAACTTGATCGTCCCGAGCAAGAAAACCAAAATAAAAAAGGAACTCAGCATTTAAACTGAAATAACGAGGTGGTGATCTTACTCATAATTAGTAGTATCATGTTTCCTCCACTTCATAAATCTGGAAAACTTCTGCATAGATAGAGTAATGGCAAGCATATTATACGGGTTTCATACATCCTTATAGCGCAGCAAAATTATTGTAAACATGGATGATTCAAATGAGTATACTTTATTCCATGTCAAGTAATCAACTCATAGGCTTGCCTTTGAATAGTAAAGTATAATCATGTAAATTAAGAGTGTGAGAGTTGTCATGAGAAGCATATATACTAGAGTATCTCGATTCTTCCACATTAATAAATCAAGACTTTTCAAGCACTACTTTCCTATTCATTGTCCTTCAAGAATTTCAGTTTTTAAGTAATTGAGAGCATGCCAAAAAATATATTTAGTTTATCAGGATGTGATGGACACTCGTGGCATCACTAAGGTTTTTGTTCCTTTTGCATAATGATTTCTCATAACAGCCAGAGGAGTGATTCCATCATAATTACAGTTACCCGGGAGTACCAAGAATCTTACCCACTATAGCATTGCTGCTACAAGTGTTTAATCAACTCATAGCCAAAATCTAGGAGTTTCCTCCATGAAGATCGTTCGTAGGCCAGTGGAGTTGTTGGAATCCCATGAAGTTTGACACGCATAAAGCTATATCATTCTTATGATTAACTAGTCAAACTTTGGCATGCTCACAAAAACCGCTAAACATTAATTCAATCAAACAAATTCTTTCAAAGAGAGCTATTAAGTCAATCAACATTTTAAGTGGTGTTGAGTGTCTCTAGAAATAAGCCTTCAAGACTAAGCACTACAACACCCAAGCCTTCAATTGGGACACTTTTTCTTATTACAATTGTTTAGCAATTTTTAGACAAGACTCGGTTAATTACGAGAGCTGGAACAAAACGTACCCAATTAAATACCCATGCAAACAAAAATCTTACTACAATACAAAGACTCACTCCACCAATATAACATCTCCACATTTACTACTAACTATCATGGGTTTTTCATACTTCAAAAGTGCAGAGTCATAAGGCATACCTCTCATGTTTGGTTCCACTTCTCTCTTCCTTTTTTATTTGTTTCTTGGAAACTCGAAGTCGACCACTCTCCTGCAAATATATGAAGACCTCGAGGCAGAAACAAAAGAAAGAGGGAAAATAAGGAAAAATGGAGAAACCTTTTTGTGGTTTTTAGGAGAGGGACTTTAAATAATAGAAAATTGGCGGCAATGCTTGGCTAGAAAATTTCAAAAGCAAAATGGAAAGAACTAAAAATAAAGTGTTGGGGAAACCAACATGAGTGCTTATAAACTCAAATAAAAGGCAAATAAACGCCACATAAAGATACATGAGGAAACTTCCCCAAGCTTAGGCTTTTGCAAGCCCTTCAATTTATTGTGGTGGCGGGAAAAAGTCATTACTCCAGTTCGCGAATTGAGTTGAGAGGTTACTTGTTGATTTTCGGAGGTTCAAAGAGAGGCTATGCATCCTATCCATAGTTCCTCCAAGTCTTTGGAAATCTTGATATGTGGCGAACCGGGTTTGTGGCTGCTCCTCTTGATAAGGAACTTCATGCTCCTCCTCTTGGTCCTCATCCTCCTCCGGAATCTCTTCCTTGGGTTGGTGTTGCTCAACCTACGAATCATATAGCAAACGTCCTTTCTCGATAGAGAAAATACCATTAGGCAAAGGAGTGGGGTAGATACGCCCAGCTCCAGCAATATGCAGATAATAAACACCACCTCTCCTAGTGAGCATTCCATAGGCTCTCAAAGTGGAGAAACCAACACGTGTCTCACCTAGCATGGGTTGCAACTCACCTAGGTCGAGGCCTAGGGTAGTGGCAAGCACGATGATAACGCCTCCACCAATGATTGGACTTTGGCTTTTGGAGGCTTGGTGCTCCAGGTAGCACACAAGGATGGCGCCCAAGTAGAGTGACAAGCCGCAGTTGATGTAAGCAGCCTTTGTGTGGACTAGTATGTCCTCCTCGTTGAGTCTTGTGAACTCATTACGTGCCTGCAAGGTGTTAGCAATAACATAAAACAAATTGCGAATTGCAGGATGTTGAATATTCTTCCCTTTGTTTATTCTAGTAGTGAAACTCATTCCATTATAGTATTGTTCGGGGGTAGGTTCTAAGCCAGTAAAAGATGCGCGTGAAGCATGAATATCATTGTTTGGCAAATTAAAACATGTGCACCATTCATCTAATATTAAATTGTAGTTGTTGTTCATCAGACGGAAAGAAATAGTATTCTCTCCTTGCCATTGTTTAATGGTTCTTTGCAACGAGTTTAGAAATTCAATTGTTAAGTAGCGATAAGTAGGTACATCACTGTACACAAAGTTTTGCAGGCCAGCTCTATTGCAAAGTAAATTGAATTCATCAGAAATACCAAGTTGGTTCAATATAATGGGGCAAGCCCACTTCGTGGCCTTCACTTCGTGGTTCTTGATCCTGTTGAAGCAATCACGATGAGCCTCACCTCTGAATCGTATCCCCATGCGTTCCTGATCGGCAGCGCGAGAAGCGCCAGCGGTGGCATGAGCATGAGTTTGGATCCTTGTATTCATCATCTAAAACATTGAAGAAAGGCAAAAATAAAACTTTTTAATCCAACAACAGTAAGTGCATCATATTCCTCATCATAGCACACTAAAGAATTCTCCTCAAAATAATAATCTAGGTAAGAAAATCATAGCAATTGGTTCATAGTAGGTCTCACCCTAGATTGACAATGACAATAGATCGAAGCTGAATTTGCAAAAAGTAATTGGAGAATCGGAGGAGAAACATACCGTAGATCACTTGTGTTCGAGGAAATCGAACAAAATTGAGTAGAGATGGAAATCTCTTGAGGTTTTGGGAGAGTTTAGAGGTAGAAGAAAGAAAAAGGATTGAAGTTTTGGAGTTGGGAGTACCTTCCCGTGCGATTTTGTGGTCAGACGCAACTATACGGGCGGAACTATACAGTCAGAACAATGTGTTCCAGCTGTATAGTTGGCCTTTTGTCAAACATTTAGGTTTTCCTCTTGGCGGCGCAGCTATACGGACGCAACTATACGGGCGGAACAAAATGTTCCAGCCGTATAGTTGGTCATTAAACTAGTTGTCCCTGCGAAAGAAAATTTGCAAAGGCATCGATATCTATACGACCGGATCTATATGGCCGGTATTTTTATTCCCGCCATATAGTTGGTCGTTAAACTCTCAGTACATATGAAAATAAATTGTACAGAGGCATTGATATCTATACGACCGGAGCAATATGGCCAGATTTTTTTATTCCCGCCGTATAATTGGTCATTAAACTCTCAGTACATATTGTAGAAAATTTTCGATGGCAAAGATAACTATACGACCGGAACTTTACGGTCGGAATTTTTATTCCTGTTGTATAGTTGGTCGTTAAACCCACTGTGTGCATCAAATTTTTTCTATTTCTTCGTAAACTATTTATTTTCCTGGAACTTAGTGATATACCTTGTTTTTGATAGAAAATTGACAGTAAATATTGTCGACCAACAATAGCATGAATAAAGCAGAATTTCAAGTACTACCAAACTTCTTCTCCTCGAATAGAGTTTTCTAGCATTCTTTATTTAACATAAACTTAAACTAAAACTAAAAACTTTACTCAAACCTTTATTTCACATGGGTTGCCTCCCATGGAGCGCTCTTTTATGGTCAATAGCTTGACCTCGATGATACTCACTTGGCCAGATGAGTGGAACACCCACTCCAAAGTAATTGGCTTTTAAAGTGATGGCCTCCTTTTCATCATGCTTGGCTTTCTTCTTCCTGGGGAAATGAATAACAAAAGGATCCCGAGAAGGCAATTGCAGCTTCATGTTAACTTCATGCAGATTAATCAAAGCCTTAATAGTTCTTAAGAAAGGACGGCCTAATATAATTGGAGCAGTAGCATCTTCAGGCATGTCAACTATAATGAAATCAATGAGAGCAGGACAACCTTTAACATATACTAAAGTGTTCTCCTTAATTCCTACAGCTTGTTTGTAGGTAGAATTTGCTAGATGCAATTTTAACTCAGTAATTTCAAAGGAGCCAAGATTTAACTTGTTAAAAAGACTCTTTGGAATTGTTTAGACGCTTGCACCTAGATCACAAAGTGCAGCTATCTCATTAGTTCCAATTTTAATCTTAATAGTTGGCTCAAATATGTCATCTAGTTTAATATGTATTTTTTCAGCAATTTGCTTGTATTCTTTTTCAAGCTCATGTACCTTTATTGCTACTTGATTGACAAAGTGTTGGTACATAGCTTCCTCACTTCCTTCACTTACCGGAATCTTAACGTTGATCCTTTTTACGAGATCTTCAACAGTGCAGCTTGGTGAAGGAGCATTACTATAGTCAAGTTCTTTAGGCTCCTCCCTTTGGATCCTCATCATTTTGAGTTCTTCAACTATATTGGGCTCAGTTTTACCTGCAAATTTAGCTAGAATGAGAGTTTGACTCTCGGTTATCTTACCCAGTTGTGCCTCAATGATCCTTGTTCTTTCTTGGAGGGCATGCAAATCATTTCTCAAACTAACAGATTGGTTAGATAATTTATCAAGCATGGCATCATGGTTCTCCGTAATTTTAACAAGAATATTATTTTGTTCGTTTTGTGAGTCTATGAAAGACATAAGTGTTTCTTGGAGACTACCATTACTAGTTCCCATATTATTATTAGAGTTACCTACAGGACTAGCATAATGTTTTTGAACATTAGGATTATAACTTTTCTTCCAAGCAGGGTTATCATCATTATGAGCTACGAAGTCTATTTCTTCAATATTTGTTTCAGGGGTGGCTCTTACTTGGGTTTCCTTACCTTTAACGGCTAGTATGAGCTCGTCCAACTAAGCATTGAGATCTTCGTTTTCTTGTGGTGAGATAGAGTTCACCTTCTTCGTGTTTGATCTTTCCACAAGACATTGGGCATGGTTGTCTTGCATATTTTCTAGCAGCTGCTTTTCTTCGGTAATATGTTTACCCATACATGTCCCTCCAGCAGCAGTATCAAGCATAGACTTAGACACAAGATTAAGAGAATTATAAAATAAATGGAGGATTAACCAATCTTCCATCCCATGACTAGGACAATTTCTTAAACATTCTTTCATCCTCTCCCATGCAAGCGCTAGTGGCTCACGCTCTTCTTGTCTAAAGCCAGTAATATTAGATCAGAGTTGCATAGTCTTTGTAGGTGGGAAAATTTTAGTTATAAATAAAGAAGTACATCCCACCCGTGATTTAATAGTATTTTTAGGCAAAGATAGAACCATTCTTTAGCTCTCCCTCTTAGAGAGAAAGGAAATAGACGCAATTTGACCGCATCAGGGTCAACGTCTTTTATACGCATCATATCACATATTTCAATGAAAGTATTCAAGTACATACCTATGTCTTCAATAGTAGAGCCTCCAAATTGATTATGTTGAACCAAACATAAGTAATGGGGCTTAATTTCATAGTCATCAGCAGCGATTGCTGGCTGAGTACTAGGAGTACGCAAATAATCATTATTAGGAGTAGCAAACTCCCCAAGCTTCTTTTCAGCCATATTTCCTATATTTTTGGGTTTTCTTAGATAAAGAGTTATAATAGTAAAAGCAAGAATTTAAAGGCTAACTATTTTTTTTAGTTTATCAAATAAAGACTGAAAGCAAACTAACAAAATTAAAACTAGCAAGGTTCCTAATAACCTCATCAGGGTAGCTATTGCTTCCCCGGCAACGGCGCCAGAAAAAGGGTTGATACCTTCGATCCGGATTACGGATGTAGTATTGGGCAAACTCCCCAAGCTTCTTTTTCCCTAGTAGACCTTGGTTATCGAATCCCCGGGAAGAGAACGCGTAGTGAAGTTACTTTTAATGGACCTTGATGGCCCACAATATATCAAGCTCGTTGGGGAACCCCAAGAGGAAGGTATGATGAGCACAACAACAAGTTTTCCCTCAGTTATGAAACCAAGGTTATCGAACCAGTAGGAGGAAGAAAACACCTCCAAGGTGTTGTTTCCAAGTTGGAATCCTGCACAACACAACCACAGAACTTTGCCCCAACTTACAGTGAGGTTGTCAATCTCACCAGTTTGGCTGAAAACAAAGGATTAAACCTATTGTGTGGAAGATAGTAATAGCTTGCAGAAAGTAAACAGTAAACATTTGTAGATTGATGGTAAAAGAAAGGACCAGGGTCCATAGTTAACTAGTGGTGATTCTCCTTAAGATAGATGACATGTTGGGTGAACAAATTACAGCGGGGCAATTGACAAACATCGAGAAAGCATACATGCATATACTAATCATCTTGATGCCTATGAGATTTGATTGGGCATTACAACATTATACATAGACCGTAATTCAACTGCATCTATGACTAATAATCCACCTTCAGGTTATCATCCGAACTCCCTCTAGTATTAAGTTGCAAGCAACAGATAATTGCATTAACCATAGCGTGTAAAGTAAACAATATGATTGTTCTGTGAACAAAGAATTGTTGTTTTCTCCCTAGTAGCAACAGCACATCTAGTACCTTAGAGATTTCTGTCACTTCCCCAGATTACTAGAGGCATGAAGCCACTATCGAGCATAAATACTCCCTCTTGGAGTTGCTAGCATCTACTCGGCCAAGATAACTACTAACAACAGAGAGCATGCAAGATCACAAATAACAAAGACATGATAGAATCAATAATCAATATGAAATAGCATCTCAATATCCATCGGATCCCGCAAACACGACATGTAGGATTACAAATAGATGATCTTGATCATGAACGAAGCTCACAAGATCTAAACATAATAGCACAAAGGAGAAGAACCAACTATCTAGCTACTACATGGACCCGTAGTCCAAGGATGAACTACTCACACATCACACCAGAGGCTTGCATGGTGATGAAGAAGGCCTCCAGGGTGAATTCTCCCCTCCGGTAGGGTGCCGGGAAGAGCTTCAGATCCCTCCCGATCTAGGTATGGAGATGACGGAGGCTACAGACTCTTTCGTGGAATTTTGATCGGGTACTTAGGATTTCTGTACCGGAGGCAATATATAGGCGAAAGGGGAGGCCGAGGGGGTGCCCTAGGCGGCCACACCACCCCCTGGCGCGGGCAAGGCCTGGCCACGCGGCCAGGTGGTGTGGCCGGTCTCTAGACCCTCTCCGCCTCGTCTTCTGGCTCCGTGTCCCCCTCGATGAAATATTGACTTTGGCTTTTGTCTCGTCCAATTCCGAGAATATTCATTTTTTGACTTTCCTGGAACCAAAAACAGCAGAAAACACGCAGCTGGCACTGTGGCATCTTGTTAATAGGTTAGTCCAAGAAAGTGTATAAAAAGTACTCCAAAGTGTGGACAAAACATAGGAAAGTAGATATAAAACAAGCATGGAACATCAAAAATTATAGATACGTTAGCAACATACCAACATCCCCAAGCTTAACTCCTGCTCGTCCTCGAGTAGGTAAGTGATAAAAAGAAAGAATAATTTTTTAGGTGACATGCACCATCATAAACTTGATCAAAGTATTTGTAAAACATTGATAGCTGGGATCAAAGTACTTCAACATAGCATGAAAGATATAGTTCTAACAATAAAACAAAGCAACTATGTTGTAACATGAAAAGGCACAAACAAAAGATTCATGAATAATAATTCTTTGCAAGACGTTTGTTTGTTTCACATAAAGAAAGAATAATTAAAATGGTATTCAGCTTGTCCCTCATAGTGTAGCCAAACATAATTGCATAGGACACCTTCAAAGTTCATAAGGGTGACTAGATACAAATAGTTTAAGAACAAGCAGTATCAAAAGTTATGCACAAATCAACAAGTCTTGGGACAATGCACATTAAACTAAGAATGGCCACTATGCTCTCTCAATAGGTGCATAAAGATAAAAGATGGAGACTCAACATAAAAGTAAAAGAAAGGCCTTCATAGAAGGAAGCAGGGATTCAAGTCTCAAAAAGAGCTTCCAAAAATTATGGTACTTATTAGCTTTTAGCTCTCATTGCCCCTATCATAAGCATCTTGAAGTGATTAAGGTTAAAGTGAACAAACCATGGAGTATATGATTGACAAAGTATAAGTTGGAAATCTCATGTCCCTTGAATACAAGGGCCGCTCCCATGCTACTCAAGTTTAGTTATTGGTAAATTCTTGTCATAGTAAAATCATGTATATCATAGAGAACTGCCAATGGGGTACCCCTTGCCCGATGATACGGAAGAATCCCCATATCAAAATGACAAGGCAAGCAAACAACGAGCATCTCAGCAATCTTCTTGTTTACCATGGGAAAATGGTGCTTTTTTCTCTCTTTCCTCTTTTCTCATCTCTTTTTTTCTCAATCTCTATCTCTTTTTATAAGAAGAATGCTTTATAGATTGCTCATTATGATTACGCTGCAGGTTTCCACCATGATTAGGCACGGATTAGACCAACGACCCAGGCGTTTTTCTAACACACATACATAAATCCATGGACTTACAACCTCCCCTTTCATTTCACACCGACGACATCCATAGACAAAAGATCATGATATCAACTAGGTACAATGTACTAGTGCAATGTTGAAAGCGTTCTCCATTAAAGTATGGTTCTTCTAATCCCCAACATATAAGTGCAAGCATATACAACATATATGACACAATGGTTCAAGTTTATTAGGGGCAAGAAAAGTAAAGTGTGCCATCAAGTTCGTGAGAGCTTTAATCACTAGTTTTCTCATAACAAGTTTAATTCGGAAGGTAGATAAAAACATGAATATACTTGAAGTAGCAAATGCTAATAGGTAGGTATGGTGGACTCTTTGGAATAACTTGGTTTTATTTGGAGTTGGATGCATGAGTGGAACTCACACTTGGTTATGGAGGCTAGCAAAAAACTGGGAGCGACCAACTAAGAGAGAAATAATGGCCATAATCATGCAAAGCGACAAAACATAATTAATTAAAGCATAAAGTGATATTACAACTAGAAAAATAAAGTATCATAAAGGATATGGTGACTAGGGATAGTCATAACATGGTGTGAGCATGCGTCAAGTCAACCCAATTAAAGCATCAAAGGAGAATACCACAATACTATGTTTTAATATGCTAAAACAACACATGATTCTTTCAAGGCACATTAAGAAATCTCAATTGTTTATAACATGTCATGCTACAAAAAAAATCACTAAGAATAAAGCCAAAACAATATCAAGCATGACATGACAAAGCATAGGCCACAGTCAAAAACAAGCTCCTTTTTACCACTTAAGCATGAACTTTTCCTACTCTTTTCCAATCCAAACCAAACTTATTTGAAAACTAATGAATGAAAGAGGGGGTCCAACCAATTTATTCAAGCGAACTAAGGAAACCAAGCAAACAAAAACCAAAAACAAAAACAAAGACGCTCCAAGAACAACACAACTATGCATGAAACAATAAAAAAGAAGTGTTTGGAAGAAACCTCAGATTTTTATTGATGAAGAAGGGGGTGCCTTGGGCATCCCCAAGCTTTGACGCTTGTACTTCTTGGATATTTCTTGGGGTGACACGCGTGGCATCCACAAGCTTGAGGTTTAGTCCATTCTTTATCTTATTACTCATTCCTTCCATACACCTGAAATTTTTCCTTCATACAAAACTTCACACAATCTTTATTAGCAACATTAGTGCACTCAAGATAATAAGTCTTTGGGTTTAGTTCCAACACTAATAAAACTTCCATTAAAACACAAGCTACTGTAGCACTTCCCTCAAAAAGCTCAATTCCCCAAAAGAACTCAAAAAGGAACCAACAAAAAGCAAATCCAAATAATGGCAGAAATCTGTCAAAACAGACCAGCAGGTAAAGAAGAATTTTTTCGAAGACCTTATGTAGCTCAAATAAAAACGTGTTGAACTAACGAAAGTTATATAACAACCTGGGGCAGAAGCACAAAAATTCACGCCTGAAATGATGTACAGAGATTTTACACGAATTTTTACGGTGGAGAACAGAAATCTGTTTCGGGACAGCAACTTTCCCAATCATTACTTCTCTCTCATTAGAGGTTACTCTTGGCACAAAAAGAAAATAAAAAGGATTAGGAGCGGTTATTACAGAAGTAATAACTTCCAAGACTCATCTAAAACTTTTGGGTTATCTCCCAATAAGTACTTTTCTTTAACGCCTTTAAGTTAGGCATAAGAAGCAAGAAGAAGAATCAAGTGTTCTCAAATGAAGAAGCATTAAGATAAAATTTTGTTTTCATAGGAGAGGCAAAAAAATCTTCTCTCTCTTCTTAGGGAAGTCTTCTATACCTTTCTTGAGTGGGAGTTGATATTTAATGGTGCCTTCTTTCATATCAATAATGGCACCAATAGTTCTAAGAAAAGGTCTTCCAAAAGTAATAGGACAAGAAGCATTGTACTTCTTGGATATTTCTTGGGGTGACACGGGTGGCATCCTCAAGCTTGAGCTTTATTCCATTCTTCATCTCATTACATCATTCTTTCCTTACACCTGAAAATTTTCCTCCAGACAAAACTTCGTAGAATCTTTATTAGCAACATTAGTGTACTCAAGATAATAAGTCTTTGAGTTCATTTTCAACACCAATAAAACTTCCATTAGAACACAAACTACTGTAGAACTTCCCTCAAAAAGCTCAATTCTCCAAAAAGAACCCAAAAAGGAATCAACAAGAAGCAAATGCAAATAATGGCAGAAATATGTCAAAACAGACCAGCAGGTAAAAACCAATTTTTTCGAAGACCTTTTGTTGCTCAAATCGAAAAGTGTTGAAGTAACGAAAGTTGTATAACAACCTGGGGAAAAAGCACAAATAATTGTAGCTCAAACCGACGTACAAAAATTTTACACGAATTTTTTACAGCGAAGCACAAAAATCTGTTTCGGGACAACAACTTTCCCAAGCATTACTTTTCTCTCATTAGATGTTACTCTTGGCACAAAAAGCAAATAAAAAGTATAAGCAGTGGTTATTACAGAGGTAATAACTTCCAAGACTCATCTAAAACTTTTGGGTTATCTCCCAATAAGTACTTTTCTTTAACGCCTTTAAGTTAGGCATAAGAAGTAAGAAAAGAATCAAATATTCTCAAATGAAGAAGCATTAAGACCAAATTTTGTTTTAATAGGAGAGGCAAAAGTAATCTTCTCTCTCTTATTAGGGAAGTGTTCTATACCTTTCTTGAGTGGGAGTTGACATTTAATGGTGCCTTCTTTCATATCAACAATGGCACCAATAGTTCTAAGAA
The DNA here is from genome assembly GCA_910589775.1 of Avena eriantha. NCBI lineage: Eukaryota > Viridiplantae > Streptophyta > Magnoliopsida > Poales > Poaceae > Avena > Avena eriantha. Next base: position 209,407,066 of record OU342742.1, read on the forward strand.
AAGGTCTTCCAAAAGTAATAGGACAAGAAGCATTGCATTGAACATCCAAAACATAGAAATCAACAGGGACATAGGCATTGTTAACCATAATAAGAACATCATTAAAACTCCCCATGAGTTTCTTTTTAGCATTATCATCAAGTGGGACATGCAAATAACAATCTTCCAATGATGGCAAATCAAGCATATCATAAATCCTTCTAGTCATAATAGAAACACTACTATCAAGATCACATAAAGCTTTGAAATCAAAATCATTCACTTTCATATTAATGATGGGTTCCCAACCATCTTCTAATTTCATAGGAATAGAAGCTTTATGTTTCATCTTTTCTTCTTTAATTTTTATGAGAGCATTAGTAATGTGTTTTGTAAAGGCCATATTCATAGCACTAGCATTAGGACTTTTAGCAAGCTTTTGTAGGAACATAATAAATTCAGAGATGTTGCAACCATTAAGATCAAAATCGTATTTATCATCTAAAGTAGTAGAGCTATTGTTTCCCATATTTCAAAGAATTTCAACATTTTTATTAGAAAAGGTTCCATTGGGTTTACTAGCTTCAACATTAGTGGTAGTGATAGTAGAAACACTAATATTTCTAGTAGTTTCATCTTCTCTTTCCCACTTAGCATGCAATTCAGCTAATACTCTAACATTTTCATCAATTCTAACTTGTATGGCATTAGTAGCTGCAAAGGGATTCTCAATAGTTTCAGGTTTAGCAGCCATTTTATTAATCAAAGAGGATTGTGCTTCAGACAAAGATGATATATTTCTTTCAGCATTAGAAAGTTTTAATTGTAAACTAGGAATTTCCCTATTTAAACTCTCAAGTTGATGACTAATATTTTTCAAAATGGTAGATTGTTCCTCCATAGTTTTAGTAAATAATTTATTTTGTTCATATTGCATTTGCATGAAGTTTTTAGTGGCTCTTTCGACTTCTAAAATTCTTCCTTCACTAGGTATTCCAGGTTTGCCATGATAGCCATAACTATTATTAGAAGGGTAAGGCCTATAATTGTTATTACCATAAGCATTGTTACCAAAATTATTATTTCTGATAAAGTTCACATCAACTTGATCTTCTTGAGCAACCAAAGAGGCTAAGGGAACATGATTTGGATCAATATGAGCTTTCCCATTAACAAGCATAGACATAATAACATCAATTTTTATCACTCAAAGAGGAGGTTTCTTCAACAGAATTTACCTTCTTACCTTGTGGAGCTCTTTCAGTGTGCCATTTAGAATAGTTAGCCATCATATTATCCAAAAGCTTCATTGCAGCACCCAAAGTAATGGTCATAAAGGTATCTTGATGTCTACGCACTTCTATTCTTGTAGACAGTTGTTGGGCCTCCAAGTGCAGAGGTTTGTAGAACAGCAGCAAGTCTTCCCTTAAGTGGATCACCCAAGGTTTATCGAACTCAGGGAGGAAGTGGTCAAAGGTATTCCCTCTCAAGCAATCCTACAATCAAGATACAAGAAGTCTCTTGTGTCCCCAACACACCCAATACACTTGTCAGGTGTATAGGTGCACTAGTTCAACGAAGAGATAGTGAAATACAAGTGGTATGAATAATTATAAGTGGTAACGGTGCCAGAAAATAGCTTGCTGGCGTGTGGTTGACGTGGGAAAAGACTAAAGGCAAACTGAAATAAACATGGAAGCAAGCAAACATATATCAGATCTAATTGCAAACGGTGTATCAATGCTTAGAAACAAGGCCTAGGGATCATAATTTCACTAGTGAACACTCTCACATAAATATCTTCTCTTTATGATACTACTCTTAACTACTCTTTGGTTGGAATCTCTAATCATTGGCAGGGCTATAACAACACTCCTCAAAGTTCGTTTTCCGCATCTAGATAACCCCACACTGTCACCTTGAGCACTAGATGGTTCAAACAAACACCACAATTTCATAAAGACATCCAACTCCAAATATAACTCATAACAAGTATTTGTAATCTCTAGCCTAAGTGCCACCATGGTGTCACACTGTCAACTTCACACACATGGGGAGAGCAGAGATCTATTAAGCACTTGAGTAGCGAGGTAGATCTATAAATTGCAAGCTCATGATCACAATATGATCATGCATAGAGAGAGATATGAAAACATAGCTACCGGTAGAACCCTTAGCCTCGAGGAAGAACTACTCCCTCATCATCATGGGAATCAGCAACGGCGATGGAGATGGTGGTGGAGATCGATGGAGATGGCTCCGGGGGCACTTCCCCGTCCCGGCACGGTGCCGGAACAGAGACTTTCTGTCCCCCGAATCTCCCCTTCGGTGGTGGCGGCGTTGCGGAACTTTTCGCGGTTGGAGGCTGGTCGACCTAGGGTTTTTGCATCGGGAGGCATCTTATAGGTGAAGAGGCAAGGTCGATGGGCGGCTAGGGGGCCCACACCACCTGGTGGTGCGGCCAGGGCTAGCCCGCGCCACCACATGGTGTGGCCGCCCTATGGCCCCTCTCCGTCTCGTCTTTTGGCTCCGTGGGTCTTCCGGTAAAATATCGACTTTGGCTTTTGTCCGGTCCAATTTCGAGAATATTGATTTTCTGACTTTCCTGGAACCAAAAACAGCAGAAAATAGGCAACTGGCACTGTGGCATCTTGTTAATAGGTTAGTCCAAGAAAGTGTATGAAAAGTACTCCAATGTGTGGACAAAACATAAGAAAGTAAATAAAACCAAGCATGGAACATGAAAAATTATGGACATGTTAGCAACGTATCAACATCCCTAAGCTTAACTCCTGCTCGTCCTCGAGTAGGTAAGTGATAAAAAGAAAGAATAATTTTTGAGGTGACATGCACCATCATAAACTTGATCAAAGTATTTGTAAAACATTGATAGCTGGGATCAGAGTACTTCAACATAGCATGAAAGACAAAGTTCTAGCAATAAGACAAAGCAACTATGTTGCAACATGAAAAGGAACAAACAAAAGATTCATGAATAACAATGCTTTGCAAGACGTTTGTTTGTTTCACATAAAGAAATCATAGCATAGTGGCTTTCAGCTTGTCCCTCATAGAGTAGCAAACATAAATGCATAGGACACCTTCAAAGTTCATAAGAGTGACTAGATACTGATATTTTAAGAACAAGCAATATCGAGTTATGCATCAATGAACAAGTCTTGGGACAATGCACATAGAACTAAGAATGGCCACTACGCTCTCAAAGTAGGTGCATAAAGGTAGAAGGTGGATACTCAACATAAAATTAAAAGAAAGGCCTTCATAGAAGGAAGCAGGGATTCAAGTTTCATAAAGAGCTTCCAAAATTTATGGTACTTATTAGCTTTCAGCTCTCATTGCCCCTATCATAAGCATCCTCAAGTGATTAAGCTTAAAGTGAACAAACTATGGAGTATATGCTTAACAAAGTATAAGTTGAAAATCTCATGTCCCTTGAATACGAGGGCCGCTCCTCATGCTACTCAAGTTTAGTCACCGGTAAGTTCTTGTCATTGTAAGTACATGTGTATCATAGAGAACCGCCAACGAGGTACCCCTTGCCCAATGATACGGATGAATCCCCATATCAAAATGACAAGGCAAGCAGACAACGAGCATCTCAGCAATCTTCTTATTTACCATGGGAATATGATGCTTTTTTTCTCTCTTTCCTCTTTTCATATATCTTTTTTTTCTTTTTCTCTTTTTTTTCAATATCTGACTCTTTTTTTATAAGAATGCTTCATAGACAGCTCATTATGGTTACGCTGCAGGTTTCCACCATGACAACATGGATTATACCAGCGGCCCAGGCGTTTCTCTAACTCATATACATAACTCCATGGACTTACAAGCTCCCCTTTCATTTCACATCGACAACATCCATAGACAAAAGAGCATGATATCAACTAGGTACAAAGTACAAGTGCAATGTTTAAAGCGTTCCCCATGACAGCATGGTTCTGCTAATCTCCAACAAATAAGTGCAAGCATATACAACATAGACGACACAATGGTTCAAGTTTATTAAGGGCAAGAAAAGTAAAGTGTGCCATCAAGTTCGTGAGAGCTTTAATCACTAGTTTTCTCATAACAAGTTTAATTCACAAGGTAGATAAAAACATGAATATACTTGGAATAGCATAAGATAATAGGTAGGTATGGTGGACTCTTTGGAATAACTTGGTTTAAGGAATTGGATGCATGAGTGGAACTCCTACTTGGTTAAGGAGGCTAGCAAAAGAGTGGGAGCAACAAACTAAGAGAGCAATAATAGCCATAATCATGCAGAGCAACAAAACATCATTGATCAAAGCATAAAGTGATACTACAAGTTAAAAACTAAAGGATCATCAAGGCTATGGTGACTTGGGATAGTCATAACATGGTGTGAGCATGCGCCAAGTCAACCCAAATAAAGCATAAAAGGAGAATACCACAATACTATGCTTTAATATGCTAAAACAACGCATGATCCTTCCAAGGCACATTAAGCAATCTCAATTGTTTATAACAAGTCATGCTACAACAAAGAATACTAAGCATAAAGCCAAAACAATATCAAGCATGGCATGACAAAGCATAGGCCACAGTCAAAAACAAGCTCTCTTTACCACTTAAGCATGAATTTCCTGCTCTTTTCCAATCCAATCCAAACTATTTGAAAACCAATGCATGAAAGAGGGGGTCCAACCAATTTATTCAGGAAACTAAGCAAACCAAGAAAACGAAAATCTAAAACAAAAACGAAAAAGAAGATGCTCCAAGAACAACACAACTGTGCATGAAACAATAAAAATGAAGCGTTTGGAAGAAACCTGGGGATTTTTATTGATGAAGAAGGGGATGCCTTGGGCATCCCCAAGCTTTGACGCTTGTATTTCTTGGATATTTCTTGCGTGACACACGTGGCATACCCAAGCTTGAGATTTAGACCATCCTTCATCTCATTACTCATTCCTTCTATACACCTGAAATTTTTCCTTCGTACAAAACTTCACACAATCTTTATTAGCAACATTAGTGCACTCAAGATAATAGGTCTTTTAGGTTCAGTTCCAACGCCAATAAAACTTCCATTAAAACACTAGCTACTGTAGCACTTCCCTCAAAAAGCTCAATTCCCCAAAAGAACTCAAAAAGGAATCAACAAGAAGCAAATGAAAATAATGGCAGAAATCTGTCAAAACAGACCAGCAGGTAAAAACAATTTTTTCGAAGATCTTCTGTTGCTCAAATCGAAAAGTGTTGAACTAACGAAAGTTAGATAACAACCTGGGGCAGAAGCACAAAAATGCACACCTCAAGCCGACGTACAGAGATTTTACACGAATTTTACGGTGAAGAACAAAAATCTGTTTCGGGACAACAACTTTCCCAAGCATTACTTCTCTCTCATTAGAGGTTACTCTTGGCACAAAAAGCAAATAAACAGGATAAGGAGCGGTTATTACGGAAGTAATAACTTCCAAGACTCATCTAAAACTTTTGGATTATCTCCCAATAAGTACTTTTCTTTAACGCCTTTAAGTTAGGCATGATAGTTTGAGAAGATGCTCACATATGAAATATGAATTGAAGTAAAACAGAGCATCAAGAAGCAAATTCAAAACATATTTAAGTCTAACCCACTACCTATGCATAGGAATCTTGTAAAGAAACAAGTCATGAAAGCAGAAAGCAACAAGCATAGGAAAACAAAACAAGTGCAACTTCAAAAATTTCAACATAAAGTGGGGAAACTTAATATTGTTGAGACACATAAAACCATGTTTCCCTCTCTCATAATAATTTTCAGTAGCATCATGAGTAAAATTAATAATATAACTATCATATGAAACATTCTTATCATGAGCCACATGCATAAAATAATTAATACTCCCCACATAAGCATAGTCATTCTTATTAATTGTAGTGGGAGCAAATTCAACAAAATAGCTATCATTATTATTCTCATCACCATAATCATCAAATATAGGAGGCATAGTGTAATCATAATTAATTTCTTCCTCAATAGTAGGTGGACTGAAAATATCATATTCATCATTGCAATCATCATATATTGGAGGTATAGTATCATCATAAGAAATAGAATAGTTATCTTCCAAAGTGTGTTCATTTGTAAACGTATCATCATTGGAAGGAACATGGATAGCACTAATAGTATAGAAATTATTAATATCATCATTTTTAGAATTGGTACCGAAGAGTATTTCAATATCAAAAGTAGTGTGCTTTTCCCAATCATGATCACAACTATAGGTAATAGGCATAGGAACATCATCGAGTTCAGACTCATCAAAAACTATAATAGGAGCAACATGCTTAGGGGAAAATACTGTTTCCTCTCTCCTTTTACTCCTCCTCTTCTTCTTTTCTTCTTCTCTTTAGGAGGGAGAGGCTTGAAAGGTAGCTTCTCCACATACCCTGGTTTATTGTTAGAGACAATAGAAGAAACTTTGGAGGATTCCTTCTTTTCAATAATAAGATCAAAACACATATTAGTCCTATCATATTTTGGTAAAATCTCATCTTCTACAATATTTTGTATGTAAGTATTTGTGTGGAAATTATCAACGCGATAAAGATGACAACCATGCAAGACACTATTCATATCAAAAGCACCCATATCTACCAAAGAGGGTTTTCTTGATAACTCTTTACACCCCAAAAATAATGTAAGTTCATCATGCTGATTAGGAGTGATCATGTCATCACAATACAAACTTGCAGTACTCATTGGATTAGAAGGGCTATTATTATGGCCTGAGCATTGAAAATTGAAATGACCCACTTCAAAGCAAAGTTCACAAATAAAAGGATGAAGGGCACAAACTTTTCTACCAAGATCATATAAAGCCCTATACGATATTCTAGGTTTTTCGTTCCTGTGGGTGATACAATATTGTTCTTCAATTTGATTATTCTCAGAAGGTCTATGTATTCCACAAAAATTAACATGCTTATAAGAAATAGTACTTTCAGAGGTTTGAGCATGTTTATTGCTATCATTATTTTCCCTGCAAGTATCTTTAAAAGGTTCATGATACATGTCCCATTTTTCTTTAGGAGCATTAATATGATAAGCAAAGGTTCTAAAACAATCAATAAGAATTTGAGGATCAAGACCATAATTAGCACTAAGCTCTGGAAAATCAGCAGTTTCAGCGAAAGACTTAATGCAATCGTACTCATAGTTTATACCTTACCTTTGTTGTTATCCCAATCTTCGGTATTGCTTTGAATTGTTTCAAGAAGATCCCACTTAGCTTTGACCTCCTTACTTTTGAAGGATCCCTCTAAACAAGTATCTAGATAGTCCTTGTAATGTCCTGAAAGCCTTGCATAGAAATTATTAATAACAATATTCCTGGGGAGCTCATGAATAGGACATTTGAGCATTAGTGACTTCAATCTCCCCCATGCTTGGGCAATACTTTCTCCATCATGAGGATGAAAATTATAAATATAATTCCTATCATTATGAATTTCATGAGGAGGATAAAATTTAGAGTAAAAGAGAGATTCAAGTTCCTTCCACTCCAAATGATTAGGATCATCTAGTAGCTCATACCACTCCCTTGCTTTGCCCTTAAGTGATAAAGAGAATAGCTTCTTCTTAACTTGGTTCATTGAAATACCTACACACTTGAACAACCCGCATAATTCATGTATAAGGAGTAAATGATCACTAGGATGGACAGTTCCATCTCCAAAATAAGAGTTACTCATAACACGTTCAATAATTGCCATAGGTATTTTAAAAGGGACATTTTCAGTATGTGGATTTAAAATATCACAAGTATTATTAGAATTACCACATATGGGAGATAAAGTATCATCAGAGCAAATTTTCTTCTTTAAAGCTGGGGAACTAAAAAGATCATTTTCATAAAAACCAACTTCCCCAAGCTTAGACATTCCCATAGCGTTAGTAACAAAGGTGTTCAAAAGATTCATACTAATAACATTGCTATTAGCATGCAAAGAAAGTTCCATGGGTTTTTTAATTTTCTTTTCAGACAATTCATGTTCTATCTTAGAAAAATACTAAAAAGCTCTCTATTTTTGTTGTTGTTTTCCATTAAGCCTAACTAGTGAAAATAAAAACAAGAAACAAAAAGACAAAATTACAGAATCTAAAGGAAATAACTTCGAGGACTCACACCAGAGGATGTGAGTACCTTTTACCTTACCTCCCCGGCAACGACGCCAGAAAATAGCTTGATGTCTATGCACTTCTATTCTTGTAGACAGTTGTTGGGCCTCCAAGTGCAGAGGTTTGTAGAACAGCAACAAGTTTTCCCTTAAGTGGATCACCCAAGGTTTATCGAACTCAGGGAGGAAGTGGTCAAAGGTATTCCCTCTCAAGCAATCCTACAATCAAGATACAAGAAGTCTCTTGTGTCCCCAACACACCAAATACACTTGTCAGGTGTATAGGTTCACTAGTTCGGCGAAGAGATAGTGAAATACAACTGGTATGAATAATTATAAGTGGTAAGGGTGCCAAAAAATAGCTTGCTGGTGTGTGGTTGACGTGGGAAAAGACTAAAGGCAAGCTGAAATAAAGATGGAAGCAAGCAAACATATAACAGATCTAATTGCAAATGGTGTATCAATGCTTAGAAACAAGTCCTAGGGATCATACTTTCACTAGTGAACACTCTCATATAAATATCTTCTCTTTATGATACTACTCTTAACTACTCTCCGGTCGGACACTCTAATCATTGGTAGGGCTATAACAACACTCCTCAAACTTCGCTTTCCGCATCTAGATAACCCCACACTGTCACCTTGAGCACTAGATGGTTTCAACAAACACCACAATTTCATAAAGACATCCAACTCCAAATATAACTCATAACAAGTATTTGTAATCTCTAGCCTAAGTGCCACCATGGTGTGCACATTGTCAACTTCACACACATGGGGAGAGCAGAGATCTATTAAAGCACTTGAGTAGCAAGGTAGATCTATAGATTACAAGCTCATGATCACAATATGATCATGCATAGAGAGAGAGATGAACACATAGCTACCGGTAGAACCCTTAGCCTCGAGGAAGAACTACTCCCTCATCATCATGGGAATCAGCAACGGCGATGGAGATGGTGGTGGAGATCGATGCAGATGGCTCCGGGGGCACTTCCCTGTCCCGGCAGGGTGCCGGAACATAGACATTCTATCCCCCGAATCTCCCCTTCGTTGGTGGCGGCGCTGTGGAACTTTTCGTGTCTGGAGGCTGGTCGACCTAGGATTTTTGCATCAGGAGGCATATTATAGGTGAAGAGGCAAGGTCGGTGAGCAGCCAGGGGGCCCACACCACCTGGTGGCGCTGCCAGGGCTAGACCGCGCCACCACATGGTGTGGCCTCCCTGTGGCCCCTCTCCATCTCGTCTTCTGGCTCCGTGGGTCTTCCGGTAAAAGATCGACTTTGGCTTTTGTCCGGTCCAATTCCGAGAATATTGATTTTCTGACTTTCCTGGAACCAAAAACAGCAGAAAACAGGCAACTGGCACTGTGGCATCTTGTTAATAGGTTAGTACAAGAAAGTGTATGAAAAGTACTCCAAAGTGTGGAAAAAACATAAGAAAGTAGATAAAACCAAGCATGGAACATCAAAAATTATGGATACGTTAGCAACGTATCATACCTCCAGCAGCAGAATCCAGTAGATTTCTTGAAGAATAATTCAATCTTGCATAAAAGGTTTGGATAATCATCCAAGCAGTCAGTCCATGAATGGAACAATTGTTTACCAAAGATTTCATTTTTCCCAAGCTTGAGCAACATGTTCATTATCATATTGTTTAAACTTCATTATTTCACTTCTCATAGATATAATCTTAGCAAGAGGATAGTATTTTCCAATGAAAGCATCTTTGCATTTAGTCCAAGAATCAATACTATTTCTAGTTAGGGATTGCAACCATTCTTTAGCTTTTCCTCTCAAAGAGAAAGGAAACAATTTAAGCTTAATAATATCTCCATCTATATCCCAATGCTTTTGCATCTCACAAAGTTCAACAAAGTTATTTAGATGAGCAGCAACATGTTCAGTACCAGTACCAGAAAATTGTTCCCTCGTAACAAGATTGAGTAAAGCAGGTTTAATTTCAAAGAAAGTAGATTCAGGAACAGGTGGAGCAATTGGTGTGCACATGAAATCATTGTTGTTGGTGCTAGTGAAGTCACACAACTTAGTGTTTTCAAGAGTAGTCATTTTTATGTTTTTAATAAAGAAAGCAAACTAGTACAACTAATTATTTTGTGTTTTTGATAAAGAAACAAGCAAACAAAATAGAAATAAACTAAGCAAAACGAAAACAACAAAGTAAAGAGATTTGTTATGAGGGACTCCCCTTGTGAAGATGTCCTTCACTCCCCGGCAATGGCGCCAAAAAAATAGCTGGATGGCCCAAAATATATCGAGCTCATTGGGGAACCCCAAGAGGAAGGTATGATGAGCACATCAGCAAGTTTTCCCTCAGTTATGAAACCAAGGTTATCGAACCAGTAGGAGCAAGGAAACACCTCGAAGGTGTTGTTTCCAACTTGGAATCCTGCACAACACAACCAAAGAACTTTGCCCCCAACTTATAGTGAGGTTGTCAATTGATGACCCACAAGTATAGGGGTGTATCGCAGTATTTTCGATAAGTAAGAGTGTCAAACCTAACGAGGAGCAGAAGGTGCTGGCTAGTGGTATGGATCAAGAATTCTCTGCAAATACTTAGCAAACAGATTTTTAGGGGTTTTTGATAATGCAAGTAAATAAAGTACGAGTAAATAAAATACAATAAGAATAAATGCAGCAAGTGGCCCAATCCTTTATTCAGCAAAGGACAAGCCGGTTGTATTACTTAAGATTACCAAACTTTCTCGAGGACACACGGGAATATTGTCAAGTGCTTTCGCTTCATATAGTTGATTAATCTTCTTTAGTTTGCTAAGTGTTGTGTGGGTGAACCTGTGCTAATGTACCGACCTTCCTAGGACTAATACATACTTGTGATTATACCCCTTTCAAGCATCCGCAAGTACAAGAAAGTAATTAAGGTAGAAACCTAACCACAGCTTTAAACTCTAAGACCCTGACGTCCCTTGTGCAATGGTTTCCTAACGGGGGTTCAGGTTTCTGTCACTCCGGCAACCCCTACGATTAGTAGCCAAATACACAATGCATTCCCCTAGGCCCATATAGGTGAAGTGTCATATAGTCGACGTTCACATGACACCACTAGAAGAAGTAGACCACAACTTAAATATCAAACTATTGAATCTTCCTCAACACAATTCCACTACTAACAACATGACTTCTCCCATGTCCTCAAGAACAAAACGAACTACTCACAAGACATCATATGGACCATGATCAGAGATGAAATAATGATGTATAACAATCTGAACATAAAAAATAATTCAACGGTTCACTCAATAGCATCAACTACAAAGAGTAATCAACACCGGGAAAGTTTCCCCTAAGAACTATGCAAGATTCAACCCAATTGTTACAGCGATATGGAGATGGTGATGAAGGTGCTGATGATGATGATGGTGATGATGATGATGATGAAGTCCAGCTTGATGGTGGTGTTGATGGCGACGATCTTCCCTCTCTGGGAAGGAATTCCCCTGGCAGAATTCTGTCTGCCGGAGAGATCTTTCTCTCTCGGTGTTTTCCACCCCACAGAGGTGGCGGAATCTTTCTGTGGTCGCTCCCCGAGTCTTAGGGTTTCGGGAGGATAATATACTCTCGAGGGGAGAGCCAGGGGTCGACCAGGGCGGCCACACCACCTGGTGGCGCGGCCTAGGCTGGCCTGCACCAGGGGCTGGTGTGGGCCCCCTGTGGCCCATCTCAGCCCTGCTGGCTTCCTTCGTCTTCTGGAAAAATAGGATTTTCCATGTATTTTCCCAGATTTTCTGATCTTCGCGATTTTTGCCTCAAAACATCACCATTTCCATCAGAATCCTGACTGCAGCGGTCCATGCTCCAAAAGTCATCAACCATGCAAAAACAGATGAAATAACATAAGTATCATCTCTTAATATAAAATATATCAATGAATAACAGTGAATGATGATATAGAATAGTGATGCAAAATGGATGTATCAACTCCCCACAAGCTTAGACTTCGCTTGTCCCCAAGCGAATCTGGACTCAATAAACATGACCTCAGGTTTATGGAGTGAAAAGTTGATAAAAGAATACGGACAAGAAGCATCACATTCATCAATACATAAGTCATAATAGAAGACAACTCACTATTATATAACTTAACTTGCAATAAGTAATGGAAACACAATAAAGATACATAAAGTGAATCATAATTGGTAATGGCAAACTTAGCTCTTGGTCAAAGAATAGTTGACAATTTGTTGGAGTTCACAAATAACTAATTTTCAATGATAGCTTTCAAAGCAGTAAACACCAAGATAAGAGCAATGTGCAAAACAAGGAACATAAGAAACATGATTGAATAAATCATCATATGAATGAATGAAACACAACAACTCAAAATACTTGCTGAGGTAGAAGGGAATAGGTTTACTGACTCAACTAAAAAGTAAAAGAAAGGCCCTTCGCAGAGGGAAGAAGGGATTTCAAGTTTCATAAAGAGCTTCCAAAAATTATGGTACTTATTGTTGGAGATATGCCCAAGAGGCAATACTAAAGTGGTTATTATTATATCTTTATGTTTATGATAAATGTTTAAATCCCATGCTATAATTGTATTATTAGGAAACACTAATACATGTGTGTTTTGTAAACATAAAAGAGTCCCTAGTAAGCCTCTTGTGGAACTAGCTTGTTGATTAATTGATGATCATGGTTTCCTGATCATGGACATTGGATGTGATTAATAACAAGGTTATATCATTAGGAGAATGATGTAATGGACACACACCCATAGTAAGCGTAGCATAAAGATCAAGTCATTAAGTTTGTATTGCTATAAGCTTTCAAATGCATAGTAACCTAATCCTTCGACCATGAGGTTATGTTAATCACCATCACCGGATGGATACTTTGATGACATCAAACACCGCTTCGTAACTGGGTGGTCATAAAGGTGTCATTAGGTATTCTGAAAGTATGTGTTGAAGCGCATGAACCAAGATTGGGATTTGTCCATCCATTTGACGAATAGATATGCTCTGGGCCCTCTCGGTGGAATGTCGTCTAGTTAGCTTGCAAGCATGTGACTAGGTCACAAGGGATGACATATCACGGAACGAGTAAAGAGTACTTATCAGTAACGAGGTAGAACTGGGTATGGAGATGCCGACGATCAAACCTCGGATAAGTATAGTATCGCGAGACAAAGGGAATTAGTTTCGTATGTAAGTGGTTCAATCGATCGCGAAGTCATCGTTGAGTATGTGGGAGCCATTATGGATCTCTAGGTCCCGCTGATGGTTATTGATAGGAGATGTGTCTCTATCATGTCTACATATTCACGAACCGTAAGGTGACACACTTAAGGTTCGAAGTTGTTTTAAGTAGATATGGAATATGCGTTGGAGACCGAATGTTGTTCGGAGTCTCGGAATGGATCCGGGACATCACGAGGAGATCCGGAATGGTCCGGAGAATAAGATTCATATATTGGGGATCATTTTCTAAGTTAGGAAATGTTCCGGAGTGTTTGTATGGAGATTCTAGAAGGTTTCGGAATGTTCCGGAAGGTTCTAGAAGATATCTTGGAGTTTGCTTGAAAATCATGATAGGGATCAAGGAGTCCTGGTGGGTCAAGACACGGATTCGTGGGGGAGGAGGACTCCTCCCCCCTCCCCAAATTCGTTGGCCATAGAGGAGGGGAGTCCTACAAGGACTCCCCCTCCCCAGGCGCGCCTCCTCCCCTTAAATAGAAGGGCAGGGGCGCCCCCTCCAACCCCTGCTCCCACAAACCCAATCTCTGCCGCCTCTCTCCTCCACCTTTCTTCTGCATAGGCATAGGCGAAGCCCTACAGAATTCTCTACTCCACCACCACCACCACGCCGTCGTGCTGCTGGGATTCCGTGGAGAAGATCTACTACCTCCGCTGCTCGCTGGAACGGGGAGAGGAAGGTCTGCTTCGACTCCGCACGTGTGACCGACTGCGGAAGCGCTGCCGAATCGCAGCGCCGGAAGGATCGTCCACTTGACCGACTGCGGAAGCGCTGCTGGAACGCGACGCCGGAAGGATCGTCCACACGATCTTGAGATCGGCAAGTGATCGACTACATCAACCACGAGATCTAATCTCATAACGCTTTCAGATCTACAAGGGTTAGTACAGATCTATCTCGTTGCTCATGTCTAATAGATTAGATCTTGGCTTTTATCTAGATTAGATCTGGGTTTTGTTCGTTCTTGCGGTAGAATTTTTTTGTTTTCCATGCTACGAACCCATCAGTGGTATCAGAGCCGTATCTATGCGTAGATCTGTTGCACGAGTAGAACACAATGTTTTTGTGGGCGTTGATGATTTTGTTGTCGGTGTCTTAGCTTGTACTTTGCATCTTGCGGCATGGTGGGATGAAGCGGCTCGGGCTAACATTACATGTCATCGCACATGAGACTTGCTCCACGCTTGACGTGCAACTTGCTTTGCACAAGTGGCTTTGCGGGTGTCTGTCTCTCCCACCATAGTGAAGATTCAATTTACAATGAGCATCTGACAACACTTGTATCAATGTTGTGGTTCTTGTTCGTAGGTAAGATCGGTCTTATGCGAAAGCCCCAAACCACGTAAAACATGCAAAGAAAATTAGATGCGTCTAACTTGTTTTTGCAGGGGTTTTGTGATGTGATATGGCCATCATGTGATTGTGATTATATTTGATGTATGCAATGATCCTTGTTGTAATATGGCAACCGGCAGGAGCCTAATGGTTGTCTTTAATTCTGTTAAGACCTGCGTGTCTATTCATCTTGTAATAGCTTTATTCCAAGTAGTTGTAATAGTTGCTGGTGATGATGGACAACCATGAAGCGGCGCCACTGACCTTGACGCAATGCTGGTGATGATGGAGATCATGTTCGTGCTTTGGAGATGGAGATCAAAGGCGCAAGAAGAAAAGGCCATATCATATCACACAAATTATGAATTGCCTGTGATGTTAATCCTTTATGCATCTTGTATTGCTTAGATCGCGACGGTAGCATTATAAGATGATCCCTCTCACTAAATATCAAGTAATAAAGTGTTCATCCTTAGTTGGCACCGTTGCTAAGACCCGTCGTTTCGAAGCATCTCGTGATGATCGGGTGTGATAGACTCTACGTGTGCATACAACGGGTGCAAGCCAGATTTGCACATGCAGAAACTAAGGTTAACCTTGACGAGCCTAGCATGTACAGACATGGTCTCGGAACACAGAATACCGAAAGGTAAAGCATGAGTCATATGGAAGATATGATGAACATGTTGATTGTTCGCCTTTAAAGCTACATCATCTCACGTGATGATCGGACTTGGTGTAGTGGATTTGGTTCATGTAATCACTAAAACAACTTGAGGGATGTTGTTTTGAGTGGGAGTTCGTTTGTAATTTGGATTAGTCGAACTCAATTTATCATAAACACAATCAAAGTGAATTTGCATAGTTTGTTGTAGTCATTGGCATCCGTTCACCACCTTACGCTTAGTTATAGTTGAGATAGTAGAACTATAGAAATTCTGGATATTTACTTTACGAACTGGTATCGTATTGTTTTGAATGTCAATTTAAAGTTTATAAGTCCTATTGCAAACTTTCAGCAAACTCTATTTACTCCATGAAGTTTAATAAGTAGTATTAAATCAAGAGTAAGAATTCCAATGTTAGTATCTAAAGTATCATGTTTGCCTCCATGATTCTTGATACTCAAAAGATTGTTTTTAATATCAAGTTTATCTAAGAGCTGAAAGCAATGTTTCAGAAACCATCATATGTGAAAGGTATTCCGATATCTAAAACAATGTGTTGGTTACAACATGATAGAGTATACGTCGTCATATTTGATGAGAATTTGTGAAGGTTGGAGACGCTAGTCGTCCTAATCCTCCAAAAGGTTTTGAAAAAGAAACATTATACTCGCAATTCACCTTTATAAGCTATAGCAGCTTGATCATGAAAGATGTCATGATAAGGATGAATAGAAGATGTAAGTAAAATGTTTACTACACTAATAGATTACTAAAGAATGGATTTTTGAAAGAATGCCAAATATTTGATGAAGGTGATCCACTTCAAAGTGCAAGTCCAAAGGTATTAGTATTTGACTATACACACTTTGTACTATGTGTCATGTGAATGACACCACTATTGATGTTGATAGATTCTTTTAAAAGAAAAATGAATTGCTGAAAGAGAATCTATAAAATATTTGGCAGAAATTATAAGGTTGGAGATGTCCAACTTGGGTATATAGAAGATATACATGTTATGGTTGTATTCCTTGCTTGTTAAACAATGTGGTTCTCCGGTATTGGATACCGAATCGGTTGGTATGAAGTGTCATACAGGACAACGCAATTCATGAACTACAATGGCCTAAGTAACTAGCAAGAGAATGAGTGATGATGTTCATCAAAAACAAATAAAGTGTTATTGCGTTTTTCGTTGTCATCAAACCTAGACTTCATGATTTGTTTTAATAATTGTTATTTTGTTCCGGTATTACGAGAACAATGGTTGTTCAAATAATAACCGTATTCCATAAAGGATGGATGAACTTTTACAAGTCTAGTGGGAGAAATCACATCCATAAACACTATTGCTAAAATGTCGCAAGACAAATGATTGAAAGATCACTTGCAAAGTGACATCGCCGTTTAAATTATATTGAAAGGAACACATGAAGAAACTCCATGTTGATGGATTTTTGGAGTCTTTGATTTTGATCAAATGACGCTTGTGATACTTTCCTGGAGATAATTAAAACACCGTTTGTAGGCCAAAAGAGGAACAGACGACTAACTGATTGGAATATGTACATATTGATGTATATAGTCCATTATGTGTAGTCGTGGGCGATGGATTTCAACTTCATATGCTTTCTCCGAAGATTTGAGTGAGTATATGTATATATTTACTCAATAAGGAAGAAGTATGAAACATTTGAAAAATGTTCAAAGACTTTCAAGATGAAGTGGAAAATCATTGTAACAAGAAAATAAAGAGTTTATGATTCGATCATAAAGAAAGATGTTTGAGTTACAAGTTTAGCAAAACACCTAAGATTTGAGGAATCGTTCCATGGATTTGCATTTCCCAAAACACCATAGGAATATGGAGTGTTCAAGATATGTAATGAAACTTTGTTTGACATGGTAAGATCAAAGGTGTCATTTATGAAACTGCCATTATATTTTAAAAATTAAAGCTTTAGCGACTACCGCTTTTACACTGAAAAGAGCTCCATCGTGATCCGTTGAAATGACACCATATAAGTCATGGTTTGGGATAAAACCCGAATTGTCTTTTCTTAAATTTTGGTATGTTATGCATAAGTAAAATGTTTACAACCAAAATTCGGATAAGCACGTCTTTGTAGGTTATCCCAAAGAATTTGTTGGGAATTTCTCCATAACACTGAGGATAAAAGAGTTTGTTACTTGGAACGTCAAGTTTCTTGAGAAGGATTTTTTCGTGAAAAGTTAAGTGGGAGGACAATAGAACTTTGATAAGGTTGTTGAACCTTAGCTATATGTGCTAAGTAGCGTAGCGCCGGAAAGTGTCCCGGTGACGGCCACAATGCTCATGGCTCTCGTGATTACAAAAGGTGTGATCTCGGAGATTAGAGTTCCTATAGAACCGTGTGGGTCGGTAAGAATCAAATAGTAAGATTTGATAAGCAAGTCGTTATTGTTTTGACAATGATGAACCGACTACATGCAAAGAAGCGATGATGGGCCCTGACTCCATAAAATGACTAGAAGTCATGGAATCCGTGATAGCTTCCATACACGAGAAATCAAGTTTCTGAACGTTGAAGACCCTCCGGAAAGGCGTGAAGCCTATCGGTCGTGTTTGGATCTATAAAGAAATAGACATGGATGTTTCAAATCTATGAAATAGTCGACATGTCGGAAAGAGTTTACGACAATGTTCAAGGAATTGACTATGATAAGATTTGATCTTTCATAGCGATATTTAGTCTGGACGGATTAATGTAGCAACCACTACATATATTTTGGTATATGGTAGTTGAACAAACAAAACAAGTTCTTCTAATAGAATGGTTACCTAGGACGTGTACATGACACGATCCAAAGGGTTTTGTTAATTCAAAGGATGCTAAAAGAGTATGCAAAACTTCAATGGTTGAAGTAAGCATAGCGGAGTTGGAATCTTCACCATGATGAAACTGTTAAAAGAGTTTAAATTCATCGGAGATGATGAAGATGCTTGCATTTGCAAGAAATTAAGTGGGAGCGCTGAGACATATTTCTAATACATTATGTAGAGGACATATTGTTTATTAGAAATAATGTATCTTTTATTGACACAGGTTAAGAATTTCATTTCGATGAAAGACTTAGGCATAACTCGAGAATTAGGCATCAATGTCTATATGAATAGATTGAGGCGCTAATATAGTTTTGCCAAATGTACATAGATATGATGTTGAATGAGTTCAATATGGAATCAACAAGAAAGGTTCTTGACGCACGAAAAGGACTGAATCAAGATTCAAGTGTTTTGACACTTGGTGAAATCACAAGAATATTTTGATCAATCATTCTTTGAGATGTACACATCCAGATATGTCCTATGCTCTAAATGTTATGAGCATATACCAGAATGATTCATAAGATAATCATTGGACAATAGTAAAGATATTCTTATGAGCTTTGGAAGAACTAAGAATATACCATGTATAAGTGAAAAATAGTTAAAGGTAGTTCATTGTAAAGTGTTACATTGATACTAGTGTTGTCACAACATACAAATTGAATTTATCTCAATTTAGACTATGGGTAGCACAATGTAATGGAAAGGATGTTCCATGATGGATTTGGATGAGTTCCAAAGTTAAGACATTGTGACGGATACTACAACAAAAGGCTAAGTATATGACTGCTGTAGTAGCAGCAAAGGAGGGCATTTGTGTTAAGTAGTTTGTTATCAAACTAGGTGTGGTTCAAAGTGGGCTAATACTATGAAGATATATTGTGTGACGATAATATCAACATATTTTGAGCCGAAGGAACTAAAGGTCTCACCAAAGGACCAAATTTATACAATGCCATCTCATTGGAGAATGAGTAATGCGTAGAGACGCAAGGACATGCAAATACACACGGACCTGGAAGTGTCAGATCCGAAGATTATGTTTTCCACTAGCAATAGTGTCTATACAACACCAGAAAGCCATAGGTGTTGAATGCACAAGTTTTTTAACTAGATTATTGACTCTAGTGCAAGTGGGAGACTGTTGGAGATATGCCCAAGAGGCAATAATAAAGTGGTTATTATTATATCTTTATGTTTATGATAAATGTTTACATCCCATGCTATAATTGTATTATTAGGAAACACTAATACATGTGTGTTTTGTAAACATAAAAGAGTCCCTAGTAAGCCTCTTGTTGAACTAGCTTGTTGATTAATTGATGATCATGGTTTCCTGATCATGGACATTGGATGTGATTAATAACAAGGTTATATCATTAGGAGAATGATGTAATGGACACACACCCATAGTAAGCGTAGCATAAAGATCAAGTCATTAAGTTCGTATTGCTATAAGCTTTCAAATGCATAGTAACCTAATCCTTCGACCATGAGGTTATGTTAATCACCATCACCGGATGGATACTTTGATGACATCAAACACCGCTTCGTAACTGGGTGGTCATAAAGGTGTCATTAGGTATTCTGAAAGTATGTGTTGAAGCGCATGAACCAAGATTGGGATTTGTCCATCCATTTGACGGATAGATATGCTCTGGGCCCTCTCGGTGGAATGTCGTCTAGTTAGCTTGCAAGCATGTGACTAGGTCACAAGGGATGACATATCACGGAACGAGTAAAGAGTACTTATCAGTAACGAGGTAGAACTGGGTATGGAGATGCCGACGATCAAACCTCGGATAAGTATAGTATCGCGAGACAAAGGGAATTAGTTTCGTATGTAAGTGGTTCAATCGATCGCGAAGTCATCGTTGAGTATGTGGGAGCCATTATGGATCTCCAGGTCCCGCTGATGGTTATTGATAGGAGATGTGTCTCTATCATGTCTACATATTCACGAACCGTAGGGTGACACACTTAAGGTTCGAAGTTGTTTTAAGTAGATATGGAATATGCGTTGGAGACCGAATGTTGTTCGGAGTCTCGGAATGGATCCGGGACATCACGAGGAGATCCGGAATGGTCCGGAGAATAAGATTCATATATTGGGGATCATTTTCTAAGTTAGGAAATGTTCCGGAGTGTTTGTATGGAGATTCTAGAAGGTTTCGGAATGTTCCGGAAGGTTCTAGAAGATATCTTGGAGTTTGCTTGAAAATCATGATAGGGATCAAGGAGTCCTGGTGGGTCAAGACACGGATTCGTGGGGGAGGAGGACTCCTCCCCCCTCCCCAAATTCGTTGGCCATAGAGGAGGGGAGTCCTACAAGGACTCCCCCTCCCCAGGCGCGCCTCCTCCCCTTAAATAGAAGGGCAGGGGCGCCCCCTCCAACCCCTGCTCCCACAAACCCAATCTCTGCCGCCTCTCTCCTCCACCTTTCTTCTGCACAGGCATAGGCGAAGCCCTGCAGAATTCTCTACTCCACCACCACCACCACGCCGTCGTGCTGCTGGGATTCCGTGGAGAAGATCTACTACCTCCGCTGCTCGCTGGAACGGGGAGAGGAAGGTCTGCTTCGACTCCGCACGTGTGACCGACTGCGGAAGCGCTGCCGAATCGCGGCGCCGGAAGGATCGTCCACTTGACCGACTGCGGAAGCGCTGCTGGAACGCGACGCCGGAAGGATCGTCCACACGATCTTGAGATCGGCAAGTGATCGACTACATCAACCACGAGATCTAATCTCGTAACGCTTTCGGATCTACAAGGGTTAGTACAGATCTATCTCGTTGCTCATGTCTAATAGATTAGATCTTGGCTTTTATCTAGATTAGATCTGGGTTTTGTTCGTTCTTGCGGTAGAAATTTTTTGTTTTCCATGCTACGAACCCATCACTTATTAATATTCCATAACGGCAACTCACACCAAGGGATACATAGATATCTAATGAGAGAGGGGACACTTCCATAATGAAAACCATCCTACATGATAACTTCTCTATTCATGATATGACTCTACTAAAAAGATAAAAATATAGAAGATAGTGATGTGATACCGCGACACTCCCCCAAGCTTGGAACAAACCATGGGGATGCCAAACCTGATGACAGATTACTTCTTCGGTGGTGGTGGTATTCTCTCGATGAGCTCTTTGATCAGTTTCCCCAAGTCCTCAACCTCGAAGGTGAGAGTACGAATCAACTCCAAGTTGTGCTCGATGCGGTGCATGATCATGTCAGATTGTGGATCCCGGCTCTTGCGGTTGTTTTCCCACTCTTCGTCCTTTAAGTCTTCTTTTCCTGCATGGCTAGAACGAGGCAAATCCCAATTGGAGGGTGATTTCTCCTTGGGCATATTCTGGTGTTGATGCTTATGGATAAGGGTGTGGAAAGGATTCTTGGCGCGTGGAAGGAGTGATCGTGGAGCCAAACAGTGATGCGGAGTTTTCCCTCCAGTTGACATCCGTGCAGTCCTCCTGACCCTGACAGATCTTGCCAACACTCCAAAGCTTGCAATGGTAGCGCCGGTGGGAGGATGTTGGCCTTGCTTTGTCTCCTCTTCACCTCCACTCTTGATCTCCTTCTCCTGCTCGGGGTCTTGGAAATCTTCCTCCATAGGCTCCTTTCCCTTATCCTTGGTGGACACCATTGTGCTTCTAAGCTTTCAAAAATAGTTCCTGGCAGAAACAGATCGAAACGAAAACACGACGAGAACACGATATACGAACCTCGAGGGATCCAGGGGATAATATATTACGAAGTTTTACAACAAAAGGAACGTACTGGGAGAACACGGGTCGGAGACGGAGTCCGAGGTGGCCACACCACCTGGTGGCGCGGCCAGGGGTGGGCCCGCGCCACAGGGTGGTGTGAGCCACCCTGGCTCCGTATCCGTCCCTCTTTTGCTTCGTAAATTTCCTTATTGGATAAAAGCTGCAAAAATATAACTGGACAGATCTTTGGCGGAACTTTTCTTACCAGAACTGTTAACTATTGGAAAATGGACTCTGCAGGTCTCTGAATTTGGTTTTTGATAAATTTTTCTGGAGTTATAACTTGAAAAGCATCAACATCTTCATTATAAGAATCTCCAGCAATGTAGTGCTTAAGTCGCTGCCCATTCACTACTTGTGTAGCGTTATCTTTTAAATAAATTTTTTTATTGCTCCTGAACGATACACTTCTTCAATAACGAAAGGTCCTTCACAATTTGACTGTAGTTTTGCTACAAAAAATCTGAGATGAGACCTATACAATAGAACTTTCTCACCAACATAGATTTCTCTCTTAAGTATCCGCTTGTCATGCCATCTTTTAACTTTTTCCTTAAAGAGTCTAGCATTCTCATAAGCTTCACTCCTCCATTCATCTAAAGAACTTAAGTCAAATAATCTTTTTTCACCAGCAAGCTTCCAATCTCTATTAAGTTCTTTAACTGCCCAATAAGCTTTGTGTTCTAATTCTAAAGGTAGGTGACAAGCTTTCCCATAGACCATTTTATAAGGAGACATCTCCATATGGTTTTTATAGGCAGTCCTATAATCCCATAAAGCATCATTCAACTTTTTAGCCCAGTTTTTTCTAGATCTATTAACAGTCTTTTGCAAGATGGATTTAATTTCTCTATTTGATAACTCTACTTGCCCGCTAGTTTGGGGATGATAAGCTGAAGCAATTCTATGATTAACATCATATTTAGCAAGGGTCTTTCTAAAACCACCATGAATGAAATGAGAACCTCCATCAGTCATGAGATACCTAGGCACTCCAAACCTAGGAAAGATAACACCCTTAAGCATTTTTAGAGAGGTCTCCCCGTCAGCACTCTTCGTAGGTATGGCTTCCACCCACTTAATAACATAATCAACAGCAACAATAATATGAGTATAACCTTTTGAGGGAGGAAAAGGACCCATAAAGTCAAATCCCCAACAATCAAAGGGTTCAATAACTAGAGATTAGTTCATAGGCATTTCATTGCGTCTAGAAATATTACCAACACGCTGACACTCATCACAAGATAAAACAAATTTTCTTGCATCTTTAAAAAGGGTAGGCTAGTAGAAACCTGATTGTAGCACCTTTTGCGCAGTTCTATCTCCCGCATGATGTCCTCCATAGGCACTACCATGACATTTCCGCAATATCTCCTTTTGTTCGTATTCTGGAACACATCTTCGCATAATACCATCCACTCCTTTATATAAATGTGGGTCATCCCAAAAATAATGCCTCAAATCTTAAAAGAACTTCCTTCTTTGCTGAGCTGTGAAAGTTGGAGGCAAATACTTGGAGACAATAAAGTTAGCATAATCAGCATACCAAGGACTCCCTCGTGAGCTTATCCCTATTGTGGCCAACTGTTCATTCGGGAAACTATCATTAGTAGGCATAGGATCAAAAGAGATATTTTCCAACTGAGATAAATTATCAGCAACAGGATTTTCAGCACCTTTCCTATCTACAATATGTAGATCAAACTCTTATAAAAGCAGCACCCATCTAATAAGCCTAGGCTTAGCATCTTTTTTCGTCATAAGGTACTTACTAGCAGCATGATTAGTATGAATGGTGACTTTTGAGTCTACAATATAAGGTCTAAACTTATCACAAGCAAAAACGACAGCTAGGAATTCTTTTTCAGTAGTAGCATAATTCCTTTGAGCAACGTCAAGAGTCTTACTAGCATAATGAATAACGTTTAACTTTTTATCAACGTTGCCCAAGGACAACACCTACAGCAAAATCACTAGCATCACACATTATTTCAAAGGGTAAACTCCAATTAGGTGGTTAAACGATAGGAGCTGTAGTTAAAGCCTTCTTAAGAGTTTCAAAGGCTTCCTTACAATCATCATCAAAAACAAAGGGTACATCTTTTTGAAGAAGATGAGTGAGGGGTTTTGATATCTTAGAGAAATCTTTAATAAACCTTCTATAGAAACCAGCATGACCAAGGATACTACGAATACCTTTGATGTCTCTTGGGCAGGGCATTTTCTCAATTGCATCAACTTTAGCTCTATCCACTTCTATGCCACTTTCGGAAACCTAATGCCCAAGGACAATCCCTTCATTAACCATGAAGTGGCATTTCTCACAATTAAGAACAAGATTAGTTTCTTCACACCTCTGCAAAACTTTATCAAGGTTGTGCATACAATTATCAAAAGAAGATCCATAGACAGAGAAGTCATCCATGAATACTTCCACAATTTCCTCACAAAAACCATGAAAGATAGCAGATATGCATCTTTGTAAAGTAGTAGGAGCATTACATAAACCAAAAGGCATACATCTATAAGCATAGGTTCCGTACGGGCATGTAAAAGTAGTTTTTTCTTGATCTTGTTGTTTAACAGCAATTTGAGAGAAACCGGAATATCCATCGAGAAAACAAAAATGGGTCTTTTTAGACAACCTTTCTAACATTTGATCGATAAAAGGAAGTGGGTAATGATCTTTCTTAGTAACATTTTTAACTTTCTTGAAATCAATGCACATTCTATAGCCTACTACTATTCTTTGGGGAATATGCTCATCATTATCATTAGGGACGACAGTAATTCCCCCTTTTTAGGGACACAATGAACAGGACTAACCCATTCACTATCAACAATAGGGTAAATAATACCAGCATCAAGGAGTTTCAATACCTCATTTCTTACCACTTCCTTCATCTTAGGATTTAACCGGCATTGGTGCTCGACCATTGGCTTTGCATCTGGTTCTATATTGATAGCATGCTGACATATAGTAGGAGAAATCCCTTTTAAATCATCTAGAGTATAGCCCATAGCCACTCGGTGTTTCTTCAGTACCTCCAATAACCTTTCTTCTTCCTTCCCTGAAAGTTTAGAGCTAATAATAACATGATATATCTTATTATCATCAATGTAAGCATAGTTAAGATCGCCAGTAAGAGGTTTTAGATCGAAACCCGAATCCTTTTTAGGTGGCAACGTGGTACCCAAGTCTTCTACAGGCAAGTTGTGCTTAAGCATCTTAGGTTAACGACGGAGAATCTCGTCAATCTCATTTCTTTCTTCCATGAAGATTTTACTTTCATGATCCTCCATAAATTGCTGCAAAGCATTGTTAGTAGCAAAGGAGATAGAAGCAAGTTGTTCAACTCTAAAATCCTCATTTTGTGTTTCATTTTCACAAGGTTCTTTAGTAAATTTCAAAAAATTAAACTCATAAGATTCCCCATCAAACTTAGTCAAGATTTTCTCCCTTTTGCAATCTATAATAGCTCCACAAGTACTCAAGAAAGGTCTACCAAAAATGATGGGATAAGTTTTACTAGCAGCTGAACCAAGTACTAGAAAATCAGTAGGATATTTAATCTTACCACAAAGAACTTCTACATCCCGCACAATACCAATTGGAGAGATGGTCTCTCTATTAGCAAGGTGAATAACTACATCATTCTATTCCAATTCGCAGGGACTGATTTCATGCATAATTTCTTTATAAAGCTCGTAAGGACTAGCATTTGAACTTGCACCAATATCACATAAACCATAATAGCAATGATCACCAATTCTAACAGAAAGCACAGTGACACTAGCCTTTTTAGTTCTATTAGGATGTAAAACAATATTAGAAGTATCCTCACAAAATACTATGTGTCCATCTTCTACACTTTTAGTGACAAGATCTTTCACAATTGCTACAACAGGTTCAATGTTTATTTGTTCATCAAGTTTTGCAGTTCTCTTTGCACTTTTATTGATTACACTAGTTATCATAGGATGATCCTTTACCTTATCCGGGAAAGGTATTTTCTCGATATAAGGTTCAGGTAAGATGTGATCAATAGTGCAAAACTCAGTACTCCCAACAGGAACACAA
Source organism: Avena eriantha (assembly GCA_910589775.1). NCBI lineage: Eukaryota > Viridiplantae > Streptophyta > Magnoliopsida > Poales > Poaceae > Avena > Avena eriantha. The sequence goes on from OU342742.1 coordinate 209,433,176, forward strand.
TCAACAATATCTTTATATGGTGCATGGTACTTGTTCCATCCCTTTTTCGGAATTTCAATATAAGAAGCAAAAGCCTTAAAGCAATTTGTAATAACTTGCAAATCAAGACCATAAGCATTACTAATATTTTGAAAGTTATCAGTTCCCATAAAAGATTCAATGCATTCATAATCATAATTTATACCTGACTTTCTTCGTTTGTCATTCTCCCATGCTTCAGCATTGTATTGAATACGGTCTAGAAGTTCCCATTTAGCTTCTTCTTCCATGCGAGTGAATGATCCAGCACAAGAAGCATCCAATAAATCCTTATCATGAAGAGAAAGCCTTGCATAAAAGTTATTGATAATAATATTGTTGGGGAGCTCATGAATGGGACATTTGAGCATTAGTAACCTAAATCTCCCCCAAGCTTGAGCTGTACTCTCTCCATCAAGTGATAATGGGAATAACTTCTTCTTAACTTGATCTGTAGTAATACCAGTACACTTGAACAACCCGCATAATTCGTGTATAAAGAGCAAATGATCACCGGGATGGATAGTTCCATCTCCAACATAGTAGTTATCCATAACACGATCAATAATTCTTGTAGGTATTTTAAAAGTATCATTCTCAGTAGGTGGTGGTTCATCTACTACCTTAGCAGTGGTAGTAGCACTACAAAATAAGAAACTCAGCGAATTATCCATAATGAAAATAAAGCAACTAATAGAAATAAACAATACTCATAGTAGAAGTTTCCTTTACAAGTTCCACTTTCCAATAGCGCTTCACTCCCCGGCAACAGCGCCGGAAAATTGTCTTGATGACCCACAAGTATAGGGGGTGTATCGTAGTATTTTTGATAAGTAAGAGTGTCGAACCCAACAAGGAGCAGAAGGTGCTGGCTAGTGGTATGGATCAGGAATTCTCTGCAAATACTTGGCAAACGGATTTTTAGTGGTTTTTGATAATGCAAGTAAATAAAGTACGAGTAAATAAAAGACAATAAGAATAAATGTAGCAAGTGGCCCAATCCTTTATTCAGCAAAGGACAAGCCGGTTGTATTACTTAAGATTACCAAACGTTCTCGAGGACACACGGGAATATCGTCAAGTGCTTTCGCTTCATATAGTTGATTAATCTTCTTTAGTTTGCTAAGAGTTGTGTGGGTGAACCTATGCTAATGTACCGACCTTCCTAGGACTAATACATACTTGTGATTATACCCCTTGCAAGCATCCGCAAGTACAAGAAAGTAATTAAGGTAGAAACCTAACCACAACTTTAAACTCTAAGACCCTGACGTCCCTTGTGCAATGGTTTCCTAACGGGGGTTCAGGTTTCTTTCACTCCGGCAACCCCTACGATTAGTAGCCAAATACACAATGCATTCCCCTAGGCCCATATAGGTGAAGTGTCATGTAGTCGACGTTCACATGACACCACTAGAAGAAGTAGACCACAACTTAAATATCAAACTATTGAATCTTCCTCAACACAATTCCACTACTAACAACATGACTTGTCCCATGTCCTCAAGAACAAAACGAACTACTCACAAGACATCATATGGGCCATGATCAGAGATGAAATAATGATGTATAACAATCTGAACATAAACAATAATTCAACGGTTCACTCAATAGCATCAACTACAAAGAGTAATCAACACCGGGAAAGTTTCCCCTAAGAACTATGCAAGATTCAACCCAATTGTTACAGCGATATGGAGATGGTGATGAAGGTGCTGATGATGATGATGGTGATGATGATGATGATCCCAATGAAGTCCAGCTTGATGGTGGTGTTGATGGCGACGATCTCCCCTCTCGAGGAAGGAATTCCCCCGGCAGAATTCTGTCTGTCAGAGAGATCTTTCTCTCTCGGTGTTTTCCGCCTCGCAGATTCGGTGAAATCTTTCTGTGGTTGCTCCCCGAGTCTTAGGGTTTTGGGAGGATAATATACGCCCGAGGGAAGAGCCAGGGGTGGACCAGGGCGGCCACACCCCCTGGTGGCACGGCCTAGGCTGGCCCGCGCCAGGGGGTGGTGTGGGACCCCTGTGGCCCAATCAGACTCCCCTTCTAGCTTCCTTCGTCTTATAGAAAAATAGGATTTTCCATGTATTTTCCCGGATTTTCTGATCTTCGCAAATTTTGCCTCCAAACAGCACCTTTTCCATCAGAATCCTGACTGCAGCGGTCCATGCTCCAAAAGTCACCGACCATGCAAAAACAGAAGAAATAACATAAGTATCATCTCTTAATATGAAATATATCAATGAATAGCAGTGAATTATGATATCGAATAGTGATGCAAAATGGACGTATCATCAATCTCACCGGTTTTGTTGAAAACAAAGGATTAAACATATTGTGTGGAAGATATAATAGCTTGCAGAGAGTAAATAGAAAATAGTAAACAGTTGTAGATTGATGGTAAAAGAAAGGACCAGGGTCCATAGTTCACTAGTGGTGATTCTCTTTAAGATAGATGACATGTTGGGTGAACAAATTATAGTGGGGCAATTGACAAACATCGAGAAAGCATAAATGCATATACTAATCATCTTGACTCCAATGATATTTGATTGGGCATTACAACATTATACAGAGACCGTAATTCAACTACATCTATTACTAATAATCCACCTTCAGGTTATCATCCGAACCCCCTCCAGTATTAAGTTGCAAGCAACAAATAATTGCATTAAGCATAGCGTGTAAAGTAAACAATATGTTTGTTCTATGAACAAAGGATTGTTGTTTTCTCCCTAGTAGCAACAACACAACTAGTACCTTTGAGATTTCTGTCACTTCCCTAGATTACTAGAAGCATGAACCCACTATCGAGCATAAATGCTCCCTCTTGGATTTTCTAGCATCTACTCGGCCAAGATAGCTACTAACAACGGAGAGCACGCAAGATCACAAATAACAAAGACATGATAGAATCAATAATCAATCTAAAATAGCATCTCAATATCCATCGGATCCCCGCAAACACAACATGTAGGATTACAAATAGATGATCTTGATCATGAACGGAGCTCACAAGATCTAAACATGATAGCACAAAGGAGAAGAACCAACCATCTAGCTACTATATGGACCCGTAGTCCAAGGATGAACTACTCACGCATCACACCGAAGGCTTTCATGGTGATGAAGAAGGCCTCCAGGGTGAATTCTCCCCTTCGGTAGGGTGCTGGGAAGAGCTTCAGATCCCTCCCGATCTATGTATTGAGATGATGGCGGCTACAGACTCTTTCGTGGAATTTTGATCAGGTACTTAGGGTTTCTGTATCGAAGGCAATATATAGGCGAAAGGGTAGACCGAGGGGTTGCCCTAGGTGGCCACACCACCCCCTGGCGCGGGCCAGGACTGGCCGCGCGGCCAGGTGGTGTGGCCGGCCTCTAGCCCCTCTCCGTCTCGTCTTCTGGCTCCGTGTCCCCCTCGGTGAAATATTGACTTTGGCTTTTGTCCCGTGCAATTTCGAGAATATTCATTTTTTGACTTTCCTGGAACCAAAAATAGCAGAAAACAGGCAGCTGTCACTGTGGCATCTTGTTAATAGGTTAGTCCAAGAAAGTGTATAAAAAGTACTCCAAAGTGTGGATAAAACATAGGAAAGTAGATATAAAACAAGCATGGAACATCAAAATTATAGAGACGTTAGCAACGTATCAACATCCCCAAGCTTAACTCCTACTCGTCCTCGAGTAGGTAAGTGATAAAAAGAAAGAATAATTTTTGAGGTGACATTCAACATAATAAACTTGATCAAAGTATTTGTAAAACATTGATAGCTGGGATCAAAGTACTTCAACATAGCATGAAAGATATAGTCCTAACAATAAGACAAAGCAACTATGTTGTAACATGAAAAGGCACAAACAAAAGATTCATGAATAACAATGCTTTGCAAGATGTTTGTTTGTTTTACATAAAGAAAGCATAATTAAAATGGTATTCAGCTTGTCCCTCATAGTGTAGCCAAACATAATTGCATAGGACACCTTCAAAGTTCATAAGGGTGACTAGATACAAATAGTTTAAGAACAAGCAAGATCAAAGTTATGCATCAATCAACAAGTCTTGGGACAATTCACATTAAACTAAGAATGGCCACTATGCTCTCTCAGTAGGTGCATAAAGATAGAAGATGGAGACTCAACATAAAAGTAAAAGAAAGGCCTTCATAGAAGGAAGCAGAGATTCAAGTCTCAAAAAGAGCTTCCAAAAATTATGGTACTTATTAGCTTTTAGCTCTCATTTCCCCTATCATAAGCATCTTGAAGTGATTAAGGTTAAAGTGAACAAACCATGGAGTATATGCTTGACAAAGTATAAGTTGGAAATCTCATGTCCCTTGAATACGAGGGTCGCTCCTCATGCTACTCAAGTTTAGTTATCGGTAAGTTCTTGTCATAGTAAGTACATGTATATCAGAGAGAACTGTCAATGGGGTACCCCTTGCCCGATGATACGGAAGAATCCCCATATCAAAATGACAAGGCAAGCAAACAATGAGCATCTCAGCAATCTTCTTATTTACCATGGGAAAATGGTGTTTTTTTCTCTCTTTCCTCTTTTCTCATCTCTTTTTTTCTCTTTTTTTCTCAATCTCTATCTCTTTTTTATAAGAAGAATGCTTCATAGATTTCTCATTATGATTACGCTGCAGGTTTCCACCATGATTAGGCATGGATTAGACCAACGGCCTAGGCGTTTCTCTAACACACATACATAACTCCACGGACTTACAAGCTCCACTTTCATTTCACACCGACAACATCCATAGACAAAAGAGCATGATATCAACTAGGTATAATGTACTAGTGCAATGTTGAAAGCATTCTCCATGACAGTATGGTTCATCTAATCCCCAACATATAAGTGCAAGCATATACAACATATATGACACAATGGTTAAAGTTTATTAGGGGCAAGAAAAGTAAAGTGTGTCATCAAGTTCGTGAGAGCTTTAATCACTAGTTTTCTCATAACAAGTTTAATTCAGAAGGTAGATAAAAACATGAATATACTTGGAATAGCAAATTCTAATAGGTAGGTATGGTGGACTCTTTGGAATAACTTGGTTTTATTTGGAGTTGGATGCATGATTGGAACTCACACTTGGTTATGGAGGCTAGCAAAAAACTGGGAGCGACCAACTAAGAGAGAAATAATGGCCATAATCATGCAAAGCGACAAAACATCATTAATTAAAGCATAAAGTGATATTACAAGTCGAAAAATAAAGGATCATAAATGCTATGGTGACTTGGGATAGTCATAACATGGTGTGAGCATGTGCCAAGTCAACCCAATTAAAGCATCAAACGAGAATACCACAATACTATGTTTTAATATGCTAAAACAACGCATGATTCTTTCGAGTCACATTAAGAAATCTCAATTGTTTATAACATGTCATGCTACAGAAAAAATAACTAAGCATAAATCCAAAACAATATCAAGCATGACATGACAAAGCATAGGCCACAGTTAAAAACAAGCTCCTTTTTACCACTTAAGCATGGACTTTTCCTACTCTTTTCCAATCCAAACCAAACTTATTTGAAAACTAATGTATGAAAGAGGGGGTACAACCAATTTATTCAAGAAAACATAGGAAACCAAGCAAACGAAAACCAAAACCAAAAACAAAGACACTCCAAGAACAACACAACTGTGCAGGAAATAATAAAAAAGAAGTGTTTGGAAGAAACTTGAGATTTTTATTGACGAAGAAGGGGATTCCTTGGGCATCCCCAAGCTTTGACGCTTGTACTTCTTGGATATTTCTTGGGGTGACACGAGTGGCATCCCCAAGCTTGAGCTTTAGCCCATTCTTCATCTCATTACATCATTCTTTCCTTACACCTGAAATTTTTCCTTCAGACAAAACTTCATACAATCTTCACTAGCAACATTAGTGTACTCAAGATAATAAGTCTTGGAGTTCATTTTCAACACCAATAAAACTTCCATGAAAACACAAGCTACTGTAGCACTTCCCTCAAAAATCTCAATTCTCCAAAAAGAACTCAAAAAGGAATCAACAAGAAGCAAATGCAAATAATGGCAGAAATCTGTCAAAACAGACCAGCAGGTAAAAACCAATTTTTCCGAAGACCTTCTGTTGCTCAAATCGAAAAGTGTTGAACTAACGAAAGTTGAATAACAACCTGGGGAAGAAGCACAAAAAATTAAAGGTCAAACCGACGTACAGAAATGTTACACGAATTTTTACAGCGAAGCACAAAAATTGTTTTCGGGACAACAATTTTCCCAAGCATTACTTCTCTCTCATTAGAGGTTACTCTTGGCACAAAAAGCAAACAAAAAGGATAAGCAGCGGTTATTACAGAGTTAATTACTTCCAAGACTCATCTAAAACTTTTGGATTATCTCCCAATAAGTACTTTTCTTTAACGCCTTTAAGTTAGGCATAAGAAGTAAGAAAAGGATCAAGTATTCTCAAATGAAGAAGCATTAAGACCAAATTTTGTTTTAATAGGAGAGGTGATACATTGCAAATGTATCTATAATTTTTGATGTTCCATGCTTGGTTTTATCCACTTTCTTGTGTTTTGTTCCAACTTTGGAGTACTTTTCATATGATTTCTTGGACTAACCTATTAACAAGAGCCATAGTGCCAGCTGCCTGTTTTCTGCTGTTTTTGGTTCCAGGAAAGTCAGAAAATGAATATTCTCGGAATTGGACGGGACAAAAGCCAAAGTACCTATTTTTCCGGAAGTGATCAAGTGCCAGAATACGAGACGGAGAAGGGCCAGGGAGCCACCACAACACCTGGCCGCGTGACCAGGCCTGGCCTGCGCCAGGGGGTGGTGTGGCCGCTCCTGGCACCCCCTCGGCCTCTCCTTCCGCCTATATATTGCCCTCGGGACAAAAACCCTAAGTACCTGATCAAAAATCCACAAAAGAGTCTGTAGCCGCCGTCATCTCCATCCCTAGATCGGGAGGGATCTGAAGCTCTTCCTGGCACCCTACCGGAGAGGGGAATTCACCCTGGAAGCCTTCTTCATCACCATGCAAGCCTCCGGTGTGATGCGTGAGTAGTTCATCCTTGGACTTCGGATCCATGTAGTAGCTAGATGGCTGGTTTCTCCTCCTTTGTGCTTTCATGTTTAGATCTTGTGAGCTCCGTTCATGATCAAGATCATCTATTTGTAATTCATACATGTTGTGTTTGCGGGGATCCGATGGATATTGAGATGCTATTTCAGATTGATTATTGATTCTATCATGTTTTTATTATTTGAGATCTTGCATGCTTTCCGTTGTTAGTAGCTATCTTGGCCAAGTAGGTGCTAGCAACTCCAAGAGTTAGTATTTATGCTCGATAGTGGGTTCATGCCTCTGGTAATCTGGGGAAGTGATAGAAATCTCTAAGGTACTAGATGTGTTGTTGCTACTAGGGAGAAAACAACAATCCTTTGTTCATAGAACAATCGTATTGTTTACTTTACACGTAGTGTGTAAAGCAATAATCTGTTGCTTGCAACTTAATACTGGAGGGGGTTCGGATGATAACCTGAAGGTGGATTATTAGTCATAGATGCAGTTGGATGGCGGTCTATGTATAATGTTGTAATGCCCAATCAAGTCTCAGAGGAGTCAAGATGATTAGTATATGCATGTATTGCTTTCTTGGTGTTTGTCAATTGCCCCGCTGTAATTTGTTTACCCAGCATGTTATCTATCTAAGGAGAGCCACCTCTAGTGAACTATGGATCCTGGTCCTTTTTCTTTACATACAATCTACAATCTTTTACTGTTTTGTGTTTACTTTCTGCAAACTTTTACTTCTTTCCATTCGATACGTTTAATCCTTTGTTTTCCGCAAAACACGGTGAGATTGACAACCTCATCGCAAGTTGGGGACAAAGTTCTGTGGTTGTGTTGTGCAGGTCTCCACGTTGCTACTAGCACCGGTAGTGCGCCCTACCAAACCTCAGCTAGTAACACCTTTGGGGTGTTTCCTTGCTCCTACTGGTTCGATTAAACCTTGGTTTCATAACTGAGGGAAACTTGCTGCTGTGCTCATCATACCTTCCTCTTGGGGTTCCCAACGAGCTCTACATCAACCACGACCCATCAACACTTTTCTGGGCGCCGTGCATTGAGCCATCTAGCATTTTCTGGTGCCGTTGGCAGGGAGTCAAGGACATCTTCACAAGGGGAGTCCCTCATAACCAATCTCTTTACTTTGTTGTTTTTGTTTTGCTTAGTTTCTTTTTTCTTTGTTTGCTTATTTCTTTATCAAAAACACAAAAACAATTAGTTTTACTTGTTTGCTTTCTTATTTCAAAACCCAAAGAAATGACTACTCTTGAAAACACTAAGTTGTGTGACTTCACTAGCACCAACAACAATGATTTTATGAGCACACCTATTGCTCCACCTGTGGCTTAAAATACTTTCTTTGAGATAAAACCTGCTTTACTCAATCTTGTTATGAGAGAGCAATTTTCTGGTATTGGTAATGAAGATGCTGCTTCCCATCTAAATAACTTTGTTGAACTTTGTGAGATGCAAAAGCATAGGGATATAGATGGTGATATTATTAAGCTGAAATTGTTTCCTTTCTCTTTGAGAGGAAAAGCTAAAGAATGGTTGAATTCCTTAACTAGGAATAGTATTGATTCTTGGACTAAGTGCAAAGATGCTTTTATTGGAAAATACTATCCTCCTGCTAAGATTATATCCATGAGAAGTGAAATAATGAAGTTTAAACAACTTGGTAAGAGCATGTTGCTCAAGCCTAGGAAAGAATGAAATCTTTGGTAAAGAATTGTCCCACTCATGGACTGACTGCTTGGATGATCATCCAAACTTTTTATGCAGGATTGAACTATTCTTCAAGGAACCTATTGGATTCAGCTGCTGGAGGTACCTTTATGACCATCACTTTGGGTGCTGCAACAAAACTTTTGGACAATATGATGGTTAATTATTCTGAATGGCATACTGAGAGAGCGCCACAAGGTAAGAAGGTAAATTCTGTTGAGGAAACCTCCTCCTTGAGTGATAAAATTGATATTATTATGTCTATGCTTGTTAATAGGAAAGCCCATATTGATCCAAATAATGTTCCTTTAGCCTCTTTGGTTGCTCAAGAAGAGCAAGTTGATGTGAACTTCATAAGAAATAACAATTTTGGCAATAATGCTTATAGGAACAATTTTGGTAACAACAATTATAAGCCATATCCTCCCAACAATGGTAATGCTCATGGAAATTCTTACAACAATAATAAGAGTGCTCCCTCTGAACTTGAAGTTATGCTTAAAGAGTTTATTAGTAAACAAACTACTTTCAATAAAACTATTGAGGAAAAACTCTCTAATGCTGAAAAAATATAGCATCTTTGGCTGAAGCTCAATCTACTTTGAATAAAATGGTTGCTAAACCTGAAACTAATGATAATCCCTTTGCAGCTACTAATTCTATACAAGTAAGAATTGATGAAAATGTTAGACTATTAGCTGAATTACATGCTAAGTGGGAAAGAGAAGATGAAATTGCTAGAAACATTAGTGTTTATACTATTACCACCACTAGTGTTGAGGCTAGTAATAGTTCTACTACTTTAGATGATAAAGTTGATTTTGATCTTGATGGTTGCAATATATCTGAAGTTATTAAGTTCCTACAAAAGCTTGCTAAAAGTCCTAATGCTAGTGCTATGAACATGGCTTTTACAAAACACATTACTGATGCTCTCACAAGATTAAAGAAGAAAAGATGAAACATAAAGTTTCTATTCCTATAAAACAAGAAGATGGTTGGGAACCCATCATTAATATGAAAGTGAATGACTTTGATTTCAAAGCTTAGTGTGATCTTGATAGTAGTGTTTCTATTATGCCTAGAAGGATTTATGATATGCTTGATTTGCCTCCTCTTGAAGATTGTTATTTGAATGTCCCACTTGATGCTAATGCTAAAAAGAAACTCATGGGGAGTCTTAATGATGTTTTTATTATGGTTAACAATTCCTATGTTCCCGTTGATTTCTATGTTTTGGATGTTGAATACAATGCTTCTTGTCCTATTACTTTGCGAAGACCTTTTCTTAGAACTGTTGGTGCCATCTTTGATATGAAAGAAGGCACCATTAAATATCAACTCCCACTCAAGAAAGGTATAGAACACTTCCCTAAAAAGAGAGAAAAGATTTCTTTTTCTTCTCCTATGAAAACAAAATTTGGTCTTAATGCTTCTTCATTTGAGAACACTTGATTCTTTCTTTGCTTCTTATGCCTAACTTAAAGGCGTTAAACAAAAGTACTTGTTGGGAGATAACCCAAGAGTTTTAGATGAGTCTTGGAAGTTATTACCTCTGTAATAACCTCTCCTTATCCTTTTTATTTGCTTTTTGTGCCAAGAGTAACCTCTAATGAGAGTGAAGTAATGATTGGGAATGTTGCTGTCCCGAAACAGATTTTGTGCTTCACCGTAAAAATTCGTGAGAGAACTATGTATCTCGTATTGAGCTGTAATTTTTTGTGCTTCTGCCGCAGGTTTTTATATAACTTTCGTTAGTTCAACACCTTTTGATTTGAGCAACAGAAGGTCTCCTAAAAAATTCGTCTTTACCTGCTGGTCTGTTTTGACAGATTTCTGCCATTTTCTGCATTTGCTTCTTGTTAGTTCCTTCTTGAGTTATTTTGGGGAATTGAGATTTTTGAGGGAAGTGCTACAGTAGCTAGTGTTCTAATGGAAGTTTATTTGGTGTTAGAACTGAACCTTTAGACTTATTTATCTTAAGTGCACTAATGTTGCTAATGAGATTGTGTGAAGTTTTGTATGAAGGAAAAATTTCAGGTGTATGGAAGGAATGAGTAATGAGATGAAGGATGGACTAAAGCTCAAGCTTGGGGATGCCACACATGTCACCCCAAGAAATATCCAAGAAGTACAAGCATCAAAGCTTGGGGATGCCCAAGGCATCCCCTTCTTCATCAATAAAAATTCTAGGTTTCTTCCAAACGCTTCATTTTTATTGTTTCATGCACAGTCGTGTTTTTCTTGGAGCGTCTTCTTTTTCGTTTTCGTTTTGGTTTTTGTTTGGTTTGGTTTGCTTAGTTTGCTTAATAAATTGGTTGGACCCCCTCTTTCATACTTTGGTTTGCAAATAGTTTGGTTTGGTTTGGAAAAGAGTAGGAAAGTTCATGCTTATGTGGTAAAAAGAGCTCGTTTTTTACTCTGTCCTATGCTTTGTCATGCCATGCTTGATATTTTTTTCGCTTTATGCTTAGTATTCTTTGCTGTAGCATGACTTGTTATAAACAATTGAGATTGCTTAATGTGCCTTGGATGAATCATGCGTTGTTTTAGCATATTAAAGCATACTATAGTGGTATTCTCCTTTGATGCTTTATTTGGGTTGACTTGGCGCATGCTCACACCATGTTATGACTATCCAAAGTCACCATAGCCTTTATTATCCTTTAGTTTTCAACTTGTAGTATCACTTTATGCTTTGATCAATGATGTTTTGTCGCTCTACAGGATTATGGCCATTATTAAACTCTTAGTTTGTCGCTCCCAGTCTTTTGCTAGCCTCCACAACAAAGTATGAGTTCCACTCATGCATCCAACTCCCTAAACCAAGCTATTCCAAAGGGTCCACCATACCTACCTACTAGCTTATGCTATTCCAAGTACATTCATGCTTTTGTTTACCTTCCACTTGTTATGAGAAAACTAGTGATTAAAGCTCTCATGAACTTGATGGCACACTTTACTTTACTTGCCCTTAATAAACTTGAACCATTGTGTCTTCTATGTTGTATATGCTTGCACTTATTTGTCGGGAATTAGCAGAACCATGCTTTCATGAGGGACAAGCTAAATACTATTATGCTATGTTTTCTTTACGTGGAACAAACAAACGTCTTGCAAAGCATTGTTATTCATGAATCTTTTTGTTTGTGCCTTTTCATGTTGCATCATAGTTTCTTTGCTTATTGCTAGAACTTTGTCTTTCATGTTATGATTGAAGTACTATGATCCCAGCTTTGAATTTTTTGCAAATACTTTGATCAAGTCTTTGATGGTGCATGTCACCTCAAAAATTATTCTTTCTTTTTATCACTTACCTACTCGAGGAAGAGCAGGAGTTAAGCTTGGGGATGTTGATACATTGCAAATGTATCTATAATTTTTGATGTTCCATGCTTGGTTTTATCCACTTTCTTGTGTTTTGTTCCAACTTTGGAGTACTTTTCATATGATTTCTTGGACTAACCTATTAACAAGAGCCACAGTGCCAGCTGCCTGTTTTCTGCTGTTTTTGGTTCTAGGAAAGTCAGAAAATGAATATTCTCGGAATTGGACGGGACAAAAGCCAAAGTACCTATTTTTCCGGAAGTGATCAAGTGCCAGAATACGAGACGGAGAAGGGCCAGGGATCCACCACAACACCTGGCCGCGCGACCAAGCCTGGCCTACGCCAGGGGGTGGTGTGGCCGCTCCCGGCACCCCCTCGGCCTCTCCTTCCGCCTATATATTGCCCTCGGGACGAAAACCCTAAGTACCTAATCAAAAATCCACGAAAGATTCTATAGCCGCCGTCATCTCCATCCCTAGATCGGGAGGGATCTGAAGCTCTTCCCGGCACCCTGCTGGAGAGGGGAATTCACCCTGGAGGCCTTCTTCATCACCACGCAAGCCTCCGATGTGATGCGTGAGTAGTTCATCCTTGGACTACGGATCCATGTAGTAGCTAGATGGCTGGTTTCTCCTCCTTTGTGCTTTCATGTTTAGATCTTGTGAGCTCCGTTCATGATCAAGATCATCTATTTGTAATTCATAGATGTTGTGTTTGCGGGGATCCGATGGATATTGAGATGCTATTTCAGATTGATTATTGATTCTATCATGTCTTTGTTATTTGAGATCTTGCATGCTTTCCGTTGTTAGTAGCTATCTTGGCCAAGTAGATGCTAGCAACTCCAAGAGTTAGTATTTATGCTCGATAGTGGGTTCATGGCTCTGGTAATCTGGGGAAGTGACATAAATCTCTAAGGTACTAGATGTGTTGTTGCTACTAGGGAGAAAACAACAATCCTTTGTTCATAGAACAATCGTATTGTTTACTTTACACGCAGTTTGTAAAGCAATAATTTGTTGCTTGCAACTTAATACTGGAGGGGGTTCGGATGATAACCTGAAGGTGGATTATTAGTCATAGATGCAGTTGGATGGCGGTCTATGTATAATGTTGTAATGCCCAATCAAGTCTCAGAGGAGTCAAGATGATTAGTATATGCATGTATTGCTTTCTTGGTGTTTGTCAATTGCCCCGCTGTAATTTGTTTACCCAGCATGTTATCTATCTAAGGAGAGCCACCTCTAGTGAACTATGGATCCTGGTCCTTTTTCTTTACATACAATCTACAATCTTTTACTGTTTTGTGTTTACTTTCTGCAAACTTTTACTTCTTTCCATTCGATACGTTTAATCCTTTGTTTTCCGCAAAACACGGTGAGATTGACAACCTCATCGCAAGTTGGGGACAAAGTTCTGTGGTTGTGTTGTGCAGGTCTCCACGTTGCTACTAGCACCGGTAGTGCGCCCTACCAAACCTCAGCTAGTAACACCTTTGGGGTGTTTCCTTGCTCCTACTGGTTCGATTAAACCTTGGTTTCATAACTGAGGGAAACTTGCTGCTATGCTCATCATACCTTCCTCTTGGGGTTCCCAACGAGCTCTACATCAACCACGAGCCATCAACACTTTTCTGGGCGCCGTGCATTGAGCCATCAAGAGGCAAAAGTAATCTTCTCTCTCTTCTTAGGGAAGTGTTCTATACCTTTCTTGAGTGGGAGTTGATATTTAATGGTGCCTTCTTTCATATCAATAATGGCACCAACAGTTCTAAGAAAAGGTCTTCCCAAAGTAATAGGACAAGAAGCATTGCATTCAACATCCAAAACATAGAAATCAACAAGTACATAGGCATTGTTAACCATAATAAGAACATCATTAAAACTCCCCATGAGTTTCTTTTTAGCATTATCATCAAGTGGGACATTCAAATAACAATCTTCCAATGATGGCAAATCAAGCATATCATAAATCCTTCTAGGCATAATAGAAACACTACTATCAAGATCACATAAAGCTTTGAAATCAAAATCATTCACTTTCATATTAATGATGGGTTCCCAACCATCTTCTAATTTCATAGGAATGGAAACTTTATGTTTCATCTTTTCTTCTTTAATTTTTATGAGAGCATCAATAATGTGTTTTGTAAAGGCCATATTCATAGCACTAGCATTAGGACTTTTAGCAAGCTTTTGTAGGAACATAATAACTTCAGAGACGTTGCAACCATTAAGATCAAAATCGTATTTATCATCTAAAGTAGTAGAGCTATTGTTTCCCATATTTTGAAGAATTTCAGCATTTTTATTAGAAAATGTTCCATTGGGTTTACTAGCTTCAACATTAGTGGTAGTGATAGTATAAATACTAATATTTCTAGAAATTTCATCTTCTCTTTCCCACTTAGCATGCAATTCAGCTAATAGTCTAACATTTTCATCAATTCTAACTTGTATGGCATTAGTAGCTGCAAAGGGATTCTCAATAGTTTCAGGTTTAACAGCCATTTAATTAATCAAAGAGGATTGTGCTTTAGACAAACATGATATATTTCTTTCGGCATTAGAAAGTTTTAATTGTAAACTAGGAATTTCCCTATTGAAACTCTCAAGTTGATGACTAATATTTTTCAAAATGGTAGATTGTTCCTCCATAGTTTTAGTAAATAATTTATTTTGTTCATATTGCATTTGCATGAAGTTTTTAGTGGATCTTTCAACTTCTAAAATTCTTCCTTCACTAGGTATTCCAGGTTTGCCATGATAGCCATAAGTATATTTAGAAGGGTAAGGCCTATAATTGTTATTACCATAAGCATTGTTACCAAAATTATTATTTCTTATAAAGTTCACATCAACTTGCTCTTCTTGAGCAACCAAAGAGGCTAAGGGAACATGATTTGGATCAATATGAGCTTTCCCATTAACAAGCATATACATAATAACATCAATTTTTATCACTCAAGGAGGAGGTTTCTTCAACAGAATTTACCTTCTTACCTTGTGGAGCTCTATTAGTGTGCCATTTAGAATAGTTAACCATCATATTATCCAGAAGCTTTGTTGCAGCACCCAAAGTAATGGTCATAAAGGTACCTCTAGCAGCAAAATCCAGTAGATTTCTTCAAGAATAATTCAATCATGCATAAAAAGTTTGGATAATCATCCAAGCAGCCAGTCCATGAATGGAGCAATTCTTTACCAAAGATTTCATTATTTCCCAAGCTTGAGCAACATTTTCATTATCAGATTGTTTAAACTTCATTGTTTCACTTCTCATAGATATAATCTTAGCAGGAGGATAGTATCTTCCAATGAAAACATCTTTGCATTTAGTCCAAGAATCAATACTATTTCTAGTAAGGGATTGCAACCATTCTTTAGCTTTTCCTCTCAAAGAGAAAGGAAACAATTTAAGATTAATAATACCTCCATCTATATCCCTATGCTTTTGCATCTCACAAAGTTCAACAAAGTTATTTTGATGAGCAGTAGCATCTTCAGTACCAATACCAGAAAATTGATCCCTCATAACAAGATTGAGTAAAGCAGGTTCAATTTCAAAGAAAGTAGCTTCAGGAATAGGTGGAGCAATTGGTGTGCACATGAAATCATTGTTGTTGGTGCTAGTGAGGTCACACAACTTAGTGTTTTCAAGAGTAGTCATTTTTATGTTTTTAATAAAGAAAGCAAACTAGTACAACTAATTTTGTGTGTGTTTTTAATAAAGAAACAAGTAAACAAAATAGAAATAAACTAAGCAAAACGAAAACAACAAAGTAAAGAGATTTGTTATGAGGGACTCCCCTTGTGAAGATGTCCTTCACTCCCCGGCAACGGCGCCAAAAAAATAGCTTGATGGACCAAAATATATCGAGCTCATTGGGGAACCCCAAGAGGAAGGTATGACGAGCACAGCAACAAGTTTTCCCTCAGTTATGAAACCAAGGTTATCGAACCAGTAGGAGCAAGGAAACACCTCCAAGGTGTCGTTTCCAACTTGGAATCCTGCACAACACAACCACAGAACTTTGCCCCCAACTTATAGTGAGGTTGTCAATCTCACCGGTTTTGCTAAAAACAAAGGATTAAACGTATTGTGTGGAAGATAGTAATAGCTTGCAGAAAGTAAACAGAAAATAGTAAATAGTTGTATATTGATGGTAAAAGAAAGGACCGGGGTCCATAGTTCACTAGTGATGATTCTCCTTAAGATAGATGACATGTTGGGTGAACAAATTACAGCGGGGCAATTGACAAACATCGAGAAAGCACACATGCATATACTAATCATCTTGACTCCTATGAGATTTGATTGGGCATTACAAAATTATACATAGACCGTAATCCAACTGCATCTATGACTAATAATCCACCTTCAGGTTATCATCCAAACCCCCTCTAGTATTAAGTTGCAAGCAATAGATAATTGCATTAAGCATTGCGTGTAAAGTAAACAATACGATTGTTTTATGAACAAAGGATTGCTGTTTTCTCCCTAGTAGCAATGGCACGTCTAGTACCTTAGAGATTTATGTCACTTCCCCAGATTACTAGAGGCATGAACCCACTACCGAGCATAAATAATCCTTCTTAGAGTTGCTAGCATCTACTCGGCCAAGATAGCTACTAACAACAGAGAGCATGCAAGATCACAAATAACAAAGACATGATAGAATCAATAATCAATCTGAAATAGCATCTCAATATCCATCGGATCCCCGCAAACACAACATGTAGGTTTAAAAATACATGATCTTGATCATGAACGGAGCTCACAAGATCTAAACATGATAGCACAAAGGAGAAGAACCAACCATCTAGCTACTACATGGACCCGTAGTCCAAGGATGAACTACTCACGCATCACACCGGAGGCTTGCATGGTGATGAAGTGGGCCTCCAGGGTGAATTCTCCCCTCTGGCAGGGTGCCGGGAAGAGCTTCAGATCCCTCCCGATCTAGGGATGGAGATGACGGTGGCTACAAACTCTTTCGTGGAATTTTGATCGGGTACTTAAGGTTTCTGTATCAGAGGCAATATATAGGAGAAAGGGGAGGCCAAGGGGGTGCCCTAGGCAGCCACACCACCCCATGGTGTGGGCCAGGCCTGGCCTCACGGCCAGGTGGTGTGGCCGGCCTCTAGCCCCTCTCCGTCTCGTCTTCTGGCTCCGTGTCCCCCTCGGTGAAATATTGACTTTGGCTTTTGTCCTGTCCAATTCCGAGAATATTCATTTTCTGACTTTCCTAGAGCCAAAAACAGTAGAAAACAGGCAGCTGGCACTGTGGCATATTGTTAATAGGTTAGTCCAAGAAAGTTTATAAAAATTGCTGCAAAGTGTGGACAAAACATAGGAAAGTAGATATAAAACAAGCATGGAACATCAAAAATTATAGATACGTTAGCAATGTATCAGACCTTCGGGAGTTTTAGAATTCCATTTGTGTTTTTACCGGACCAATAGCTTGCGTCTTTTTGTTGTTGTCGATGATGGAGAGAGAGGGCCTAGGGCGTTCGGTTTCACCTGTAGCTATGCAAAACATCTGATGGAAATAAAAGATAGAAATAAAGTATGCGTGTACTTGTTAGAGCAAGATAAATTATATGTGGGCAGTGCATCCATAATTGCTATCGCCTACGCAACTGCTTATTGCAATAACCTACTATTCTCATCCATAGAAGAAAGAGAACTACTGACATGCATAGTGATGTCACCGTTAATCACAATCAAATCCCTCACATACAGCCGTACTACCCCTTCTGTCACTGGGGTACCCAACCTGCAGATCAGTCATCACTCATACTCCCTATACCTGGCTCAACCCCCTGGGTCTTGGGTACCTGACAAGTCCTTACATTGAGGCAAGAGAGGATACAATAATCATCATGTCATACAAACTAATACACAATCTCATCTATGATAAATAACATGCACAATTGCTACATGGCTAGGCCGAAGCCCTTAGCCCAAGGAGAATTACTCACACATAGAGATGAGATCAACAATCACAAACATTATAATGAAAATCATAAGATTGATAACAATAGTCTTACAATGACGCTAATTGGAGAAGAGATCTACTATTACAAGTGGTGGCATATGGTTATGGAGATGGAGAAAGGTTTAGAGATCTGAGGCAGCTTTTTGGCGAGGTCTGGCTTCTTCATGGTGGAGCGAGAGATGTTTTCTCGTCGCCTGAGGCTTCTTTATATAGGGGTCCCTTCACGAAAGTTGTTCCGTTTGACCTAACAGTGGCGGCGCCAACTATACGACCAGAGCTAAACGATCGGAATTTTCGCTCCGACCGTATAGTTGGTCGTTAAAGCGCCTGCCTCCGTTGTACGGCTCCTGGTTTCTTCTGGTTGTTGGAAATCTTGTATCTTTGACTTTAATGTAGTGATTCCCTCCTTTAAACGACATTATCTACGCAGGAAAAATATAAAAGAAAGGATTGCATACCCCTCTAAATATTAGCATTAGTGGCAGGGTTTAGAGAGATGTTTCATCAAGAATATGATTAATATCCAATTTAAATGTGGATGTAGAGGGCTATATTTCAGAGCCATCACCACCCTGTGTGGTCGCACTGCCGCCATGTCCGTTTTGGTAACATGTGTGCCCCATGTGTGGTTTTGGTAATTAATGAGAATCTTTATGGACTTATGTTTGCATTGAGTTTTACTTGTAGGATTTGTCCATAGGCAATGCTTGAACCATACGTTGGCTTCAAGGTTGGAAGAAGAAGAAAGTGAAGAAGATCAAGTGTTGATCAAGGTTTCAAGGAATGATCTGGAGATTGGTCAAGTAGAAGTTGAGCCTATGACAAGTGTGTCTTGAATAATAAGATGATCTCAAGTGTAGCTTGCCATCCTTATGGTGATCATGGATATGTGAATATATGCCTAAAATAGAGGCTCTTCCATACGGGAGTATGGGGGAGAAAATTCCAAGTCTTCACCAAGCTAGCGCAATCAAGAAAGGTGTTCCATCTTGAGGTCTAGAGGATCGTCATCATCAACATCAAGTGGAATATACACAAGGCAATTGTTTGATCTTGATAGGGTTTCTTTCTTACCGGTCTCGTTGTGTTAGTTGGCGAGACCGGTTTATAGTATAGATAACCGTACTATCAAGAGGGGCTCTCGAGTGAGTAACTTGATCATATCCCTCAGTGAGAGCTCAAACCTTTGCATATTTGGCATCATCTTTCTTGGTTCTTATTTGCGTCTTACTCATGTGAGTATTTAGATGTGTGTTAATCTCCATGGCAAGCTCAAGTTCATCGAAAACGAATTTCATATGCATTCTCTATTGCGTTTTCGATGTTGGAGGTTTTATCGGTTCGTCTTTTTGGGAGAGGTCAAACCTTTAGTAATTTGGTTATATCCTACCTTGTTGGACTATGATGTTTCTCTGAATGATCTTGTAGATCTCATTGTCCTATTTAAAACGATCCCAAGGTCATCAAAAACGGAGTCCGGATGCAAAAGTTATGATTGTTTTAGTTTTGTTGTTTCTGCCAGTTTTCAGGGGGCGGATTATCCGGCCATGGGGGCGGATTATCCAGCCCAATTTTCGGAAAACGGCTAAGGACTTTGAGGCGTGGCTCCCTGTAACAGGGGCGGATTATCCGGGCCTCCAGGGGCGGATTATCCGGCCCAAATATCCGCCCCCTATACAGAGGGTCACACCACGAAGTGCTTAGCCATATTTTGGCCCGGGAACCCGGAATATCTGGGGGAGGGGCGGATTATCTGGCCTGGGAGGTCCCAAATGGTCATATTTCGTTGGGTAGGGGTATAAATAGACCCCTTCTTCCTCCTTAGGCTGGTTGCTTGCATTCTCTCTGTCCTCCACTGTTTTGACCTTCAAGAGCTTGCAAATTCTCTCAATCCCTCCCATATTTCTTGAATCTTTTTGGGGGATTTGAAAGGGGGATCTAGATCTACAACTCCACCAATCCATCTCTCCTCTATGTGAGGGGAACATATTGGGATCTAGATCTTAGGGTTTCTTTTGTGGATTTCCTCTTGTGTTCTTCTTCTCTTATTCTCCCACTAGATTTTGTAGCTTTGGTGGAATTTGGGAAAGAAGGACTTGAGCACCTTTTGTGTTCTTTCCATTGCATTTTGTGCATCGGTTTGAGTTCTTGGTGAGGATTCGATTGGGTGAAAGGTGAGAAGCTTTTTACTCTTGGGTTCTTGGAACCCTAGACGGTTTAGTTGTTTTGCAGGTTTGTGGATTACTTGGGGCCTCCAATTAAGTTGTGGAGCTTTCCCCGAGCTTGTTTGTTGGAAGCCTCCAATTGAGTTGTGGAGAAGTGCCCCAATCTTTGTGAGAGGTTACGGATTGCCACCGACAAGTGTCGATCATGAAGAAGTGAACCAGGCCTCTTGTGGCGAGGTTTACAGGAGAATAGGGTGAGGCCTTTTGTGGCGTGGTGGTCTTAGTACTACCCACCCCTCTCCAACGAAACGTACTCCCTTTATGGGAGGAACTTGGTAATAAATCATCGTCTCCACGTGCCTCGGTTATCTCTATACCCGAGCTATTTACTTATGCACTTTACTTTGTGATAGCCTTCATGCTTGAAGCCTTATATCTAGCTATCACATAGTTGCTTGTTTTGCTTAGCATAAGTTGTTGGTGCACATAGGTGAACCGTAGTTTATATAGGATTTGTGCTTGACAAAGTAAACGCTAGTTTTATTCCGCCTTTGTTAAGCCCATATCGTAAAAGTTTTAAACCGCCTATTCACCCCCCTCTAGGCAGCATCTGTATCCTTTTCAATTGGTATCAGAGCCTGGTATCTCTTGTGGGCTTCACCGCCTTGAGAGTATAGATGTTGGCTAGGGGATTAGTGCACGATGACATTTTCATATTCGATGGCACATGTTATGAGATTTGGAAAATTTGTATGCTTAATCATTTTCGAGCCATGGACCCAAATTTGGAGAGAATCGTAGATATAGGTTTTTCTCCTCCAATGGATTTCCTTAATCTATCTTGTGAGGATGAGAAAAACTTATATCTCGATGCTCAAGCTTCTAATGTTCTTGTTAATGCTTTGAGCCATGTAGTTACTTCTTCAGTCATACCTTTTTGGAGCGCTCATGAGTTATGGACAAAACTTCAAGATAAATATGTTGTGTCCAATATTTTTGAGGATGATTGTGTTGCTTCCACTTCCGGTCGAGATGAGTTCTCATCTTCTACTACTTCACCAACATGTGATTTTTCACAAGGTAATGATATGGTAAGTGGTGATAGAAATTGCAATATGGATAGTGTTCTTACTATTTGTAATCCCTCCTCTCTATCTAGTTGCAATGATCTATCTTTGGACTTTAACACTTCTAGCACTACAAACTCCTTACATGCTTGTGTTGATAGTCCTTGCATATCATGTGTAAGTTGTTTGAGTAAATCTCATGATGATATGCTTGATATTCCTTGTTTCCATGATATAAATGCTTTTGTTTCCTCTAGTTGTTGTGTTTCTAACAATGTAGAGGAACCTAAAAATTCTACGGGTCAAGACAACATCTTGAATGAAGCCTCAAGTAATTCTTCATTATCATCATCTCACGGTCCCCATCTATGCCTTATGGCTAGGGATTCAAAGGTATCTCCTACTTTGGAACCCAATACCTCTTGTGATGATGAGGATGAGTATAATGAGGAAGAAGAGATTGATGTTGATTTGTTACATGAAAAGGGTGAGATTGTTTATCATGCTCTTGTTAAGAATAATATTGCTTGCTCTAACTTTGTTGAAATCTTGGGTTTTGCTATTGAGAGCAAATAACGTATTGATAAGTTAGAATCTCAAGTTGAGGAGCATGAGAACACAATTGACAAAATGAGTATCCTTGAGCGTGAGTACGCTAATGATATTGCAAATCTAAATGAAGCTCTTGAAGAAGCACAAGCAACCAAATAATATCTTGAGGAGACATTTACTCTAGAAGTGTCTAAAGTAAAGGAAACCCGTGATAAAGCTCTTGAGGTGGCAATTGATCTCAAAAGAAAATATAATGAGATTTCCAAGTTATCTTCTACTATTGCTCATTATAATGATTCTTGTGCTACTAACTCTACTTCTTTTGAAGCATCTATTTTGAAGGATAATGTTGAGCTAAAGGCTCAACTTGCTTTGCTAACTAGCAATTATGGGAAATTGGAAGAAAGTCATGTTATGCTATCAAGCTCTCATGGGGATCTTCTAGCCTCCCATGATAGGCTAAAGTTAGCTCATGAGGCTATTGTGTCAAAGGTAACATCTAATGATCCTCATGTGGACATTAGCACTACATCCACTACAAATGTCATACTGCCATGTGCTAGTCCTCGTAATTCATCATCTCACATTACTGCTACATCTTGTAATGAATTACATTCCTTGCCTTGTTGCTCTAACAATGAAGCTTCTACTTCCTCTAGTATTTGTGTTTATACTAACCATGTAGAGGAAATCAAAGAGCTCAAGGCACAAGTCTCATCTTTGAAGAGGGACTTGAAAAAGTGTCAGGAAGGGAGGGCCACACTCAACAAGATCTTGAGTGTGCAAAAATTCCCCAATGATAAGAGTGGGCTTGGATTCAAATCCAATATCAAGAACAAGTCCACTAACAATAATAAGTTTAAGAGAGACAAGAAGAAGAGACAAGAACATGTCAAGAATTTGGCCAAGATTGTTTGCTTCAAGTGAAAAATTGAAGGGCACTATGTTAGATCTTGCCCATTGAAGAATAAGACTCTTAGTGAGAAGCAAAAAGGGAAGAGGCCTCAAGTTCAAGGTCATGGTGTACCTCAAGTTGAAGAAAGGCCACTTCACAAAAAGAATCAAGATAATACTCCCATGGTGGATAAATCAAGTGTGAAGAAATGGAAGAAAAGAACTTGCTACATATGTCGTGAGAAAGGTCACCTCTCTTCTTCATGCACTATTGGTAACTCCTCATCCAACCCTATAATTATTGATGATGTTTATTCTCTTCGTAAGGATGAGGTTGGAAATGTGTTTGCCAAATATGTTGGTGCCCAATATGGTGTCAAGAAAAGAACCATTTGGGTTGCCAAGCCTATTGTAACTAACTTCTTAGGACCCAACTTGGTTGGGGACCAACAAGATAAAACTTGATCAATAGGTGTTGGTGGAGGGCATTGGAGACTTGGATAAATCATGAAGAATTAAGGGAACTTCATCAATTATATTGTATCAAGCCAAGTGATTTATATTATCTTATCTCTATCATATATCCATTGTTCCTCTTTGCGGTAACATGTTCTCAACTCATTTACATTTAAAGTTACTCGCCCCTTGTGCATGTGTTGGTTTGTACCTTGCATGTGTTTTTATATGTTGTGCATAACCACTTACTTATCTTGAGTTATCAAGTTTATTTTTGTATGTTGGCTTGCACACCATGTACTTGTTTTTTTGTGTTGAGCCTTTATTGAATCTACATGTTATCTCATTTTTGGTTATTTCTTTGACTTGAAATCGTTTAGTGCTCTATTTGATGTCGGTAGAGATGATGATCCCATGTGGGTGCATTTTGTATTCAAATGAAAAATCTTAAATAATGCACTAATCATGGGGGAGTTTTCCTATATTGTGTAGAACACTCCTTTTATGCTTCTTCACAACATGTTTTGCTCCATATCATTTTTTTATGTCTTTGGAAGATAAATATTCCTTTGGTACTTTGTGTCATCTTGAAAAGTGTTGAGAGTTTCGTGTGGTTTTTTTTAACTTTCTCTTTTTGGAAGTTGGGTTTATCTCATTCCTTGCTAACTTTTTTGACATTTTAGAATGAGATAAATCCTTGAGCATTTGTGTTTTTGTCTATCTCTTTCTCTTTGTTTTTTGCCTAGTTCATTTGTTGAACATGTGGTCTTTCATGAGTTGATTTGGTTATTTGATATAATTTGAACAACCTTTTATCGTGTCACACTTTGGTGTTTCTTCTTGGTTTACTTGGTATTTTGTTCAAATTGTATCTCCTTTGGTTCTTGAAAGTAGTGTGCATGCATATTTAATAAATGTATATATTATGGCGTGCTTGCTTTACTTGATCCAATATATAGGGGAAACTCCACAAAATCCTAATTGGCTAAGATGTGCATGAAATTCAATTCATATCAATATGCACATATTTATGTGGAGTCTCTCCTATGTATTGTAGTTGCTCTAACTACGTTGGACCCAATAAGTTTGGGGACCATATTGTACTTGAATTTTGTTTTAGGTACCTTCGAGGTGCATTGGATGCTTGTCTCTTTCATAAGGAATACGTGATGACTCAATGATAATTAGAGACAAGAAAGGATGATCAACAAACTCCTATCTACTTCATCACACCAATGATATCTCGGTAACAAGTATCTCTTACTCATGCGTACATATCGTCTTCCAACCTATGGTAGGTTGCATATTGGCATGATTTTTTTTGTATTTGTAGTTGTTGTGGTTCTTTCTTTGGCCTTAAATAACGCTCTCTATTGCATATGTGAGTAAGTTGAGATGAGTGCATATAATTGGGATTATAAAAAATCATGCTCATGATTCACCAATCCCAAATATATCAATCTAGCAATTATATTGCCTATTGTTTCCTCAAAGTACTCTCATGTGCAATATTTATGAATTTGCAAAGTTGATCCTTTCTTTGTGATACTTGATTCCTCTCGCAATACATTCCAACTATCACTACTTCCCTTACTGGTAGTTGTGATGTATTTGATATGTTTGTGGTTGAAGTTCATGAATATACAATAAGATAAAATTGAACCTTTTGGCCATGCTATCAAGCAAAGATCTTAGTGGTGTATTGTCATGACTTCATTTTGGATATCTTGCTCTATTTATTTTAGTATCTATTTTGTGTGTACATGTTTCTTTGTCGATCAATATCTTTGTGAGATTGTCTACTTAGAAACTTATACACATGAGAGATGTTACTTCTCCATTTTTGACATCTTCTTTGTTTCGTGTGTGTTGTATGGTCATACTAACCAATATCATTCACTGGAGACTATGTTGATGCTCAATGATCATCCTTGCATTAGTCTTATACTATGCTTTGTCATGCCTCTCACACATCCTTGTGGTTGAGCCTGCTATTATGTTGTCTCTTACTCGTTGCTCAACCATTTGTTTATTGCAAGTTTTATGCCTTGGTATTTGCTCTTTTGTACATAGTTGGGTTTAAATAATATCGAGGGAGTGAGGATGCCATGTTTGTCCATATTGTATTCAAATGCAAAAAAAATTGCACAAACCTTGGGGAGCCTCGTCATATTATATAGAACACTCTCTTTTCAATCTTATCATAATATCTATCTTTCATTTGGTATGTTCTTTTTGTCAAGTGGTTCTTTGGATCTTTTGATTGCTTGCTTCTTCACCTTGTTAATTTTTTTTGCAATCTTTTGATCCTCAATATTGTTTAACCTCCTCCTAAGTATTCGTCATTGGATACGTGTATTTTATTCCACTCACACTATGAGAAATGTACACATTTTGGAGGAATTATCACTCTATTGGCCGTGTAGAGCTTTTCACCCATTTTGGCAATCGATGCCAATGGGCGAGAAGTTTTGGAGGGTTTAAGGGAAGTTGGTTTCATGCTTTGAGTTTGTTCTTAATCATTTGCCTCTCATGCTCTTGCATCTGTGATGTTGCTTTGCATGTTGAATATATGCATTTGCCTCTCATGCTCTTGCATCTTTGTTGTTGCTTTGCATGTTAAATATATAGATATAAACCCTCTCAAAGGGATTGTGATACGTCCATTTTGCATAACTATTCTATGTCTTAATTCACTATTATTCATTGATATATTTCGTATTGAGAGGTGATACTTATGCTATTTCATCTATTTTTGCATGGTTGATGACTTATGGAGCATGGACCGCTGCAGTCAGGATTCTGATGGAAAAGGTGTTGTTTGGAGGCAAAATTCGCGAAGATCAGAAAATCCCAGAAAATATACGGAAAATCCTATTTTTCCAGAAGACTCACGATGCCAGAAGATGGAGTGGAGGTTGGCCACAGGGGGCCCACACCACCCCATGACGCAGGCATGCCTAGGCCGCGCCAGGGAGTGGTGTGGCCGCCCTGGCTCACTCCAGCCTCTCCCCTCTGGCGTATATAAACCTCCTGAAACCCTAAGACTCAGGGAGCGACCACAAAAAGATTCCGCCGCCTCTGCGGGGCGGAAAACATCGAGAGAGAAAGATCTCTCCGGCAAACAGATTTCTGCCGGGGGAATTCCTTCCCGGAGAGGGAATATCGTCTCCATCAACACCACCATCAAGCTGGACTTCATCGGGATCATCATCATCATCACCACCATCATCACCATAAGCACCCTCATCACCATCTCCATATTGTTGTAACAATTGTGTTGAATCTTGCATAGTTCATAGGGGAAACTTTCCCGGTGTTGATTACTCTTTGTAGTTGATGCTATTGAGTGAACTATTGAATTATTGTTTATGTTCAGATTGTTATACATCAGTATTCCATCTCTGATCATGATCCATATGATGTCTTGTGAGTAGTTCGTTTTGTTCTTGAGGACATGGGAGAAGTCTTGTTGTCAGTAGTGGAGTTGCGTTGAGAAAGATTCAATAGATTGTTATTTAAGTTGTGGTGTACTTCTTCTAGTGGTGTCATGTGAACGCCGACTACATGACACTTCACCTATATGGGCCTAGGGGAATGCATTGTGTATTTGGTTACTAATCGTAGGGGTTGCCGGAGTGACAGAAACCTGAACCCTCGTTAGGAAACCATTGCACAAGGGACGTAAGGGTCTTAGAATTTAAAGGTGTGGTTAGGTTTCTACCTTAATTACTTTCTTGTACTTACGGATGTTTGCAAGGAGTATAATCACAAGTATGTATTTAGTCTTGGATGGGGCGGTACATTAGCACAGGTTCACCCACACAACACTTAGCAAGCTAGAGAAGATTAATCGACTATATGAAGCGAAAGCACTTGACAGTCTTCCCATGTGTCCTCGAGAACGTTTGGTCATCTATAGAAATACAACCGGCTTGTCCTTTGCTACATAAAGGATTGGGCCACTTGCTGCATTTATTCCTACTGTCTTTTATTTACTCGTACTTTGTTTTCTTGCTTTATCGAAAACCCCTAAAAATCCGTTTGCTAAGTATTTGCAGAGAATTCCTGATCCATACCACTAGCCAGCACCTTCTGCTCCTCGTTGGGTTCGACACTCTTACTTATCGAAAATACTGCGATACACCCCCTATACTTGTGGGTCATCAGATTGTCATGCTCTTGCATCTGTGTTGTTGCTTCGCATGTTGAATATATGCATTTGCCTCTCATGCACTTGCATCTTTGTTGTTTCTTTGCATGTTGAATATATAGATATAAACCCTCTCAAAGGGATTGTCTTCAATTACCAAAATGGGGGAGATTGAAAGAACATGTGTGCCCCATGTGTGGTTTTGGTAATTAATGACAATCTTTATGGACTTATGTTTGCATTGAGTTTTACTTGTAGGATTTGTCCATAGGCAATGCTTGAACCATATGTTGGCTTCAAGGTTGGAAGAATAACAAAGTGAAGAAGATCAAGTGTTGATCAAGGTTTCAAGGAATGATCCGGAGATTGGTCAAGTAGAAGTTGAGCCTATGACAAGTGTGTCTTGAATAATAAGATGATCTCAAGTGTAGCTTGCCATCCTTATGGTGATGATGAATATGTGAATATATGCCTAAAAGAGAGGCTCTTCCATAGTGGAGTATGGGGGAGCAAATTCCAAGTCTTCACCAAGCTAGCGCAATCAAGAAAGGTGTTCCATCTTGAGGTCTAGAGGATCGTCATCATCAACATCAAGTGGAATATACACAAGGCAATTGTTTGATCTTGATAGGGTTTCTTTCTTACCGGTCTCGTGGTGTTAGTTGGCGAGACCGGTTTATAGGATAGATAACCGTACTATCAAGAGGGGCTCTCGAGTGAGTAACTTGATCATATCCCTCAGTGAGAGCTCAAACCTTTGCATACTTGGCATCATATTTCTTGGTTCTTATTTGGGTCTTACTCATGTGAGTATTTAGATGTTGTGTTAATCTCCATGACAAGCTCAAGTTCACCGAAAACGAATTTCATATGCATTCTCTATTGCGTTTTCGATGTTGGAGGTTTTATCGGTTCGTCTTTTTGGGAGAGGTCAAACCTTTCGTCATTATGTTATATCCTACCTTGCTGGACTATGATGTTTCTCTGGATGGTCTTGTAGATCTCATTGTCCTATTTAAAACGATCCCAAGATCATCAAAAACGGAGTCCGGATGCAAAAGTTATGATTGTTTCAGTTTTGTTGTTTCTGCCAGTTTTCAGGGGGCGGATTATCCGGCCATGGGGGCGGATTATCCGGCCCAATTTTTGGAAAACGCCTAAGGACTTTGAGGCGTGGTCCCTGTAACAGAGGCGGATTATCCGGGCCTCCGGGGGCGGATTATCCGGCCCAAATATCCGCCCCCTATACAGAGGGTCGCACCACGAAGTCCTTAGCCATATTTTGGCCCGGGAAACCCGGAATATCCGGGAGAGAGGCGGATTATCCGGCCTGGGAGGTCCCAAACGGTCATATTTCGTTGGGTAGGGGTATAAATAGACCCCTTCTTCGTCTCCGCGTGCCTCGGTTATCTCTGTACCCGAGCTATTTACTTATGCACTTTACTTTGTGATAGCCTTCGTGCTTGAAGCCTTATATCTAGCTATCACATAGTTGCTTGTTTTTCTTAGCATAAGTTGTTGGTGCACATAGGTGAACCATAGTTTATATAGGATTTGTGCTTGACAAAGTAAACGCTAGTTTTATTCCGCCTTTGTTAAGCCCATATCGTAAAAGTTTTAAACCGCCTATTCACCCCCCTCTAGGCGGCATCTGTATCCTTTTCACATGTGTGGTCGCGCTACCGCCATGTCCCTCTGCTTCAATGTAAACCCTAGGCCACCATGCCCCACTGCCATCCGCCTTTAGTGGGACGGGCACCACCACCACCACCAGCGACGGTGGCAGCGGCTAGGCGGGAACTTGGGGGAGTTGGAAGGCGGCATCGGGGGACCTTCGGGATCGCCCAGCAGGACCGAGCCTGGAGGTTTAGATACGTTTTTTCCTAGAAACATCTACAAATATGTATCGAATCTTTAAAATTGGGGGACAATTTCACTTCCTGGCCTCTACACCAAATCAGGATGCACACAACCTTTTAAGCATGAGTACCATGATTTTTTAAACTGGGTAAATACCAAGCATGATCTTCAGGATAAATTGCATGAGTACGAGGAGAGCCTGGTCCTCACGTATCAATAGGAACCTTAATTCGTTGTTGCACTGCAGGCATTCCAAGAGACAACGCACCTGCAGCACGTTGTTGCGCTGCAGGCATTCCAAGAGACAACGCACCTGCAGCACGTTGTTGCGCTGCAGGGATTCCAGCCAGAGGATCTACTTCCACAACCCCGGTCGGGATCAATGAACCAGAGGTCATCATCATACACCATATGTGTACGAAACCTCGAGGATCCGCCATTTGTGGATCTTAGATGTCATGAGCTAGAGCTGCTGCACGATGAAGATGGAGCAAGGGGTGACCTGCGAGGAGCTTCACGATCTTGAGTTGGCTACGAGTACGACTACTTCAACCACGTTCCTCTCGGAACATTAACTGCTTTCAGACTACAAGGATATGTTTTCAAAACTTCAGCCGTTACAATATTACCCCTAGATAGATCCTGCGTGTCAGGGAGTTTCAACGTAGGGATTTTTTTTGTTTTCTGCCATGGAAACCCTTCATAACCATCTTCTCCTGCAGTGCCATTTCGCTCATCATGTTTGGGTCAAGGTCCTCCACGCGGAAGGATGGAAGCGGCTCCTTACGCCGTGTACCGTGATGCTCTCCTGCTGGTAGCCTGAGTTCAAGAGTAGGGTGCTAACCAAGTCCAAGCGCACGATGAACTCTCTCTTCCTGCTCACCATGTGTGGCATCTCGCTGGAGCGCAACGCTTGTGTCTTCAAAGGCTTTTCCTGCGATGCCGCGACACTCGCCGCCCATGCCATTCAGGAGTGGTCTGAGTGGAAGCTGTGTAAAGCTAGGCGTGGGCAACCAAGAGGCATAGTTTAGTGGGAATGGCGTGGGTTTTGGAGCTGGATTTTCCTCCTCCTATTTGTAACTAGACAGTTTGTCGCTCTTCGATCACTTAATACAAAACCCCGCAGATATCATGTGAGTTCTCAAAAAAAAGATATTGCCTGTCGTTTTTTGTTCCACAAAACTCATCTATTTTGTTCCATCAGAATAACAACTTGCGTTTGGGTGCCCATGTGGTGGACCTATTTTTCATCATTGCAGGCATATACCAAATCAAGGCCCTCTCAAAATTGTCGCGCAAGAGGAACTCGGGGGCAAAATACATTTTGCAGGGAGCTTCTTTATAGCAACTCTAACAGCTGTTGCAAAATGCGGCAGTAGTGCGAATAACCGTCATATGCGGCACTGCGGTGCAAAATACGTGCTCCAGCAGCTGCCGCATCCGGTTTTCGTGCCATAAAAAAATATACGGTAGCAGTGCATCGTGCTGCATATTTGCGATAGCAGGGGCAATGCCCACTAATAGAGAAACTTCATTTTCCCTCCCGCTTCTGCCACCAACCATTCCTGTCGCAGCCACCTTCCTCTACCATCGCGCCGCCACCCACAAATCCATTCTCGAGAACCGCTGGGTCGTCGCCTAACCACCTCCTAGACTCACTCCGGCTGCCCTCGCAGTAGCTCGGTCGTCGATTCGCTATCACCGTGTTGTCGATTTCGCTGTCCCCACACCGTCGATCTGCCGTCCCCTGTAGTTGCTCCTCGCCCGGCGGTCACCAACACGTTGCACCTAAGGTGAGAACTCAGTTAACTTCTTATTTCTTTATTTGTTTTAGTTTATAGATTATTCAATCCATTGTAATGGATTTGTGGATGAGCTCATTTTTATCGTACTCAACCTTCGATAACAAGGACTATGACATGGATGAGGATGAGGCCGTTTGCTTCCTTTTGATGATGCACAAGAACAAGAGGCCAAACACGGTGGCTCAATGTTCGGACAGGAGGTGATTCATTGTGAACGGGTTGAAGCCAACGAGCAGCTCATGCGCCACTACTTCAACCCCAATCCAATCTTCACGGAGAAGAATTTTTGTCGCCGATTTCGGATGTCAACCAAGTTGTTTAGAAAATCGCCAAGCGGATGAATAAGAAAGATCGTTTCTTCAAGCAAAGAAGGAATTGCACCATGCAACTTGTCCATAGCACCTACCAAAAGGTGACTGTTGCATTGAGGCAGATGGCATATGGTATCCTGGATGATCTTGTGGATGATCATTTGGCAATGAGCGAGAGCTAGAGCATCAAATGTGGCAAACGCTTTGCAGTTGCAATGGTGTGAGCGTAAGGCAAGGAGTACTTGCGAGCTCCCACAAGGAATAGACCATAATAATATTGGAGATGAACAATGCCAGAGGATTTCCAGGGATGCTAGGGTCGATCGACTGCATGCGTTGGAGGTGGAAGAACTGTCATGCCACATGGCATGGACAGTTTAGAGGGCACAAGATGGATTCCACCATTATTTTGGAGGCAGTGGCGGACTACAAGACTTGGATATGGCATGCTTTCTTTGACATTCCAGGTTCTTGCAATGACATTAACATGCTTCAACGTTCTCCACTTCTTACCAAACTCGCCAATGGTGAAAATCCACCAGTGGAGTTTGTAGCCAACAACCACACATACAAGATGGACTACTATCTCTTGGATGGCATCTACCCCAAATAGGCAACATTTGTGAAGCCGCGCCATGCACCCCAAGGTAAAAAAGAGCTTCAATTCCATAATGCCCAAGCGGCGGCAAGAAAAGATGTAGAGAGGATATTTGAGATTTTAAAAACCTAATTTGCAATTGTTAGAGGTCCTGCTTGGTTTTGGGGTCAACAGATATTGTGGTACATCATGACCACTTGTGTGATCATGCATAACATGATCATTGAAGATGAGAATGGCCTCGGTGAGGTCTACGGTGACTATGACTTGATGGGACGACAAGTTCGTATCAACAGGAATGAAGATCGCATTACTAATTTCCTAGAAATATACCATGACATTCGAGACTCAGATGTGCATGAGGAGCTTCAAAAGGACCTCATCGAGGAGTGGTGGAAGTGGAATGGCACCCAATAGTTCTTTCTTCATTTGTACGTTGTTGTTTGATGATTTGTGTGCTACTTGATGAACAATTTGATAAATTATTTGTGTTGGCAAGTTATTGTTGTACATTTAATATTTCACTTTCCATTTCATTGCAAGTTTGTGTGAATATGTATGAAAATATGTTCAAATTGTGGTGGTGGCGCTACTATCGGGTGCTGCAAAATGTGGCAACTATTGCCGCAAAATGCGGCATCTGGTAAAGCGGCTGGTGTTTTTGTGCTGCAAAAACGCAAAACTGTTGCCACGTCGTTCAAGACACTTGTTGCATTTGTTCAAGACACTTGTTGCATTTTGCATCAGCTGTTAGAGATGCTCTTGCACCCCGCTCCCGCAGGAGGCCCACCAGGTACTATGTAATTTTTCCCTGTTTTTTCGTTCTTTTTGAGGGCTAACCTCGTGGGTGGCTCGATCTTCACGGATCTCGTGGTCAAATCGATGGGAAAGCGAGGGGAAAGGGAGAAGGTAGCGGAAGCAGACACACACCTCACGAAGAACATGATGAACACACGCAAAATTCACATGATACAAGGAAGATTGCTCCTTTGATAGAATCCTCGCACGGAAAGATCGGTCAACGTGCTCCCTCGATCCCAAGCGGAGAGGGAAAAGCACCTTGAAGAGGGTCTTGACAACTACGCTCACACACTCGCAAATGTAGGCCTTGTACAACAAGGAAGGTGCAATGCAAACTCTAACAAGGCGGTGAAGATAGTCGGTCCCCTTTTGGTAAAGGGGATGAGACAGAACTAGATATTCCACAAAGGGGGTGTCTTTAGTCTATGATCTATGCCTCTGGGATACATGAGGGGTGGGGGATCTATTTATAGGCCAGCCACTAGAATGGGGGTAGTTTAGAAAAAGGGGTAAGTAAAGGGAATATTTCAGGGTATCAAACCTAGATTCGTGCGTAGACGGGAGATTCCAGCAATAAGTTTGGCGGCGCCGGATCTGGAGCCGGAAGTTCCGGTCGTCGCCGATATTTCTGGTCGGCGTCGGTTTGGTATTCTGTATGCATTTCCAGTGGGCGCCGGTCTGGTCCGGCGGTCGCCAGTTTAGTCAGCGTGGAGTCCGGTCTGCCAGTTCTGGCACCGGTAATTCCATCGGTGGGATCGGCGTCGCTGGTTTACCTGTCGAAATGACCTTCTTCTTTTGTCTCCTCTTCCGTCTCCTCTGTCTTGTCGGGCATGACTCCTCGGGCTTCCTCTCTTGTCTCCGTACTTGTCGGTGTGAACCTATCATGGTCATAGGACGGAGTATGAAGTAGTATACCATTCAATGGAGGGTAGGAAGTAGGGTCTCAAAGAGGATATGATTCACCTTTGGAGTCTATAACGACTTAGCATAAGTTGGAGACCTTGATGTGGTAACGACCGTAGATCGGGCTACATTAGTTCTTCCGTTTCTTTCAAAATCCATTAAAAAAACCTAAACAGTTTTAACCAAATATTTTAAAAAGTTGAATAAATCTGCAATTCCAAACTTTTTCTAAATCTAAACATTTTAAAATCTAAAACAATTTCAAAAAATATGAACAATTTCAAAAAATTCGAATAATTTAGAAATATTAACAGTTTTGAACATTTTTTAATTTACACAATTTCCTAATTTGAACGCTTTAATAGTTCTAAAATTTGAACCATTTCAAATCTAATTTTTTTTTTCAAATCTAAACATTTTTTAGAAAAATATTTTTAAACAAAAGTAAAAAAAGAAAGAAAAGGAAATCGACAAAGTAACTGTTTAAAAGAAGAAAAAAGGCCGACTTGGCCATCTCATAACGTGCGCGCGGGGGTGTGCGGCGCTCGGTATATGCTGACGTGTTAGGTGTATATGATTTCTCCATTTTGGGGACTATTACATGGCCTTTGAGCCATTGGCGCTATGATGTGTTAGATTTATATGGGTTGCGGCCC
Source organism: Avena eriantha (assembly GCA_910589775.1). Taxonomy (NCBI): domain Eukaryota; kingdom Viridiplantae; phylum Streptophyta; class Magnoliopsida; order Poales; family Poaceae; genus Avena; species Avena eriantha. The sequence goes on from OU342742.1 coordinate 209,467,533, forward strand.
ATGTAGGTAGCCCATCCAGTCTAATAAATTCTGAAATCTCAAGACTCATCTACTATGGCAGCTTGAGAGCTCTGTGGGAGACAAAGTTTAGTCCCACATTGCTAGTTGGAAGAGAGTTGGACTAGCTTATAAGGTAAGTTGTTTCACTCCCACTAAGTGAGTGAGAAGAGAAGGAGTCCACGGCACTCCTCCTCCGCCGCCCACCTCGCCTCGCCCGCACGCGCGTTGCGTTTCGTGAATCGAGTTCGAGTTAGAAACTCGTTTTGTGGAAGACTAAATTTTTGCTTAATGCACCAGCTGTTGGGTACGTGTCAACATTCGTGTGCATGTTTGACGCGTGTCCTTGTCTTCCAACGCATGGCTACTCGGTTGGCTCACCTCCCAGGCTATAGAGCGAGAGACAGACAGATCTAGATGGATCTTGTTCTTTCTTAGTCTCTCTCGCTGTGTGTTTCTCTTGCTACGCTGCTCTCTAGGCTTCCCCATCCCGGCAGCTACGTGCACGGCTGTCCGGGAGAGCAGGCCTCCAAAACCCCGTCCGTTGAAATCCTGCACCAGGAGACGGACGATAAGGTTTTTGGAGAGCGTCTCGGCGCGACTGCTCGCCTCCATTCGTGTGTTCTTCTTCGGCAACCGACGACCTCATCAGCACCATGGGCGACAACAACAATGAGCAAGGTGTTGTTGCGGTGACGACCTTCCCAGTCAACCTGTACGTGCTATTCTTCTCTTTATATGCACTAGTTCTTGCTAGATTTTTAGATCTACTAGATGTGGTTGTTTGGCTGCATGTGTTTAGATCTACTAGTACTTACATAATGTTGATTTCGGTAATTAATCTCATGGAGAAATTACCTAATATTCCAACAATCCAAAAACCTTATTTATTTAGGCAATTTTCGTCATCTGCATTTGCTGCTTCGCTGAAACCGAGCCTGTTTACGGGTGCTAATTTTAAGAGATGGCAAGGGAAAACCCTCTTGTGGCTCACTGCAATGGGCATAGAAAAGGTTGCAGATGGCACTCCTAGAGGTCCGCTTACTCTCGAGGAAGAGAGAGCGTTCAGGGAGGCCACTGTACTTTTTGTTGGCTCTATACTCAGTGTGCTTGGAGACAAGTTGGTTGATGCTTATTTGCATATTCGTGATGCCAAGGAACTATGGGATGCGCTGGATGCTAAGTTCGGTGCTGCCGATGCCGGTGGTGAAATTTATGCTATGGAGCAGTTCAATGACTACAAGATGGTTGAAAACCGATCTGTAGTAGAACAGGCTCATGAGCTACAGATTATGACAAAGGAACTCGAACTCCTCAAGTGTGTGCTTCCGGACAAGTTTGTCGCGGGATGCATTGTCGCTAAGCTTCCCCTTCGTGGAGGAACTTTGCCACTTCTCTGAAACATCAAAGGCATGAGCTCTCTGTTGAGTACCTAATTGGTTCTCTGGATGTTGAAGAGAAGGCGAGGGCAAAAGACAAACACACTAGTGGAACCGAGGGATATTCTGCTGCCAATACGGTGCAGAAAAATGCCCACAAGTCCAAAGGAAATAACAAAGTCTGCCAGACTACCAACTTCAAGAAGAAGAAGGGGCAGGACAAGGAAAAGAAAGAACCTTCCTGGGTGTGTGGCGAGATTGGCCATTGGGCTCATCGTTGTCCACAGAAGAAATGCAAGAAGGGTCAGGCTGGACAGAGTTCTAAATCTGTCAACATGGTCATTGGCAATACTGGTGCTGGAACTTCAGGTTCTGGGTAAGGTAATTTATTACCTACTGTTTTTTCAGTATTTCAACCCATAGAATGGTGGGTTGATACGGGTGCCAATGTCCATGTGTGTGCTGACATTTCCATGTTCACCTCTTACCAGACTTGAGATTCCTCAGTCATGATGGGGAATGGGTTACATGCTACTATTCTTGGTGCTAGCACGGTAGATCTGAAGTTTACTTCGGGCAAGATCATGCAATTGAAGAACGTGCAGCATGTCCCTTCTATCAAGAAGAATCTCGTTAGTGGATCCCGTCTTCTGAAAGATGGGTTTAAGTTGGTATTTGAGTCTAATAAAGTTGTACTGTCTAAGTATGGAACCTTTGTTGGAAAAGGCTATGAATGCGGAGGCATGTTCCGTTTTTCATTGGTAGACTTCTATGATGATGTAGTGAACCATGTTTGCACTACTAGTAATGAAACTAATGTTTGGCATTCACGACTTTGTCATATTAATTTCGGTTGTATGTCGCGGCTTGCTGGTATGAGTTTAATTCCGAAATTTACTATTGTCAAAGACTCTAAGTGTCATGCTTGTGTGCAAGCAAAGCAGCCTCGCAAGCCTCATAAGCCTGCAGAGGAAAGAAACTTGGCACCTCTTGAGCTTATACATTCAGATCTATGTGAGATGAATGGTGTGTTGACAATTAGTGGAAAGAAATATTTCATGACTTTGATTGATGATTCTACTAGGTACTGTTATGTATATCTCTTGAAAACTAAAGACGAGGCCTTAGATTTCTTTAGAATCTATAAGGCAGAAGTTGAAAATCAACTTGAGAGAAAGATCAAAAGAATTCGGTCCGATCGTGGTGGAGAGTACTTTTCTAATGAGTTCAATTTATTCTGTTCGGAACATGGCATTATACATGAGAGGACGCCTCCCAATTCCCCTCAACCCAATGGGATTGCTGAGAGGAAAAGCCGGACTCTAATAGATTTGGTTAACGCCATGTTAGACACCGCCGGCTTATCTAAGGAATGGTGGGGGAGGCTATATTGACTTCATGTCATGTCCTAAACTGTGTTCCAACTAAGAATAAAGAGATTACACCATTTGAAGAATGGGAAAAGAAAAGGTTGACACTCTCTTACTTACGCACTTGGGGTTGTTTGGCAAAGGTCAACGTGCCAATCAACAAGAAGCATAAGCTTGGACCAAAGACTTTGGATTATGTCTTTCTTGGCTATGCTTCTCACAGCATTGCTTACAAATTTCTTGTGGTGAAATCTGAAATGGACGACATGAGTGTCGGTACCATTTTTGAATCAAGAGATGCTACATTCTTTGAGGATATATTTCCTATGAGAGATATGCCTAGCATATCTAATAAGGAATATGATCCAGTTTCTGAACCTGAAACTCCCATAGAGACTGACGAACAATCAGATGATGTGAGTTCAGATTCAGATGAGGATTACAATGAAGCTCCCACAAGGAGTAAGAGACAAAGGACCGCAAGGTATTTTGGTAATGATTTCATTGTGTACCTGGTGGATGACACTCCCACTACCATTTTAGAAGCTTTTGCATCTCTGGATGCAGACTACTAGAAGGAAGCGGTTCAAAGCGAGATGGATTCCATCTTGGCTAATGGAACATGGGAGATATCTGAACGTCCGTATGGGTGTAAACCTGTAGGATGTAAATGGGTATTTAAAAAGAAGCTTAGGGCTGATGGTACTATTGAAAAGTGTTGGAGATATGCCCAAGAGGCAATAATAAAGTGGTTATTATTATATCTTTATGTTTATGATAAATGTTTACATCCCATGCTATAATTGTATTAACCGGAAACATTAATACTTGTGTGTTTTGTAAACATAAAAGAGTCCCTAGTAAGCCTCTTGGTAAACTAGCTTGTTGATTAATGGATGATCATGGTTTCCTGATCATGGACATTGGATGTCGTTAATAACAAGATCATATCATTAGGAGAATGATGTGATGGACACACACCCGTAGTAAGCATAGCATAAGATCAAGTCATTAAGTTCGTTTGCTATAAGCTTTAAAATACATAGTAACCTAATCCTTCGACCATGAGGTTATGTTAATCACCATCACCGGATGGGTACTTTGATGACATCAAACACCGCTTCGTAATTGGGTGGTCATAAAGGTGTCATTGGGTATTCTGAAAGTATGTGTTGAAGCGCACGGACCAAGATTGGAATTTGTCCATCCATATGATGGATAGATATGCTCTGCGCCCTCTCGGTGGAATGTCATCTAATTAGCTTGCAAGCATGTGACTGGGTCACAAGGGATGACATAACATGGAACGAGTAAAGAGTACTTATCAGTAACGAGGTAGAACTAGGTATGGAGATACCGACGATCAAACCTCAGATAAGTATAGTATCGCGTGACAAAGGGAATTGGTTTCGTATGTTAATGGTTATATTGATCACGAAGTCATCGTTGAGTATGTGGGAACCGTTATGGATCTCCAGATCCCGCTGATGGTTATTGATCGGAGAGGTGTCTCCATCATGTCTGCATATTCACGAACCGTAGGGTGACACACTTAAGGTTCGAAGTTGTTTTAAGTAGATATGGAATGTGCGTTGGAGACCGAATGTTGTTCGGAGTCTCAGATTGGATCCAGGACATCACGAGGAGATCCGGAATTGTCCGGAGAATAAGATTCATATATTGGGGATCATTTTCTGAGTTAGGAAATGTTTCGGAGTATTTGTATGAGGATTCTAGAAGGTTTCAGAATGTTCCGGAAGGTTCTAGAAGATTTCTTGGAGTTTGCTTGAAAACCAAGAAAGGATCAAGGAGTCCTTGTGGGGCAAGACAAGGAGTCGTGGGGGAGGAGGACTCCTCCCCCCTCCCAATCCGCCAGCCAAGGAAGGGAGGGGAGTCCTACTAGGACTCCCCCTCCCATGGCGCCTCCCTCCTTTAAATAGAGGGGAGGAGGCGCCACCCCCTAGCCCCCTCCACTACTCCAGCTCCTAGCCGCCTCTCTCCTCCTCCTCCCCTCTGCTCTGGCTTAGGCGAAGCCCTGCAGAATTCTCTACTCCACCACCACCACCACGCTGTCGTGCTGCTGGGATTCCGTGGAGAGATCTACTACCTCCGCTGCTCGCTGGAACGGGGAGAGGAAGGTCTGCTTCGACTCCGCACGTGTGACCGACTGCGGAAGCGCTGCCGGAACGCGGCGCCAGAAGGATCATATACTCGATCTTGAGATCAACAAGTGATCGACTACATCAACCACGAGATCCGAATCTCGTAACGCTTTCGGATCTACAAGGGTTAGTACAGATCTATCTCGTTGCACATGTCTAATAGATTATATCTTGGCTTTTATCTAGATTAGATCTGGGTTTTGTTCGTTCTTGCGGTAGAATTTTTTTGTTTTCCATGCTACGAACCCATCAGTGGTATCAGAGCCGTATCTATGCGTAGATCTGTTGCACGAGTAGAACACAATGGTTTTGTGGGCGTTGGTGCTCGTGCCGTCTTTTGCTTTGTGTACTTTGCATCTTGCGGTATGGTGGGATGAAGCGGCTCGGGCTAACCTTACATGTCATCGCACATGAGACTTGCTCCACGCTTGACGTGTAACTTGCTTTTCACAAGTGGCTTTGCGGGTGTCTGTCTCTCTCACCATAGTATAGATCCAATTTACACTTTGCAACTTGATAGCACTTGTATCAACGTTGTGGTTCAGTTTCATAGGTAAGATCCGTTCTTATTCGAAAGCCTCAAGCCACGTAAAACATGCAAAGAAAATTAGAGGCGTCTAACTTGTTTTTGCAGGGGTTTTGTGATGTGATATGGCCATCATGTGATTGTGATTATATTTGATGTATGCAATGATCCTTGTTGTAATATGGCAACCGGCGGGAGCCTAATGGTTGTCTTCAATTCTGTTAAGACCTGCGTTCTATTCATCTTGTAATAGCTTTGTTCCAAGTAGTTGTAATAGTTGCTAGTGATGATGGACAACCATGAAGCGGCGCCACTGACCTTGACGCCATGCTGGTGATGATGGAGATCATGTCCATGCTTTGGAGATGGAGATCAAAGGCACAAGAAGAAAGGCCATATCATATCACATATTATGAATTGCCTGTGATGTTAATCCTTTATGCATCTTGTATTGCTTAGATCACGACAGTAGCATTATAAGATGATCCCTCTCACTAAATATCAAGTAATAAAGTGTTCGTCCTTAGTTGGCACCATTGCTAAGACTCGTCGTTTCGAAGCATCTCGTGATGATCGGGTGTGATAGACTCTACATTTGCATACAACGGGTGCAAGCCAGATTTGCACATGCGGAAACTAAGGTTAACCTTGACGAGCCTAGCATGTACAGACATGGTCTCGAAACACGGAATACCGAAAGTTAAAGCATGAGTCATATGGATGATATGATGAACATGTTGATTGTTCGCCTTTAAAGCTACATCATCTCACATGATGATCGGACTTGGTGTAGTGGATTTGGTTCGTGTAATCACTAAAACAACTCGAGGGATGTTGTTTTGAGTGGGAGTTCATTTGTAATTTGGATTAGTCGAACTCAATTTATCATAAACACAATCAAAGTGAATTTGCATAGTTTGTTGTAGTCATTGGCATCCGTTCACCACCTTACGCTTAGTTATAGTTGAGATAGTGGAACTATAGAAATTCTGGATATTTACTTTATGAACTGGTATCGTATTGTTTTGAATGTCAATTTAAAGTTTATAAGTCCTATTGCAAACTTTCAGCAAACTATATTTACTCCATGAAGTTTAATAAATAGTATTAAATCAAGAGTAACAATTCCAGTGTTAGTATCTAATGTATCATGTTTGCCTCCATGATTCTTGATACTGAAAAGATTGTTTTTAATATCAAGTTTATCTAAGAGCTGAAAGCAATGTTTCAGAAACTATCATATGTGAAAGTTATTGCGATATCTAAAACAATGTGTTGGTTACAACATGATAGAGTATACGTCCTCATATTTGATGAGAATTTGTGAAGGTTGGAGACGCTAGTCGTCCTAATCCTCCAAAAGGTTTTGAAAAAGAAACATTATACTCGCAATTCACCTTTATAAGCTATAGCAGCTTGATCATGAAAGTTGTCATGATAAGGATGAATAGAATATGTAAGTAAAATGTTTACTACACTAAAAGATTACTAAAGAATGGATTTTTGAAAGAACACCAAACATTTGATGATGGTGATCCACCTCAAAGTGCAAGTCCAAAGGTATTAGTAGTTGACTATATACGCTTTGTACCATGTGTCATGTTGATGACACCACTATTGATGTTGATAGATTCTTTTAAAAGAAAAGGAATTGCTGAAAGAGAATCTATAAAATATTTGGCAGAAAAAAAAAGGTTGGAGATGTCCAACTTAGGCATATAGAAGATATACATGTTATGGTTGTATTCCTTGCTTGTTAAACAATGTGGTTCTTAGGTATTGGATACCGGTATTGGATACCAAATTGGTTGGTATGAAGTGTCATACAGGACAACACAATTCATGAACTGCAATGGCCTAAGTAACTAGCAAGAGAAAATGTGATGATGTTCATCAAAAACAAACAAAGGGTTGTTGTGTTGCTCGTTAACATCAAAGCTTGCCTTCAAGATTTGTTTCAATAATTGTTATTTTGATCAGGTATTATGATGACAAAAGGTTGTTCAAATAATTACCGTATTCCATAATAGATGGATAATATACAAGTCTGGTAGGAGAAATAACGACCATAAAACTAATGCTAAAATGTCTCAAGACAAATGATTGAAAGATCACTTGCGAAGTGACATCGCCGTTTAAATTAAATTGAAAGGATATATGAAGAAACTCCATGTTGATGGATTTTTGGAGTCTTTGATTTGGATCAAATGATGCTTGTGATACTTTCCTGGAGATAATTAAAACTCCGTTCGTAGGCCAAAAGAGGAACAGACGACTAACTGATTGGAATTTGTACATATTGATGTATATAGTCCATTATGTGTAGTCGTGGGTGATGGATTTTAACTTCATATGCTTTCTCCGAAGATTTGAGTGAGTATATGTATATACTTACTCAATAAGGAAGAAGTATGAAACATTTGAAAAATGTTCAAAGACTTTCAAGATGAAGTGGAAAATCATTGTAACAAGAAAATAAAAGAGTTTATGATTGGATCATAAAGAAAGATGTTTGAGTTACAAGTTTAGCAAAACACCTAAGATTTGAGGAATCGTTCCATGGATTCGCATTTCCCAAAACACCATAGGAGTATGGAGTGTTCGAGATATGTAATAAAACCTTGTTTTACATGGTAAGATCAAAGGTGTCATTTATAAAACTGCCATTATATTTTATAGATTAAAGCTTTAGTGACTACCGCTTTTACACTGAAAAGAGCTCCATCATGATCCGTTGAAATGACACCATAATGAGTTATGGTTTGGGATAAAACCCGAATTGTCTTTTCTTAAATTTTGGTATGCTGTGCATAAGTAAAATGTTTACAACCAAAGTCGGATAAGCACGTCTTTGTAGGTTATTCCAAAGAATTTGTTGGGAATTTCTCCATAACGCCGAGGACAAAAGAGTTTGTCGCTTGGAACGTCAAGTTTCTTGAGAAGGAATTTTTCGTGAAAAGTTAAGTGGGAGGACAATAGAACTTTGATAAGGTTGTTGAACCTTAGCTATATGTGCTAAGTAGCGCAGCGTCGGAAAGTGTCCCGGTGGCGGCCACAATGCTCATGGCTCTCGTGATTACAAAAGGTGTGATCTCGGAGATTAGAGTTCCTATAGAACCGTGTGGGTCGGTAAGAATCAAATAGTAAGATTTGATAAGCAAGTCATTATTGTTTTGACAATGATGAACCGACTACATGCAAAGAAGCGATGATGGGCCCTGACTCCATAAAATGACTAGAAGTCAAGGAATCCGTGATAGTATCTATACACAAGAAATCAAGTTTCTGAACTTTGAAGACCCTCCGGAAAGGCGTGAAGCCTATCGGTCGTGTTTGGATCTATAAAGAAATAGACATGGATGTTTCAAATCTATGAAATAGTCGACATGTCGGAAAGAGTTTACGACAATGTTCAAGGAATTGACTATGATAAGATTTGATCTTTCATAGCGATATTTAGTCTGGACGGATTAATGTAGCAACCACTACATATATTTTGGTATATGGTAGTTGAACAAACAAAACAAGTTCTTCTAATAGAATGGTTACCTAGGATGTGTACATGACACGATCCAAAGGGTTTTGTTAATTCAAAGGATGCTAAAAGAGTATGCAAAACTTCAATGGTTGAAGTGAGCATCGCGGAGTTGGAATCTTCAGAGACGATGAAGATGTTTGCATTTTGCAAGAAATTAAGTGGGAGCGCTAAGACATATTTCTAATACATTATGTGAAAGACATATTGTTGATTAGAAATAATGTATTTTTTATTGACACAGGTTAAGAATTTCATTTCGATGAAAGACTTAGGCATAACTCAAGAATTAGGCATCAATGTCTATATGGATAGATTGAGGCGCTAATATGGTTTTGCCAAATGTACATAGATAAGATGTTGAATGAGTTCAATATGGAAACAACAAGAAAGATTCTTGACGCACGGAAAGGACTAAATCAAGATTCAAGTGTGTTGACACGAGATTCAAGTGTTTTGACACTTGGTGAAATCACAAGAATATTTTGATCAATCATTCTTTGAGATGTACACATCCAGATATGTCCTATGCTCTAAAGGTTATGAGCATATACCCGAATGATTCATCAGATGATCATTGGACAATAGTAAAGATATTCTTATGAGCTTTGGAAGAACTAAGAATATATCATGTATAAGTGACAAATAGTTAAAGGTAGTTCATTGTAATGTGTTACATTGATACTAGTTTTGTCACAAGATACAAATTAAATTTATCTCAATTTAGACTATGGGTGGCACAATATAATGGAAAGGATGTTCCATGATGTATTTGGATGAGTTCCAAAGTTGAGATATTGTGACGGATACTACAACAAAAGGCTAAGTATATAACTGCTATAGTAGCAGCAAAGGAGGGCATTTGTGTTAAGTAGTTTGTTATCAAACTAGGCATGGTTCGTAGCGGGATAATACTATGAAGATATATTGTATGACAATTGTATCAACATGATTTAATCCCAAGGAACTAAAGGTCTCACCAAAGGACCAAATTTATACAATGCCATCTCATTGGAGAATGGGTAATGCGTAGAGACGCAAGGACATGCAAATACACACGGACCTGGAAGTGTCAGATCCGAAGATTATGTTTACCACTAGCAATAGTGTCTATACAACACCAGAAAGCCATAGGTGTTGAATGCACAAGTTTTTTAACTAGATTATTGACTCTAGTGCAAGTGGGAGACTGTTGGAGATATGCCCAAGAGGCAATAATAAAGTGGTTATTATTATATCTTTATGTTTATGATAAATGTTTACATCCCATGCTATAATTGTATTAACCGGAAACATTAATACTTGTGTGTTTTGTAAACATAAAAGAGTCCCTAGTAAGCGTCTTGTTAAACTAGCTTGTTGATTAATGGATGATCATGGTTTCCTGATCATGGACATTGGATGTCGTTAATAACAAGATCATATCATTAGGAGAATGATGTGATGGACACACACCCGTAGTAAGCATAGCATAAGGTCAAGTCATTAAGTTCGTTTGCTATAAGCTTTAAAATACATAGTAACCTAATCCTTCAACCATGAGGTTATGTTAATCACCATCACCGGATGGGTACTTTGATGACATCAAACACCGCTTCGTAATTGGGTGGTCATAAAGGTGTCATTGGGTATTCTGAAAGTATGTGTTGAAGCGCATGGACCAAGATTGGGATTTGTCCATCCATATGACGGATAGATATGCTCTGCGCCCTCTCGGTGGAATGTCATCTAATTAGCTTGCAAGCATGTGACTGGGTCACAAGGGATGACATAACATGGAACGAGTAAAGAGTACTTATCAGTAACGAGGTAGAACTAGGTATGGAGATCCCGACGATCAAACCTCGGATAAGTATAGTATCGCGTGACAAAGGGAATTGGTTTCGTATGTTAATGGTTCTATCGATCACGAAGTCATCGTTTAGTATGTGGGAACCGTTATGGATCTCCAGATCCCGCTGATGGTTATTGATCGGAGAGGTGTCTCCATCATGTCTGCATATTCACGAACCGTAGGGTGACACACTTAAGGTTCGAAGTTGTTTTAAGTAGATATGGAATGTGCGTTGGAGACCGAATGTTGTTTGGAGTCTCGGATTGGATCCGGGACATCACGAGGAGATCCGGAATTGTCCGGAGAATAAGATTCATATATTGGGGATCATTTTCTGAGTTAGGAAATGTTCCGGAGTATTTGTATGAGGATTCTAGAAGGTTTCGGAATGTTCCGGAAGGTTCTGGAAGATTTCTTGGAGTTTGCTTGAAAACCAAGAAAGGATCAAGGAGTCCTTGTGGGGCAAGACAAGGAGTCGTGGGGGAGGAGGACTCCTCCCCCCTCCCAATCCGCCGGCCAAGGAAGGGAGGGGAGTCCTACTAGGACTCCCCCTCCCATGGCGCCTCCCTCCTTTAAATAGAGGGGTGGAGGCGCCACCCCCTGGCCCCCTCCACTACTCCAGCTCCTAGCCGCCTCTCTCCTCCTCCTTCCCTCTGCTTTGGCTTAGGCAAAGCCCTGCAGAATTCTCTACTCCACCACCACCACCACGCCGTCGTGCTGCTGGGATTTCGTGGAGAGATCTACTACCTCCGCTGCTCGCTGGAACGGGGAGAGGAAGGTCTGCTTCGACTCCGCACGTGTGACCGACTGCGGAAGCGCTGCCGGAACGCGGCGCCAGAAGGATCATATACTCGATCTTGAGATCAACAAGTGATCGACTACATCAACCACGAGATCCGAATCTCGTAACGCTTTCGGATCTACAAGGGTTAGTACAGATCTATCTCGTTGCACATGTCTAATAGATTAGATCTTGGCTTTTATCTAGATTAGATCTGGGTTTTGTTCGTTCTTGCGGTAGAATTTTTTTGTTTTCCATGCTACAAACCCATCAAAAAGTACAAAGCTCGGCTTGTGGCTAAAGGCTATACCCAAAAGGAAGGCGGAGATTTCTTTGATACTTACTCACCTGTGGCTAGATTGACCACAATTCGAGTACTACTATCACTGGCTACCTCACACGGTCTTCTTGTTCATAAATGGACGTTAAGACATCTTTCCTAAATGGAGAGTTGGATGAGGAAATTTACATGGAACAACCTGATGGTTATGTACTAGAAGGTCAAGAAAGAAAGGTTTGTAAATTGAAGAAATCTTTGTATGGCCTCAAACAATCTCCCAAACAATGGCATGAGAAGTTTGAAAGAACTTTGACATCTGTGGGCTTTGTTGTAAATGAAGCCGACAAATGTGTGTACTACCGCCATGGTGGGGGCGAGGGAGTTGTCCTATGTCTCTATGTTGATGACATATTAATTTTTGGGACAAGTCTAAAAGTGATTAATGAGGTCAAAACCTTCTTGTCTCGATGTTTTGAGATGAAGGATCTTGGAGAAGCTGATGTTATCCTAAACATCAAGCTGTTGAGAGATGAGAATACTGGGATTACATTTGTGCAATCACATTATGTGGAAAATGTGTTGAGTAGATTTGGATATGATGATTGCAAATCCTCTCCTACACCTTATGATCCTAGTGTTTTGCTTCGAAACAATCAAAAGGCAGCTAGAGGTCAATTGAAATACTCTTAGATTATTGGCTCGCTTATGTATTTAGCTTGCGCTACGAGGCCTGACATCTCGTTTGTTGTGAGCAAACTTAGCCGGTTTGTGGCCAACCCAGGAGATGATCACTGGCATGCTCTTGAGAGAGTAATGTGCTATCTAAAGGGGACCGTGAGCTATGGAATTCATTATACCGGGTATCCAAGAGTACTTGAAGGGTATAGTGATTCAAACTAGATATCAGATGTTGATGAGATAAAGGCCACAAGTGGATATGTATTCACTCTTGGTGGTGGCGTTGTTTCATGGAAGTCTTGCAAGCAGACCATCTTAACGAGGTCAACTATGGAAGCAGAACTCACATCATTAGATACTGCGACTGTCGAAGAAGAATGGCTTCGTGAACTCTTAACAGATTTGCCTATGGTTGAAAAACCAATACCGGCAATCCTTATAAACTATGACAACCAAACCGTGATTGTCAAAGTGAACAGTTCTAAGGACAATATGAAGAGTTCAAGGCATGTCAAGAGAAGACTAAAGTTTGTCAGAAAGCTGAGAAACTCCGGAGTTATAGCATTGGATTATGTCCAAACGGCTAAGAATCTGGCAGATCCTTTTACGAAAGGACTATCAAGAAATTTGATAGAAAATGCATCGAGGGAGATGGGTTTGAGACCCACGGGAGTTGTCAAGGGGGTAACCCAACCTATGTGATCGGAGATCCCGTGAATTAGGACCTGGGAAAACAAACTGAAACAACTGAGTTGAGAGAAACTTTTAATACTCCCACTCCGCTGCAGATGCAATTCTCTTATAGTATTCTGTAAGGAAGGTTGATTATATCTTAATGTGTTCTAACCGTCTCCTTGGGAGCAAAGACGATGTCCTACAGAGCGATCTTGAAAGAACACACCTATATGAGCCACACTGCTAGTCACAGTGTATGAGATTTGGGTGAATCTCTAGGAAGCTCATGAAAGGCTGAGGAGTGTGACTTATAAGCTCCACCCGAGGGGTAGCCTATGGCAGCCAAGTACCGGTAACGACATTGAGTGAAACTTGCTGTGCAAGACTGACAATTCAAGGCAAAGTCCATTGTTCAGTTGTAGTAAGTGTATATCTTTGTCTAGGTGGAAGTTCAACTTAACAGTCTCCACTGAACTACAGGTATATTAAATAGTGATTGGAACTAATGAGCCATATGATGTGCCTCTGAGATCTGGTGGGGGATTGTTAGATTTATATGGGTTGCGGCCCATGTAGGCAGCCCATCCAGTCTAATAAATCCTGATATCTCAAGGCCCATCTACTATGGCAGCTTGGGAGCTCTGTGGGAGATAAAGTTTAGTCCCACATTGCTAGTTGGGAGAGAGTTGGACCAGCTTATAAGGTGAGTTGTTTCACTCCCACTAAGTGAGTGAGAAGAGAAGGAGTCCACGCGCACTCCTCCTCCTCCTCCGCCTCCCGCTTCGCCTCGCTCGCACGCGCGTTGCGTTTCGTGAATCGAGTTCGAGTTAGAACTCGTTTTGTGGAAGACTAAATTTTTGCTTGATGCACCAGCTGTTAGGTACGTGTCAACATTCGTGTGCATGTTTGACGCATGTCCTTGTCTTCCAACGCGTGGCTACTCGGTCGGCTCACCTCCCAGGCTATAGAGCGAGAGACAGACATATCTAGATGGATCATGTTCTTTCTTAGTCTCTCCCGCTGTGTGTTCCTCTTGCTGTGCTGCTCTCTAGGCTTCCCCATCCCGGTGGCTGCGTGCACGGCTGTCCGGGAGAGCAGACATCCAAAACCCCGTCCGTTGAGATCCTGCACCGGGAGACAGGCGATAAGGTTTTGGGGAGCGTCTCGGCGCGACTGCTCGCCTCCGTTCGTGTGTTCTTCTTCGGCAACTGACGACCTCATCAGTATCATGGGCGGCAAAAACAATGACCAAGGTGTTGTTGCGGTGACGACCTTCCCGGTCATCCTGTACGTGTTATTCTTCTCTTTGTATGCACTAGTTCTTGCTAGATTTTCAGATCTACTAGATGTGGTTGTTTGGCTGCATGTGTTTAGATCTGCTAGTGCTTACATAATATTGATTTCGGTCATTAATCTCATAGGGAAATTGTCTAATATTCCAACATGATGCTATGCTAAATATCGATTTGGAGCAATATTTAGGCCATAAGCCCATAGATATTCTGTCACACATCTCTGGCGGCCACACATGAAGTGTTTGAACTTTTCCTTTGCTAAAAGGTAATGTGTGAACTCCCCTCACATGATTTGAACTGCTCGGATTGAAAAGAACATATATCTCAAGTGAGAACCAAGCTATTCAACAGTTAATAGATGTCCTTGTATCGTTTGCACATCAAGGTTTAAGTCTATGTTTGTTTCTAGCCAAAAAAGTATTGCAATGTGGATTGTTGAACCGATGCGTTCCCGCGCAACAATATGGATATGGCGAGTTTCTCTTTCAAGCTTTGGGTATGTCCATCTCCAGATTACGTTGTTCTCACTGTTTCTTGTAATAATATAAAAAAACAACCACATTGGTTAGCTTTTCTATCCAATTAAAGAGTTCAGAATAAACTGTTAGTTGTGTAGTTATTACTGGTTAGCAACACACACTTTATTAAGCTTGAAGGTTCTAATTTACAATGTGAGCACGCAGGGGCTCTAAACGCCACAAGTACCGACAACGTTAAAGAGAGGAGGCAAAGTTAACAAGATTATGATCATCATCTTTTGAGTCTCTCTTTTCATGGGAGAACAAACACTACTACTTCATCGAAATCCCTCGCTGCTATTTGTATCTCCAAGGTAGTATTGCCGAAAGAGCTCCTTCAAATTACAGGTAATAATCGTCTAAAGGGCCTTTTTATTGGAAGAAGACCGGTGGAGACGATCACAAGAAGTGGCGTTTGGGTGCACCCAAAAAGTAGAGTTTATAGCATAAAAACACCAGTTTGATATTTGAAATAAATGATAGCAGTTTATGTGTGGGGCGCAAAAATCTACTAGTACCATTTTTCCATCTTACTGCAAAAAACACTAGTAAATGCCAATTGACAAGGAACTAATGCATAAGTATCAGCGGCAGGCCTTGTCCATGACCGACCGGGCATGACCAGAGAGTGGCTAGGTTTCTAGGGATCCTCACATTCCAGGAAAGCCCATCTCGTGCCTCCACCAGGCGCCGTTCGTTCCTTGGCCCATACTAATTTCCTCTTTCTGCCCTTTCCCGCACTGCCTTCTCTTTATTCTTTCGGAACGGCCTTTTTCCATTCTGGGATCAAGCGAAGCACGGGCACGGTGATTCTGGGGCACCGACCACAAAAGCGAATCCCATCAGTACTCCCCCCAAATCATGGTCTTCCATGGATGGGTCACGCGTTTGATTCTTCGAAACGAAGGAGATATCGGTGACGAAAACGAGCCTTGGAATTATTCTTTTTTTTTTTTTGAAAAAGAAGTGCGGTGTGCTGCCTGCTTGGTATAATCACCGTGGAAGATTTCGAACATGATCGTTGTCTCTCGGCTAAAAGCTGGCCATGGTATCGCTATCTATCCGCAGGGGATGCAGCAGCGGCCACGAACAGAGCTTTTACCCAAATCCTTTCACGAAAGTGCAGTAAAAACAAGTACTCCTACCACCACCACCTCCTCTTTCCAGGAAGAGAAAAAAAGAAGGGAGGTAAAAAACAGCACCTGCCAGCGGAATCAACAATGCTGGTTGGGTAGCGTACAACATACATACCGGCATGTCCTGGTGTCTCTATCTCTGTGCGCGTGTGGGCCAGCCCCCCCTGCAAAAGAAGACTGTAAAAGAAAGAAAAAAGAGCCGGTCCTGGCAGCAGAGAATCAAAGATCGAAATGGGAAACCACGCTGCGGCCTCGCTCGGTGCACCGCAGGCACAGCCCCCTCACCTTTCTCGACGCTCTTTTCACCACAGGGGAACGTACCGGTTTTTTAAAGACTCTCAACCCCTCTCCTGCAGGCTGCAGCCGAGGACAGAGGAGGAGGAGGAGACGCACCGGTGTTCACCAGCGAGGCGACGGGTCGGTACAAGTAGCAGCGGTGTGTACTTTCTGATCATCAGACCACCCAACACAACACCAGAGCAGCAGCCGGCCAGTCGCCCTCTTCTCTTCTTTTTGTCTCTCGTCTCCTCTGCTCCCTCCCGTCTTCTCCTCTGTTCTCTAGTGCGGGTCAGGGACGCCTGGTGTGTTGTGTTGTGTCCATCATGGGGAGGGCGCCGTGCTGCGACAGGGCGGCGGTGAAGAGGGGGCCGTGGTCGCCGGAGGAGGACGACGCGCTGCGCGACTACATGCAGCGCTACGGCAACACCGGCAGCTGGATCACCCTCCCCAAGAGAGCCGGTGAGTGCGCTCTGCTCGCTCGCGGCTCGCCCTTCCCCTGCCGTTCATGCCTTTGGTGATCGGTGCTTTTGCGTCTTCTTGATTTGACGGATGCGCTGTGTGTTTTTGTGCACGTATACGTAGGTCTGCGGAGGTGCGGCAAGAGCTGCAGGCTGCGCTGGCTCAACTACCTCCGCCCGGACATCCGCCACGGCGACTTCACCGACGAGGAGGACGCCATCATCTACTCCCTCTACAGCCAGCTCGGCAGCAAGTAAGTACTCCCCGCATGGAGCACGCAAATCATAGATGGCTCGTTTCCGTTTCCTGGCTGGCCGTCATGACCGAGACGCGCGCGTGCCGTGGCATTAACTGCAGGTGGTCGCTGATAGCGTCGCAGCTGGAGAGGAGGACGGACAACGACGTCAAGAACCACTGGAACACCAAGCTCAAGAAGCGCCTCGCCACCGCCGCAGCCGCCTTCTCCTCCCGCTCCCCGTCGTCCATGCTGCCGCTCCCGGCGCCCACGACCGTCCCAGCCGCGCACCCGACGCCGTCGTCGCTGCTCCCGCTCGCCGTGCCGGTGCTGCCGACCGTCAAGGCCGAGACGTACACCTACGACGACTTCCTGGCGCCGGACGACGCGCTGTTCGTCGCCGCCGAGGGCTCGACGTCGGCGTCTCTGTCAGCCGCGTCGTCGGGGTCCAACTGGTCGGCGGTCGACAACGGCGCGACCAACGAAGGCGGCGGCGGGGGCTTCTTCGCGGACTTCTGCAACGCCGCCGGCTCCGACCTCGCCGCGGCCGACCAGTACCTCAGCGGCTTCTTCTACCCTCTCGACCCGACCTTGTCACTAGTCTAGTTGCTATCGATTAATGGCCGATGCATCACACGCGTACGCGTGCGCATCTTCTCGTGATCGATCAAACCGTCCCAAGCATACGATCGGATCGCCTGTTCGATGCCATGTCTCCGTCAGAAAATTCAGTACAAACTTCCACTGCTATACCAGAGAATCCAGAAACTTCTTCTTGTTGTTAAAATGTGGTGTACTATTAGCCAAACTTCTTCGTGTTTTCAATCTTTATCCTATTTGCTGGCTTCACCTAAGCACAAGCACAATTGACATACACGCACGCATGTTTGGGTAGCTCTTAGTTCACATTTTTATTTTTGTTAGAGATAGCGAAGAAAATTTCCTTCCAGTTTCTCGATTTGTAGCTGCTTGAACCGACGAGCTGATCGCCGTGCTTGCAATTCGTACACATGAAAAATGTTTATGGTCCATGTGAAAGAAAGGCCGTGGTCCGGTCGTCGGTTGCACACAAATCGCATGGGTGAGGGCGGGCAAAGATGATGAGTACATGACCGATCTGAAGATTCGCTTCCGTGCATGATGCGCGCCGGGGTCTCCAAGTGGGAGATCAGTAGCAACAAAAAGGAGGTCCATGGATTGGAAGAATTCGTAAAGCAGGGCAGACAGCCATGGCCCGCACGGAAGAACAAAATATTGGCCGGGGGACTGATTAGTATACGGCTAATGACGACCGCCTGTGTGATGATAGAGGCAGATCTTTTATGTGAGGACTGATTGATTGATGGACCAGACCAGACTTCGTTTGTGTGACAGGTCGTGGGTAAAATGATTTAGTTTCTAACCGGGGTCGTTTTTATCGATTGACTGGTGGAAATAAACAATTTACACATTCCTGCTATTGGTAGGATGCCGTTTTTTTACATGTAGTGAGAGGGAGTAGAGAACTGACGGATGCAGTTCAAAGTGGCTGCTGCCATGGCACAATAACAAAATTATCTGGTTAATTAAGTAATTACTTGAATTTGAACCCTACTTGGCATGAGTGCATGCATGGGCTGGGGCCGTTCCGAACGTGTCAGAGCAGGAGAATCTTCATCTTGGAGCAGCAGAAGGAGGCGCGGTCCCATGCTCATCTCTGCAACTGCAAGGCCAGTCCTTGTCGATGGAAGTTTCAGAGAGAGAAAAAAGGAGTCCCCGTGGACGTAACCGGAGCTGTCCGTGCGGAGATGAACGGCTGAGGACTGGCCTGGCTGCGAGCCGTACGTGGTGCCCGGAGCCGACCACCAACGCAAAAGAGCGAGCCGCTTTCTGTCGAGACGGGGCGAAAAGAAGAACACGCTTCAAGTAGTACAACCGAAGCAGCCGTTACGTGAGTCGAAGTGTACAAGTAGGAGTATATGCTTCGTCGGATGTCGTTTTTTTTTATATCAAAAGGGTAGTATATCCCAATTTCCATTAGGAAGAGTATCTCCACCGGCACCCTCTGGCCAGCAAGCACGCCACCAGTGATTTTGCGGGCCGGTGTACAAAATACCGGCGGTTCGAGTACGAGCATCTCTAACAGAGTTCTCAAACTGATTAAACCCTCAAATTAATTGTTTTTTAAGGCCGAGGCCGGAAGCTGGCGCGGAACAAAGCCTTCAAATCCGTAAACCCTCAAAAAAAATTGAAGGCCGAGCTCTCATTTTCTCACTCGACCTGGAGAAGTGAAGGCTGGTAGGCAAAACTAAAGGGCCCTTCATTTTGGTCAACGTTCGGACGCGCCAGGGAAAATCACCAACTGCCTCCTCTTCCTCGTGTCCTCCTACTCGCGGTCCGCCGGCCGCCGCTGTCGCCTCGCCCGATTCGGCCAGCAACGCCCGCGCCCTGCCGCCCCGCCTCGCCGCCGACTCGCCGTCGTCCGTCCCTGCCCCGTCGCGGCCCGAATCGGCCCCCTCCAGAGCCGCCCGCGTCTGCCTCCGTCCTGCCCGAATCGGCCCGAGCCGCCGCCGTCCTGCGCCCGAGGCCGTCCATCTCCGCCTCGTCCGGCCACCTCTGTGGTCGCCCGAGCCTGCCTCGCCTCGTCCGGCCTCCTCCGCCTCTGCCTCTGCCTCGCGTCGCCACGGTGAGAATTTTTTCTCTTTTCTCTTTTTCATTTTTTGGTTCATTTTAGTTAAATTAATTGTATGTGTCTCGTTTTGTATGGTGATTGGTATCTACAGGCTCCCAATGAGCAAGATACAAAGAGATTGATGGGGATGAATGAAAGAAGGGAATTGCCGGGCATGCTTTTATGACAATGTTGGTACCCGAGTGCGAGTGGAGAGGAACCATGACCGCCTTCAAGCTTTTCTCCAAGCACATCGGGATATTGAAAATGCCAACACTCATAACCAGCATCGCGATGACCTGGTCGAGCACCACTGGCAGCTGCTTGGCCGTGGCCAATGATCTACCTTTGTTTTAGTTGATTCATGTTCCATTTGATTCGAACACTTATTCATGTTCTATTTGCTTCGAACTATAATTGTGATTTGCAGAAAACATTGTTGTAATAAGTCGACTTATTATTGTGCTTGAAACTGTTATTTGCTGGTGTGTGATGATATCTAGAATGATTATTATGTGCTACAAACTATAATTTTGTTGGCTGTTGTATAAAATTGTGATGAAACAATCGAAATCTTGTTTTCAGGGTTTGAAGGCCGGCCTGCAGATCAGTGTCCTCAAACCAACCCTCAAAATAGTTGATCTGCGCCGGCTGTTTTGAGCCTTCAAAATCACAAATTCTGGGCCCTCAAACTACCTTTGAGGGTTATAGGTTTGAGGGCACCGTTAGAGTTGCTCTAAGCAGGCCCCACACCAATGCCTCCAAACAATAGTGTCACACCGTGGATCAAAACCTTCAAATTTTAAAAAAATCACATAAGTGAAACATGTTTATTACAACAAATGCAAATAAAATCAAGTTTATTACGACAAACTGAATGTTTCAAGTGAACTAGTTCACACAATAATTTACATAAATGGAAATTCAAAATAGATCAAGCATCCTGGGTCCATTGGCTTGGGGTTTTGAGGTGCACTTTCTCTGAGCACCAACAAATGCTCGACGAGATCTTCTATTAGCTGATCATGCACCTGGCCGTTGCGGATTTCTTGATGCATGGCGAGGAATGCATCAAAATTAGTCGGCACCTCATGATTGACCTAAGCAAGAGCCATACCCTCAAATGGCAATAGATCAACCACTGGAGCATCACGCTCACTCTCGATGATCATATTATAAATGATCACGCAAATATTCATCACTTCCCATATCTGTGATGTTAACCAGGTTAGAGAAGAGTACTTGATGATAACAAAGAGAGCTTAGAGCACACCAAATTCTCGCTCAACATCCTTCCTACAAGCGTACTGACACTTGGCAAACCAAGCTCTTACATCAGCACGAGGGTCGGGGATTGTCTTCATGAAGGTTGCTCGTCTAGGGTAAATACCATTATCTAGGTAGTAGCCTTTGGTGTATTCCCTGCTATCGAACAAAAAGCTCACCACCAGGGAATGACCTTCTATAAGTCTGCCAAACACCGGAGATCATGACAGCACATTGTTGTCATTGTGCGATCCAGCCATGCCAAAAAAAAGCGTGCCAAATCCACAAGTCATGATCTACCATAGCCTGTAATATCACACTACACTCTCCAGTATGACCTTTTTACATACCTTGCCAAGTAAAACAGCAATTCTTCCATCCCAATGCATGCAGTCGATGCTCCCAAACATCCTAGTAAATCCCTAACTGAGTTAACTGCCAGTATACGGGTTGTATATTTTCATTTGGTGTCTTCATATATGTTGGGCCCAAAGTATCCCACCACAGCACGACAAAACCTGTACACACACTCAAATGCACTGGCCTCAGCCATGCGTAGGTAGTCATCTTGACTGTCTGCAGGAATGCACTGGACTTGGCCATGCGCATGTAGCCATCTTGACTATCTATATGAGCTCCGTATGCAAGACATCGTAAGGCAATAGTTTACTTCTGAAAATAAGTGAAACCAACCAAACTGGTGCAGTCCTTCTTGTAAATGAAATAAGGATCAAAATCTCGCACTCCATGCACAATCTTCATGAACTACTCCTTGTTCATTTTAAACCGGTGCTGAAATACCGTAGGCCCATGGTTGCATCATCTTGAAAATAATTCGTCTCCAACATCAGGGTGTTGGCTGATACGTTCATTTTGCATCACTATTCTATATCATAATTTACTGTTATTCATTGATATATTTCATATTAAGAGATGATACTTATGTAATTTCATCTGTTTTTTGCATGGTTGATGACTTTTGGAGCATGGACCGCTGCAGTCAGGATTCTGATGGAAAAGGTGTTGTTTGGAGGCAAAATGTGCGAAGATCAGAAAATTCGGAAAAATATATGGAAAATCCTATTTTTCCAGAAGACAAAGGATGCCAGAAGGAGGAGTGGAGATGGGCCACAGGGGGCCCACACCACCCCTAGCATGGGTCAGCCTAGGACGCGCCACCAGGTGGTGTGGCCGCCCTGGCCCACCTCCAGCTCTCCCCTTTGGCATATATAATCCTCCCGAAACCCTAATACTCGGGGAGCGACCACAGAAAGATTCCACCGCCTCTGCGGGGCAGAAAACACCGAGAGAGAAAGATCTCTCCGGCAGATAGAATTCTGCCGGGGGAATTCCTTCCCGGAGAGGGGAGATCGTCGCCATCAACACCACCATCAAGTTGGACTTCATCGGGATCATCATCATCACCATCTCCATATTGCTGTAACAATTGGGTTGAATCTTGCATAGTTCTTAGGGGAAACTTTCCCGGTGTTGATTACTCTTTGTAGTTGATGCTATTGAGTGGAACCATTGAATTATTGTTTATGTTCAGATTGTTATACATCATTACTCCATCTCTGATCATGATCCATATGATGTCTTGTGAGTAGTTCGTTTTGTTCTTGAGGACATGGGAGAAGTCATGTTGTCAGTAGTGGAGTTGTGTTGAGAAAGATTCAATAGTTTAATATTTAAGTTGTGGTGTACTTCTTCTAGTGGTGTCATATGAACGTCGACTACATGACACTTCACCTATATGGGCCTAGGGAAATGCATTGTGTATTTGGCTACTAATCGTAGGGGTTGCCGGAGTGATAGAAACCTAATCCCCCGTTAGGAAACCATTGCATAAGGGACGTCAGGGTCTTAGAGTTTAAAGTTGTGGTTAGGTTTCTACCTTAATTACTTTCTTGTACTTACGGATGTTTGCAAGGGGTATAATCACAAGTATGTATTAGTCCTAGGAAGGTCAGTACATTAGCACAGGTTCACCCACACAACACTAAGCAAGCTAAACAAGATTAATCAACTATATGAAGCGAAAGCACTTGTCAGTCTTCCCGTGTGTCCTCAAGAACGTTTGGTCATCTTAAGTAATACAACCGGCTTGTCCTTTGCTGAATAAAGGATTGGGCCACTTGCTGATTTATTCTTATTGTCTTTTGTTTACTCGTACTTTATTTACTTGCTTTATAAAAAAACCCTAAAAATCTGTTTGCTAAGTATTTGTAGAGAATTCATGATCCATACCACTAGCCAGCACCTTCTGCTGCTCGTTGGGTTCGACACTCTTACTTATCGAAAATACTGCGATACACCCCCTATACTTGTGGGTCATCAAGACTATTTTCTGGCACCGTTGCCGGGGAGTGAAGCGCTATTGGAGAGTGGAACTGGTAAAGGAAACTTCTACTGTGAGTATTGTTTACTTCTGTTAGTTGCTTTATTTTCGTTATGGATAATTCGTTGCGTTTCTTATTTCGTAATCCTACTACCACTGCTAAGGTAGTAGATGAACCACCACCTACTGAGAATGATACTTTTAAAATACCTACGAGAATTATTGATCGTGTTATGGATAACTACTATGTTGGGGATGGAACTGTCCATCCGGTGATAATTTGCTCTTTATACACGAATTATGCGGGTTGTTCAAGTGTGCAGGTATTACTACAGATCAAGTTAAGAAGAAGTTATTCTCATTATCACTGAAAGGAAGAGCTGAGGAATGGTATAAGCTGCTGAAGAATGGTCAAGCTTTTGAATGGGAGGAAATAGTGCCTCTCTATTATTCGAAGTTTTATCCTCCTAGTGAGATTCATAAAGATCGGATTCAAATATACAACTTTTGGCCTCTTGATGGAGAGAGTACAACTCAAGCTTGGGGGAGATTGAAGTTACTAATGCTCAAATGTCCCATTCATGAGCTCCCCAACAATATTATTATCAATAACTTTTATGCAAGGCTTTCTCTTCATGATAAGGATTTATTGGATGCTTCTTGTGCTGGATCATTCACTCGCATGGAAGAAGAAGCTAAATGGGATCTCCTAGACCGTATTCAAGATATTGTTGAAGCTTGGGAGAATGACAAAGGTAGAAAGTCAGGTATAAATTATGATTATGAATGCATTGAATCTTTTATGGGAACTGATGACTTTCAAAATATTAGTAATGCTTATGGTATTGATTTACAAGTTATTACAAATTGTTTTAAGGCTTTTGGTTCTTATATTGAAATCCCAAAAAGGGGATGGAGCAAGTACCATGCACCTTATAAAGATAATGTTGATTGTGTTCCTATTGGGAGTACTGAGTATTGCACTATTGATCACATCTTACCTGAACCTTATATCGAGAAGATACCCTTCCCAAATAAGGTAAAGGATCATCCTATGATAACTAGTGTAATCACTAAAAGTGAAAAGAGAACTGTAAAACCTGATGAACAAATAAACATTGAACCTGTTGTAGCAATTGTTAAAGATATTGTCACTAAAAGTGTAGAAGATGGACATATAGTCTTTTGTGAGGACGCTTCTAATATTGTCTCACATCCCAATAGAACTAAAAACGCTAGTGTCCCTGTGCTTTATGCTAGAATTGGAGATCATTGTTATTATGGTTTGTGTGATATTGGTGCAAGTTCAAGTGCTATTCCTTATGAGCTTTATAAAAAAATTATGCATGAAATCAGTCCTTGCGAGTTGGAAGAGATTGATGTGGTTATTCACCTTGCTAATAGAGGGACCATTTCTCCAATTGGTATTGTGCGGGATGTAGAAGTTCTTTATGGTAACATTAAATATCCTGCTGATTTTCTAATACTAGGTTCAGCTGCTAGTAAAACTTACCTCATCATTTTTGGTAGACCTTTCTTGAGTACTTGTGGAGCTATTATAGATTGCAAGAGGGAGAAAATCTTGACTAAGTTTGATGGGGAATCTTATTAGTTCAATTTTTCGAAATTTACTATAGAACCTTGTGAAAATGAAACCCATAATGAGGATTTTCGAGTTGAACAACTTGCGTCTATTTCTCTTGCTCCTAACAATGCTTTGCAGCAATTTATGGAAGACCATGAAAGTGAGATCTTCATGGAAGAAAGGAATGAGATTGACGAGATCCTCCGTCGTCAACCTAAGATGCTTAAGCATAACTTGCCTGTAGAAGACTTGGGTACCACATTGCCACCTAAAAAGGATCCGGTCTTCGATCTAAAACCTCTCCCTGACGATCTTAAATATGCTTACATTGATGATAAAAAGATATATCATGTTATTTTTAGCTCTAAACTTTTAGGGAAGGAAGAGGAACGATTATTGGAGGTTTTGAAGAAACACCAAGGAGCTATGGGCTATACTCTAGATGATTTAAGAGGGATTTCTTCTACTATATGTCAGCATGCTATCAATATAGAACCAGATGCAAAGCCAGTAGTAGAACACCAACGGCGTCTAAATCCTAAGATAAGGAAGTGGTAAGAAATGAGGTATTGAGACTCCTTGATGCTGGTATTATTTACCCTATTGCTGATAGTGAATGGGTTAGTCTTGTTCATTGTGTTCCTAAAAAGGGAGGAATTACCATTGTTCCTAATGATAATGATGAGCTTATTCCCCAAAGAATAGTAGTAGGCTATAGAATGTGCATTGATTTTAGGAAAGTTAACAAGGTTACTAAGAAAGATCAGTATCCACTTCCTTTTATCGATCAAATGTTAGAAAGGTTGTCTAAAAAGACCCATTTTTGTTTTCTTGATGGATATTTCGGTTTCTCTCAAATTTCTGTTAAACAACAAGATCAAGAAAAAACTACTTTTACATGCCCTTACGGAACCTATGCTTATAGACGAATGCCTTTTGGTTTATGTAATGCTCCTGCTACTTTTCAAAGATGCATGTCTGCTATCTTTCATGGTTTTTGTGAGGAAATTGTGGAAGTGTTCATGGATGACTTTTTCATCTATGGAACTTCTTTTGATAATTGTCTGCACAACCTTGATAAAGTTTTACAGAGATGTGAAGAAACTAATCTTGTTCTTAATTGGGAGAAATGCCACTTCATGGTTAATGAAGGGATTGTCCTTGGGCATAAGGTTTCCAAAAGAGGCATAGAAGTGGATAGAGCTAAAGTTGAGGCAATTGAGAAAATGCCCTGCCCAAGAGACATCAAAGGTATTCGTAGTATCCTTGGTCATGCTTGTTTCTATAGAAGGTTTATTAAAGATTTCTCTAAGATATCAAAACCCCTTAGTAATCTTCTTCAAAAAGATGTACCCTTTGTTTTTGATGATGATTGTAAGGATGCTTTTGAAACTCTTAAGAAGGCCTTAACTACAGCTCCTATCGTTCAACCACTTGATTGGAGTTTACCCTTTGAAATAATGTGTGATGCTAGTGATTTTGTTGTAGGTGCTGTCCTTGGGCAACGAATAGATAAAAAGTTAAAGGTTATTCATTATGCTAGTAAGACTCTTGACGCTGCTCAAAGGAATAATGCTACTACTAAAAAAGAATTCCTAGCTGTCGTTTTTGCTTGTGATAAGTTTAGACCTTATATTGTAGACTCAAAAGTCACCATTCATACTGATCATGCTGCTATTAAGTACCTTATGACGAAGAAGGATGCTAAGCCTAGGCTTATTAGATGGGTGTTGCTTTTACAAGAGTTTGATCTACATATTGTAGATAGGAAAGGTGCTAAAAATCCCGTTGCTGATAATTTATCTCAGTTGGAAAATATCTCTTTTGATCCTATGCATGTTAATGATAGTTTCCCGAATGAACAGTTGGCCGCAATAGGGGTAAGCTCACGAGGAAGCCCTTGGTATGCTGACTATGCTAACTTTATTGTCTCCAAGTATTTGCCTCCAACTTTCACAACTCAGCAAAGAAGGAAGTTCTTTTACGATTTGAGGCACTATTTTTGGGATGACCCACACTTATATAAAGAAGGAGTGGATGGTATTATGCGAAGATGTGTTCCAGAATATGAACAAAAGGAGATATTGCGGAAATGTCATGGTAGTGCCTATGGAGGACATCATGCAGGAGATAGAACTACGCAAAAGGTGCTACAATCAGGTTTCTACTAGCCTACCCTTTTTAAAGATGCAAGAAAATTTGTTTTATCTTGTGATGAGTGTCAGCGTGTTGGTAATATTTCTAGACGCAATGAAATGCCTATGAACTACTCTCTAGTTATTGAACCCTTTGATTGTTGGGGATTTGACTTTATGGGTCCTTTTCCTCCCTCAAAAGGTTATACTCATATTATTGTTGCTGTTGATTATGTTATTAAGTGGGTGGAAGCCATACCTACGAAGAGTGCTGACGGGGAGACCTCTCTAAAAATGCTTAAGGGTGTTATCTTTCCTAGGTTTGGAGTGCCTAGGTATCTCATGACTGATGGAGGTTCTCATTTCATTCATGGTGGTTTTAGAAAGACCCTTGCTAAATATGATGTTAATCATAGAATTGCTTCAGCTTATCATCCCCAAACTAGCGGGCAAGTAGAGTTATCAAATAGAGAAATTAAATCCATCTTGCAAAAGACTGTTAATAGATCTAGAAAAAACTGGGCTAAAAAGTTGAATGATGCTTTATGGGATTATAGGACTGCCTATAAAAACCATATGGAGATGTCTCCTTATAAAATGGTCTATGGGAAAGCTTGTCACCTACCTTTAGAATTATAACACAAAGCTTATTGGGCAGTTAAAGAAATTAATAGAGATTGTAAGCTTGCTGGTGAAAAAAATTATTTGACTTAAGTTCTTTAGATGAATGGAGGAGTGAAGCATATGAGAATGCTAGGCTCTTCAAGGAAAAGGTTAAAAGATGGCATGACAAGCGAATACTTAAGAGAGAATTCCATGTTGGTGAGAAAGTTCTATTGTATAGGTCTCGTCTCAGATTTTTTGCAGGAAAACTACTGTCGAAATGGGAAGGACCTTTCATTATTGAAGAAGTATACTGTTCAGGAGCGATAAAAATTTCCTCTTTAAAAGACAACACTACACAAGTGGTGAATGGGCAACGACTCAAGCACTATATTGCTGGAGATTCTTACAATGAAGATGTCGATGCTTTTCAAGTTATAACTCCAGAAAAATTTATCAAAGACCAAATTCAGAGACCCGTAGAGTCCGTTTTCAAATAGGTAACAATTCTGGTAAGAAAAGTTCCACAAAAGATCTGTCCAATTATATTTTTGTAGTTTTTAGACAATAAGGAAAGCTACAAAGCGAAAGAGAGACGGAAACGGAGCCAGGGTGGCTCACACCACCCTGTGGCGCGGGCCTACCCCTGGCCGTGCCACCAGGTGGTGTGGCCACCTTGGACTCCATGTCCGACCCGTTTTCTCCCAGTACCTTCTTTTTGTGGTAAAAGTTCGTAATATATAATTCCCCGGATCCCCCGAGGTTCGTATATCGTGTTATGATCGTGTTTTGTTTCGATCTGTTTCTTCCAGGAACTATTCTTGAAAGTTTAGAAGCATAATGGTGTCCGCCAAGGATAAGGGAAAGGAGCCCATGGAGAAAGATCTCCAAGACCCCAGGCAGGAGAAGGAGATCAAGAGTGAAGATGAAGAGGAGGCAAAGCACACCGGCACTACCATTGCAAGCATTGGAGTGGTGGCAAACCCTGCCAAGACTATGTCAATTGGAGGGAAGCCTCCTTGTTACTGTTTAGATTCATGGTCACTTCCTCCACACGCCAGGAATCCTTTCCATACCCTTATCCATGAGCATCAATACTAGAATATGCCCAAGGACAAGTTACCCTCCAATTGGGATTTTCCTCGTTCTAGCCATGGAGGAAAAGAAGACTTCAAGGAGGAAGAGTGGGGAAATAATCGCAAGAGCTGGAATTCGCAACCCGACATGATCATGAGCCGCATCGAGCACAACTCGGAGTTGATTCGTACTCTCACCTTCGAGATTGAGGACTTGGGGAAGCTGATCAAAGAGCTCATCGAGAGAATACCACCACCACCGAAGGAGTAATTCGTCATCAAGTTTGGCATTCCCTTGGTTTGTTCCCAGCTTGGGGGAGTGTCGCCTTATCACATCACTATCTTCTATCTTTTTACCTTTTTGTAGTCATATCATGAATAGAGAAGTTATCATGTAGGATGGTTTGCATTATGGAAGTGTCCCCTCTCTCGTTAGATATGTATCCCTTGGTGTGAGTTGCCGTTATGGAATATTAATAAGAAGTTCTATCATTTACTCTTTTGCATATCTTATATTAGTTTTCAATTCGTGGTTATATGATTGATCTTGTTGTTAGTATTGGTATCACTTTGGGATCATTGAGTTAATATTAGTTGGTTTTGGCAAACCTGGCTTGGTCAGTAGCAACACTATTTTTGAGAGTTGAAAAGATAAAAGTACTCATAAAGAAAAATAATTTCATCATCTTTCTTTCTTGATTTGCTCATAAGTTTGGTATTCTCTAGTTAAGATCTTTTGTGCTTCTAAGGAAGATTGCATGTTTGTTTTTATCACTTGTATGTTTGTTTGTTTCCTTCAACTCTTATACCTTCTACCCAGCCTTGCTAGCCAAAAACCTGTACTGAGAGGGAATTCTTCTCGTGCATCCAATCCTTAAACCAAAACCTATGCCATTTGTGTCCAACATACCTACCTATTAGCATTATTGCTATTCCAAGTAAATTCTTGTCTTTATCTACCTTCCAAATTAAATTTGTTATGAGAAAATTAGTGATTAAAGCTCTCACGAACTTGATGGCACACCTTACTTTCTTGCAATTAATAAACTTGAACCACTGTGTCCATCTTTGTTGCGTATATGCTTGCGCTTTATAAGTTGAAGTTAGCAGAACCATGTATCATGGGGACCGCTTTCAACACTTCATTGGTACTTGTACCTAGTTGATATCATGTCCTTTTGCTTATGGATCCCGGTGGTGTGAAATAAAAGTGGAACTTGTAAGATCATGGAGTTTATATGTGTGTTAGAGAAACGCCTAGGCCGCTAGCCTAAGCCATGCCAAATCATGGTGGAAACTTGCAACATAACTATAGTGAGCATTCTATGAAGCATCCTCAATAAAAACCTATGCAAATAGCAAATAAAAAGATCGTTGATATGCTCATTGTCTGCTTGCCTTGTCATTTTGATTATGGGATAACTCCTATGTCATGTTCAAGGGGTACCCCGTTGGCGGTTCTCTATGATACATATGTATTTACAATGACAAGAGCTTACTTGTGACTAAAGTTGAGTAGCATGAGGTTCGATACTCGTAAGTAAGGGGCATGAGATTTCAACTTATAACTTGTCAAGCATATCCTCTTAGTTGTGTCACTTTAACCTTAATCACCTAAAGATGCCTATGATAGGGGCAATGAGAGCGGAAAGCTAATAAGTATTATAATTTTTGGGAGCTCTTTATGAAACTTGAAATCCCTGCTTCCCTCTACGAAGGGCCTTTCTTTTACTTTTCAGTTGAGTCAGTAAACCTATTCCCTTCTACCTCAGCAAGTATTTTGAGTTGTTGTGTTTCATTCATTCATATGATGATTTATTCAATCATGTTTCTTATGTTCCTTGTTTTGCACTTTGCTCTTATCTTGGTGATTACTACTTTGATAGCTATCATTGAAAATCAGTTATTTGCGAACTCTAGCAAATTTTCAACTATTCTTCGACCAAGAGCTAAGTTTGCCATTACCAATTATGATTTACTTTATGTATCTTTATTGTGTTTCCTTTACTCACTTCAAGTTGAGTTATATAATAGTGAGTTGTATTCTATTATGATCTATGTATTGGTGAATGTGATGCTTCTTGTCCGTATTATTTTTATCGACTCTTCACTCCATAAACCTGAGGTCATGTTTATTGAGCTCAGTTTCGCTTGGGGATAAGCGAAGTCTAAGCTTGGGGGAGTTGATACGTCCATTTAGCATCACTATTCTATATCATAATTTACTGTTATTCATTGATATATTTCATATTAAGAGATGATACTTATGTAATTCCATTTGTTTTTGCATGGTTGATGACTTTTGGAGCATGGACCGCTGCAGTCAGGATTCTGATGGAAAAGGTGCTGTTTGGAGGCAAAATCCGCGAAGATCAGAATATCCGGGAAAATATATGGAAAATCCTATTTTTTCAGAAGACAAAGGATGCCAGAAGGAGGAGTGGAGATGGGCCATAGGGGGCCCACACCACCCCCTGGCGCGGGCCAGCCTAGGCCGCGCCACCAGGTGGTGTGGCCGCCCTAGCCCACCTCTAGCTCTCCCCTCTGGCGTATATAATCCTCCCAAAACCCTAATACTTGGGGAGCGACCACAGAAAGATTCCGCCGCCTCTACGGGGCAGAAAACACCGAGAGAGAAAGATCTCTCCAGCAGATAGAATTCTGCTGGGGGAATTCCTTCCCGGAGAGGGGAGATCGTCGCCATCAACACCACCATCAAGCTGGACTTCATCGGGATCATCATCACCATCATAACCATCTCCATATTGTTGTAACAATTGGGTTGAATCTTGCATAGTTCTTAGGGGAAACTTTCCCGGTGTTGATTACTCTTTGTAGTTGATGCTATTGAGTGGAACCATTGAATTATTGTTTATGTTCAGATTGTTATACATCATTATTCCATCTCTGATCATGATCCATATGATGTCTTGTGAGTAGTTCATTTTGTTCTTGAGGACATGCGAGAAGTCATATTGTTAGTATTGGAGTTGTGTTGAGAAAGATTCAATAGCTTAATATTTAAGTTATGGTGTACTACTTCTAGTGGTGTCATGTGGATGTCGAGTACATGACACTTCACCTATATGGGCCTAGGGGAATGCATTGTGTATTTGCCTACTAATTGTAGGGGTTGCCGGAGTGACAGAAACCTAAACCCCTGTTAGGAAACCATTGCACAAGGGACGTCAGGGTCTTAGAGTTTAAAGTTGTGGTTAGGTTTCTACCTTAATTACTTTATTGTACTTACAGATGTTTGCAAGGGGTATAATCACAAGTATGTATTAGTCCTAGGAAGGTCGGTACATTAGCAAAGGTTCACCCACACAACACTTAGCAAGCTAAAGAAGATTAGTCAACTGTATGAAGCGAAAGCACTTGTCAGTCTTCCCGTGTGTCCTCGAGAATGTTTGGTCATCTTAAGTAATACAACCGGCTTGTCCTTTACTAAATAAAGGATTGGGCCAGTTGCTGCATTTATTCTTATTGTCTATTATTTACTCGTACTTTATTTACTCGCTTTATCAAAAACCCCTAAAAATCGGTTTGCTAAGTATTTGTAGAGAATTCCTGATCCATACCACTAGCCAGCACCTTCTGCTCCTCGTTGGGTTCGACACTCTTACTTATGGAAAATACTTCGATACACCCCCTATACTTGTGGGTCATCACTGGCCAACCGCTATCAGTCTCTGTTCTTCTTCTTCCCCAACACTGAGCCTCCAGACCGAGGATCTCGCTGGCTAGGATGCAGGCACATGAGGCCACCGATGATCATAATACACTCTACTTCATCAGCTTTTGTGTTAGCCTCCTCTTGCAACAATTGCACCATCATGATCTCATTGCTGCTATCCATGACATAAGCAAAAGGTCGAGCACCTTCTATGCGCGGTGAGCTCGACATGGTTTGCGGATGAAAAGACAACGCCTTATAGACCTGGAGAAAGTCACGCCGATGCAGAGACATGGCTGATTTGAATGGCCTCTCTCGAGAGTGACGACAGGTCGTCGTCGACCGTTAGCAGCCAATCTCTAGTTCGCACCGTTAATGGCGCTGAATCAACACCGAGAACACATTGAGAACCAGGTGGGTGACTCCTAGGGGATGGGCGGCGCACTAGATGGGCGAGACTGGCCAGCAGCGGGTCGGAGAATGGCCGTCACCAATGGTGTTTCGCGGGGTGATAGGAAAGGAAGAAAGGAGGGGTGGATAGAAGGGGATGGGGTTTATCTTGGGTCGTTGGCAAGGGGCCTGACGCGGCCTTCTGTAGGGTCCACAACATAGAAAACAAAAAAAATTCCTACGATATGAACAACTAAGCACAAAGATCTATCTACCTAGATACAATCAACGAGTTGACATACATCCATACATAACTTACCCTCGAAGACCTAAAAGTGTTAAGAAATTTATTCTCGTGGATGATTTAGTCGTACTCGTGGCCGGGGTGGTGGCGGAGCTGGGGAGAGGTGCAGTGGCGGTGGCACGGCCAGGCCGGAAGGCTCATGGCCAGGGCAGGGCACGGTGGCGGTGGCTTGGCGCTGCGAAGGAGGGACCGACGTGGGGAGGAGCTCGACGGAGGGGCCGGTGGTGGCGGTGGAGGCCGACGATTTTGGCAGCCTGGTGGTGTTGTGCATCTCCTCGCGATGGCCAAGTCCCGGTCGATGGATTCGACCAGGGGAAGAAGGAGCAATAAATACCCTCCTCCTTTAGTCTCAGTGCGTGGCTTGAACCGGGACTAAAGGGGGGGTCTTTAGTCCCGGTTCCAGCCACACACGGGACTAAAGGGGTGGGGCGGCTTTTCGGCTGCAGAGCCTTTAGTCCAACCTGGTGTTTTGGGCCGGGACTAAAGGCGCAAATTTGCGCGTGCTGGGCCAATGTTAGCGCCTGTTTTTTCAAAAAAAAATCAATTTGCATATACTATATTTTTTAAACATTTGAATTATACGGTTTTTGCATACTTATGAATTTGAAAAAAAAATCAACATGGAAAGTTCTTGAATTTGAATAAGTAATCCAAATCTATTTTCTGTTTTATAAAATAATTATTTTAACTAGTCAAACTATTAACCATTTTGCCATTTTCAATTTATAAATGCATTAACTATTATATTTGCATATATTTGAATCTCACTAAACTTTCAACATAAAAATTGCTTGAATTTGAATAAGTAATCCAAATCCATTTTCTGTTTTATAAAATAATTATTCTAACTAGTCAAACTATTAACCATCTTGCCATTTTCAATTTAAAAATGCATTAACTATTATATTTTACTGAAATCTCTGTTTCGGGTTTAGGGTTAGGGTTTTGGGTTTAACTATTATATTTTGGGGGCCTTTAATCTCGGTTGGAGTCAATAACCAGGACTTAAGATATTTCCCGCCCTTCTCATAGTCGTCAAGCCACGTGTCATGCTTTCCAACCATTTCCCTCTACTTCCCTCCATATTTTCCCGCCTTTTCCCTCTATATCTAGGCCGGCCACCATGGCCATCCACACATCCACATCTTCCCCTCTCACAACAATGGACACCGCATACTGGGTCATTCTGACCCTCGAGGAGACCGAGGCGCTGTGGGCCTCTAGCTACCCATGCCCGCCAGGTTACTGGCTTGCCCACCGACTGGATGCTGAGTGCTGGAGGAGTTCCTGTCCCTCCTGTGCCTCAAGGTTCCGCCCGCCAGGCGGCCATCACGAACCACTTCTACCTCGATCTCACGCCGGAGCAGCGGATGGATCCCCATTGGGATCTGATACATTGCAAATGTATCTATAATTTTTGATGCTCCATGCTTGGTTTTATCCACTTTCTTGTGTTTTGTCCACACTTTGGAGTACTTTTCATATGATTTCTTGGACTAACCTATTAACAAGAGCCACAGTGCCAGCTGCCCGTTTTCTGCTGTTTTTGGTTCCAGGAAAGTCAGAAAATGAAAATTCTCAGAATTGGACGGGACAAAAGCCAAAGTGCCTATTTTTCTAGAAGACTCTAGGAGCCAGAATACGAGACGGAGGAGGGCCAGGGGCTGGCCACACCCTCCCAGGCGCGGGCTAGGCCTGGCCGCGCCAGGGCCTGGTGTGGTGGCCCCAGGCACCCCCTCGGTCTCCCTCTTCGCCTATAAGAAGCCTTCTGACCTAAACACTTAAGGGGGTTCGACATTTTTCCACGAAAAGTTCCGCTGCGCCGCCTCCACCGAAGGGGAGATTCGGGGGACAGAAAGTCTCTGTTCCGGTATCCTGCCGGGACAGGGAAGTGCCCCCAGAGCCATCTCCATCGATCTCCACCATCATCTCCATCGACCATCCATGTTTCCCCCATCTATGAGTGAGTAATCCCCCGCTGTAGGCTATGGGGATGGTAGGGATTGGATGCGATCGTTCATGTAATGGCATCAGATTGTTAGGGCATAGTGCCTAGTATCTTTTATTAATGCTTTATGACTTTGTTGCGACTTGTTGTGCTTAATGCTTGTCACTAGGGCCCGAGTGCCATGATTTCAGATCTGAACTTATTATTGATTCATCATGATAGTATTGTTTTGGGTCTTATCTACAAGTTGTATACACACGTTGTTGTCCGGAACCTATGACCCCGAAGTGACAGAAATCGGGATAACCGGAAGGGAAAGGCTTTGATGTGAGGATCACATGTGTTCACGGAGTGTTAATGCTTTGCTCCGGTGCTTTATTAAAAGGAGCTGCTTAATTTCTAGTAGTTCCCTAGAGGCCCCGCTGCAAACGGGCTGGCAGGACAAAAGATGTTGTGCAAGTTCTCATTGCGAGCATGTATGACTATATATGGAACACATGCCTAGGATTGTCTAGTACTTGGGTGCTTTATCTTATTTATCTGCAATTGCCCTATGTTGTGATTGCTATGTGAATTGTCTTGTCCATGCAACGCCCGTCCATCCATCCCTATGCCTACCGCACTCGAATCCCACTGTTTACTGCTTTTGTTACTACTGTCCTTGCTTTACTACTGCTGTTACTTTACCATTCCTACTACAAAACTGTTGCTACTCATAAACTGCTGTGAGCAAGATTGTTTCTAGGTGCAGCTGAATTGACAACTCAGTTGTTAAGACTGATAAGTATTCTTTGGCTTCCCTTGTGTCGAATCAATAAATTGGGTTTCACTTCCCTCGAAAATACTGCGATACACCCCCTATACTTGTGGGTTGTGGCATCCCGCAAAATCACTACCAGAAAATCGCTGTGTTTTTGTGCATTGCATCATCATGACCGCATGCTCATGTCATCATGCCACCTTGCATTTGAGCATCGTCATGTCATCTTGCATTTGTTTGCATAAAACTATTTTCAAAAAGTCTGTTTTTGTTTTCGAAACGCCCCGTCTTTATTTTAAATTAAAACTCGGGTCTCCGGAATATTTTGTTTTGTCTACCAACGGTTTTCAAAAGCCCCGTTTTAAATAATAAAAAATTTCTTTTATTTTTAGGTGGCAGCCCGCCAGGCCCGAAAGCCCGGCCGGCCACCTCAAAGCCCTACTAAAACCTAGTCTAACCCTAACCCTCTACCTAATCCCCATCCCCACCTAGACCACCAGCCGCCGCCAGCCAAACTCCCGCCTAGCCACCTCCACCTCACCAACCCCTCCACCTCACTTCCCCCAATCCTGTCGCGCCACCTCATCCCCTGGCCAATCCCCACACTTCCCATCCCCGACAACTCCCGCCCACGCGCCGACCGCACCCCACCTGCGAGTATCCCGCGCGCCTGGCCCCACCCACCTGCGCGTATCCCCGTGCGCCTAGCCCCACCTGCCGCTGCTCCGCTCACCGCAGCGACGGACGCGCCCTACACGTTCCCCCATGCGTCCCCCCACCGAACACGTCGCCACTAACCCCATCTCTCTCCCGCACGTGCCCACCCGCCGCCAAGCTCTCCACCGCCGCTCCCCGCGCCCGCGTTCCCCTTCCAGGCGCCGGACCGCCGGACCCGTGCACCACCTCCTCTTACCCCGCCGCCACCTGCCGCACGCATCCCCAGGCCTAGCGCCACCTACCGCCCCTCCCTCCACTTCTCCCCATCGCCCCACTCTGCCCCGAGGCCACCCCGCGCCGCCGCCTCGTGGCCCTCCTCTCTGCCTCCTCGGCCAACCACCGCCGCCGCGGCTTCCCTCGTGCCCCGCACGCTGATCTGCATCGCCGCCAGGCTCAGACTCCTGTCGTCCCCGACCTCTGGCCGCCGCCGCAGGCCAGGCTCCGCCCTTTCCCGCCGCGACCTCCTCCTCTCTGCGGTCCCGTCTCCTCCGGCCGCCACCGCTAACTCCGGCCCACGCCCGCCATCGCCGGCCTCCTCGTCGCCCGAACCACCCCGTGCCCCCATCATGAGCCCCTGCTCCGGCCGTCAACCGCCGCCCTCGGCCCATCTCTTGCGTCGGCCACCGACGCCGCCGGCCCGCCTCTGACCCGCCAGAGCCGTCCTCGGCGTCCTCCCCGAGCTCGCCTTCTGCGCCCGTTCCCCCATCCCTCGCCAACCGCCCCGCCGACCTCGGCCTACCCCACGCCGTCGCCGTTCCCTGGCCTCCTTCTCCCCGTCGCGTGACCCTGGAGCCGCCTAAGAGCCTGCCCCCGAGTCGCATCCGTCGCCATGACCGCCTTCCTCCGCCTGTCGCCTTTCCTGTCGCTGCGTTGTGCTCGTCCATGACCCTGCTTCTGTACCACGAGGTTGTATTTTGTATGTGGTGCAGCGTTGTGTTGTTGCTGGGACATGTGTGTGGAGATGGGGGCAGTGTGTCGTAGACCACTGATGTGGAGATGTTGAAGCGGCTCGAGTAGTACTACTCCGACCACTTCCGCCTTGAGATGACCCAGGCCCGACACCCGATGACCGAAGTGGGACCGATGCCAATCCAAGTACGCCATCAACCACCGGCGCTAAACCCAAGACCGACATCGTCACCCGTGCACTTCGATAAGAACGCCAAGTTCTCCTTCCTCTCAGACGCTAGGACCCGAACCGAAAGAACGCCAAGATCGGCACGGATACGCCAAGTTCTCCTTCCCGAACGCTAGGGTCGCCGAACTCCAAGGTCTTCTTCTCGGACCCGATGCCCGAGAACCCGGTACGACGAGCACTTCGCCGCGGAATGCCAAGTTCTACTACCCGAACGACAAGACCGGCCGATCTGCAGACCCGACAAGACCTTCGCGATGGCAAGATCAACACCGACCAGGGCGAATCCGATGCGCCCCTGACGCCAGACCAAGTCCTTCTTCCCAGAATGCCAAGATCTACCCTGTTGTCCGAGAATGTTCCCGCCGAGATCGATCCCCGTCGAACCCTGGACCCTGTCGAACCCCAAACCCCCGGAACCCACGATCTTCCTAACCTAGATGTGTGAACCTTTACCCGAGCCCCTATTTTATAAATGCTACATATAAAACCTGTTGCATATTAATTGTTCATCTCGCATGCATATCATAATCATGCCGGTTCTTCTGCCGTAGTATTAAATATTGCATCGGTGTTTCTTTTAGTGCTTTGCTTCTTCACGGATTAGGCTGATGAGTGGATGCGAGTATCGACAAGTTCTTCGGATATGAATCTCCGGCAGTGTTTCCCAGGCGAGCATTCTCCCCCTTTCTACCTATTTTGCATTTATAGTCTTTATTTCCTCTTGTTGATCTATTGCTATCCGTATCGCGATGCTTTAGTTTCCGTACCCCAGTTATATCCCGTGCACCCTCTATATTGCCTTGGACACCTCCTATTACCTGTGTTTGGTAGATAGCTGGCCTTGCGAGTCGTAGTTGCTTGCTCAGGTGCGATCTCGTGTTGACGAATACCACAGTTGTTGGAATGCGGGCAGATGTTTATGGTGGAGATGTTTATTGGTGGAGATGATCATGGTTTTAAATACAACTATTAAAAATGCTAGATATAACTAATGAGAGGCATCGGTGGGCAATAGATGTTATTTGGTTCTTCCACGCTCACTTGTGCCCCGTAGGACCCCGAGTACTTGATACCTGTTCCTTGACTATTCGCACTATCCACATCCGGGAGGCCTTATGGACCCCCCTGAGCCAGAGCTTGATTCATTTCTATTTCTTGGGGCCACAAAGTAGTTTGGGGCTTTATTACTATCATGTACCTATGCCATGTTTTACTGCTTTATTTACGATTGTGCGTGGAGCACCTGTACTGTTTTGGATCGCGCCACGTTTTCGCGGTATCGACAAGCCCAGTCACACTTTCGGGTTCCCAGTCATTTACAGCCGTCGTCGCAAACCCTGGGTCCCTTCCGGAGCCGGCCAACTTCGTTGTGGGTAGCTTAGTGGGGTGGCCCCCTGAAATATTTATGAATCCTATGATCGCTTTGTCGTGAATGCCTCGTTGGGTTTTGATTTGGTTTTTCCGAGGTTGATCGAGTGTGTGTTGCTATTTGTGCACCCCTGCAGGGTAAAACTTTCTGAAAGCCATGTCCGCGGTTATGGACGACTTGGAGCATAGTATCTCGATCATAGACAAGCATAACTAAAGTAGTGCTATAAATTTGACTTAATATATCTGACTAGTAATCAGATTCAACTATAACGGAATGGATATTAAAAATGCCAACAACTGCTGGATCTGGGTTGTTTTGTTATACCTGCCTAGTAAGTATTGCAACTCCAATGGAATGTGATAAAAGTGCCAACAACTGCTGGGTTTTGGGATTCCTCAAGACAATTCTATCTGACTAGTAAATGTTCCAACTACAACGGAATGGTGATTAAAACTGCCCACTACTTATGTTATCAGGATGACTTATGCTCTATATCTGATTACTAATTGCTGCAACTATAATGGAATGAGTAAAATTTCCAACTGTGTGAGTTCCTTGGTCTGACTTCCTCGTTTGGTCTCGAGGGGAAAATACCAGGATGGGTTTGTTTGGTGTTAGCTTCAGGTTGGATCCGGATAGGTCTTTCTCATCCCCCTCTGATAACCGCCAGTTGTATCGAGTCTCTATAGGTTGTTTAGTGCCACTGCGCTGCCGCTTCAGCCCACCATACCTATGTAGGCGAGAGCCGCCGAATTCTAGCCTCACCGTGTACTGGCCTCAATACTGACGCTCCTCTTTTTCCTTTGCCCTTTGTCGGCACCCCTTTTGTTTTTAGCAGGTTTGAGATCGACGTCGTTAGCAGGGTTACCCTTCTGGCTTGGCCTAGGCAGGGTTATGGATGCCATTGGTTATTCTTCAGGGCTCTTAGCCCCATTTGCATTTTGTCCGTAGACGGACGCTCTATCGTTTTCAAGGTGATTGGATCTTTGTATTGTATATCTGTACTCTTGACTCAGGGAGTCGCTGTTGTATATATATCTGTTCTGTGGGTCCCATCGAGGACTGTTGTGTAATGTTATTACTTCGTTTTCCACCCGCACGAAAGTGCCTGGTGGGCGTCCTTGAATCGTTTCTATGCGGGTTTGGCGGAAAGGGCTAAAACTTGCATAGGG
Organism: Avena eriantha; assembly: GCA_910589775.1. NCBI lineage: Eukaryota > Viridiplantae > Streptophyta > Magnoliopsida > Poales > Poaceae > Avena > Avena eriantha. Next base: position 209,507,805 of record OU342742.1, read on the forward strand.
CCGATTTGAGGGTGTTACATGTGTCATCAAGATTATTTTCTGGCGCCGTTGCCGGGGAGCATAGCTTTATTTATCAAGTTCACTTGGAATCACTATTGTTCAAGCTAAGTTTATCTTTCTCCTTGTTTGCTTGTTTCTTTATCAAAAATACAAAAAAATTAGTTCCTACTCTAGTTGTTATTTTCTTGGTCTGTTATTGTCTTGCTTTATCATGCTTGTTGTCAATGGTTGGTTTCTTTGAAACTGAAGCTTATTGGCAAGGTGGGTTCACGGAAGATGAAAAATATTATTATAAGGAACACTGCTTGTCACAAAAAGGGAAACACTTATGGGAACAAATTGATAGATTGTATACCATTGCTAGGAATGTGTGCTCTACTTATAATGTTACTTATTGCTGTGATGAGTCTTGTTGCAGAAAGAGGTATAAACACCTCCCTTTTCAATGTGAGTATAGTGATAATGATACCATATCTTCCTATGCTAAAGGAATTTATGACTTTGATGATGCGGAACAAATTGAAGAATTTATTGCTTGGAAGGGTGCTTTTGAACTTGCTAGTTTGCTTGAAAATATTGATGATTCACCTTACAAATATGAGGTGTATGGTATACTTAAATTTTGCTTTGATAATTACAAGGATGAAAATGGCTATATTGTTGAATATTTTAATAGATGCTTTCCACAAATGGAAGAGACTAATGCCTTGTAGGATCCTATGGAAGAAGAAATTGATGAACCTGAAATCTCATTAGATGAAAAAGAGGAGGAGAGTAATGAACAAAAGGAGGAAGAATGGATTAGCTACCCATGCCTACCTTCTAATGAGAGTAAGTCTTTATCCCTTACATTATTTGATTGCCCCCCTTTCTTACTAAAGGAGAATGAATGTTATGTTCCGGAGGTTTCTCTTGAAAATGTTTATAATAAAGCTCTAGTGCTTGTAGATCATGAAGAGCATGCTTTATGTGATAGTTATATTGTTGAGTTTCTTCATGAGGCTACTGAAAATTATTATGAGAGAGGAAAATATGGTGGTGGAAGTTTTCATGGTATTGAAACACCTCTCTATGTGCTGAAAGTTTTGAAGTTATTCTTGCTTTATCTTCCTATGCCTGTCACTTTGTTCTTTGTGAATTTATTTGCATACATGATTCCTATGCATAGGAAGTGGGTTATACTTAAATGTGTTTTTAATTTGCTTCTTGATGCTCTCTTTTACTTCAACTCATATTTCTTATGAGAGCATCCTCTCAAACTTTTATGCCTGAAGATGATATATGTCTATTATTCTTGGGAGACCTTTTCTTAAATACTACAGGAGCTGTTATTAATTAATATCAAGGGAAGGTGACCTTCAATGTTAATGACAAGGAACACATTGTCTATTTCCTCAAGAATATTGAAAGGACTTATGGTTTGAATTCAATTGAACATGTTGAGGGCATTCAAGTTGGAGAAATATATTGTCCCATACCAAGAGAAAAATTTGAAACTATTATGATTGGGACCATTGCTATCAAGGTTGAGGTAATATAATCATAAGTGGAATACAAAGTTTTGTCTCATATGAAATTGTTTTGGCAACAAGACCTGATCAACCTTGTTAACAAAAGGATTTCATTGAACAAAACAATGTTTTCACCGTGATTATTTCTGTTTACTTCTATTCTATCCATTCTAGTTTTTGCTTATGCCTAACTTAAAGGCGTTAAAGAAAAGTACTTGTTGGGAGATAACCCAAGAGTTTTAGATGAGTCTTGGAAGTTATTACCTCTGTAATAACCGCTTCTTATCCTTTTTATTTGCCTTTTGTGCCAAGAGTAACCTCTAATGAGAGAGAAGTAATGATTGGGAAAGTTGCTGTCCCGAAACAGATTTCTGTGCTTCACCGTAAACAGTCCTGAGAGAGCTCTGTACATCGGATTGAGCTGTAATTTTTTGAGCTTCTGCCCTAGGTTCTTATCTAACTTTAGTTAGTTCAACACTTTTTGATTTGAGCAACATAAGGTCTTCGAACAAAATCGTCTTTACCTGCTGGTCTGTTTTGACAGATTTCTGCCATTTTCTGCATTTGCTTCTTGTTAGTTCCTTCTTGAGTTCCTTTGGGGAATTGAGCTTTTTTAGGGAAGTGCTACAGTAGCTAGTGTTCTAATGGAAGTTTATTTGGTGTTAGAACTGAACCTTAAGACTTATTTATCTTAAGTGCACTAATGTTGCTAATGAGATTGTGTGAAGTTTTGTATGAAGGAAAATTTTCAGGTGTATGGAAGGAATGAGTAATGAGATGAAGGATGGACTAAAGCTCAAGCTTGGGGATGTCACGCATGTCACCCCAATAAATATCCAAGAAGTACAAGCGTCAAAGCTTGGGGATGCCCAAGGCATCCCCTTCTTCATCAATAAAAATTCCAGGTTTCTTCCAAACGCTTCATTTTTATTGTTTTATGCACAGTTGTGTTTCTCTTGGAGCATCTTCTTTTTCATTTTTGTTTTGGTTTTTAGTTTGCGTGGTTTGCTTAGTTTTCTGAATAAATTGGTTGGACCCCCCCTCTTTCATACATTGGTGTTCAAATGGTTTGGTTTGGTTTGGAAAAGAGTAGGAAAGCTCATGCTTAAGTGGTAAAGAGAGATTGTTTTTGACTGTGGCCTATGCTTTGTCATACCATGCTTGATATTGTTTTGGCTTTATGCTTAGTATTCTTTGTTGTAGCATGACTTTTTATAAACATTCGAGATTGCTTAATGTGCCTTGGATGAATCATGCGTTGTTTTAGCATATTAAATCATAGTATTGTGGTATTCTCCTTTGATGCTTTATTTGGGTTGACTTGGCACATGCTCACACCATGTTATGACTATCTCAAGTCACCATAGCCTTTATGATCCTTTAGTTTTCAACTTGTAGTATCACTTTATGCTTTGATCGATGATGTTTTGTCGCTCTGCATGATTATGGCCATTATTGCTCTCTCATTTGTCGCTCCCTTACTATTGCTAGCCTTCACTTTCACTGAGTATTTTTACTCATGTTTCCAACTCCCTAAAACCAAATATTGTAAAAGTGTCCACCATACCTACCTATTAGCATCATTTGCTACTTTCGTGCATATTCAATATGCCTTGTTTCTTTCGAATAAAATGTTTGCTTGTTATGAGAAAGTTAGTTAGTAAAGCTCTCACGAACTTGATGGCACACTTTATTTTCTTGCACTTAATAAACCTGAACCATTGCGTCCTTCTTTGTTGCGCATATGCTTGCGCTTTATGAGTTGAAGTTAGCAGAACCATGTATCATGGGGACCGCTTTCAGCGCTTCATAGGTACTTTGTACTTAGTTGATATCATGTTCTTTTGCTTATGGATACCGACGGTGTGAAATAAAAGTGGAACTTGTAAGATCATGGAGTTTGTATGTATGTTAGAGAAACGCCTGGGCCGCTAGCCTAAGCCATGCCTAATCATGGTGGAAACTTGTAGCATAACCATAATGAGCATTCTATGAAGCATCCTCAATAAAAATCTATGCACATAGTAAATAAAAAGATCGCTGAGATGCTCATTGTCTGCTTGCCTTGTCATTTTGATCATGGGATAGCTCCCGTGTCATGTGCAAGGGGTACCCCGTTGGCGGTTCTCGATGATACGTACATACTTACAATGACAAGAGCTTACTTGTGACTGAAGTTGAGTAGCATGAGGATCGGTCTTCGTAAGTAAGGGGCATGAGACTTCAATTTATAACTTGTCAAGCATATCCTCTTAGTTGTGTCACTTTCACCTTAACCACATTAAAGATGCTTATGATAGGGGCAATGAGAGCTCAAAGCTAACGAGTACCATACTTTCAGCATTTGGAAGCCTTTCAAAATTATTCAAAACCTTTTTCTTCCACTTGTTGAGTCTCCACTTATTCTATGAGCACTTTCTTGAGAGCATAGTGCCCATTCTTAGTTCTATGTGCATTGTCCCAAGACTTGTTGATTGATGCATACCTTGATATTGCTTGTTTTAAACTATTTGTATCTAGTCACTCTTGTAAACTTTGAAGGTGTCCTATGCATTTATGTTTGCTACTCTATGAGGGACAAGCTGAATGCCACTATGCTATGTTTTCTTTATGTGAAACAAACAAACGTCTTGCAAAGCATTCTTATTCATGAATCTTTTGTTTGTGCCTTTTCATGTTGCATCATAGTTTCTTTGTCTTATTTCTAGAACTTTGTATTTCATGTTATGATTGAAGCACTATGACCCCAGCTTTAAATGTTTTGCAAATACTTTGATCAAGTCTTTGATGGTGCATGTCACCTCAAAAATTATTTCTTTTTATCACTTACCTACTCGAGAACAAGCATGAGTTAAGCTTGGGGATGTTGATACATTGCAAATGTATCTATAATTTTTGATGCTCCATGCTTGGTTTTATCCACTTTCTTGTGTTTTGTCCACACTTTGGAGTACTTTTCATATGATTTCTTGGACTAACCTATTAACAAGAGCCACAGTGCCAGCTGCCTGTTTTCTGCTGTTTTTGGTTCTAGGAAAGTCAGAAAATGAATATTCACGGAATTGGACGGGACAAAAGCCAAAGTGCCTATTTTTCCAGAAGACTCCAGGAGCCAGAATACGAGACGGAGGAGGGCCAGGGGCTGGCCACACCCTCCCAGGCGCGGGCTAGGCCTGGCCGCGCCAGGGCCTGGTGTGGTGGCCCCAGGCACCCCCTCGGTCTCCCTCTTCGCCTATAAGAAGCCTTCTGACCTAAACACTTAAGGGGGTTCGACATTTTTCCATGAAAAGTTCCGCTGCGCCGCCTCCACCGAAGGGGAGATTCGGGGGACAGAAAGTCTCTGTTCCGGTATCCTGCCGGGACAGGGAAGTGCCCCCGGAGCCATCTCCATCGATCTCCACCATCATCTCCATCGACCATCCATGTTTCCCCCATCTATGAGTGAGTAATCCCCCGCTGTAGGCTATGGGGATGGTAGGGATTGGATGAGATCGTTCATGTAATGGCATCAGATTGTTAGGGAATAGTGCCTAGTATCTTTTATTAATGCTTTATGACTTTGTTGCGACTTGTTGTGCTTAATGCTTGTCACTAGGGCCCGAGTGCCATGATTTCAGATCTGAACTTATTATTGATTCATCATGATAGTATTGTTTTGGGTCTTATCTACAAGTTGTATACACACGTTGTTGTCCGGAACCTATGGCCCCGAAGTGACAGAAATCGGGATAACCGGAAGGGAAAGGCTTTGATGTGAGGATCACATGTGTTCACGGAGTGTTAATGCTTTGCTCCGGTGCTTTATTAAAAGGAGCACCTTAATTGCCAGTAGTTCCCTAGAATCCCCGCTGCAAACGGGCTGGCAGGACAAAATATGTTGTGCAAGTTCTCATTGCGAGCATGTATGACTATATATGGAACACATGCCTAGGATTGTCTAGTACTTGGGTGCTTTATCTTATTTATCTGCAATTGCCCTATGTTCTGATTGCTATGTGAATTGTCTTGTCCATGCAACGCCCGTCCATCCATCCCAATGCCTACCGCACTCGAATCCCACTATTTACTTCTTTTGTTACTACTGTCCTTGCTTTACTACTGCTGTTACTTTACCATTCCCACTACAAAACTGTTGCTACTGATAAACTGCTGTGAGCAAGATTGTTTCCAGGTGCAGCTGAATTGACAACTCAGTTGTTAAGACTGATAAGTATTCTTTGGCTCCCCTTGTGTCGAATCAATAAATTGTGTTTCACTTCCCTCGAAAATACTATGATACACCCCCTATACTTGTGGGTCATCAGGATCCTGACAACTACGACACCTGGAATGCCTTCTTCGCTAACCGGCAAGAAAGCGAGCTCGTCAGGTACGAGGGTGACGTCCCACCCCCATTGAACCACAACGAAGTTGGTCGCCGCCTGTGGTGGGCAAACCGGACTATCGTCGGTGTGATGCGCTACATCGCCCAGGGAGATCATCCTCGCCTGTGGTGCCCGCACGTTGACCCTCCACAGAGCCACAATAAGGGTGGGGATATTGAAGGTCGCGGGCTACACGGCATCATCATCTAGGAGCCCCCTCCCTCGCGTGTCGTGAATCTGAGGCCGGAGTGGCAGGTACCCCTGGAATATGCCATGGCTGGGCTTAGGATCCAGCCGCATGCGCCTAGCGACAACAACGACGATGATGACGAAGACGAAGACGACCCTGAAGCTGTGTACTATAGGGCTAGATATGAGTATGACTAAAGGAGGCTTTAGTCCCGATTTCTTAGTCCCAGTTTTTTAATAATAATAAATGTCTTGATTGTTAGTCCCGGTTTGTGGCTGGACCAGTGGGACTAAAGGGGGACTTTAGTCCCGATTCTGTAGTCCCAGTTAGAAACCGGGACTAATGGATTGTTTCCTACTAGTGTTGGTCTCTCTACAACTTTCCCGAACTATGAAGATGTTGTTCTATTCTTGTGCCAAGGAGCTAACTAATTTCACATATTAGGGAGTACATCTATGGCCAACTTGTTGGATATGACGGAGGACTGGGCTCCGGTGGCATCTCCCTCAAGTTGGCCGTAGTGTTGTCCCTGCTCTCGCACACCATCTTGTAGTTCATAACTTCTCTAGCTAGATCAATATGTCGGGGAGCTAACTAATTTCACATATTAGGGAGTGCCTCTATGGCCAGCTTCAGAGAGATGCCTGAGGACTAGATCCTTAAGCACCTCCCTGAAGTTGGTCATAGTGTTGTCCCTGCTCTCGCACACCATCGTGTTTCACATATTAGAGAGTACATCTATGGCCAGTTTATTGGAAATGCTGGAGGACTGGGCTCCGGTGGCATCTCCCTCAAACTGGTCGTAGTGTGTTGTCCCTGCTCTTTCACACCATCTTGTTTGTAGTTGATAACTTCATAGGGATTCCTATTTATAGATTAAAGCAGCACAATGATGGCTCAGTGTCGGCGCCAGGAAAATGCTGGTGCGATGTTGATGTAGAGCTCGTTGGGAACCCCAAGAGGAAGGTATGATGAGCACAGCAGCAAGTTTCCCTCAGTTATGAAACCAAGGTTTAATCGAACCAGTAGGAGCAAGGAAACACCCCAAAGGTGTTGCTAGCTGAGCCTTGGCAGGGCGCACTACCGGTGCTAGTAGCAACGTGGAGACCTGCACAACACAACCACATAACTTTGTCCCCAACTTGCGATGAGGTTGTCAATCTCACCGTGTTTTGTGGAAAACTAAGGATTAAACGTATCGAATGGAAAGAAGTAATAGTTTGCATAAAGTAAACACAAAGGAGTAAATAGTTTATAGATTGTATGTAAAGAAAAAGGACCAGGATCCATAGTTCACTAGAGGTGGCTCTCCTTAAGATAGATAACATGCTGGGTGAACAAATTACAGCGGGGCAATTGACAAACATCGAGAAAGCAACACATGCATATACTAATCATCTTGACTTCTTTGGAACTTGATTGGGCATTACAACATTATACATAGACCGCCATCCAACTGCATATATGACTAATAATCCACCTTCAGGTTATCATCCGAACCCCCTCCAGTATTAAGTTGCAAGCAACAAATTATTACTTTACGAACTGCGTGTAAAGTAAACAATACGATTGTTCTATGAACAAAGGATTGTTGTTTTCTCCCTAGTAGCAATAACACATCTAGTACCTTAGAGATTTCTGTCACTTCCCCAGATTACCAGAGGCATGAACCCACTATCGAGCATAAATACTAACTCTTGGAGTTGCTAGCATCTACTTGGCCAAGATAGCTACTAACAACGGAAAGCATGCAAGATCACAAATAACAAAGACATGATAGAATCAATAATCAATCTGAAATAGCATCTCAATATCCATCGGATCCCCGCAAACACAACATGCAGAATTACAAATAGATGATCTTGATCATGAACGGAGCTCACAAGATCTAGACATGAAAGCACAAAGGAGGAGAACCAGCCATCTAGCTACTACATGGATCCGTAGTCCAAGGATGAACTACTCACGCGTCACACCGGAGGCTTGCATGGTGATGAAGAAGGCCTCCAGTGTGAATTCCCCTCTCCGGCAGGGTGCCGGGAAGAGCTTCATATCCTTCCCGATCTAGGGATGGAGACGACGGCGGCTACAGACTCTTTCGTGGATTTTTGATCGGGCACTTAGGGTTTTTGTCCTGAGGGCATCTTATAGGTGGAAGGGGAGGCCGAGGGGGTGCCGGAGGCGGCCATACCACCCCTTGGCGCGGGCCAGGCTGGGTTGCGCGGCCAGGTGGTGTGGTGGCCCCCTGGCCCCTCTCCGTCTCGTACTCTGGCATCTGATGACTTCCGGAAAAATAGGCACTTTGGCTTTTGTCCCGTCCAATTCTGAGAATATTCATTTTCTGAATTTCCTAGAACCAAAAACAGCAGAAAACAGGCAGCTGGCACTGTGGATCTTGTTAATAGGTTAGTCCAAGAAATCATATGAAAAGTACTCCAAAGTGTGGACAAAACACAAGAAAGTGGATAAAACCAAGCATGGAACATCAAAAATTATAGATACATTTGCAATGTATCACACAACATAGTGTCGACACTAACGACATAATATCGACACTCACCCCTATCATAGTGTCGACACTCACCCCTTAAGTCCCGGTTGGTTTATTCAACCTTAGTCCTGGTTGGAAACACCAACCGAGGCTAAACATATTTCCTGCCATGTTTTCCCGCCACGCTTTCCCGCCATGTTTTCCCGCCACATTTTCCCGTTTTCCCGCCACGTTTTCCTTCCATGTTTTTCCGCCATGTTTTCCCGCCATATGTTTTTCCCGCCACGGTTTCCCACCCTTTCCCTCTATATATAGGTCGGCGACCGTCATGAACACCACACATCCACACATTCCCCACCACACATCCACACATTTCCCACCGCATACTTTAGGATGCCCCCACGTGTTCATCCACGACTCGGCGGCAACAACGGCGGAGTACTGGGCTCCATCGGGCATGTCCGAGACTGGGCTCCACCAGGCTGGCACTGGGAGCTACTACCTTCCAGGACACATAGCCTGGTGAGGAATCCGGGTCCCATCATCGACCCGGAGCTTCTTTGGTGGCGGTCGCATGGTCCAGGAGCGGTGCAGAGGGAGCCGGTCCTCGAGGAGGTGGTACAGAGGCGTGTCAGGGAGGAGGACGAGCACGTCCGCTGCTATATGTATGTGTTGGAGGTCAGGTTTTCCAATACCTGGCAGCATCTTCCGGGACCTCACCCGAGCTATGCTCCTTTGATGGTTCCTTCTATTTGGGTGACCACCTCCCGCGGCTTAGAACCCGGTCGTCGACGTCCATTTTGATTAAGCAAGATGTATTACATGAAAGGGGGGCCTTATGTCTCAAATAAAAGGTTTAATACATTACATAGCTTTATGTCTCAAATAAAAGGTTTAATACATTATTACACATCACCAACATCTAGTGTTGTGGTTTTCTTCTACACCGTAGCCATGGAGAATCTTCATCATTTAACATGATGCTTGGGTCAGTTTTCACTTTGAATGGCGGAATTTCATGAAACTTATTGTAATCTTCTAACATGTCTGTCTTGTCATCCACTCCTACGATGTTTCTTTTCCCTGAAAGAACTATGTGGCGCTTTGGCTCATCGTATTCTATATTCTTTTGCTTATCGTTCCTTTTTCTCGGTTTGGTAGACATGTCCTTCACATAGAAAACCCGAGCCACATCATTGTCTAGGACGAATGGTTCATCCATGTATGCAAGATTGTTGCGATCCACTGTTGTCATGCCGTACTTTTGGTCTACATATACCCTGCCTCCTGTCAGCTTGACCCATTTGCACCGAAACAAAGGGACCTTAAAAGTAGGTCCATAGTGAAGTTCCCATATCTCCTCTATGTACCCATAATATGTGTCCTTCTTCGCAGTGTCATCTGTTGCATCAAAGCGGACACCGCTGTTTTGGTTGGTGCTCTTTTTATCTTGGGCAATCGTGTAAAATGTATTCCCATTTATCTCGTACCCTTGGAAAGTACATATAGTCGAAGATGGTAACCTGGCCAACGAGTATCTCCAACAGTGGTGTTATTCATGAGATGTGTCTGCAACCAACTGCCAAATTTTTTCTCGTATTCCCCATTAATCAAGGAGTCAGGCTTCCACGGGTTTTCAGAGTGTAGAATATTCTTGTGTTTCTCGATATACGGAGCCACCACAGTGGAATTGTGTAGAACTGTGTAGTGTTCTTGAGTGAAAGAATGCCCGTCCCTACATACCATTGATTTCCTTCCTAGTATGCCTTTTCCAGTCAGCCTCCTCTCATACCAAGATTCAGGAACACCAATCGGCTTAAGGTCAGGAAGAAAGTCAACACAAAACTCAATGACCTCCTCTTTTCCATAGCCCTTGGAGATGCTTCCTTCTGGCCTAGCACGGTTATGAACATATTTCTTTAAGACTCCCATGAACCTCTCGAAGGGGAACATATTGTGTAGAAACACAGGACCGAGAATTCTAGTCTCTTTGACTAGGTGAACTAGGAGGTGCGTCATAATATTGAAGAAGGATGGCGAGAACAACAACTTGAAGCTGACCATACATTGGACCACATCAATTTGTAACCCTGATAGACTTTCTTGATTGATTACCTTCTAAGAAATTGCATTGAGGAATGCACATACCTTCACAATGACTAGTCGAACATTTTTTGATAGAATTCCCCTCAATGCAATCGGAAGCAATTGCGTCATAAGCACGTGCAGTCATCGGACTTTAGGTTTTGAATTTTTTTCTCTTTCATATTTACTATTCCCTTTATATTCGACGAGAAGCCAGACAGGACCTTGATACTGAAAAGTACTTCAAAAAATATTTCCTTCTCTTCTTTGGTAAGAGCGTAGCGGCAAGCCCTTGAAACTGCCCTGGATGCTTGCCATCTCGTCCTTTATGATGTTGCTGGTCCTCTCGTGCTTCCTAGGTATCTTTTGACTTCCCATACAAGCCCATGAAGCCTAGAATATTCATGCAAAGATTCTTCGTCAAATGCATCACGTCGATTGCAGAGCGGACCTCGTGCACTTTCCAATAGGGTAGCTCCCAAAATATAGATTTCTTCTTCCACATGAGTGCGTGTCCATCGGCGTCTTTCGGAACAGGTTGTCCTTCAGGATCCTTTCCAAAGATTACATCCAAATCCTTGAACATACCAAATACATCAGCACCAGTACGGGGGACATGCTTCGTCTGGGTTTCTCCCTTGCCATTGAAATGCTTGCCTTTCTTTCTTAAGGGATGACTTGGTGGAAGAAAATGACGATTGTACGGGTACACATTCTTCCTATATTTATCCAGATATATACTTTCAGTCTCATCTAAACAGCGTGTGCATGCATTGTATCCTTTGTTCGTATGTCCTGAAATGTTACTAAGAGCAGGCCAATCATTGATGGTTACGAACAATAATGCTTGTTGGTTAAATTCCTGCTGTTTGTGCTCATCCCACACACGTACACCTGGTTTGGCCCACAACTATAAATGTTCATCAACTAATGGCCTTAGGTACACATCAATGTCGTTGCCGGGTTGCTTCGGGCCTTGGATGAGCAATGGCATCATAATGAACTTCCGCTTCATGCACAACCAAGGAGGAAGGTTGTAGATACATAGAGTCACGGGCCAGGTGCTGTGACTACAGTTCTACTCCCCAAAAGGATTCATGCCATCGGTACTTAGACCAAACCATAAGTTCCTTGCATCACCAGCAAAGTCCGGGAAGTCCCTCTCCATTTTTCTCCACTGCCGACCATCAGTAGGGTGCCTCAACTTCCCGTCTTTCTTACGGTCTTCCATGTGCCATCGCAACAACTTTGCATGCTCTTTGTTTCTGAACAAACGTTTTAACTGTGGTATTATAGGAGCATACCACATCACCTTGGCAGGAACCCTCTTCCTGGGTGGCTCGCTCTCAACATCGTCAGGGTCATCTTTTCTGATCTTATACCGTAATGCAGTGCATACCGGGCATTTATCCATATTCTCATACTTCTCACTGCGGTAGAGGATGCAGTCTTCAGGGCATGCATGTATCTTCTGCACGTCTAATCCTAGAGGGCATACAACCTTCTTTGCTTAGTATGTACTAGAGGGCAATTTGTTATTTCTTGGAAGCAGCTTCTTCATTATTACCAGCAACTTTTCAAATCCCGAGTCAGTCACATCGGTCTCTGCCTTCCACTTCAGCAATTCTAGTGTGCTATCCAGCTTCTTCTGGCCATATTCACAAGTTGGGTACAACAATTTGTTGTGGTCCTGTAACATCTTCTCGAACTGCAACCTCTTCTTTTCTGTGTCGCAATCTCGCTGTGCATCAGGAATGACCCGACCAAGATCATCAGCGGGCTCATCTGGTTCTCGTTCTTCTTCATTATCTTCCATTGTGGTATCAGCGTATTCAGGGAGCATAGATCGGTAGTTGTCATCATCGTTCTCTTCTTCATCACCGTCTTCCATCATAACCCCTCTTTCTTCGTGCTTGGTCCAAACATTATAATCAGACATGAAGCCAGACCGAAGCAGGTGGCTCTGAATGACTCTTGAGGAAGTGTGAGCCTGCTCATTCCGACATTCAACACATGGACAACACATAAAACCATCCCGCCACTTGTTCGCCTCGACCACAAGGCGAAAAGAACGCACACCTTCTCTGTAAGCGTCAGAGCGTCGGTCACCGTACATCTATGGATGGCTCATCTGCATCATACAACCATATATATCAAACGCAATCACGATGATAAAATTACTACTACGCAGTCTAAACGAGAAAATACTTACTAACCTTTTAGGACACCTGGAAACAAAGATGGGAAAACTTAAGTGTGGCTCTGGCACCTCATATCATGTTTTGTCTTGTGTGAACTCAAGTGGCATCGCACTAACAGGTATTTCACCGAACACCTCTAGTGCATATGAAGAAAAAAAAATAACACAAAATTATACCCACCTCACATAGGAAAAAAACATGAGAGAGTGGAGGACTGGTGCATTATATATAGGGCCAGACCATTAGTCCCGGTTTGAGATACAAACCGGGACTAATGGTTCTGCCAGGACCACGCGGGCGTGCCCAGATCCATTAGTCTTGGTTTGTATCTCAAACCGGGACTAATGGTCCCTTACGGACCGGGACAAAGGACTTCAGCGACCTCGGGCCGTCTGGTTCGGACCATTAGTCCCGGCCCCAGCCACAGCCGGGACTAGTGGCCCGAACCAAAGGCCCATTTTCTACTAGTGTCAATAGGCATATAGGTCTATACTTTTGGATTTTTTCTGCATTAGCCCCTTTCGGTACTAATGTGATAACACCATAGTTTAGCATGTCTATATTTATCTTGGTGTCATAGAAATTATTTACCAGTTTGTTTAATTCCCCATGAATCTCATGCCAATTTTTTTAATAATATTCTGCATTGAATCCATCACTGGACCTGCAGATTTAATATTTTCCCTCCCCAAAACAGTATCTTAAACTTCCTCCATGCTAATCCTTGCTATTAAATATGCCCTATTCTCATCACTAATCATATCCACACCTTTAGGATCGAGATCGAGGAACTCATTAGAATGTTATGATCTCCCAAATGTGGTTTTGTAGAAATTAGTGATATATTCTTCCAAAAAATGTTGCCCTTCTATCAACCCTGCTTCCTTGTAAATACTGGCAATTCTGTTTTTCCTCGATCTCCCATTAGGTGGCATGTCGTCCTGGAGCTTTTTTTTAACTCGTCTTCCTCTTATGATTAAATCCAGTATGAGAGAAAAAGAGACGCAACAAATTAACAAGTTGCAACGAAAAACACTACCAATGCTGATGATACGTATGAGAAACATCGCGCAATTAAAGAATAATAACACGAATGATTCGCGCCTCGCCCATGTACGTATACGGCCAAACGATCCCATTGTCCACGAGCTGTGGCCATATTCCCTGCAGAGGTCACATCAGGATTTTCAAATCAAACGCCCCCGATGACATGGCACGACATGATTGCTCCAAACAAGAGATCGAACAATGCTACGTGATCTGTTTCTTTAGAAGATGGAATTTAAGCAGCACATAATCGTGGTTCCTGGGGCATGTGCACGTCCTCCCAAACCTCCCAGAAGGACAAAACATCAGGACGGAATCCTATTTCCTCTCGTTACACGGCTACTATTGACAGGTCACGCCGATCATGCGTCCACCAGACCGGAAGCCGCCTTTTTGGTTCCGTGATAGGGAGAAGACGCGCTGCTTTGCTTTGAGCTTAGCGTTTAGCTAAGCAAGCGACATCACTTCGCTCTCGCTCAAAGTCCTGCTGGACAGCGGAAGCCTCTCTCGTCCCGGCGCTCCTGTCGTGTTGCTGGGTTCTCTGAATGTTCCGGCACGAGAAAGAGACGGAGCGGTTCTTAACTCGTCGATGATCATTCGTTCGGATACTAATCACAGCTTCAAATCTAAAGGAATCTGACATTACGTTCGGTCAATTGGTGTAGCTCTCGATCGAGTTCTGACTTGTCACTAACAAATTAATGGCCTGCTAAAGGAAAGGAGATTGTTAATTTGTTTTCGTGAAGTCTACTGCGTACACACACGAATTCTAGAGGCCGAGTTTCGGGTCAAGTCCCCCTCGTTCGAACTACAATTGCCGTGAAATCGACTTCGGTTTGCCCGTTGCTATCGGCAGCTCAAGATAGATTAAAGTCAGCCGGAACTTGGCCGTCTGACTTGGCCCCTAGAATGATAAGACGCGATGGAATAGCGATTTGTTTACTAAGATCACAATCCACTTGACCAAGTTAGCATGAGTTTGAGTTTGCTGATCCACTTGACCAATTTAACTACGTCATTATACGCGGGATAACGGGGTATAACTGTATAAGTAGACTCATTTTCACGGGCCTGCATTATATCTACGCCAAAACGCACAACTTGCACACTGAAAATTGGGAAAGGTTTCGTCATTAACGTGTCAGCATTGCGTGTGCACTGTACGCTCTGTTTTCGGCTGGAGACATGCATGCATCGGTGCACATGTATAAATATGTTTGTGAAGAAGCGTCAGGGAGGCGGCTTTGTGTAGTAATAATATAGTACACGCGTACTTTGTCAAAGAGTTTGAAACGAGTGATGTTGAGTCGTGCGTTTTCAAGGGCGGTCATATGGTGGAGAAGAGGATGCACATGCAATTGTTTTACCACATTTATTCGTTTTGTTTTGAGAGAGCTACTTTCTGATACTCCCTCCGATTCAAATTAATTGACTCGAATTTATCTACTAGACATGTTTTAGTGCTAGATACATCCGTATCTACATAAATTCAAATCAATTAATTTGGATCGGAGGGAGTAGCTTTTCTTCAAAGAACCGTGTGGAAAACATTGTAATTGGATCAAGACTCTCTCATACTCTAGAACAAAGGACACTTATTATGGTTCGGAGGCAATAGCAAATGATATGATTTTATTGATCACCCAAATAAAACACATATTATCAAGGACACTAGAACAAACACAAACTTGCACTAATACTAAAACGGTTACAACAAACAACGCATAGTCACTATCAGCGGTAGATACAGAATTCAACCAAACCCATGGCCAATTATACTATAACTTAAGACCAAGCAAAAGCGAGCCTTCTGAGGCCATCTGCCCGCGCGCGTATTTCTAGCCGTCTGATTTTCACTCTGAGTTATCTTAACCGTGCAGTTTCAGGTGTTAACCGAAATATTACGAGCTGGTCCCTCCCGTCCCCCACCCCCACCCCCACCTCGATCCCATTCCCC
Organism: Avena eriantha; assembly: GCA_910589775.1. Lineage (NCBI taxonomy): Eukaryota > Viridiplantae > Streptophyta > Magnoliopsida > Poales > Poaceae > Avena > Avena eriantha. Next base: position 209,523,651 of record OU342742.1, read on the forward strand.
TCCACCCGAGCTCTCATCCATCCCAGTCCCTCTTCCGTCTCCCCTAGCAACCTGCGTCGCCCCCTTGGCTCCCGAGCTATCCCTCTCACCTCCACTCCCTCCGCCCCCTCCACTCATGATGCCACTATCTCCCGTCCAGCTCCAGCATCCAGAGTCGGCCGCCTCTGCTTTCCCGCCTTAAACGTTTCCAGTACCAATTCAACATCGCCCTCGACCTCGCGCACCCGTTGGCCGCCATGCTTTGCTGGTGGTGAGGAAGATAAGGAGCAGGTGAGTGCGTGGGACAGTGGGGATGAGAGAGAGGGGTCGACACGGGCAGAGACGCTCCTATGCGGGACTACACAAAGATGTCGCATCATCCTCACCGCTTTGACTAGAAAAATTAGGGACATATGGTGGAAAAAAAGGAATTGAAAAGGAGAAGGCACCTCCGCTCTCGAGCTCTACCTCTCACCTCTGCTCCCGCCGCCCCATCCACTCACGAGGCCACCGCCTCCAGTCTAGCTCCCGCATGCAGCGTCGGCTGACTTTGCTTTCCCACCTCGAACCTGCCCAGTACCGATTCAACATCCCTCCCGACCTCGTGCACCCGTCCGTCGCCAAGCTTTGCCGGTGGTTAGGAAGATAAGGAGGAGGTGAGCGCATGGGACGGTGGGGGTGAGAGAGAGGGGGCGATGCGGGTAGAGATGCTCCTATGTGGGACTACGCAAAGATGTCGCATCATCGTCACCGCTTTGACTTGAAAAATTAGGGACAGATAGTGGAAAAAAGAAATTGAAAAGGAGAAGACTCGCGAGGCATGCGATGATGCAGCGCAGAGCGATTGACCAGAACCCGAAATCTACAGTAACTGAATGGAAGAATCGCTGAATAGAAAGCGTGAAGCGCTAACAGGCGAGAAATGGTTGTGTTTCATGTCACTTCAACAATTAACATGTATGTATTCCTAAAACAAAGCACAACAACCTGATTTTGGCCCCTCTTAGGCTCTACAACTGAATTTTCTTTTGAATATATTAGCATATCTCTAGAATACATGAGATGTTTGTGTAAATTGATACATATTCTATGTTGTTCTGCAATTTCTACCTAATTTAACAAAAATATATGTGCCCTTGACTTGGAGCATGCTCTATGATTAATGAACAAGCAGGTTCCATGGACTAAGTTGGTCCAAAAGAAATGTCATAACTTCTATTTTGCATTTTGATGTACAAAAATCATCAAACTTGATTACATATTAGATCTTGCTTTTATGTAAAGATTCGTGGCAACTTTGAGCCACATCTTATCTTATAAATTTTATTGAACTAGTGAATAATTTAGAATATATCAAGTATAACTCCTGCATAAAATTAGTATATATGTAATCTGGTTGTCTATATTGACTAAACTAATCATTTACTAATCCAGTCACTTATAAGTGTTGAATACAAAGTTGTGCCTTCCCTTGGAGCGCTTCAATCCAAATAGTTGCAATCATCAATTTTGAGACAGTCGAACAAGGTTATCGTGTGATCTTCATAAGTTAGCTTGTTTTGACATCATTAGTTTTTTACCTTGATCATGTAACATGCCAGTTTCTTGTGGTATTGAACTTGTTCTATTGCTCGATGTATTTTTGTTTGAATTTTGCTCGATGTACCTGATACGTCGTAAACGTATCTATAATTTTTGATGCTCCATGCTTGTTTTATATCAACTTTCTTATGTTTTATTTACACTTTGAGGTATTTTTATACATTTTCTGAAACTAACCTATTAACAAGATGTCGTAGTGCCAGTTGCCTGCTTTCTGCTATTTTTGGTTTCAGAAAAGCTAGTAAAGAAATATTCTCAGAATTGGGTGAAGCCAAAGTCAATGTTTTACCAGAAGGAACACGGAGTCCGAAGGGAAGCCGAAGTGGGGCCACGAGGTGGCCACACCTAGGGATAGCGTGGGTACCCCCCAGGCGCGCCACCAGGTGGTGTGGGCCCATCGAGCCTCCACCGACCTTGCCACTTCGCCTATATATTCCTCCCAAGATGAAAACCCTAGAAGGAGGATCAAAATTCCACGAAAAGTTCAGCAGCGCCGCCGCCACTGAAGAGGAGATTCGGGGGGACAGAAGTCTCTGTTCCGGCACCCTACCGGGATGGGGAAGTGCCCCCGGAGCCATATCCATCGACTCCACCGCCATCTCCATCGCCGTTGCTGTCTCCCATGATGAGGAGGGAGTAGTTCTCTCTCGAGGCTAAGGGCTCTACCGGTAGTTATGTGTTCATCTCTCTCTCTCTCTCTATGTGTGATCTTATTGAGATCATGAGCTTTGTAATCTAGATCTATTCTGCTACTCAAGTGCTTTAATTAATCTCTGATTATCCCCACGTGTGTGAAGTTGACAGTGTGCACACCGTGCGGCACTTAGGCTAAGGTTACAGAAATACTTATCATGAGTATCATTTGAGTTGGATGTCTCTATGAAATTGTGGTGTTTGTTGGAACCATGCTCAAGGTGACAGTGAGGGGTTATCTAAATGGGGAATGCGAACTTTAAGGTGTGTTGTTATAACCCTACATCGTCTGACCGGAGAGTAGTTCAGGGTAGCATAATAAAGAGAATATATTTATATGAGAGTGTCCACTAGTGAAAGTATAATCCCTAGGCCTTGATTCTAAGCATTGAAACACCATTTACAATCAGTCCTATTACATGTTTGCTTGCTGCCACTCTTATTTCAGATTGCAATTAGCACTTATAATCATCCATATTACTTGTATTTCACTATCTCTTCGCCGAACTAGTGCACCTATACACCTGACAAGTGTATTGGGTGTTTTGGGGACACAAGTGACTTCTTGTATCTTGATTGCAGGGTTGCTTGAGAGGGATACGTTTGACCACTTCCTCCCTGAGTTCGATAAACTTTGGGTGATCCACTTAAGGTTAACTTGCTGCTGTTCTACAAACCTCTACACTTGGAGGCCCAACACTGTCTACAAGAATAGAAGTGTGCGTAGATATCAAGCTATTTTTGGCACCATTGCCGGGGGGGGGGGGGGTAAGGTAAAAGGTACTCACATCTTCTAGCTACTAAGCTATCTTCTAGTACTGTTGCTGGTGTGTGAGTGCTCAAAGTTATTTCCTTTAGATTCTTCAATTATATCTTTTTGTTTCTTGTTTTTATTTTCAGTAGTTAGGCTTAATGGAAAACAACAACAAAAATTAGAGAGCTTTATAGTATTTATCTTGATTTTGGACATGAAGTGTTTGAAGAGAAAATTAAAAAACCTATGGAACTTTATTTGTATGCTAATAGCAATGTTATTAGTATGAATTCTTTGAACACCATTATTGCTAATGTTATGAAAAATTCTAAGCTTGGGGAAGCTGGTTTTGATGAGCATGATATTTTTAGTCCCCCAAGCACGAAGGAGAAAATTTACTTTGATGATACTATACCTCCGATATATGATGATTACAATGATGAGTATGATATTTTTAGTCCACCTACTATTGAGGAGAAAATTAATTATGATTACAATATGTCTCCTATATTTCATGATTATGGTGATGAGAATAATAATGATAGCTATTTTGTTGAATTTTCTCCCACTACGATTAATAAGAATGACTATGCTTATAGGGAGACTAATAATGATTTTATGCATGTGGCTCATGATAAGAATGTTTTATGTGATATTTATATTGTTAATTTTATTCATGATGCTACTGAAAGTTATTATGAGAGAGGGAAACATAGTTTTATGTATCTCAACAATATTAAGTTTCCCCTCTTTATGTTGAAATTTTTGAAGTTGCACTTGTTTTGCTTTCTTATGATTGTTGCTTTGTGCTTTCATGACTTGTTTCTTTACAAGATTATTTTTCATAGGAAGTGGGTTAGACTTAAATTTGTTCCATATTTGCTTCTTGATGCTCTCTTTTACTTCAATTCATATTTCTTATGTGAGCATCATCAAAATTATCATGCTTATCTTAATAGTGATAAAGAAAGAGCTTTTGGGAGACAACCCATTATATTTTTACTTTCAGTTTATTTTTGTTTTGTTGAGTCTTGGCAGTTATTGCCTCTGTAATAACCTGTACTTATCCTCTTTGTTTGGTTTTTGTGCCAAGAATGACCTCTAATGAGAGGGAAGTAAGATATGGGGAAGTTGTTTTCCCAAAACAGATTTTGGTACTTCACTCTAAAAAATCGTGAAAAATCCCTGTACGTCGGATTGACCTGTAATTTTTTGTTCTGATGCCCCAGGTTATTACCCAACTTTTGTTAGTTTTTCACTTTTCGATTTGAGTAACAGAAGATTTTAGAAAAAATCAATCTTTACCTGCTGGTCTGTTTTGCCAGATTTCTGCCATTATTTGCTTTTGCCTCTTAAACGGTTTGCTTTTGAGTTCTCTTGGATCACTTGAGATTTTAAAAGGAATTGCTACAGTAGCTTGTGTTTTAATGGAAGTTTTACTTGTGTTAAAACTAAACCCAAAGACTTATTATCCTAAATACACTAATGTTGCTAATGAAGATTGTGTGAAGTTTTGTATGAAGGAAGTTTTCAAGTGTAGGGAGAGAATGATGTGATAAGATGAAGTATGGACAAAATCTCAAGCTTGGGGATGCCACCCGTGTCACCCCAAGAAATATTTAAGAAGTACAAGCGTCAAAGCTTGGGGATGCCCAAGGCATCCCCTTCTTCATCAATAATCTCAGGTCTTCTTTCAAGACACTTTATTTTTATTACCTTATGCACTATGTGTTGTTCTTGGAGCGTATTTTTTTAGTTTTCTTTTGCTTTCTTTGCTGCAATAAATTAGTTGGATCCCAACACCCTTCTTTTGGAGAGAGACACACCCCGTTATTCATTGCCTAGAACACTCTAGTTTTCACTCTTATTGTTCTATGAGTGTTCTCCTTTGCTAGCACTACGTTTAGCTTCAGTTTTATTATTCTTTGGCTTAGAACTTTTTAGTTCTTCTTTGTATATGAGTGAGACATGCTCTCTGGTCTTTATTGATTATTATCTTTGTGAGTTGTTTCAAATAAGTTGATTGTTGTTGAAAAAGAGTAGGAAGTTTCATGCTTATAGTGGTACAAAAGGAAGCTTGTTTTGACTGTGACTTAGACTTTATCATGTCATGCTAGATGTTGCTTTGACCATATGCTTAGTGATTATTGTTGTAGCATTACTTGTTTCAAACAATTGAGATTGCTTAATGTGCCTTGAAAGAATCATGCATTGTTTTAGCATACAAAAGCATAATATTGTGGTATTCTCCTTTGATGCTTTATTTGGATTGACTTGGCACATGCTTACACCATGTTAAGACTATGAACCAGTCACCATAGCCTCTATGATCATTTAGTTTTTGACTTGCAACATCACTTTATACTTTAATTAATAATGTTTTGTCTCTTTGCATGATTATGGCCATTATTGCTCTCTTAGTTGGTCGCTCCCAGTCTTTTGCTAGCCTCCACCTGTACTGAGTATGAGTTCTACTCATGCATCCAACTCCCAAGAAACCAAGTTATTCCAAAGAGTCCACTATAAATTCCTATGCATGGTGTGTTACACCATTCCAAGTATATTCATGTTTTTATCTACCTTCCAAATTAAACTTTTGTTATGTGAAAATTAGTGATTAAAGCTCTCACAAACTTGATGGCACACTTTATTTTCTTGCACTTAATAAAATTGAACCATTGTGTCCATCTATGTTGCTTATATGCTTGCACTTTATAAGTTGTGAATTAGCAGAACCATGATACCATGGGGAACGCTTTCAACATGACACTTATTATTCAGTTGATATCATGTTCTTTTGTTTATGGATCCCGTCAGTGTGAAATAAAAGGGGAGCTTGTAAGCTCATGGAGTTTGTATGTGTGTTAGAGAAACACCTGGGCGGCTAGCTTAAGCCATGCCTAATCATGGTGGAAACTTGCAGCAAACCCATAGGGAGCATTCTGTGAAGCATCCTCAATAAAAACCTATGCAAATAGCAAATAAAAAGATCGTTGAGATGCTCATTGTCTATTGCCTTGTAATTTTGATATAGGAAAGCTCCTATGTCATGGGGCAAGGGGTACCCCGTTGGTGGTTCTCCATGATACACATGTACTTACAATGACAAGAACTTACTTGTGACTAAAGTTGAGTAGCATGAGGTTTGGTACTCGTAAGCAAGGGGTATGAGATTTTCAACTTATAACTTGTCAAGCATATCCTCATATTTGTGTGACTTTAACCTTAATAACCTCAAGATGCTTATGATAGGGGCAATGAGAGATGAAAGCTAATAAGTACCATAATTTTTGGAAGCTCTTTATGAAACTTGAAATACCTGCTTCCCTCTATGAAGGGCCTTTCTTTTTACATTTATGTTGAGTCTCCATCTTCTATCTTTATGCACCAATTGAGAGAGCATAGTGGCCATTCTTAGTTTAATATGCAAAACTTGTTGATTGATTCATAACTGTGATATTGCTTGTTCTTAAATTATTTGTATCTAGTCACCCTTATGAACTTTGAAGGTGTCCTATGCATTTATGTTTTGCTATACCATGAAGGACAAGCTGAATACCACTCTTATTATGTTTTCTATATGTGAAACAAACAAACGTCTTTCAATGCATTGTTATTCATGATCTTTTGTTTGTACCTTCTATGTTACAACATAGTTGCTATGTCTTATTGTTAGAACTCTATCTTTCATGCTTATGTTTAGAGTACTTTGATCCCAGCTATCAATGCTTTACAAATACCTTGATCAAGATTGTGATGGTGCATGTCACCTCAAAAATTATTCTTTTTATCACTTACCTACTCGAGGACGAGCAAGAGTTAAGCTTGGGGACGATTGATACGTCGTAAACATATCTATAATTTTTATGCTCCATGCTTGTTTTATATCAACTTTCTTATGTTTTTTTTTACATTTTGAGGTATTTTTATACATTTTCTGGAACTAACCTATTAACAAGATGTCGCAGTGCCAGTTGCCTATTTTCTGCTATTTTTGGTTTCAGAAAAGCTAGTAAGAAAATATTCTCGGAATTGGATGGGACAAAAGCCAAAGTCAATATTTTACCAGAAGGAACACTGAGTCCGAAGGGCAGCCAGAGTGGGGCTACGAGGTGGCCACACCTAGGGCTGGCATGGGTACCCCCCAGGCGCGCCACCAGGTGGTGTGGGTGTTGAGAATATGCCCTAGAGGCAATCATGTATGATGTTATTTCAAATGTATTCATAAAGTTATTGTCCATGTATGAACTACTGATATATATCATTGAATATGTGATTCGATTGTGAAACTATATATTCATGTTGTTTATACTAGTTGTCCTTGGTCGTTGAGGTTGTGTTGGACACACAACTTAGACCAATGTGAAAGTCGGCAGATGACTCGGTTCCACTTGTCATGGGCATGGAGATGCTATTCCGACTTACACGGATTCGACTAAAGAGTTTAGCGAGTCGGACTGACCCATATTGAGATGCAACGAACAAGTCGTCATTTGCATGTCTCAATCAATGTAATCCTTGTTGGGTCCGCATCATAAAAAGAGATTCGGACTATTTAAGGGATGACGATCATTCGCCTATAGTTCGACAAGGTATATCGTGAGGCAAAAGAGACTCAGACGAGAGTTACATTGGAAGGTATGTCGTCATGACTCTTTGGTACTTGGGAGTTGACACGTTCTGCTAGGAGCCGCTACCAACTGATCGGTCACGAGTGAGACTCGGATCGTGTCCGGGTCACCATGAGCCTGTCGGGTGACACACTTAAGAGCGGGAGCGATTTGGTTTGGACCCAAAAGGGAAACGGACAGAGTCAGTGAGTTGGACTCACAGTGACTAATATAGGCCTTTTAGTGAATGGGCCACAAGTGAGTGGAGCCCACTTTCACTCCCTATATAAGATGGGGCGCAGGTACTTAGAGCACACGGTTAGGTCACTCCATGTGTTGGAAACCCTAGCTCCAGTCCAGTCCAGTCCTGTCGCCACCGTACCGGACCTAGCAGTCCATCGCCGGCGCTCCTCCTTGTACGTGTGGATACTGGCGGAGGTGTTGTACATTCAGCATTTCGACGATCGTGGATCGGAACGGATCGTGAGGACTGCACTGCATCAAGCGATGTGCTTCATCGATTCCGCAACCGCGCGTCTAGTGGTAATTCTCGTGGCCTACTACCTAAGCTAGATCTTGGGATCACCACGTAGGAAAAGTTTTGTTTTTCTCTGCGTATCTCAACAGTGGTATCAGAGCGTTAGCTTCTGGTTTTAGGCTCGAGATCCTGCATATGTGATATGCGGTTGGCGTTAGATTGGATCTAATTGTAATTTTGGTGGTCGATCTATGAGATAGATCGGTTTTGTACAAAGTTGATTGGATCAACTGTACTTGGGGGAATGGATGATCTGGTTTCCGTGATCTAACTGCTAAGGTCGTGGAACTACATACCCCTACCGGTCGGCTTCCGCCATCGGGGTAGACTGTGGCACGTAAACCCCGATGCGGTGATCGAAGATCAAAGAGTTTGATCGAATCGGAGTCTGGATGCGGTGATCGAAGATCAAAGAGTTTGACCGGGACCGCCCGCTTCGCCATGTCGTAGCGCCTTAGATGTTGTTGCGAGTTTCATAACGCCAGTAGATATCGTATCTATGCATAACTTGTTTTTGCAGGATGATGTTGTGAATGGTATGGCTTATGTGCATGTGATGTGTGTACTCCATACATGATCTGCGTATCATGGTTTTTGTCAGCCGGCTGGAGCCTAGGTGTTGTCATTTTATTGTATAACGACCTGCATGTCAGATTCTCTATGTAATTTACATTACTAGCTAGTGTAGCTGTTTGGAGGACCCGGATGGCATGCAAGTCGATGTACAAGTCGGCTACATGGAGTAAGACGGCACGTGACAAGAGTTGACACGAGTCGGATTATAGGTTTTGTGGAGACAGAGATCGCCATGAAGAGAGCCATACCATTTCACATTATAATTGCTTTATTTTGTGTTATTGTTATGTCTCTGTTTTACCTCTATTAGATAGTTGGTAGAAAGTAATCCCTCAAAGAAGGTCTAGTCGGTTTCCCCGCCAGTGCCGCACCATCACAAGTCGGACATTTTTGGTAGTGGGCTCATAAAATTGAGGTAATATCAATTCTTTCCGACTAGGTGGGTTCGAGTCAGACTCTTACAGCGGAAGCACTCGGTAATCTAGACGGGTCTATCACAACGGTTGTGGGACTTGGGGAAAAGTCGGATGGGAGCCGGGGCATGTGATGCCACCCATCCAACATGAGTCGTGTGGGATACGATTGACAAGGAGTTGTCTACCTAGATCACTTGATGGCTAGCGGTGATGCTAAAGCTCACTAGTCGACTTGCTTATTTAGGATCCTAAATCACTAAGTAACCATCGGAGGGGTGTTGGTTCTAGTGGGAGCATAAATATTAAAATGTTTAATATGCTTGCTCTTTATGGATACATGTGTTAAGTGTTTTGCATATTTTCTGTTGTAGATCAATGGCACCTAGCAGTCTTCCTCAGATTTCCAGTTTTGCTTTGAGAACCATCTTAGAGAAAGATAAGCTAAATGGAACTAACTTCACCAACTGGTATCGTAATCTGAGAATTGTTCTCAAGCAAGAAAAGAGGGACCATGTCCTAGACAACCCACTTCCAGATGAGCCGAATGAGAATGCGACTGTCGCAGCCACCAATGGCTACCGTCGGATTTTTGATGAATCCACGGAGATTAGCTGTCTTATGCTTGCTCACATGGAACCGGACTTGCAGCAGCAGTTCGAGAATGTTGAGGCCTAGGATATGATTGAAAGCCTCAAAAGTATGTTCCAGGCTCAAGCAAAGACTGAGAGGTATCAAGTCTCTCAGGCCTTGTTGAGCTGCAAGCTTAAGGATGGCGATCCACTGAGTCTGCATGTGATTAAGATGGTTGGTTACATGCAGTCTCTGAAAAGGCTTGGCTACCCCATTAGCGAAGAGTTCGCTACGGACATAATTCTAAACTCTCTTCCTAGTGCATATGGTCAGTTCATATCGAACTACCACATGCATGGTATGGATAAGAAGCTCACTGAATTACATGGGATGCTCAAGTAGGCTGAGGCGGATCTCAAGAATGGTGCCAGTCAAGTGTTGATGGTACAGAATAAGGCTAAGTTCAACAAGAGTTCTTGGACTAAGACGAAGAAGGTTAAGTCGGGAGGTAAGGCTAAGGACCCGGTCCAAAGCACTTCCTCAGGGACTAAGCCATCTCCTGCAGCCGGATCCACTTGCTTCTACTACAAGGCGGATGGCCACTGGAAGAGGAATTGTAGCAAGTATCTGGCTGATAAAGCCAAGAGTGGAGGTGTGACTTCCGGCTCAGGTACGCTTGTTTGCAATGTTATAGACATTTATCTTGCCGATGCACCTAGTAGTTCTTGGGTATATGATACCGGATCAGTTATTCACATCTGCAACTTGTTGTAGGGACTAGTAAGAACTAGGAGCGTGGCGAGAGGCGAGGTTGACATTCGAGTCGGCAACAAAGCGAGAGTCGCTTTGTTGGAAGTCGGCACAATGCAACTTCATTTACCTTCTGGATTCTTAATGGAGCTGAATAATTGGTATTATGTTCCAGTGCTTAGTCGAAACATTATTTCTGCCTCATGTTTGATGAGACAAGGCTATGAGTCGAATATTAAGAATAATGGTTGTTATCTATATTTGAATAATATGTTTCACGGCTTTGCACCCGTCCAGGACGGGTTATTTATTTTGAATCTTGAAGGTGAATCTGTCTATAACATAAATGTGAAAAGGTTGAAACCAAATGATCTGAATATGACTTACTTTTGGCATTGTCGGCTTGGTCATATAAGCTGGAAACGCATGAAGAAGCTCCATGAAGATGGACTCCTAACTTCGTTCGACTTGGAGTCATTCGAGACATGTGAATCCTGCCTACTCGGCAAGATGACCAAGACACCTTTTGCAGAGAGTTGTGAAAGGGCGTCTGACTTATTGGGACTAGTACATAGTGATGTATGTTGCCCAATGAGCACGACAGCCAGAGGTGGTTATGAGTACTTCATTACCTTCACTGATGATTTGAGTAGGTATGGATATATCTACTTGATGAAACATAAGTTGGATGCCTTTGAAAAGTTCAAGGAATTCCAGAATGAGGTGCAGAATCAACTCGGCAAGAAAATAAAGTTTCTTCGGTCAGACCGAGGAGGCGAGTACATGAGCCATGAGCTTGATGACCATCTGAAGAGTTGTGGAATAGTTCCCCAACTCACTCCTCCAGGAACGCCGCAGAGAAACGGTGTGTCGAAAAGGAGAAATCGGACCTTGTTGGACATGGTACGATCAATGATGAGTCGGACAGATCTGCCTTTATCATATTGGGGTTATTGTCTAGAAACTGCAGCGTTCACACTAAACAGAGTACCATCAAAGTCAGTAGAGAAGACACCGCACGAGATGTGGACTGGCAAGAAGCCGAATTTATCTTTTCTTAAGATTTGGGGTTGTGAAGCTTTTGTCAAGCGACTTCAGTCGGACAAGCTTACAGCTAAGTCGGATAATTGCATTTTTGTAGGATATCCGAGGAAAACCTTGGGTTACTAATTCTACAACCGAGAAGAGGGCAAAGTGTTTGTCGCTCGGAATGGTGTCTTCCTTGAGAAAGAGTTTCTCGGTCGGGGAGGCAGTGGGAGCACGGTGCAACTCGAAGAAATTCGAGAGGTACCGGTCAGTAGTGAGTCGGCAAAAGCCTTGGAGGTTGAGCCAGTCGTGGTACCTGAGCCGGAAACAGCACCGACACTGCGAAGATCGGCTAGATTGTGAAGTGTTCGTGATGTGTTATTGTTAGACAGTGATGAGCCGACAACTTATTCGGAAGCAATGGCAGGTTCTGATTCTGAGTCATGGCTTGGAGCCATGAGATCCGAGTTAAAGTCCATGGATGAAAATCAAGTTTGGAACTTGGTTGATCTGCCAGACGGTGCAAGACCTGTCGAGTGCAAATGGGTCATTAAGAGGAAAACTGATATGGATGGAAATGTTTCTATCTATAAGGCACGGCTTGTCGCGAAGGGGTTCTGACAACTTATCTTTTTTTTAAAGATTGACGAATCAAATGATATTTCTGTTCTTCCATCAAGCATCCATGGCTGAATGGTTAAAGCGCCCAACTCATAATTGGTAAATTTGCGAATCAGTTCGGATCATGTTAGCTATAGCTGCCTATTTCGACTATGAGATATGGCAGATGGATGTCAAGACGGCTTTCCTTAATGGAAATTTAACCGAGGACGTGTATATGATACAGCCCGAGGGTTTTATCGATCCAGCTAATGCTGACAAGGTATGCAAACTTCGGAAATCCATTTATGGGTTGAAGCAAGCATCTCGGAGTTGGAACATTCGCTTTGATGAGGTAGTCAAATCGTTTTGCTTCATCAAGAGTGATCATGATTCTTGTTTATACAAGAAGTTTAGTCGGAGCAAAGTAAACTTTCTGATCTTATATGTGGATGACATATTACTGATTGGAAATGATGTCCAGATGTTGCAAGAGACCAAGGAATCATTGGAAAAGAGTTTTTCAATGATAGACTTGGGTGAGGCGACTTACATACTAGGAATCCAGATCTATAGAGATAGATCAAGGCGGCTCATTGGATTGAGTCAGAGTACATATTTGGACAAAGTGTTGAAGAAGTTCAACATGGAATCGTCTAAGAAGGGGTTCTTACCGAGGTCCCATGGTGTAAAACTTAGCAAGACTCGGTGTCCTTCTACAACTGATGAGCAAAGTCGGATGAGTGCAATTCTGTATGCTTCTGCAGTCGGATCCATCATGTACGCTACGATTTGTACTAGGCCAGATGTTTCCTATGCTCTAAGTGTTGTGAGCAGGTACCCGGCTGACCCTGGAGAAATCCACTGGGCAGCGGCTAAAAATATCCTCAAGTACTTGAGAAGGACTAAGGATATGTTCCTGGTTTATGAGGATGAACTCAGTGTAAGGGGTTACACGGATGCGAGTTATCTCACTGACTCGGATGATTCTCGTTCGCAATCCGGATATGTGTTTGTAATAAACGGAGGGGCTGTGAGCTGGAAGAGTTCCAAGCAAGAGACGGTGTCTGCGTCTACGACAGAGGCTGTGTATATTGCTGCCTCAGAGGTGGCAAAGGAAGCCGTTTGGATGAGGAATTTCCTCATGGGTCTTGGTGTGGTTCAGGACTCGTCCAATCCGTTAGACGTGTATTGTGACAACAATGGTGCTATCGCACAAGCCAAAGAACCTAGACAACACCAGAAGAACAAACATATACTCATGCGGTATCACCTTATTCACCAGTTCGTGGATCAAGGTGATATCAAGTTATGCAAGGTACACACGGATGCAAACATTGCAGATCCGTTGACAAAGCCACTTCCACAGCCGAAGCATGAGGCGCACCTGAGAGCTATGGGCATTAGATGTCTAGACATGTGATGTCGGATGATTGACTTTTGTGCAAGTGGGAGACTACTGGGAATATGCCCTAGAGGCAATCATGTATGATGTTATTTCCAATGTATTCATAAAGTTATTGTCCATGTATAAACTACTGATATATATCATTGAATATGTGATTCAATTGTGAAACTATATATTCATGTTGTTTATACTAGTTGTCCTTGGTCGTTGAGGTTGTGTTGGACACACAACTTAGATCAATGTGAAAGTCGGCAGATATTCGGTTCCACTTGTCATGGGCATGGAGATGCTATTCCGACTTACACGGATTCGACTAAAGAGTTTAGCGAGTCGGACTGACCCATATTGAGATGCAACGAACAAGTCGTCATTTGCATGTCTCAATCAATGTAATCCTTGTTGGGTCCGCAGCATAGAAAACAAAAAATTTCCTACGGTGTGAACTACACGCCAAGATCTATCTACTAGGTACAAAGCAAAGGGTGGACATACAACCAAAGAGAACTTATCCTCGAAGACAACGAGTTTTGTTAACGAGTAGGAACTCGTGGTTGATGTAGTCGTACACTTGCCGATCTCAAGATCGTGAGGAAGTCCGAGCGCCGCAACTCAGCAGCACATCCGTACTCACACACACGTTCAAGCCACCGGACAACCTCCACCTCCTCGCTCCAGCGATCTAGCGGAAGCAGCAACTCCTTCCAGACGAAATGCCACCGGAAACATGTATCTCGCTAATCCGAGACCATGGGGAAATAATTCTAGAGGGGGAGAGAGATCCTTCACAAGGAGGTGTGAGGATGATGGAGGGAATGGGTGGCCTTTTATACAAGGAGGTGCCCCTCCTCTCCATGGCCGGCGGATGCCCCCCATTCATGTGGTGGTAACCCCTCCACATTAAAATGCCTCTTCACATTCCCTTTTAAAGTCTCTACTTTAAATGCATTAAAATTCTCCAAGTTTAATGCTCTCTCATTTAATAAAACTCTTTTATTAAACTAACACAGTGGCCCTCGCAAATGCGAGGGCGACAACTGAATATGTCTAAAATGCTTGTTACAGATATGTATATTATGTGTTAGGAAAAATTATGATTTAGTTAATAATTGTGGGTACACGTATGCTGCTCTTAATTTGAGAAGTTACATCACACATACAAAATATGTCTCAGTCCAACAATCAATAAGCGCCTCTCGTGCTTTGTCATAGCGTGGCACCATACAAAAATAACCGAGAACTTTTCAAGTGTGAGTCATTAATCTAGTATATGTCTGCACACATAAAACATTGTTCTGCTAAAAAAAGCTCATCAAATCACCAAGGGCACCACACACTGTCCCCACATTCATCTACTTGTCCTGGTAGAAAAGTGCCCTGATATATTTTTGCCGGCAATTAATTTTTCCTGAAAGTATCACCATGCTCTAATTTTGCATAGTGGTCGTTATTTGCTAGAAAATGTGACATGATTGCACCATATACTTGCACTGGTATTCAAATGCTGGTGTGATATTTGCTTGTCCAGAAGCATACATAAAGATCTGTGTATTACTCCTCCTTTATAAATCCAAATCGTATTAGCAACAGGTATTTCTTTCAACATGCAACCTTGACCATTATTTTCGCAGAAATATGTTGGTCACTATTTATTACAATATTATGGAAACATTTTTATGACCAATATAATAATATGTATTACACCATGAGAGCTAAAAGTTACACCACACACTGTACTTCCCTGATATTTGGAAGCCCATGTGCAATCACTGGCAAATTAAGGACATATATGTAATATGAACTGATTAACGATAATAGTGTGCCATCAGATCAGATTATTGTTCTGTTCACGCAGAGACACCTAAGATCCTGAAAGCAATGATTGCAAGGTAATTAAAGGGTCATGTTAGATCAGCATGTTCTGAAGGACACCAAGCTGCTTAAAAGAATGTGCTTTTCATACATGTGAAAAGTATCCACTATCGCTAACTTTCATTTTTTTATTTGAAAGAAAAACTCATGTAACGTAGTGTGGTCATATTTGTTAACACCCAGAAACACTTGTAAAAGGTCCCGCTATCAGTTTGCAAACATAAATGGTTTCTCCTTTAGCTATATATGTTCAAGCATGGAAAAACTGACGGCAGTAGACGCATCGAGAATGCCTCAGAATTATGAGACCATGGCATCCACTTGATATGGAGGTAGAAAGTAACTTCAGTTCTCAGTTGGCGCTCAAGCATTAGATCGACGCACACCACTCAAAAACCATGCAGCTCAGTATATATTATCAAATATATTAAATAACACTTTTAGTTAAAATACGCGCATCATTTTCTTTCGATATTGAAAATCAAACAATTTTACTTCTTGATGTTTTCAAGCTTCATTTCAGTAAAGCAGCCCCTATATTTATAGAATAGGAAAAATTGTCATGTACCTAGCAAATATGGCTTCTAAGTGTCAAAAGAATCCATCTTCCGGCTTCCTTTCTAAAGAATCCATCTTCTCAATCAGATGATGCAGTCGGACAAATTAATACTCTTTTGATCCAAACTGTACCCGGTTTGATCATTACATTCCAAGTTCAACGAAAGAATCAACTTTTATTAGAACACGAAATTTATACATCTATATACTGACTAATCTTAAACGTCAAAAGACTGGAAGATGAAAATTATTATTTTTCTTAGTACATATACAATAAAAGTCAAAGATAAGATTTGTAGCAAATAGTGATTTTGGGGCCATCTAGAGATGGTTTGAACATAAATTTTCTGTACCAATTTGCACATCGGAGTTCAGACATAATCCCAAAGAACGACACACCTGTCTTACACAGGGCTACCTGTCAATACGGCTATATTCAGATCAAATTTTAGAGGTGCAGTTTATTGGTGGATTCAGAGGTTACGATTATAGTTTTGAGCAAGGATGCATATGTAAGCTAGGCCGATGGTAGTAATATTACCTTGGTCGATCCATATGAAAATCAGCAATAGGCCGATGGTAGTGATATTACCTTGGTCGATCCATATGAAGATCAACAATTCTCACTTCTAAATCCGCAGTTCGTCGAGGCAATCACTGAGAAAATTATAAGATTGAAAAACTTAATCAAAAGACTGCCAAATAAGCCCAGCATGTGCACAATTAATTTCAGATGAGGGGACGTGTTAGGTAAATGAACCTGGACTATGATACCAATCAGCTCGGCCGGAGATCCCGAGCGAGTAGTGTCTCGCTGAGCAGGTAAAACGGATCTTGCAGCAGTTCACACAGTTCTCTTGCCGCAAAGCCAGATCGGCAGGAACTGAGCAGGTGAAGCCGATCTTGCAGCAGCTCGCAGAGTTCTCTTGCCGCAAAGCCAGATCGGTAGGAACTCAGCTTCCAGTCGCAAAGCCAGATAACTTCAGCTCCATGCAGTATTTCTTAGCACCACCTTGACCTTAAAGCAACTTCCGTATATATCGAGCCTTCAAATCAGATCAGCAAATACCATCCAATTTCAGCATCTCGCAAAGCCATATTATGAACCACGGCAACCTGAAAGCCATCACGTCGAGCATGCATGCCCCAACGATACGTTGTAGCTCGAGATGATGGCGGCGGACTTCCTAGCCACACGGAATAGAAAAAAACCCAGACAATTAGGGTAGGCACAGAGGAGTCGTTTCCTTGCGAACTACGTGGAAGAAAAAGGTACGGGAAACATGAGAGAAGGACGGTACGCTTTGTCAATGGCATCGGTGGGTAAATTACTTTAAGTTAGATCTAACGGATGTACTTTTCTAATCCTCTAAAATTAATGGTTAGATATTTCTGATTTTTGTGGGATTTTCTAAATAATTTCTCATTTTTCTGGTTAACCCATCATGTACTTTTAATATATAATAGATTTATTCAGAATTTTATTAATTACTTTAATTAACAAACATTCACATATAGCCTCTTGCAATATTTCAATATTACATGCAGAACCACTTTCTGCAATTTCATCCAAAACAATTTTCGGTTTCTATTGAAACAATTTCTGCATTTTGCAATTCTTTCGTCTGAAACATATGTGCCTTAAAATGGTGTCCGACAACTCTTAAGTGTGTCACCCTATATTTCGCGAATAATGCAGACATGATCGAGACCCTTCTCCGATCAATAACCAGCAGCGGGACCTGGAGATCCGTACTGACTCCTACACATTCAACGATGACTTTTGTGATCGTGAGAACCTTTAACGCTTGTAACTAAATCCCTTTGTCCCTCGATATATTGCATGTCCGAGATTCGATCATCAGTATGTCCATACCTAGTTTGATCTCGTTTCCGACATGCACTCTTTTCTCGTTCCCGTGATATAACATTCTAGTGATCACATCACTTGCTTGCAAGCTATCTCAATGTGATATCACCGAGAGGCCCAGAGTATATCTATCCGTCATCGGGATTGACAAATTCCACTCTTGATCCATGAGCCTCAACATAACACATTCGTAGTACTGAACCCATCTTTATAGTCACCCTGTTACGTTGTGACGTTTGATGTTATCAAGATACTCTTCAGGTGTTAGCAATTAACATGATCTCATGGTCTAACGATAAAGATTACTTCGTATGATGTTATAGCAATATAAACATAATAACTTGATTGTAATGCTATACTTCGGATGAATGTTCATCACATCATTTCATCAATGGTGTGACCTTGTTATTAACAACATCCAATGTCCATGATCAGGAAACCTTGATCATCTTGTTAATCAACAAGCTAGTCTATAAGAGAGGCATAACTATGAACCCTTTTTGTTTATTAAACACACATGTATTGATGTTTCCGATCAATACAATTCTAGCATGTAAAATAAACATCTATCATATATAAGGAACACATAATAACAACTTTATTATTGCCTCTCAGGGCATATTTCCTTCAGTCTCCCACTTGCACTAGAGATAATAATCTAGTTCACATAGTGATAAATCTAACACCCATGGAGTTCTGGTGTTGATCATGTTTTGCCCTAGGGAGAACTTTAGTCAACGGATCTGCTACATTTAGGTCCGTGTGTACTTTACAAATCTTTATATCTCCATCCTTGACATGCTCGCGGATGGAGTGAAACCGGCGCTTAATATGCTTGGAATTCTTGTGAGACCTCGGTTCCTTTGCGTTGGCTATGGCTCCATTGTTTTCACAATAGATCACCATTGGGTCCAATGCACTAGGAACCACACCCAGTTCCGTAATAAACTCTTTCATCCAAACCGCTTCCTGCGCCGCTTCTGAAGCAGCAACATATTCCACCTCCGTCGTTGATCCAGCCACCACAGGTTGTTTAGAACTCCTCCAACTAAATGTTGCTCCGTTCAAGAGAAATACGTATCCGGATTGGGACTTAGAGTCATCCGGATCGGTGTCAAAGCTAGTATCGACATAACACTTAGCGACTAGCTCTTCTTCACCTCCATATATAAGAAACATATCCCTAGTTCTTCTCAAGTACTTGAGGATGTTCTTTACCACTATCCAGTGTTCCGAACCTGGATCAGATTGGTACCTACTAGTCAAACTAATAGCATGTGCCACATCTGGTCTTGTACATAGCATGGCATACATAATAGAGCCTATGGCCGAGTCATAGGGGATCTTATCCATCATCTCTCTTTCTTCCGCCGTAGCCGGACTTTGAGTCTTACTCAATGTCTTGCCTTGCAACATATGTAAGAAACCCTTCTTACTTTCGTCCATATTAAACTTCTTTAATATCTTATCAAGGTATGTACTCTTCGATAGCCCAATTAGGCGTCTTGATCTATATCTATAGATTTTAATGCCTAATATATATGACGCTTCACCAAGGTCTTTCATCGAAAATTTGCTGTTTAGATAACTTTTAACACTGTTTAAAAGATCTATATCATTTCCAATCAATAATATGTCATCCACATATAATATCAGAAATGCCACATTGCTCCCACTCACTTTCTTGTAAATACAAGCCTCTCCATAAGTTTGGACAAATCCAAACTCTTTGATCACCTCATCAAAGCGGAGATTCCAACTCCGGGATGCTTGCTTCAGTCCATAGACGGATCGCTGAAGTTTGCATACCTTATTACCATCCTTAGGATCGACAAAACCCTTAGGTTGTATCATATACAACTCTTCTTCAATATTACCATTGAGGAACGTAGTTTTGACATCCATCTGCCATATTTCATAATCGAAATATGCAGCAATTGCTAACATAATCCTAACCGACTTAAGAATCACTACAGGAGAGAATGTCTCATCGTAGTCAACTCCTTGAATTTGTCGAAACCCCTTTGCGACAAGTCGAGCCTTATAGATGGTCACATTACCATCAGCATCATTTTTTCTTTTGAAAATCCATTTGTTCTCAACGGCCTTTCGATCGTGAGGTAAGTCCACCAAGGTCCAAACTTGGTTCTCGTACATGGATTCCATCTCGGATTTGATGGCTTCTAGCCATTTGTTGGAATCCGGACTCATCATTGCTTCTTCATACGTCGCAGGGTCATCCATTTCTTCAACCATAAAATTCACAACAGGATTGTCGTACAGTTCAGGAGCTGCACGTGTCCTGCTTGACCTGCGAGGTTCGGTAGTGTCCTCTTTCGGCGTTTCATGATCAATATCATTAGCTCTCTCTTCATTAGGTGAAGTCAACTCCAAAACAATTTCCGGTGCTGCGCCACTCGCCATTTCATGAAGAGAAGGTTCAATAACCTCTTCGAGTTCTACCTTCCGACTACTCACACCTTTCGCGAGAAACTCGTTCTCAAGAAAGGATCCATTCTTGGCAACAAAAACCTTGCCCTCGGATCTGTGATAGAAGGTATATCCAATCGTTTCATTAGGGTATCCTATGAAGACGCATTTTTCCGCTTTGGGTTCGAGTTTATCCGGCTGAAGTTTCTTCACATAAACATCGCATCCCCAAACTTTAAGAAATGATAGCTTAGGTTTCTTTCCAAAACATAATTCATACGGTGTCGTTTCAACGGATTTAGATGGTGCCCAATTTAAAGTGAATGCAGCTGTTTCCAGTGCATAACCCCAAAATGACAGTGGCAAGTCAGTCAGAGACATCATAGATCGAACCATATCCAATAAGGTACGATTACCACCGACACACCATTACGTTGTGGTGTTCTGGCAGGCGTGAGTTGTAAAACTATTCCACACTCTTTCATGTGTGTGCTAAACTCGTAACTTAGATACTCTCCTCCACGGTCAGACCGTAGAAATTTGATCTTTCTATTACGATGATTTTCCACTTCATTCTGAAATTCCTTGAACTTTTCAAAAGTTTCAGACTTGTGTTTCATCAAATAGATATACCCGTATCTACTCAAATCATCCGTGAAAGTAACAAAATAACGATATCCACCTCGCGCCGACACACTCATTGGTCCACACACATCAGTATGTATGATTTCCAATAGATCTACCGCCCGTTCCATTGAACTGGAAAACGGCGTTCTAGTCATCTTGCCCATAAGGCATGGCTCACATGTATCAAATGATTCAAAATCAAGTGATTCCAAAAGTCCATCAGAATGGAGTTTCTTCATGCGTTTAACGCCAATATGACCTAGACGGTAGTGCCACATGTATGCAGATATATCATTATTAAGTTTAATCTTTTTAGCATTAACTTTATGAATATATGTAATATTACTATCAAGGTCCAACAGAAATAAACCATTCAACATAGGTGCATGACCATAAAAGATATCATTCTTATAAATCGAACAACCATTGTTTTCAGATTTAAAGGAATAACCACTTTGCATCAAACACGATCCGGATACAATGTTCATGCTCAGTGCAGGCACCAAATAACAATTATTTAGGTTTATAACTAATCCCGATGGCATATGGAGAGGTAGCGTCCCGACGGCGATCACATCAACTTTTGATCCATTGCCGACCCGCATCCTGACCTCATCCCTTGCTAGTTGTCGCTTGTTCCGTAGCCCCTGAACCGAGTTACATATATTAGCAACCGATCTCGTATCAAATACCCAGGTGCTCTGCGAGTACTAGTAAAGTACACATCAATAACATGTATATCACATATACCTTTGTTTGCCTTGCCGGACTTCTTGTCCGCCAAATACTTGGGGCAATTGCGCTTCCAATGGCCAGTCCCCTTGCAATAGTAACATTCGGTGTCAGACTTAGGGCCAGCTCGGGGTTTCTTTTCAGGCGTGGCAACAGACTTGCCACCCTTCTTTCCCTTGTGCTTGCCTTTCTTGTCCTTCTTGAAACCGATAGTCCTATTGATCATCAACACTTGATGTTCTTTCCTAATCTCCACTTCTGCAGTCTTAAGCATTGACAGAAGCTCGGGAAGAGTCTTCTTCATGCCCTGCATATTATAGATCATCACGAAGCTCTTGTAGCTAGGTGGCAGAGATTGGAGAACACGATGTATGCCTAAGTCAATGGGAATTATTATTCCCAAGGACACAAGCTTATCGGCGTACCCAGACATTTTGAGTACATGCTCACTAACGGAGCAGTTCTCCTCCATCATGCAGCTAAAGAACATTTTTGTAGCATTATAACTCTCTACGCCAGCATGGGTATCGAAATCATTTTCAATTCTCCCATGGTATCAAAGGCATTGCCATTTTCGAAACGCTTTCGAAGTTCTGGCTCTAGCCCATACAGTATGCCGTAATGAACTAAGTTGTGGTCCTCCTGATGAGTCACATAGACATTCTTTTCCTCGTCAGGGGCATCAGGAGCTGGTGGGGGGCCTAGCGGCGCATCTAGCACATATTGCTTTTGTGCAGCAATGAGGAGAATCCTCAAATTCATAGCCCAGTTGGTGAAGTTGCTACCATTCGCAGCAAGTTTCTCTTTCTCCATGAACACATTGAAATTAAAAGCAGGTGGTGCCATCTACAACCGAATTTGTAAAGTTTATTTAGACTAAGTTTATGATAGATTGATTTCAACTAATCCAAATTACTAATGAACTCGCACTCAAAAACGACATCCCTCGTGTCCTTTTGGTGATTACATGAACCAAATCCACTACACCAAGTCCGATCATCACGTGAGTTGATGTAGCTTCAAAGGCGATCATCTATATGGGCATCATATCAACTATATGACTCATGCTTAACCTTTCGGTTCGTGTTCTGAGGCTATGTCTGTACATGCTAGGCTCGCCAAGTAAGAACCTTAGTATTCGCGTGTGTAAAACTGTCTTACACCCGTTCCTATGAAAGCATAGATTCGAGTACACCCGATCATCACGTGATGTCTCGAAACACGATCCACGGAATGGTGCATACTTAAGGAAGAACACATTTTTATCTTGATATCTAAATGAGGGATCATCTTACGATGCTACCAAAAGCGCCAAACTAGCAGTATAAGATGCTAACATCTAATGTGTAAAGTGAGATGATATGGTCCATGCATTTGATCTCTATCATTTGCATCGTGGTATGATCTCTATCATTCCTTTGTGTGTAAGGCCAAGGTCTATGGAACTTACACGTTGAGTGTGTTGTAAGAGTATCTATCATACATCTACTTACAACAATACCATATCAATACACTAGCCCAGCAACGATCTAAACTAGACGTCTCTAATTTATCAATTGCAAGTTTTACGTGGCTCTGATACCACTGTTGGGTCCGCAGCATAGAAAACAAAAAATTTCCTACGGTGTGAACTACACGCCAAGATCTATCTACTAGGTACAAAGTAACGGGTGGACATACATCCAACGAGAACTTACCCTCGAAGACAACGAGTTTTGTTAACGAGTAGGAACTCGTGGTTGATGTAGTCGTACACTTGACGATCTCAAGATCGTGAGGAAGTCCGAGCGCCGCAACTCAGCAGCGCATCCGTACTCGCACACATGTTCAAGCCACCGGACAACCTCCACCTCCTCGCTCCAGCGATCCAGCGGAAGCAGCAACTCCTTCCAGATGAAATACCACAGGGAACATGTATCTCGCTGTAACAACCTCGGACCCTACGCTCTAAGTTCAAGCCTAGATGAAACAAAAGTGGTTAAAGAAGTACAGCGGGGGCCCAGGGCCACCCACGTGTAGGCCTGTCGGCCGCCCTAACCACTTCCAAGAACATCGGGACAAGAACGAGCGGCGTAGGCAACAGGCAAAGAGATCAAATACATACACAAGTGAGTATGTATGCAAGCTACCTTACAACAGTTCTCAGAGCCATACCATCTAAAAGAAATAGAAATATTGCAACGCCATATGGCAAAATCCAAATATCCTAGATAGTTATAATAGTGTAGGATAGCTCCTCATACATCACTCAACAGAGTATCAAGCGGAAGCGGGAAACAAGATCCGAGTACGGATAAGAAGCAAATCAGCATAAGATGCCACATAAATAAGCACATCCCGCGCACAGATCTCATGGATCCCCATCCCCGGAATCTCTACACCGAGTGATCGTTGCAAACATCATTTGTCTCCTCCACCCAGTATCCATCTTGCGAATACACCTGTTCATCCGAATCAAACAATTTATCGTGTGAGACCCTAGGGGTACTCAGCAAGTCTTTATGCCTCTAAAGGGGACATATACCTGGGGTGACGCAATTGCAGCAAAAGATAATAACTAACAAGCCTATAGATACTCGCTAACCATCCGCCTAACCAATGATAGACGGATGTCCGTTAATTAGGAACAACAGTTATAACAGTATAAGTAACAGATCCATCCTCCTTCTCGCTTACCAACGAGAAAGCGGACGAACAACCCATCCGTTCGCAGTTTTATTAACCATTCCATGAGTATTGCACTATTTACTAGTCAAGTATTTAGTCACATTAAAAGCGGTACTTTAGTTATACTTGTCTATGATCGAGAAACTGTGCTCCAAGTCGTCCATAACCATGGACACGGCTTTCAGAAAGATTTACCCTGTAGGGGTGCACAAATAGCAACACACACACATGATCTACCTCGGAAAAACCAAATCAAAACCCAACGAGGCTTTCACGACAAAGCATTCACAGGATTCATAAAATATTTCAGGGGGCCACCCCACTAAGCTACCCGCAACGAAGTTGGCCGGCTCCGGAACGGACCCAGGGTTTGTGTGGACGGTGGTAAACGACTGGGAACCCGAAAGTGTGACTGGTCTTGTCGATACAGCGAAGACGTGTCATGACCCAAAACAGTACAGGTGCTCCACGCACAATCTTAAATAAAGCAGTAAATCATGGCATAAGTACAGGATAGTAATAAATCCCCAAACTACTTTGTGGCCCCAAGAAATAAAATGCGAATCAAGCTCATGCAAAGGGGGATTCATAGAGTCTCCCGTATGTGGATAGTGCGAATAGTCAAGGAACAGGTATCAAGTACTCGGGGTCCTACGGGACACAAGTGAGCATGAAAAACCAAATAACAGATATTGCCCACCGGTGCCTCTTTCATTAGTTATCCCATACTACTCCGGTTAAGTTGTTTAGGTACCTCGTTATCCATCAGACTAGCATATACCCTACACATGCTGTTCTACGACTCGCATGGCTCAAACAACTCCTGTAGTAATGGCTCATGGGATGGAGGAACAAGCTCGGTGGGGTTTAAAAGTAAAGGCCATGCAATACTTGGGATTCAGTTTAATGCAATCGCGACTCAATGATGCAAGAATAAGATAGAAGCAATAGGTACTATATGTATGCAAGCATGTGGTAGTGCTTTCCTGGCAGCTCAGTTGAAGCGAGGGATGGATCTGGGTAGTACTCCTAGGATTCCTGGTATTTCCCCTGCTCGGCGTCTATTCGAAAGAAGAACCAAACAAACAAGGGCCAACATAAATAAAGTGCACAAGCATATAAATAAAATGCGACAAGCAAACAAGCATGCCATGATGAATGATGCACAATTTACATGGCAATAATGTAGCATGGCATGGGTGAGGTGTGGGGTACAAGAATAAAGCATTTTATTAAGTTTTAGTCATGTTTTGCTCCCATATTACTTGCTGTCCACTTAATATTTATATGATGCATGCCTCAATTCCTATCATGGAATGCGTAGTTAGAACGGGCTCGTCGCGCTGATCGATTTAGACATATTATTTGTCAAATTTGGAGTAATAGAATTAAAGTTATTAATTAATTAAGAAAAGGCATTTTTATTGCAATTAAACAATTTCGAAAATTTAAATTAGGCAAACATTATTTTGGAGGGCATATTTGGATTCCTCACATTTTTCTGATTCAAAAACATATATTATTTGCCAACTTTGGAATTACCAATTAAAAGTTATTTAAAACTGGATTTGAAATCATATTTAACCATTTCTGAAATCATTTTTATTAAACAGAAAAACCCAGAGACTTTTTATACACAACAGAAGCCAGCCAACATCACCGACAGGTGGGGCCTGCGATGAGCTGGCGAAACTGCGCGCGTCAGAGGCTTTTCTCACCGCCACAGACGTAAGCCACAGCAACTGATCGATGGACCCTACGCTCAGACGGGCCTACGCGCCAGCGGGTGAACGGGCGGGTGCCACGCGGCGCGGACGAGGGCCACGGTTTGAGGCTGCGAAACCCGCGGTGCCTTTTCGTAAAAG
This sequence comes from Avena eriantha, assembly GCA_910589775.1. Taxonomy (NCBI): domain Eukaryota; kingdom Viridiplantae; phylum Streptophyta; class Magnoliopsida; order Poales; family Poaceae; genus Avena; species Avena eriantha. Next base: position 209,549,791 of record OU342742.1, read on the forward strand.
TTCCACCGCGGATGATATGTGGGACCGGGTGCAACGCGGGTTGCGTGAAAGAAAAAGGCGGGGGTGTAACTAGAAAACAGCCCCGTGCTACTGTTTTCTTCTACGCGTTATCTGACGAAACTGACGGCGAAGGACACCGGCGCGACAGGGGATCGATCTCGTGACCTAGCACGCGCGGCAGCGGTTACCGCTGCGGCTGAGGGGGTTTGATGTTGGGTACCAGCTACGGGACTAGAAGGCCCTACTGCGGTGTGACGACGGAACTGCGTCAGTGAACCCGGTGCACAGAGGGCGTTCGACGACGGTCCGGCGTGTTTAGGAAGCGATGGCCAGCGGGATAATGTTAGCGTCCACTTGGCCCAGCCTAGCACTCAGCCTACTTTCTGGACGTTCATGCGCTCACGGCCCAACTATAAGAAGAAATCCCACTCCATCCCAAAAGCCCGGACTAAAGGGAGGAAGGAATCTCTCCCTTATAAGTTGTGTGTGGCCTCCTTCCATAAGCGAGGTGGGACTAAACTTCGTGTAGCCTCACCGGTCAACAGCAGCCTAACATCCCATCCCCCTGAGAAGCCCCTCAAGAAGGCATGGCGATCGCTAGCTCTGATACCAGATGTTAGCGTCCACTTGGCCCAGCCCAACACTCAGCCTACGTTCTGGACGTTCATGCGCTCACGGCCCAACTATAAGAAGAAAGCCCACTCCATCCCAAAAGCCCGGACTAAAGGGAGGAAGGAATCTCTCCCTTATAAGTTGTGTGTGGCCTCCTTCCATAAGCGAGGTGGGACTAAACTTCGTGTAGCCTCACCGATCAACAGCAGCCTAACAGAGGATGTCAGGGAGGCTCAGCAGCTCACCGTGGCGATGCTGGTGGTGGAGGATCGGGACGGGAAGCAGGGGATCTGCGGCGGAGCTGGTGCACCCGGGGTTAGGGTTTTGCGTCGGCTTGAGGATCTGCAGCAGGTACGGGGCCGTCTCCTCCTCACCTCAGTGTATAAGGGTGATGTAGGTGGACGCTCGACGCTTCCTCAACGGCCAGACACCGCGCCTGCCTCCTAGCTACGGTGGTGGAGAACCGATGCCGATGGTGGGTGTAGATGGGAGAGGGTAAGAAGGCAGCGGTAGATGGGGAAGGAGGAGTAGAAGGGTAAGACCCTGGGTAGATCTGGGGCGACGCCAGGTACGAGAGGAGGGGGTAGATAAGGACAAAGGAAGGAGAGAGGCACATGGGTGGCTCGGGTGGAAAGGTGGTGGTGGCCACCTTCTCTTCTCCCTCTTCTCACGTGCTGGCACGGCTCGGGAGGGGCCTAGGTGCCTGCAGCTGGGGCCAGAGAGGACGACGCAGGCTCGGTGGGGCTTTGCTTGCCAACGGGAGAGAGGAATAGAGAGGGAAGGGCTCGGCTAGGGTTAGGCCGACAGGAGGGTGCGGCACGGTTGTCTCGGCTCGGTGTCGAGCAAGGGAGTGGGTCGAGCCCAGGTTGCAAGGGGGAGCCGGACCAGGTGGTGAGGGTCTAGGTTAGCAAGGGGTTAGATGAGGCTTAGCCGAGGCTAGGAAGGAAAAAGGGGTGAGAGTTGGGGTTTTAGTTAGGTGTAGAGAGAGATAAAAATAGCTAGGTGTAGCTAGAAAAAGAAAGAGGTGAGGGAGTAAAAGATGTCACATGTATGCACACATGCATGTGTATATGATAGATAGATGGAGAAGCTAGGGTTTTGGAGTGGATAAGAAATACCAAGAAGTTTGCATTAAGACAAAGGGAGAAATCAAAAGGACCAAAGAGAGAGAGAGAGAGAGGTGGGAGAAAAGATGATCTTGCATGTGGCATTCTCTCATGCACATGATAATATTTGGTGAAAACTAAATATATACCCCATGTATGCTTGACAAAGAGAAAACCACTCAAAGAGTTGCAAGGTGGAGGACAAGAGAAAGAATAAGCATTTATTTGGTTTATTTGTTTCAATTGGTTTCAAACAAACTCCACCCAATTATTCAAAAGAAACCAAGATAGAAGAACAAGAGAGAGGCCTTGCATGGGCCATGCATGATCTTTAAATAGGCCACATTATATTTGTGAAAACAAAGATAATCTCACATGGCTCCATCTAGTCACATGTACTCAATTTTGAATAAAACCCAAGCACAAAGGTTGGAAAGGTTGATTGAAATCATCAAATAGAAGAACTAGAGTAAGAAGGGGATGTGGGGATCATATATCATGTGACATGGAACAATGATACCACACAGAAGATATATGCACAAGGAATTGACACATGGCTTGGATTAAACCCATATGTCCAAAAGTGGAAGAAATAAGCATGAATGAATATAATGGAATTGCTAGTGTGTGTTCCACTAGGCAAGTATATAGCCATAATTATATTCATACATGATCAAATATTCCAAAACAAGCCATAAGGAGGCTAGACAAGGAGAATACTCACCTAACATGCAAAGGTAGCCATGTGGCTCTCCCCATATCAATATGGTGAAAACAACATGATGCATAAGTGGGAGCATGTGGAATTATAAGTGGATCCATCCCAACCCACATGAGCTAGAGGCAAAACCAAATAAAATGCAAAGCTCACATATAGTTGGATGGTGGAATTATGGGGTGGTGACAAAGAAAGGTGGTGGAGTTAATAAAAGATATGCCCCCAACTCAACTTGGGCATCAAGCATTTATCAAGACCCAAATATAATATATCAAGAGGCAAATACAATTAATAGTGCATATGAGATAAGAACCAAATGAAAAGGGTTTTATATGATGCTCAAATGCAAGGTGGCATGATGACATGAGCATGATATAATTATGATGCAACAATTATATGAAGGAAGTAGCATTTTATTATTAGACCATGTAACATTACATATGTTAGACATATGGGATGCTACAACTCTCCCCCACTAAACATGAATCTCGCCCCGAGATTCTAGGGAGAAGAAGAAGACACGAAGAGGGTAGGATACTTGGCACGGAGCTCATCCTCGCGTTCCCAAGTGGCTTCATCAACGGAATGGTGCGACCACTGCACCTTGCAGAACTTGATAGACTTGTTGCGAGTCTTTCTTTCTACGACTTCTAGGATTTTTGTGGGGTGTTCTTGATAAGACAGATCTTCTTGGAGATTGATGAGTTCATGGTCCATGATCTTGCCGGGATCCTTGAAGCACTTCTTGAGTTGAGAGATATGGAAAACATCATGGACCTTGAGTTTTTCAGGGAGCTCAAGAGCATAAGCGACTTCTCCTCTTCTTCCACGAACTTTGAAAGGACCGATGTATCTAGGAGCCAGCTTTCCTTTGATACCAAACCGGTGCGTGCCTCTCATGGGAGTGACACGAAGGTAAACGAGATCACTAGGGACATACTCCATGTCCGTGTGCTTTCTGTCATAGTTGCTCTTCTGGCGACTTTGAGCAACCTTCAGGTTTTCGAGAATGATGTGAACCTTCTCCTCCGCTTGAGTTACAATGTCGGGGCCAAACAATGTTTTTTCACCTGCGCCCGACCAACCAATCGGAGTTCTGCACTTGTGTCCATAGAGAACCTCAAATGGTGCCATCTTTAGACTCTTCTGGAAGCTATTGTTGTAAGAGAACTCAGCATAAGGAAGGCATTCTTCCCACTTCATGCCGAAAGAGATGACGCAAGCACGGAGCATATCTTCCAGAATCTGATTGATCCTTTCAACTTGTCCTTGCGACTGAGGGTGATAGGCAGTGCTGAAGTTCAACTTTGTTCCCAATGCATTTTGGAAACTTCCCTAGAACTTGGAAGTGAAGATGCTTCCACGCACTGAGCTGATCTCAAGAGGAACCCCATACCGAGAGACGATTCTGTTGATACAGAGCTCAGCCAACTGACTTGCAGAAATTGTTTCCTTGACGGGAAAGAAGTGAGTCACTTTAGAAAGCCTGTCGATGACAACAAAGATTGCATTGTTGCCCTTTTGCGACCATGGAAACCCAGTTATGAAGTCCATATCTACTTTCTCCCATTTCCATTCTGGAGGCTTCAATGGTTGAAGAAGACCAGAAGGTTTTTGATGGACAGCTTTAACTCTACGACAGACATCACACTTCGAGACATACTTGGCACAATATTGTTTCAATCCAGGCCACCAATATTGTGTTTTCAGATCCATGTACATCTTAGTGCTGCCAGGGTGGATAGAAAGAATAGAATCATGAGCTTCTTTAAGAACTTTCTCTCTCAAACCCGGATACTTCGGAACGAACATCCGGTGCTTAAAGAATAGAGTGCCTTGGTCGTCAAGGTGGAAAGGTTCATACTTCGGAAGCTGAATCTTGGAGATGATGTTTTTAGTGTAAGGATCACCTAGTTGAATGGAGCAAACCTTTTCTTCCAAGAGAGGGGTTGCTAGAAGATTCAGAAGATACCCTTGATCCACAATTTCAAGGTTGAGCTGGCGGAATTCCTCGCACAAGAGAGGCTGTTGCTCTTCCACCATGAGGTTGTTGACATAAGCTTTTCGGCTGAGAGCATCGGCCATGGCATTAGCTTTGCCCAGAGTGTAGTTGATGGTCAGATCGAAATCATTAATTGCTTCAACACCTCCTCTGGCGAAGGTTGAGATCAGGTTGTGTGAAGATATACTTCAGACTCTTGTGATCAGAAAAGATCTCACAACGATTGCCAAGCAAGTAGTGCCTCCATACTTTCAAAGCAAACACAACTGCTGCGAGTTCAAGGTCATATGTAGGATAGTCGATCTCATGCATCTTCAACTGTCGAGAGGCATAAGCAACAACTTGTTTTTCTTGCATAAGGACCGCACCCAATCCTTGCAAGTAGGCGTCACAGAATATCTGGAAAGGCTTTGATGTATCTGGAGGAATCAAGACTGGTGTGGAAGTGAGCTTCTCTTTGAGTGTTTCAAAGCTTGCTTGACATGCAGGAGACCAAAAGTATTTCTTGCCTTTCTTGAGGAGATCGGTAAGAGGATTCGCAATCTTCGAGAAGTTCTGAACAAAGCGACGACAGTAACTAGCCAAACCAAGGAAAATCCGGACTTCTTTGACATTTTTGGGTGGAAGCCACTCAACAATTGTCCGAACAGTTTCTGGGTTGACGGCAATGCCCTTGGCAGAGATGACGTGACCCAGATAGGTGACTTCGGGAAGCCAAAATTCACACTTGGAGAACTTTGCATACAAGCGGTTCTCACGAAGCTTGTTTAAGACACACCGAAGGTGTTCTTCATGTTCTTCCTTTGACTTAGAATAGACTAGAATGTCATCCAGATAGACCACGACGAACTTATCAAGATACTCCATGAAAACCGAGTTCATAACCCTCGAGAAGGTGGCAGGTGCATTGGTGAGACCGAAAGACATGACCGTGTACTCATATAGGCCATAGCGGGTGGTGAATGCTGTTTTTGGAACATCTTCATTGCGGATCCTTATTTGATGATATCCACTTCTCAAGTCAAGCTTAGAGAATACCACAGCTCCAGCTAGTTGATCGAAGAGATCATTAATCCACGGAAGGGGATATTTATTCTTGATGGTTTTAGCATTGAGAGCCCGATAGTCAAAACAAAGTCTATCAGTCCGGTCTCGCTTCTTCACAAAGATGGTTGGGCTACCCCAAGAAGAAGTACTGTGCTGAATGAAACCCAACTTCTCTTGTTCATCAAGTTGACGTTTGAGTTCAGCCAACTCAGCAGGACCCATTTTATAAGGCCGCTTGGAGATAGGAGCGGTACCAGGTTCAAGCTCAATCACAAATTCGACCTCTCGGTCAGGAGGCATACCTGGTAACTCTTCAGGAAAAACATCTGGGAACTCACAGACCACCGGAACACTCTGAATAGCATTCATAGCATCATCATTTAGAGCCGCCAAAGAGAAAAGCTGAATTGCAGGAGTCAGACTTGGAGAATAGACTATATGGCCTTCAGGAATTTTTAGAGAAATCGAGCGTTCAGCACAATCAATCACAGCTGCATTTGCTGTTTACCAATCCATGCCCAAGATAACATCAATGTCAGAATTGCCCAGAATAATTAAGGAAGCCGGGAACGAAGAGCCACCAATCTCAATTTGATTGCCATGGCTGATATGAGCAGCCCTCATGTTTGACCCAGGAGATTGTACCACGAGACGATGCAATAGAGGACCCATAGCTAGATCATGCTCATGTGCAAACTTGTGAGAAACAAAAGAATGTGAAGCACCAGAATCAAACAAAACTCGTGCAGGAACTGAGTTAACGGGAAGCATACCCATCACAACTCCAGGTGCATGTTCAGCTTGAGCGACGTTGACCCAGTTGGCACGAGCAACAGTGGACCCGGGCTTGGTGTTGATGTTGAGAGCCCGAGGTGGAGGTGCACGAACCATAGAAGAACTAGCTGCAGGTCTTGGAGGTGGTGGAGGAAGAGCTTTGTTGTTCATGGGACAACTCCAGTGTTGATGTCCAGTGTTCCCACAAGTGTAGCAAGCACCAGGTTGACGTGGAGCAGCGTAGCCAGGGACTCCGACAGGCACTCCAGGGTAGTTGTGGTTGTAGCCCCTAGGAGCAGCGGTGAAGGAGTTTGGTGGCCTTGCCGCGTAGCTTGAAGGTCTTGGTGGAGCCGGGAGTGACGGTGCGGTATTAGGAACCCACACGCGGCGCTTAGAAGGAGTTGTCATAGCTGAAGAGCTTGCTGCGTCACGACTGTGTTTCTTGGACTCCTCAAACACTTGCATACTGGCTTCTTCCTGTAGAGCTGTATGTTGGAGTTCCAGAAAAGACCCCGGCCTTGCATGAGTGATTGCATATTTGATAGATGCATTGAGCCCTTGCCTGAACCTCTTTTGCTTCTTCTTGTCATCAGAGATCTCATCGCCACCATACCGAGAAAGATTCATGAAGTTTCTGATATAGGTATTGACATTGACATTGCCCTGCTTGAGGTTGAGAAACACTTCCTTCATCCTTTCCATGACAATTTTTGACAGGTATTGCTCTTTGAAAGCCCCAGTGAACTGCTCCCAAGTAGGCTGAAAACCAGAGTGGTTTGCCTTCAGGTAATTCTCCCACCATAGAGCTGTGTCTCCCTTCAGAAGGTGAGTGGCACATTTTACCCATTCTTACTCAGGAACATCAACAGTCATCAGCAACCTTGACATCTCACGCAGCCAATCATCAGCATCCAGTGGCTGATCAGACACCTCAAAGTGGCGTGGGTTGAACTTCAAAAAACCCTTGATGTCTCCTCGCTTGCGAGGTGGAGGTAGCGGAACAAACTCATTCCTCCTGACACTTTCTTCAAAACGCTGCTGGTTCTGCTGCATTGTTCCCAAGGCATTGGCAATACTTGGAACGCAGCCCCCAGTTCAGGTGGTATGTCCTCCTCAGTATGGCGTGGTGGTGCCATCCTGTGATTGATATAAAACTCAAGTCAGTACCATAATGGAGAATAATAATAATCCAAAATAGTACCAAAATGGAATTAACCAAGATTAAAGGATACAAATCGCTAAGATGATATTAAAATATCAACAAAGTTCGAAGCACCTAGAAGATATTAAGCATATCACACACGACTGAACAAGGAGTGTGGTACACAAAGCTATCAAAGAAAAAAATTCCGCAAATTTTGGCATTAAAATACCACTATATGCGCAAAACCACTTAACGAATCAAGATTAGTAACTCTACCAATTCAATATACAAGAGCGAATGATAAAAGTAGTGGTATGGTAGCGACTCCATCGCGCACTCAAATCATTACTCCGCACATGAATAAGTAAAACACATATCCCAACCCCCTTCCTTCTTAAGATGAACCTAAAGAATAACAACTACGGAAAACAAACACCCCAAACAAGATAGCGTCGGATAACAAAGAGTAAGACAGATCGCGTCGGTTTACAATGAATCAGATAGATCGCGTCGGTTTACAAAAGCCTGTCGGTATGGAATGTACCAAAAGTTGATAACCAAAAGGCAGATAGCGATAACAAGTTGGATGCAACAGATAGACAAGGAATTACACACACACACACTCACACAACCTATGGTACTACGGAACCCAGAACACGTGAATCCTAGTTTGAATTTTTAGAAGAGGAATGAAAACGTTACACTTCCTTACCAGAAAAGGGTGGGTGGGTGGGTAAGAAGAAAAATGGAAGCAGTCCTACTCTCACGTTTTGTTTTTCCCTAATATACATAGCTACCAAAATATTTGCTAGACTGAAACGACCATTTGGCTGAGACCCTGAAGGGCGGGATGGCTCTGATACCAATTGTAACAACCTCGGACCCTACGCTCTAAGTTTAAGCCTGGATGAACCAAAAGTAGTTAAAGAAGTACATCGGGGGCCCAGGGCCACCCATGTGTAGGCCCGTCGGCCGCCCTAACCACTTCCAAGAACATCGGGACAAGAACGAGCGGTGTAGGCAACAGGCGAAGAGATCAAATACATACACAAGTGAGTATGTATGCAAGCTACCTTACAACAGTTCTCAGAGCCATACCATCTAAAAGAAATAGAAATATTGCAACGTCATACGGCAAGATGCAAATATCCTAGATAGTTATAATAGTGTAGGATAGCTCCTCATACATCAATCAATAGAGTATCAAGGGGAAGCAGGAAACAAGATCCGAGTACGGATAAGAAGCAAATCAGCATAAGATGCCACATAAATAAGCACATACCGCCCACATATCTCATGGATCCCCATCCCCGGAATCTCTACACCGAGTGATCGTTGCAAACATCATTTGTCTCCTCCACCCAGTATCCATCTTGCAAATACACCTGTTCATCCGAATCAAACAATTTATCGTGTGAGACCCTAGGGGTACTCAGCAAGTCTTTATGCCTCTAAAGGGGACATATACCTGGGGTGACGCAATTGCAGCAAAATATAATAACTAACAAGCCTATAGATACTCGCTAACCATCCGCCTAACCAATGATAGACGGATGTCCGTTAATTAGGAACAACAGTTATAACAGTATAAGTAACAGATCCATCCTCCTTCTCGCTTACCAACGAGAAAGCGGACGAACAACCCATCCGTTCGCAGTTTTATTAACCATTCCATGAGTATTGCACTATTTACTAGTCAGGTATTTATTCACATTAAAAGCGGTACTTCAGTTATACTGGTCTATGATCGAGAAACTGTGCTCCAAGTCATCCATAACCGCGGACACGGCTTTCAGAAATATTTACCCTGTAGGGGTGCACAAATAGCAACACACACACGATCGACCTCGAAAAATCCAAATCAAAACCCAACGAGGCTTTCACGACAAAGCATTCACAGGATTCATAAAATATTTCAGGGGGCCACCCCACTAAGCTACCCGCAACGAAGTTGGCCGGCTCCGGAACGGACCCAGGGTTTGTGTGGACGGTGGTAAACGACTGGGAACCCGAAAGTGTGACTGGTCTTGTCGATACAGCAAAGACGTGTCATGACCCAAAACAGTACAGGTGCTCCACGCACAATCTTAAATAAAGCAGTAAATCATGACATAAGTACAGGATAGTAATAAATCCCCAAACTACTTTGTGGCCCCAAGAAATAAAATGCGAATCAAGCTCATGCAAAGGGGGATTCATAGAGTCTCCCGTATGTGGATAGTGCGAATAGTCAAGGAACAGGTATCAAGTACTCGGGGTCCTACGGGACACAAGTGAGCATGAAAAACCAAATAACAGATATTGCCCACCGGTGCCTCTTTCATTAGTTATCCCATACTACTCCAGTTAAGTTGTTTAGGTACCTCGTTATCCATCAGACTAGCATATACCCTACACATGCTGTTCTACGACTCGCATGGCTCAAACAACTCCTGTAGTAATGGCTCATGGGATGGAGGAACAAGCTCGGTGGGGTTTAAAAGTAAAGGCCATGCAATACTTGGGATTCAGTTTAATGCAATCGCGACTCAATGATGCAAGAATAAGATAGAAGCAATAGGTACTATATGTATGCAAGCATGTGGTAGTGCTTGCCTGGCAGCTCAGTTGAAGCGAGGGATGGATCTGGGTAGTACTCCTAGGATTCCTGGTATTTCCCCTGCTCGGCGTCTATTCGAAAGAAGAACCAAACAAACAAGGGCCAACATAAATAAAGTGCACCAGCATATAAATAAAATGCAACAAGCAAACAAGCATGTCATGATGAATGATGCACAATTTACATGGCAATAATGTAGCATGGCATGGGTGAGGTGTGGGTTACAAGAATAAAGCATTTTATTAAGTTTTAGTCATGTTTTGCTCCCATATAACTTGCTGTCCACTTAATATTTATATGATGCATGCTGCAATTCCTATCATGGAATGCATAGTTAGAATGGGCTCGTCGCGCTGATCGATTTAGACATATTATTTGTCAAATTTGGAGTAATAGAATTAAAGTTATTAATTAATTAAGAAAAGGCATTTTTATTGCAATTAAACAATTTCGAAAATTTAAATTAGGCAAACATTATTTTGGAGGGCATGTTTGGATTCCTCACATTTTTCTAATTCAAAAACATATATTATTTGCCAACTTTGGAATTACCAATTAAAAGTTATTTAAAACTGGATTTGAAATCATATTTAACCATTTCTGAAATCATTTTTATTAAACAGAAAAACCCAGAGACTTTTTATACACAACAGAAGCCAGCCAACGTCGCCGACAGGTGGGGCCTACGATGAGCTGGCGAAACTACGCGCGTCAGAGGTTATTCTCACCGCCACAGACGTGAGCCGTAGCAACTGATCGATAGACCCGATGCTCAGACGGGCCCACGCGCCAGCGGGTGAACGGGCGGGTGCCACGCGGCGCAGACGAGGGCCGCGGTTTGAGGCTGCGAAACCCGCTGTGCCTTTTCGTAAAAGTTCCACCGCGGATGACATGTGGGGCCGGGTGGAGCGCGGGTTCTGTGAAACAAAAAGGTGGGGTGTAACTGGAAAACAGCCCCGCGCTACTGTTTTTCTTCTACGCGTTATCTGATGAAACTGACGGCGAAGGACACCGACGCGGCGGGGGATCGATCTCGCGACCTAGCGCGCGCGGCGGCGGTTACCACTGTGGCTGAGGGGGTTTGATGTTGGGTACCAGCTACGCGACTAGAAAGCCCTACTAAGGTGTGACGACGGAACTGCGTCAGCGAACCCGATGCACAGAGGGCATTCGACGATGGTCCGGCGCGTTCAGGAAGCGATGGCCAGCGAGGATGTCAGGGAGGCTCAGCAGCTCACCGTGGCGATGCTGGTGGTGGAGGATCGGGACGGGAAGCAGGGGATCTGCGGCGGAGCTGGTGCACCCGGGGTTAAGGTTTTGCGTCGGCTTGAGGATCTGCAGCAGGTACGGGGCCGTCTCCTCCTCGCCTCCGTGTACATGGGTGATCCAGGTGGACGCTTCCTCAACGGCCAGAAACCACGTCCGCCTCCTAGCTATGGTGGTGGAGAACCGACGCCGACGGTGGGTGTAGATGGGAGAGGGTAAGAAGGCAGCGGCAGATGGGGAAGGAGGAGTAGAAGGGCAAGACCCTGGCTGGATCTGGGGCGACGCCAGGTACGAGAGGAGGGGGTAGATAAGGACAGAGGAAGGAGAGAGGCACATGGGTGGCTCGGGTGGAAAGGTGGTGGTGGCCACCTTCTCTTCTCCCTCTTCTCACGTGCTCGCACGACTCGGGAGGGGCCTAGGTGCCTGCAGCTGGGGCCAGAGAGGACGACGCAGGCTCGGTGGGGCTTTGCTTGCCAACGGGAGAGAGGAATAGAGAGGGAAGGGCTCGGCTAGGGTTAGGCCAACAGGAGGGTGCGACACTGTTGTCTCGGCTCGGTGTCGAGCAAGGGAGTGGGTCGAGCCCAGGTTGCAAGGGGGAGCCGGACCAGGTGGTGAGGGTCTAGGTTAGCAAGGGGTTAGATGAGGCTTAGCCGAGGCTAGGAAGGAAAAAGGGGTGAGAGTTGGGGTTTTAGTTAGGTGTAGAGAGAGAGAGAAAAATAGCTAGGTGTAGCTAGAAAATGATCGAGACCCTTCTCCGATCAATAATCAACAGCGGGACCTGGAGATCCGTACTGACTCCTACACATTCAACGATGACTTTTGTTATCGTGAGAACCTTTAACGCTTGTAACTAAATCCCTTTGTCCCTCGATATATTGCATGTCCGAGATTCGATCATCAGTATGTCCATACCTAGTTTGATCTCGTTTCCGACATGCACTCTTTTCTCGTTCCCGTGATATAACATTCTAGTGATCACATCACTTGCTTGCAAGCTATCTCAATGTGATATCACCGAGAGGCCCAGAGTATATCTATCCGTCATCGGGATTGACAAATTCCACTCTTGATCCATGAGCCTCAACATAACACATTCGTAGTACTGAACCCATCTTTATAGTCACCCTGTTACGTTGTGACGTTTGATGTTATCAAGATACTCTTCAGGTGTTAGCAATTAACATGATCTCATGGTCTAACGATAAAGATTACTTCGTATGATGTTATAGCAATATAAACATAATAACTTGATTGTAATGCTATACTTCGGATGAATGTTCATCACAATGTTTGCCCTATGCAAGTTTTAGCCCCTCCTTCTAGAGAGATATTCTCTGGGCCCACTCGGAAGATATGTGTAACACCCTCGAATCGGCCCTATGCAAGTTTTAGCCCTTTCCGACAAACCCGCATAGAAACGATTCAAGGACGCCCACCAGGCACTTTCGTGCGGGTGGAAATCGAAGTAATACCATTACACAACAGTCCTCGATGGGACCCACAGAACAGATATATATACAACAGCGACTCAAAGAGTCAAGAATACAGATATACAATACAAAGATCCAAATCACCTTGAAAAACGATACAGCATCCGAGTATGGATAAGAAGCAAATTGAGCTAAGAGCCCTGAAGAATAACCAATGGCGTCCATAACCCTGCCCAAGCCATGCCAGAAGGGTAACCCTGCTAACGACGTCGATCTCAAACCTGCTAAAACAAAAGGGGTGCCGACAAAGGGCAAAGGGAAAAGAGGAGCATCAGTACTGAGGCCAGTACACGGCGAGGCTAGAATTCGGCGGCTCTCGCCTACATAGGTATGGTGGACTGAAGCGGCAGCGAAGCATGCACTAAACAACCTATAGAGACTCGATAAACTGTCGGCTATTAGAGAGAGATAAGAAAGACCTATTCGGAACCAAACTTATACTAACACCAAACATACCCATCCTGGTATCCAACTTACTAGTCATCTCAGATGTAAGTCAAATTAATCTTTCCATGGCAGTTATCCAACTTACTAGTCATCTCAGATGTAAGTCAAATTATAACAGTAAACTTTAGTTATAGTTGTCTATGATCGAGAAACTATGCTCCAAGTCGTCCATAACCGCGGACAAGGCTTTTCGAAAAGATTTAACCCTGCAGGGGTGCACCAAAGTATCCACACGCACTTCGACCCTTTTTGCCAGATCAATTAACATACACCCATCGGTATGTCGGCGGGGCCTAAGTCATGACGTTTCCCAGACCCAAAGCAAGTACATGGGGGGCCACCCCACTAAGCTACCCGCAACGAAGTCGGCCGACTCCGAGGCGGACCCAGGGTTTGTGCCAATGGCTGTAAACGACTGGGAACCCGAAAGTGTGACTGGGCTTGTCGATACCGCGAAAACATTCCACATCCTAAACAGTACAGGTGCTCCATGCACAATCTTAAATAAAGCAGTAAAGCATGGCATAAGTACAGAATAGTAATAAAGCCCCAAACTACTTATGGCCCCCGATACAATACTTTGAAATCATGTAGTAAGCCGATGGGGGTGCCCACACACCCCACCTGTGGTTAGCGCGCTCGATCTTGGAATAGGTGTCAAGAACTCGGGTCCTAGGGGACACCAGTGAGCGGTTAAAAAACCAAATAATTACTATTACCCATCGGTGCCTCTACATTATTTCTACCCTCAAAATTCATTAAAAAGTCGTAATTAGAACCATGATCAACACCACCATTAAACATCTGCCAACCTCCCAACAACTGTGGAACAACGATGATGCGAAGCAACACCTGAACAAGCAACTACGACTCGCAGGGCCAACTATCAATCAAGCAACAGGTAATAGGAGGTGTCCAAGGCAATATAATGGCTGCAGGAATATAACTGGTGCACGGAAACTAAAGCATCATGACACGGATAGCAATAGATCAACAGGAGGAAATAAAGACTATAAATGCAAAATAGGTAGAAGGGGGAGAGATGCTCGCCTGGGGAACATTGCCGGAGATCACGTCCAGAGAACTTGTCGGTACTCGCATCAACTCATCGGCCTAATCCGCGAAGAAGCAAACACTAGAAGAAACATCGGATGCAATATTTAATACTACGGCAGAAGATCCGGCATGCTTATGATATGATGCATGGCATGGCACAGATGCGGTGCAATTAGGCAATATTAAGTGGAACCGGGGTCCCGACAAATAATTATATGGTTCAAGTTATTTATCTACCCCGCAAATTAAATGTTGGATTAGCAAGACAAAACATGGCATCGGTTCGCTACACCAATTTAAATGGAGCCAATATAAGACTAGAATAACCCGCATATAGACTCCATATTTAATTTAGTTGAATTGCCGAAATGGCCTCAAACACCCAAATATGCATGCAAGCATGACAATTTAAATGCATGAGATTTTACATATAGCATTTATAAAATAGGGCTTGGGAAAAGGTTCACACATCTGGGTTCGGGAGATCTTGGGTTCCAGGGGTTCGACGAGGTTCGGGTTTGGTCTCGGCTCCGGGATCGGTCTTCGAATTCGGTCCTTGGCGTCCGTGAAGGGACCCTCGACGATCTGGATCGGTCTTCGGGTCCGGATGGAGGTCATGGTGCCCAGGGTCTAGATCATCGGATCTAGGAAGGAGGTCTTGGGGTTCCATGTTGAAGTACTTGCCGATGGTCTAACGAGTGTCAACATGCTCCTTGCGATATACCGGGCTGACGAGAAGATCATGTCGAGACAAACATGGACTGCATGTTCCCCAACTTGGGCTGCATTGAGCGAGGTTCGACCTTAGCAGCGACAAGATTACATCAACACAAAAGATGACACCAAGAAGAGTTGACATCGAACACACAGGAACATATCTTGGCCACTGATTGGCTCGGGACACCACAACACTTGGCCAGGGGCTCACCTAGGGGACCTAGCCCCATCCGGGTCACGCAGGAGGCGGCAACAAACGTTCGGGCCGAGACCGCGAGGCGCTGGCGAGCTAGAGCTAGGTTGGGGTCGAGACCCAGGTCGAGGAGGCATGCGCAGGGCCTTGCACGGGCAGACGAAGCACGACCGAGGCGGTCCTGGCGATGACGGGTCACAGACGATGGAGAGGAAGGCGGTGGAGGGGAGGCGGGATGCGACCTGCGGAGCTCCGTACGCGGGGAGGTCGACAAGGACGGCGGCGAGGGGCGGGAGGACGCAGTACGGCCGGACACGGGCAAGGAGATGCTCGGTCGTGGGGCTCGGGGCGGGGACGGCTGATGGCGGCCGAGGCGAGGACAACGAGGACCGCGGAGGCGGGGTCACCGGGTCGGGGCGGCGCTGCTCCCGGGGCTCAGCTCGCTGACGGCGGGATCTCCGATGGCGGATGGAGCTCTGCGTCCGGGAGAGGAGCTCGGACGGTGAGGCGGCGACCGCGTGCGAGGAGAAACCGGTGAGGCATCGGGGAAAGGGAAGCTCGGGGAAGGCCAGAGGCCGTCTGCGGCGGTGGTGCCGTCGAGGTGGAGGAGGGCGCCGTGGTGGCGGTTGATGGGAGAAGCGGGTGAGGGCGCGCAGAGAGGCGCGGCCGAGCCGAAGGAGAGCGATGGAGGCCGGGGATGGGGAATCGCAAGTGCGCCACGTCGGTGGGGGGTGGGGCCCGTGTCGCGATAGGTGGGAGAGCGTGGGTGGGCTGGTTGTGTAGACAGTGGAGACGAGATGGCGCATGCGAGGAAGAGGGGATCGAGGTAGGTGGGGCCGGGCGTGATCGTGGAGCGTGTCCGCATACCGCGCGCTGCGTGCGTGAGTCCCAGGTGCGTGTGTGTGCATGTTCGGGTGGGGCTGGGCGTGTGTCCACTGGGTTGGATCGGTTGGTGAGTTTGGTCCAGGGAAAAGGGTGGTGTGCGGGATGCAAAGTGGCGGCGACAGGTGTGGGTGGGGATTAGGGTAGCCAAGTGTGGTGTGGCGCTTGGCGCAGAGGAGGCGGTAGGATTAGGGTTTGGGGTGGCCTGCCTAGCTGGGCCTCGGGCTTGGCCGGCTGGGTTGCCCCTAAAAAAAACTTAAACTTTTATTTATTTTTAAAACAGACTTTTGTAATTTGTTTTTAGGCAAATAAAATATCCAGGAAGACATGGTTTTATAATTTGAAATAAAACGAGGCTAATTAGAAAACAAAATAGGGATTTTGCATAGATACTTTTATGATCAAACATGCATGATGATATCATGATGATGCACAAAGCACAAACTCCAAGCGATTTTTTAGTAGTGGTTTTAGCGGGGTGCTACAATATGATTCGGAAAGCATGGCCATGCGTGACTTGGTTAAGTGTTAACTGAGGCGACCGACTAATTGTTAGTCGGATGAATCACTTATCTATGATCGAGAAAGAGAGTCGGACTATTTAAGGGATGACGATCATTCGCCTATAGTTCGACAAGGTATATCATGAGGCAAAAGGGACTCCGACGAAAGTTGCATTGGAAGGTATGTCGTCATGACTCTTTGGTACTTGGGAGTTGACACGTTCTGCTAGGAGCCGCTACCAACTGATCGGTCACGAGTGAGACTCGGATCGTGTCCGGGTCACCATGAGCCTGTCGGGTGACACACTTAAGAGCGGGAGCGATTTGGTTTGGACCCAAAAGGGAAACGGACAAAGTCAATGAGTTGGACTCACAGTGACTAATATAGGCCTTTTAGTGAATGGGCCACAAGTGAGTGGAGCCCACTTTCACTCCCTATATAAGCTAGGGCGCAGGTGCTTAGAGCACACGGTTAGGTCACTCCATGTGTTGGAAACCCTAGCTCCAGTCCAGTCCTGTCGCCACCATACCGGACCTAGCAGTCCATCGCCGACACTCCTCCTTGTACGTGTGGATACTGACGGAGGTGATGTACGTTCAGCACTTCGACGATCGTGGATCGGAACGGATCGTGAGGACTGCACTTCATCAAGCGACGTGCTTCATCGATTCCGCAATCGCGCATCTAGTGGTAATTCTCGTGGCCTACTACCTCAGCTAGATCTTGGGATCACCACGTAGGAAAAGTTTTGGTTTTCTCTGCATGGCCCAACAGTGGGCCCCTTGGGACTCCACTAACCTTGCCCCTTTGCCTATATATTCCCCCCGAGATGAAAACCCTAGAGGGAGGATCAGAAAAGTTCTACAGCGCCGCCGCCACCGAAGAGGAGATTCGGGGACAGAAGTCTCTATTCTGGCACCCTGCCTGGATGAGGACGTGCCCCCAGAGCCATCTCCATCGACTCCACCGCCATCTCCATCGTCGTTGCTAACTCCCATGATGAGGAGGGAGTAGTTCTCTCTCGAGGCTAAGGGCTCTACCACTAGTTATGTGTTCATCTCTCTCTCTATGTGTGATCTTATTGAGATCATCAGCTTTGTAATCTAGATCTATTCTGCTACTCAAGTGATTTAATTAATCTCTGATTATCCCCACGTGTGTGAAGTTGACAGTGTGTACACCGTGTGGCACTTAGGATAAGGTTACAGAAACACTTATCATGAGTATAATTTGAGTTGGTTGTCTCTATGAGATTGTGGTATTTGTTGGAAACATCTAGCTCTCAAGGTGAGAGTGAGGGGTTATCTAGATTGGGAATGCGAACTTTAAGGTATGTTGTTATAGCCCTACATCTTCCAACCGGAGAGTAGTTCAGGGTAGCATAATGAAGAGAAGATATTTATATGAAAGGGTTCACTAGTGAAAGTATGATCCCTAGGCCTTGTTTCTAAGCATTGAAACACCGTTTACAATCAGTCATGTTACATGTTTGCTTGCTGCCACTCTTATTTCAGATTGCAATTACCACTTATAATCATCCATATTACTTGTATTTCACTATCTCTTCGCCGAACTAGTGCACCTATACACCTGACAAGTGTATTGGGTGTGTTAGGGACACAAGAGACTTCTTGTATCTTGATTGTAGGGTTGCTTGAGAGGGATACCTTTGACCACTTCCTCCCTGAGTTCGATAAACCTTGGGTGATCCACTTAAGGGAAACTTGATGCTGTTCTACAAACCTCTGCAGTTGGAGGCCCAACACTGTCTACAAGAATAGAAGTGTGCGTAGACATCAGTACCTTTTTGTTTATTTGAAAAAACACGGGTACCCCTATGTTGCTTATGAGCTTTAATATGAAATAAGGGTCTGCTTCTTGCATCTAAGGTCAGTTCTCTCAGTTTTAGACATGTGTAACATGGAAACAACACATTTGTCTACCGATTAAAACACTCAACCCCACATATGCTCATATATTTAATTTACGATAATACAAAACAAACAAAATATGCCCAGCAGTGAATAAACACACATATCACACTCTACCGAATAAACTTTAGGAGGCGTGGTGAAGCGTGCATGTCCACCTAGTATCATATTAGATGTTACAGTTATGCTGAATTATAGAGCAAATAACCCATTTCTACTAATATATCGGTGGACTTTTTTCTACACCTGGGTCATGGCCCAAGTTGCCCGGGTGTAGATCCGCCGCTGCTCACTATAACCAGGTGGATAGTGAGTCAATATTGGATATCAACACTGGTGGGGCGCACAACCTATCAGTGGTTTATATAGCATCAGCCGTAGTCATCATAGGTCAGTTACTACCAAAGTCATAAGTTAGACATCTGTTAGTAGTAACCTACCTATATAAGTCAGAACAACTACATCTCCAGTCTTTGCAAGTAGAGAACTTCCTTCAAACCGTAGAGAGTGTGGTTTCTGCCCTACGTCTGGCTGCTACGCATCGTGGACCCTTTCCTGACCATCCTCCCTCTCCCAAGGCCATCTCACCATGGCCCTATATTTTAACATGATCCCCCTCTCCCAAAACTTCTTGGGAATTGGTATGTAAACCAAAAGATAAAGGCGGGCTAGGGTGATAAAATCTAGAACTCTAGAATGATGGTTTGCCACCAAAGCATTTGTACAAGTTGTTTAATCATATGAAAAACCCATGGGTCAACATGATGTGGCAAGCACACTATCAAGACTAGGCCCCTTAAGCAGGAGGCAAGATTGGGTCCTTCTAGTGGAGACACATTTGTAATTTTCTCATTATAGGATTGAAGTGTGATCATGGTAATAGTTCAATAGTCCTTTATGGGAAGATATGTGGAAACATGAACTATTAACTAATACATATCCAAGACTTTACTCTTATGTTCTTGGTCGCATTTTTTCACTACACACTACTCGCTTGTGATTCCATCACGCATCTGGCGTCTCACTTTTCTCTTGCAATCACGGAGCAAGCCCTTTAACGGTTAGAGCATATAAAAGAGCTTCTTTGGAACTTGATTTAGCCCATGATACTAAACAAGGGGGTGACACATGATCTCTTTTCATGCATTATGGTGTCTATTCTTCTATTGTCTTCTACAACCTCACGTTTACTAGCATAAATGCCTCCACTAGATCGAGGAAACTTTGGAAAGGTAAGTGTTTTCTAAAATAGAAAGTGTTTTTCTAGGAAACTAAACATTTGTTGTCAGAGTTTGGGACCAAATAGATGTTTGGACTAATTGCAATAGTTTTCTCACATGTTTGAGGCGGAAAAAATACGCTTCTCGGGATCGATTTGTTTTGAGGTGACCACATGTATTAGAAGTGCTATTTTTTCTAGATGAATAGAGTTTCATCGTAGGCGTGTATTACTATCTTCAAGAAATACCTAGTCCTAGTTGCCCATAGAGTGAAACATGCTCTCATATATCCTCTTGGCATTTGGATAGTTTTTTTTATCTCACTCCCCTATTTCATGACCTTGCACATCCTAATGTACATATCTCTAGACCCTCGGAGCCATTTACTGTTTATTTCTTTATAAAATTATACCATAAGGGTTTCCCTTATGTAGCATCCCAAGTGTCTAACCCTTGTAAGGCTACATGTTTAATCTATATATGCTACTTGTCTACTTGTTAATTGTTGCATCACATAATATAATGGCATGTCATCATGCCATATTGCATTTGAGCACATATTAGATCTTGCATTATAATCTTGTATTATATTTGGCTATTATCCTTTATGCTCGATTCTTATTTAATTGTATTTGTGTAGCACCCTAGTAAAACCACTACTAGAAAATCACCTATTGTTTATATTTTTGTGTATCATCATGATCGCATGCTCATCTCATCATGCCACATTGCATTTGAGGATCATCATGGCATCATGCATGGTTTTCCTAAAACTATTTTCCTAAAAGCCTATCTTTGTTTCTAAATATCCCCCATCTTTATTCAAATCAAAACCCGGTCTCTTCCGAATATTTTGTTTCTCTAAAAACTATTTGAAAAAGGTTTTATAAAATAAAAATAAAACAAGAAGTTTTATTAGGGGGAGTCAGTCGGCTAGACCAAAGGCCCAGCCAGCCAGACTACTACCCTAGCGGCCCACCCACCTAAGCCCGAACCACACCACATACCCCCCACACACATAAACCCTAACCCTAATCGGCACCGCAGTCAACAGCCGCCGCAGCAGCCGACACGGACACTTCCCCTAGCCCACACCTGCCTACACACCACACGCACACCACGCGACATGCCGCAGCAGCCACACACCGACACACACGTATGACCGACACACACACTGATGGCCCAAAATATATCGAGCTCTTTGGCGAACCCCAAGAGGAAGGTATGATGAGCACAGCAACAAGTTTTCCCTCAGTTATGAAACCAAGGTTATCAATCCAATAGGAGCAAGGAAACACCTCCAAGGTGTTGCTAGCTGGACTTTGGCAGGGCGCACTACCGGCGCCAGCAGCAATGTGGAAACCTACACAACACAACCACATAACTTTGCCCCCAACTTACAGTGAGGTTGTCAATCTCACCGGTTTTGTTGAAAACAAAGGATTAAACATATTGTGTGGAAGAAAGTAATAGTTCGCAGAAAGTAAACAGAAAGCAGTAAACAGTTGATTGCAGATTGATGATAAAAGAAAGGACCGGGGTCCATAGTTCACTAGTGGTGGCTCTCCTTTAGATAGATGACATGCTCGGTGAACAAATTACAGCGAGGAAATTGACAAACATCGAGAAAGCAATATGCATATACTACTCATCTTGACTCCTTTGAGATTCGATTGGGCATTACAACATTATACATAGACCGTAATCCAACTACATCTATGACTAATAATCCACCTTCAGGTTATCATCCGAATCCCCTCTAGTATTAAGTTGCAAGCAACAGATAATTGCATTATGCATTGCGTGTAAAGTAAACAATACGATTGTTCTATGAACAAAGGATTGTTGTTTTCTCCCTAGTAGCAACAACACATCTAGTATCTTAGAGATTTCTGTCACTTCCCCAGATTACTAGAGGCATGAACCCACTATCGAGCATAAATACTAACTCTTGGAGTTGCTAGCATCTACTTGGCCAAGATAGCTACTAACAACGGAAAGCATGCAAGATCACAAATAACAAAGACATGATAGAATCAATAATCAATCTGAAATAGCATCTCAATATCCATCGGATCCTCGCAAACACAACATGTAGGAATTACAAATAGATGATCTTGATCATGAACGGAGCTCACAAGATCTAAACATGATAGCACAAAGGAGGAGAACCAGCCATCTAGCCACTACATGGACCCGTAGTCCAAGGATGAACTACTCACGCATCACACCGGAGGCTTGCATGGTGATGAAGAAGGCCTCCAGGGTGAATTCCCCTCTCTGGCAGGGTGCCGGGAAGAGCTTCAGATCCCTCCCGATCTAGGGATGCAGATGACGGCGGCTACGGACTCTTTCGTGGAATTTTGATCAGGTACTTAGGGTTTCTGTATCGGAGGCATCTTATAGGCGGAAGGAGAGGCCGAGGGGGTGCTTGGGGCGGCCAGACCACCCCCTGGCGCGGGATAGGCTAGGCCGCATGGCCAGGTGGTGTGGTGCCCCCTGACCCCTCTCCGTCTCGTACTCTGGCTCCTTGTGTCCCCCGGTGAAAAACTGACTTTGGCTTTTGTCCCGTCCAATTCCGAGAATATTCATTTTCTGACTTCCTAGAACCAAAACAGCAGAAAACAGGCAGCTGGTATTGTGGCTCTTGTTAATAGGTTAGTCCAAGAAAGTGTATATAAAGTACTCCAAAGTGTGGACAAAACATAAAAAAGTAGATAAAACCAAGCATGGGACATCAAAAATTATGGATACGTTAGCAACGTATCAACATCCCCAAGCTTAACTCCTGCTCATCCTCGAGTAGGTAAGTGATAAAAAGAAAGAATAATTTTTGAGGTGACATGCACCATTATAAACTTGATCAAAGTATTTGTAAAATATTGATAGCTGGGATCATAGTACTTCAATCATAACATGAAAGACAAAGTTCTAACAATAAGACAAAGCAACTATGTTGCAACATGAAAAGGCACAAACAAAAGATTCATTAATAACAATGTTTTGCAAGACGTTTGTTTGTTTCACATAAAAAAACATAGCATAGTAGCATTCAGCTTGTCCCTCATAGAGTAGCAAAAATAAATGAATACGACACCTTCAAAGTTCATAAGAGTGACTAGACACAAATAGTTTAAAACAAGAAATATCAAAGCTATGCATCAATTAACAAGTCTTGGGACAATGCACATAGAACTAAGAATGGCCACTATGCTCTCAAAGTAGGTGCATACAGATAGAAGGTGGAGACTCAACATAAAAGTAAAAGAAAGGCCTTCATAGAAGGAAGTAGAGGTTCAAGTTTCATAAAGACCTTCCAAAAATTATGATACTTATTAGCTTTCAGCTCTCATTGGCCCTATCATAAGCATCTTGAAGGTGATTAAGGTTAAAGTGACACAACTAAGAGGATATGCTTGACAAGTTATAAGCTGAAATCTCATGCCCCTTACTTACGAAGACCGAACCTCATGCTACTCAACTTTAGTCACAAGTAAGCTCTTGTCATTGTAAGTACATATGTATCATAGAGAACCGCCAACGGGGTACCCCTTGCACATGATACAAGAGTTATCCCATAATCAAAATAACAAGGCAAGCAGACAATGAGCATCTCAGCAATCTTTTTATTTGCTATTTGCATAGGTTTTTATTGAGGATTCTTCATAGAGTGCTCATTATAGTTATGTTGCAAGTTTCCAACATGATTAGGCATGGCTTAGGCTAGCGGCCCAGGAGTTTCTCTATCAGAAATACAAACTCCATGATCTTACAAGTTCCCCTTTTATTTCACACCACCGGGATCCATAAGCAAAAGAACATGATATCAACGGGGTACAAAGTACAAGTGCAATGTTGAAAGTGTTCCCCATGATACATGGTTCTGCTAACTTCAACTTATAAAGCGCAAGCATATATGCAACAAAGATGGACGCAATGGTTCAAGTTTATTAAATGCAAGAAAAGAAAAGTGTGCCATCAAGTTCGTGAGAGCTTTAATCACTAGTTTTCTCATAACAAGTTTAATTCGGAAGGTAAACAAAAACATGAATATACTTGGAATAGCAAATGCTAATAGGTAGGTATGGTGGACTCTTTGGAATAACTTGGTTTTATGAATTGGATGCATGAGTGGAACTCATAGTTGGTTATGGAGGCTAGCAAAAGACTGGGAGCGACCAACTAAGAGAGCAATAATGGCCATAATCATGCAGAGCGACAAAACATCATTAATCAAAGCATAAAGTGATATTACAAGTTGAAAACTAAAGGATCATAAAGGATATGGTGACTTGGGACAGTCATAACATGGTGTGAGCATGCGCCAAGTCAACCCAAATAAAGCATCAAAGGAGAATACCACAATACTATGCTTTAATATGCTAAAACAACGCATGATTCTTCCAAGGCACATTAAGCAATCTCAATTGTTTATAACATGCCATGCTACAGCAAAGAATACTAAGAATAAAGTCAAAACAATATCAAGCATGGCATGACAAAGCATAGGCCACAGTCAAAAACAAACTCCTTTTACCGCTTAAGCATGAACTTTCCTACTCTTTTCGAATCCAAACCAAACTATTTGAAAACTAATGCATGAATGAGGGGGTCCAACTAATCTATTCATCAAACTAAGAAAACCAAGCAAATTAAAAATGAAAACAAAAAAGAAGACGCTCCAAGAACAACACAATTGTGCATGAAACAATAAAAATGATGTGTTTGGAAGAAACCTGGAATTTTTATTGATGAAGAAGGGGATGCCTTGGGAATCCCCAAGATTTGACGCTTGTACCTCTTGAATATTTCTTGGGGTGACACGGGGTGGCATCCCCAAGCTTGAGATTTAGTCCATTCTTCATCTCATTAATCATTCTCTTCATACACCTGAAATTTTTCTTCATACAAAACTTCACACAATCTTTATTAGCAACATTAGTGCACTCAAGATAATAAGTCTTTGGGTTCAGTTTCAACACCAATAAACCTCCACTAAAACACATGATACTGTAGCACTTCCCTCAGAAAGCTCAATTCCCCAAAAGAACTCAAAAAGGAACCAACAAGAAGCAAATACAAATAATGAAAGAAATCTATCAAAACAGACCAGCAGGTAAAGACGAATTTTTTGGAAGACTTTATGTTGCTCAAATCATAAAGTGTTGAACTAACGAAAGTTAGATAACAACCTGGGTTAGAAGCACAAAACTTCACTCCTCAAAAATACGTACAGAGATTTTACATGAATTTTTACAGTGAAACACAGAAATCTGTTTTGGGACAGCAACTTTCCCAATCATTACTTCTCTCTCATTATAGGTTACTCTTGGCACAAAAAGCAAATAAAAAGGATAAGGAGTGGTTATTACAGAAGTAATAACTTCCAAGACTCATCTAAAACTTTTGGGTTATCTCCCAATAAGTAATTTTCTTTAACGCCTTTAAATTAGGCATAAGAAGCAAGAAAAAGAATTAAGTTTTCTCAAATGAAGAAGCATTAAGAGAAAATTTTGTTTTCATGGGAGAGGCAAAATAAATCTTCTCTCTCTTCTTAGAGAAGTGTTTTATACCTTTCTTGAGTGGGAGTTGATATTTAATGGTGCCTTCTTTCATATCAATAATGGCACCAACAGTTCTAAGATAAGGTCTTCCCAAAGTAATAGGACAAGAAGCATTGCATTCAACATCCAAAGCATAGAAATCAACGGGGACCTAAGCATTGTTAACCATAATAAGAATATCATTAATACTCCCCATGAGTTTCTTTTTAGCATTGTCATCAAGTGGGACATTCAAATAACAATCTTCCAATGGTGGCAACTCAAGAATATCATAAATCCTTCTAGGCATAATAGAGACACTACTATCAAGATCACATAAAGGTTTGAAATCAAAATCATTCACTTTCATATTAATGATGGGTTCCCAACCATCTTCTTGTTTCATAGGAATAGAAGCTTTATGTTTCATCTTTTCTTCTTTAATTTTTATGAGAGCATCAGTAATGTGTTTTGTAAAGGCCATATTCATAGCACTAGCATTAGGACTTATAGCAAGATTTTGTAGGAACTTAATAACTTTAGAGATGTTGCAACCATCAAGATCAAAATCATAATTATCATCTAAAGTAGTAGAGTTATTACTAGCCTCAACACTAGTGGTAATAGTAAAAAACACTAATGTTTCTGGCAATTTCATCTTCTCTTTCCCACTTAGCATGCAATTCAGCTAATAGTCTAACATTTTCATCAATTCTAACTTGTATGGCATTAGTAGCTGCAAAGGGATTCTCATTAGTTTCAGGTTTAGCAGCCATTTTATTCAAAGAAGATTGAGCTTCAGCCAATGATGCTATATTTCTTTCAGAATTAGAGAGTTTCTCCTCAATAGTTTATTGAAAACAGTTTGTTTATTAATAATGTCTTTAAGCATAACTTCAAGTTCAGAGGGAGCACTCCTATTATTGTTGTAGGAATTTCCATAAGCATTACCATTGTTGGGAGGATATGGCCTATAATTGTTGTTACAAAAATTATTTAGGCATTATTCCTAAAATTGTTATTTCTTATAAAGTTCACATCAACTTGCTCTTCTTGAGCAACCAAAGAGGCTAAGGGAACATGATTTGGATCAATATGGGCTTTCCCATAACAAGCATAGACATAATAACATCAATTTTATCACTCAAGGAGGAGGTTTCCTCAATAGAATTTACCTTCTTACCTTGTGGAGCTCTTTCAGTATGCCATTCATAATAGTTAACCATCATATCATCCAGAAGCTTTGTTGCAGCAGCCAAAGTAATGGTCATAAAGGTACCTCCAGTAGCAGAATCCAATAGATTTCTCGAAGAATAGTTCAATCCTTGTAAAGATGTCCTTGACTCCCCGGTAACGGCGCCAGAAAAAGTGCTTGATGGCCCAAAATATATCGAGCTCGTTGAGGAACCCCAAGAGGAAGGTATGATGAGCACAGCAGCAAGTTTTCCCTCAGTTATGAAACCAAGGTTATCAATCCAGTAGGAGCAAGGAAACACCTCCAAGGTGTTGCTAGCTGGACTTTGGCAGGGCGCACTACCGGCGCCAGCAGCAATGTGGAAACCTCCACAAAACAACCACATAACTTTGCCCCCAACTTATAGTGAGGTTGTCAATCTCACCGGTTTTGCTAAAAACAAAGGATTAAACATATTGTGTGGAAGAAAGTAATAGTTCGCAGAAAGTAAACAGAAAGCAGTAAATAGTTGATTGCAGATTGATGATAAAAGAAAGGACCGGGGTCCATAGTTCACTAGTGGTGGCTCTCCTTTAGATAGATGACATGCTGGGTGAACAAATTACAGCGATGCAATTGACAAACATCGAGAAAGCAATATGCATATACTACTCATCTTGACTCCTTTGAGATTCGATTGGGCATTACAACATTATACATAGACCGTAATCCAACTACATCTATGACTAATAATCCACCTTCAGGTTATCATCCGAATCCCCTCCAGTATTAAGTTGCAAGCAACAGATAATTGCATTATGCATTGCGTGTAAAGTAAACAATACAATTGTTCTATGAACAAAGGATTGTTGTAGTACCTTAGAGATTTCTGTCACTTCCCCAAATTACTAGAGGCATGAACCCACTATCGAGCATAAATACTAACTCTTGGAGTTGCTAGCATCTACTTGGCCAAGATAGCTACTAACAACGGAAAGCATGCAAGATCACAAATAACAAAGACATGATAGAATCAATAATCAATCTAAAATAGCATCTCAATATCCATCGGATCCCCGCAAACACAACATGTAGGAATTGAAAATAGATGATCTTGATCATGAACGGAGCTCACAAGATCTAAACATGATAGCACAAAGGAGGAGAACCAACCATCTAGCTACTACATGGACCCATAGTCCAAGGATGAACTACTCACGTGTAGCACCCCGGTAAAACCACTACTAGAAAATTGTTGTGTTTTTGTTTTGTGCATCACCATGAATGCATGCTCATGTCATCATGCCACATTGCATTTGAGCATCGTCATCATCATGCATGGTTTGCTAAAGAATATTTTGTAAAAGCCTGGTTTTGTTTTCTAAATATCCATTGTCCTTATTCAAATAAAAACCCCGGTCTGTATCGGACCTTTTATTTATCTAAAAACTATTTACAAAAGTCTATTTAAAATAAAATAAAAGTTTATGTTATTTTTAGGAGGCAAGCAGGCAGGCCCAAAAGCCCAGCCGGCCACCTCCAAACTAAAACCCTAACCCTAGCCTAACCTAGACCACCATCTACCACACCCCACTCCACCCGCAGCCCCCACCTGCCTCACCATGTCCCACCGCTGCACCTACACGACACGCCTACACGACCGCACGCAACGCAGTGCACGGTACACGCACACCCTAGCTGCTGAGCGGCAAAGACACGCACGCCAGCGCACCCCTGCCCCTGCCCCGTATGCTACCGAACCCCCACCCTGATGTGTACCACGCTCACCCTGCTAGCGCGATCTGCGAGCCCGACCCCACCCCATGTCGCCTCCTACCACCCGCAATCCCCTCCGCCAGAGCCGTGCCTGGGCCCACCACCAGGTGACCGACCAACCCCGCGTCCCCCACCCCATCTCTCCTTCTCGCGACCGGAAGGGAACCACCTCGAGCCCCCCTGATTCCTCCCCATCGCGCCTCAATCTGCGCCTCCCGCCGCCGCCTAGAGCTGCTCCCGCGAGACCGACCTCCTCCGGCGCCGCCCGTGCCACCGTACAGTTCCCCGGCCCCGCGCTGTCGCCGTGCGTTCGTCCTTGCCGTGGCCTCTGCTCAGTGCGCCGCCATCCTCGACCGCATCACCATCGGGATCCTCCGCCCCACGCATGCTCCTCGCCGCGCCTCCTCCTCCCTGGTAGGACCACCGCCAGGCGTCTCCTCCTCACCGATGCCTCCCTCTGGCTCGCAGGCCGCTGCGGCCCTCTCCTCCTTCTTCGGCCCCGTCACGGCCCTGCATCGTCAGACCCCACCTCGCGAGCCTGCCGTTGCCAGCGCGTCGTCCTCCCAGCCTCGTCTCTCGCCGCAACCGCTCCTGGACATCCTCCGGCCCAGCCACCCAGCGCTGCTCCGAGATCGAGCCGGCCTCGTGCTCCTCCTCTCCGTCCGCCTGCCGCCCCGACGCCGCGAGATCCTGCCACCAGCGAGACCTCTACCACATGCTTCTGCGACCAACGTCGCCGACCGCCTCCACCTTGACTTCACCCGCCCGTTGTGCTTCCTCTACATGGCATATCTCGGCTCTGCTTCTCCAGGACTCCGTGCGACCTTGCCCTGCGCCACCGTCCTTGCTCGTCTTCTAGTGTGCTCCTGCGTGTGTACCCGAAGGAAGAAGCATGCGACTTTCTGCTATTGTACTTGTCCTGCTGCCTCGCGTCGACCTCCCTAAGATGACCATCTGCTTTTGTTCTATATGAGTTTGTCATGCCTATCACCTGTTTGTGCCTTTGTCTAGAAGAGGAATCACCTATTCCAGGAAATCAATTCAAGGCGCTATCTATTTTTGTTGCTCCTCGGTTACTCCCATTACAACGTTTACCCAAGTCCACCACCGACAAAAGATGGACGTCAAGGACCCTGACATGGAACCCGATAGTGATGGAATTGGAAAACAAGACCTTCGTAATGGAACGTCGAGTTCTCCATCTCGGACGACAAGCACGCCGACATGGAACGGAGACCCGAAGATCCCCAGACCCGAAGGTTGATCTTCATCATGGACCGATGAGGTCTCCTCCACGGACCCAAAGACCTTCGATCATGGAATCTGAAGGCCCGATGTCTCTGAAGACCGATCCGCCAAGCCTGAACCCCATCGAACTTTCGAAACACCAAGATCTCTGAATGCCTAATGTGTGACCCCTTTTTCCGAGACCCCCTATTTTATAAATGACATCTATGTTGTTGCATAATTAAATTGTTCATACATGCATACATATTTTGTGGGTGCGGGTTATTCCATCGATTCACCTAATAATTAAACATGGAGGCTATATATGCGGGCTATATTTGTCTTATCTCGATTCCATTTAAATTTGTGTAGCGAACCGATGCCATGTTTTGCCTTGTTAAGCCAACATTTAAATTGCGGGGTAGCTAAATAACTTGAACCTTCTAATTAATTGCCGGGACCCCGGTTCCGCTTAATATTTCCTAGTTGCACCGCATCTTTGCCATGGGATGCATCATACATGCATCATGCCAGATCTTCTACCATAGTATTAAATAGTGTATCTGGTGTTTCTTCTAGTGCTTTGCTTCTTCACAGATTAGATCGTTGAGTGGATGCGAGTGTTGACCCGATCTCCAGATGAATCTTCGGCAATGTTTCCCAGGCGAGCATCTCCCCCTTTCTACCTATTTTGCTTTTATAGTCTTTATTTCTTCCTGTTAATCTATTGTTATCCGTGTTACGAAGCTTTAGTTTTTGTGCACCATTTATACTCCTTGCAACCCCTAAATTGCCATGGACACATCCTATTGCCTGTTGTCTGATAGATACTCGGCCTTGTGAGTCATAGTTGCTTGCTTATGTGTTGCTTCGCGTCGTTGTCGTTCCACCGTTGACGGCAAGTTGGCACATGCTTAATGGTGGAGATGATCATGACTTTAAATACAACTTGATTAATTGTTGGGATAGATATAACTAATGCAGTGACATCGGTGGGAAATAGCTAATATTTGGTTCTTCCACGATCACTTGTGTCCTGTAGGCCCCGAGTACTTGATACATGTTCCTTGACTATCGCACTATCCGCATGTGGGACCATGAATCCCCTTAGCCAGAGCTTGATTCATTTCTTATTTCTTGGGGCCACAAAGTAGTTTGGGGCTTTATTACTATCTTGTACTTATGCCATGCTTTACTGCTTTATTTACAATTGTGCGTGGAGCACCTGTACTGTTTTGGAACATGGAATGTTTTCGCGGTATCGACAAGCCCAGTCACACTTTCGGGTTCCCAGTCGTTTACATCCATTGACACAAACCCTGGGTCCGTCTCGGAGCCGGCCAACTTCGTTGCAGGTAGCTTAGTGGGGTGGCCCCTGAAATGATTTATGAATCCTATGATTGCTTTGTCGTGAAAGCCTCGTTGGGTTTTGATTTGGTTTTTCCGAGGTTGATCGTGTGTGTGTTGCTATTTGTGCACCCCTACAGGGTAAATCTTTCTGAAAGCCGTGTCCACGGTTATGAACTACTTGGAGCACAGTATCTCGATCATAGACAACTATAACTAAAGTAGTGCTATAAATTTGACTTTGACATGTCTAGTAATCAGTTTCACTACAACGGAATGAGTAAATAAAAGTGCCAACAACTGCTAGATTTGGGATATCTCTGGCTAATTGTATCTGACTAGTAAGTGCTACAACTATAATGGAATGAATAAAACTGCCAACTGTGTGAGTTCCTGTCGTGGTGGTGTCACCGCAGATGCCATGGATAGGCTAAAGGCGGGGACTAATACACGCTAGGGGAATCCAGGGAGGGATAGGGAAGTGATTCTCCACACAGTAGTTTGTATTGCTTTGATTCCAAGATTACAAGTGCTCCTTGTGCTGTATTGGCGAGAGGAGGAAGAAGGAGCTCTCTTACTCTCACCCACAGATAGTACCTAAATCCCTAGCACCAATAGAGAAACTCCAATCAACTAGAGATCAACCAACCCCTTCTACTAAAACCCTAGCCCTTCTTTTATAGAGGGAGCTCGGGCTCTACCTAGGGCATACGTGGAAGCATATTCTTAGGAATATGCTTCCCCCCCCCAAAGTAGCAAGCCGACCGGGGTGCTTTTCCCCCGCGTCACTCATGCTTTAGCTATGTGAGCCTCTGCGGCGCCTGCGTCAGCCGACATGGGCATCATCACCCTTGTCGTCCATGCCCCGGTGGTCCTGTCCTTGCTTGCTTCGCTCAGGTAGTACGTACCGGGGCTTCTTTTGACCAGCGAGATTCCTTCCTTCTCCTGGAAGCTAGATATGGCCCGGATCATGGTTGATCCGGCCACACATGTTCCTGCATACAAGTAAAACATGCACTTTCGACTTACTGCTTAAGTCGGATGAGACTTAGTTAGGCGAATGCCCCCCGGTCTGGGTTACCCCGTGATTCGGCCTGCCTTGAGGTGACCCGGCCAACATCCGCTTGGACCTTGCTGAACCTCGGCTAACTTGGCCTTTATACCCCGGCGTGACCCTACCCGGGGGTATCCCCCCAACATTAGTCCCCGAAGCTGGTGCGGTCTTAGCTGCCTTGGCCGCTAAGGCCACATCAGGTTCAATTTCAAGCTCCAGTCGTTATTTCCGAGTTACCTCTTTACCTCGGATTATATGGATTTACATTCCCTTCGCACATTCCAAGTTCTCACTTGTCGGCCGGGTTACCACTTCAACTCGGACCTCATGGTTTTACTTTCCCTCCACACATGCCAAGTTTTCACTTGCTGGCTGGGTTACCATGGTTCGATCCGGGTCTTGTTTCCTTCTCTCGTACGCCATTCCATGTGATGGGTAATCATTTTGTCGTCTTATTTTAAGGGCCTGCACAATAACCGCCGCAGTAATTGTTAGTTATCACTGCGCACAGGTCACGTCATGCCTGCCTCCTCGTTTCTCGCATCACAGTGTCATGTCATAGGATTCTCTCCGCTCTGTGGCCCTCCGTGTGGCTCCCCGCTGATTGGTCCGGACAGGTGATACATGGCCACTGCGTGTGGCAGGTCCGCTGGATACGATCCCACTCACCGCTGGTGGGAGTGGTTAAATAACAGAGGGTGCTTCCCTTAGGATCTTTCTCCTTCCGCGCCCCTCTGCCCGTTGCCCTTTTTCTTCATCTTCCTCGCGACCGCGCCACCGCCAGTGATACCAAATAGCAGCGTCGCCGCCGTGCTTCTCCGTCGCACCTCTGCGTCGCCGCCACCGTGACGCAAATCTCTCGCCACGGGTCCTCGTCAATCCCGGCCACTGTCCCCTGCCGCCTCTAGCGCCAGCGAGGGCCTCGAGGACCAGATGACGGAAGAAGAACTCATCGTTGTTGAACAGGAGATGGAGGAGGACGCCGCGGCGGCGGACCGTGGTGCGTGGGCCGGCTCCTGGGTCTGCCAGGACGACCTAGACTAGCTCTACCGGACCAGACGCATCCCCGCCGGCGTTGCGGCTCGCCTCGCCTCCTCCGAACTGGCCCCCTCACCCAATCCGGGGGAATTCGTCGTGTTCTTGTCTCACTTTCAACGGGGTTTCGGGCTGCCGGTGAGCGATTTCTTCCGGGATTGGCTCAGTACCTACCAGCTCCAGCCGCACCATCTTCCATCCAATGCCATTACTTCTCTCTCTGCCTTTGCTTCTACGATCGAAGGCTACACCAGACTGTGGCCCACGAAGGAGCTGTGGATCCGGTTTTTTGGCCTTCGTTGCAACGTCATCCCCGACATCCACACTGATCCGGAGGACAAGCGGCTCACTCAGTTCGGAGCGGCTTCCATCTTACCCCGGAGGTTTTCTGTTTTCCCCCGGGTCACCGGGTTAGAGTCCTGCAAACGGTGGGCCCGGACGTTCTTTTACGTCCGGAACACAGGCATCGAAAACTTAATCCGGCTGCTCCCCTATACTACGGGTCCACCTAACCCGGATCTGTGGGACGCCGTTCCCAGGAAGCCCACGGCCTTGGCCAACCAGGTCAACAAAAGGTTTGTGGAGCTGAAGGAGCTCGGGCTGCGCAATGAGGATGCAATGATCACTTTCGTGCGCAACCAAATCTCCCCCCTCCAGTAGCGCACCCACAAGGTGTGCCACATGAGCTTCGGCCGCGATCCCAACCGGACTTCATCCTTCGAGCTGAGCAACACGGAGATTTATCGCCGGGTTAAGGCTCTCTTCACCACCCACAAGGACTTCTCCTCCGAGTGGACTTGGGGGATTGAGCATTTTTGCCATGACCGGCTTCCTCCCGTGGTAAGCTTCATGTTGCAAACTTACCCTGGACTAATTATATGTCGGTTATTGTTGCGTTTTTGACTTGTTTTGTTCATTCCTTTGCTCAGCAATTTCTTCAGCAGACCCTCGAGGATGGCACTGATCCGACCCTTAAGTGGGTGCCGGACCGGGAGACTCTGGATGAGGAAGAGCCGGACCAGGAGATGTTCCTCCCGATGACCGACGCCACGAAACGACCCACGGGTAAACCCTCTTCTATTAGAGATTGGCCCGATGATGAGGATGACTCGGATATCGAGGTGATTGAACCTGTTGAGGTTGTCCCCCTTTCTTTTGCTTTTCCGCCATCAGATCACCCCGGTGGTCATATCCACGAGGATCCTCCCCTTACTACGGGCGAACCTGTTCCGGTGGCCTCGAAGAAGAAGTGCGGGGCTTCCTCAAGTTCTTCCTCCGGACCTTCCCAGCCCGCTAAAAGGCGAAAGAAGTCTGGGGACAAGACTGCCTCCAAGCCAGCAGGCAAGGCCCCAGCACGAAGGGCTCGGAAACCCAAGGAGGCCGAAACCTCGGATGCGTAAGTCATTCTTTCTTCTGTAACTTGCTCTTCCTTACTTCGTTGTAATTTTTCTTCTGACATTGTTGGATTTTGCAAGGCTCCGGTGGAGGTCCCTCAAAGTGGATCTAGCATCTCTTCACCTCTCCGGCCTAGCCCTTCTCCCCGTCGCGACGACGAGTCACGTCCGCTGAGCCCTATTCCAGAGGGTTCTGCGGCCGCTCCGGGTTCAGCTCCACCTCGGCAAGAGGAGGGTAACCTTGGAGCGGGGGAGACCGGCCCAGCCGAAGCAACGGCATCCACCACTTCGGCAACGCCGCAACCAGCAGCCCCTAAGGCTACCTCGGCTCCAACACCAGTTGCAGTACCAGCAACCAGACCAGCACCAACTCCAACTCCGGCATCAGCACCAACTCCGGCTGCAAAAACATCAGCAGCGGAACCAAGTCGAGCAACAAGAGCATCAGCGCCTAGCTCCTCTGCCTTGTCCGAGTCTTCTCAACCTCGGCGAGGAGCTACCCCGGCCGCTCCTAAGGGGAAATCCGCTGCAACGGCTTCCTCTTCCCAGCAAGCCAAGGACAAGAAGGCTCCGGACGCTGCCAAGCCGGCATTCGTCGAGGCTGGGCAGCGTACCCTCGTATCAATGCTTCCTAAGAAAGCTCCAGCAGCGAAGGACGCCCCTGCCGAGCCAACTGATACACAGCAGATGGTTCTGCACACTAGCCCAGCCCTTGCCTTGATTGAAAGGAAAGAAGCACACGCAAAGGGCTTGGTGGCGCCCCATATGCCCAGTGGTGAACGGTATCCTCCGAGCCTGATAGAATTTGTCATGAACTGGAAAAAGGCAGAGGTCGTTCAAGACGCTGATCTCCTGGAGAAGTTCGGTACATCGCTTCCCCTTGACATGCGGTAGATAATAACCATTAGTCCCCGAGCCTCCGGGGGAGTAACTTGTTACTCGGCCGGATGCTCTTTAGAAAACTAACGTAGCTCCATGAGAACTTCAAATATGCACACACTTAGAGCCGGGTTAAGTTCCACTTGGCCCAGATTTTAGTACACTTCGAATATGCACACACCTAGAGTCGGGTTAAGTTCCACTTGGCCCGGATTTTAGTACACTTCGAATATGCACACACCTAGAGCCGGGTTAAGTTCCACTTGGCCTGGATTTTAGTACACTTCGAAAATGCACACACCTAGAGCCGGGTTAAGTTCCACTTGGCCCGGATTTTAGTACACTTCGAATATGCACACACCTAGAGCCGGGTTAAGTTCCAGTTGGCCCAGATTTTAGTACACTTCGAATATGCACACTCCTAGAGCCGGGTTAAGTTCCACTTGGCCCAGATTTTAGTACACTTCGAATATGCACACACCTAGAGCCGGGTTAAGTTCCACTTGGCCCGGATTTTAGTACACTTCGAATATGCACACACCTAGAGCCGAGTTAAGTTCCACTTGGCCTAGATTTTAGTACACTTCGAATATGCACACACCTAGAGCCGAGTTAAGTTCCACTTGGCCTGGATTTTAGTACACTTCGAATATGCATCAAGCTAACTTGTGTTTCTGTGTCCCTTTCAGGTGACAACCAATCGCCGGAGAGCTGAATTCCAACGCTTGCTGGATACTCACAAGCTGCTACGTGCAAAGCAGGCTGCACTTATTGCGGAATACGAGAAGAGGGGTAAATTTCTTCCTTAGCGCTTTTTCGTTTTGCTTCATTTTCCTTTGCCGGACTAATCTCATCATTCGGTTTCCACAGCTGGGGTGGAAGCTGAGAACATCATTATGCGCAAAAATCTGGAGCAGATTAAGGGTAAGTCATTTCTATCCGACTTTGTCGTGCTTTCCATTCCCTTTTCTCCTTGGCTCGGCCAACATTCATACCTCGGCTCTGCCGGGCCAACACACTATTTCAGCATCGCTTGAAGATAGTGTGCCCGTGCCTGATATGATGCAGCATTTTCTCGAACAAGCAGGACAGCACCAAGCCGAGCTAAAGAAGAAAGATGACGAGCTCGCCCTCCTCCGAAGCAAGGACGCTGAGATTGCCAAGCTCAAGGCAGAGATGGAGAAGATGAAGGCCCAGCACCAATCCGAACTTCAAAAGGCTGGTCAGAACTACACAGAAGAGCGCGAACGCCTCAACCTCTAGATCACCAAGGACCAGGATCTTCTCAAGGAATCCGGCATCCAGCTTGAGTCGGCGAACGCTGAGCTTGAGTAGCTTCGGAAGAGACGACGTGACTGCACTAAGGAGTTGACCCGGGTCCTTAGCCATATATCACGTAAGTTCCTTTCCCTTTTCCGACCTACTTCTCCGGGTTACTGCATATGTCTTTTCTTGACCTTCCTCCTTTGCCTTGCTTCCAGGCAAATTTCCAGAGGGCACTCCTATTGCGAGCGCAGCAGTTGCCAACTTCCGTCGACAAAGGGGTACTCCGGCCACTTCTGATGGTGAAGGGATTCCCTATGACCTGGAGGACCTATTGGTCAGCTTGTCAGCTCGCGTGGAGCTCATCAAAAACTACGGCAAGGACATCCGCGGTGTTGCAGCTCGCATCTTCAACACCTTCTGGCCCAGCGAAGAAGCCCCGGAAACCACCGCACTTCTCATTGAGAAGTTAATGGAAACCGAGACTCAGTTTGACCTCTGGAAAGAGTCCGCTGGATGTGCCGCAGCTGATACCATTCTTCACCACATACTCACGTGGTATGAAAAAATCGATCTCAACCTCTTGACACGTATGCGCACAGGATCCAGATGGACCAATGACCCGGAGTGGGTTGCTCGGCGCCAGGCTTGCGCCCATAGCCTCATCGAATATGCTCCCATTCATGAATGGGTTGATGGGCCGAGCTTCTTGGAATCTGCTGCGGACGAAGAGGTCGAGGATGATGAGGGTAGCTCGGACGGTGAAGGAGAAGATGACGCCTCGGATATTGAAGGCGGCGAAGATGATGCCGAAGTCCCTCCTGCTGCTCCTTGAACGAAAAAAAACTTGAAAATTTAGCAGATCCCCGGTATGCCGGGTGGAGTTGTATTCTAAACACATGTGATATTTTGCTACTAAGTTCTTATGCCGGATTAACTTGGGCGTAGTCCCCGAGTTTCTTTTTTTTTGTTCGTTCAATCTCTTGGCTCGGTTCGTGTCTACCTTGATTCGGTTTTACGACTTACGAAACCGAGCTTCAAAAATTGTCTTAACAATACTGGGAAACTTTTAGACTTAGCTCAAAAAATAAAACTTCATAATAACTTGAAAATAAATACTGGGTTAGTCCAAAAACAAATGTTGGCTCGAATAAATTCTTTTCCTTAGTCGTGTTTCATGTGCTACGCAATTCCAAACTTGTTCTCTTGCTTGCCATGAAGCCAATTCTTGTTGGACAGCAGCAAGTCGAAGAGTTGGGTTCTTGGTGCTCACACATTACTAATCCGAGTTAAGTAGAATAACTTATTCTAGCTAACGCACAAGAGACAACAAATATTATTAAGGCAGTCCCCGAGTTACTGCTCGAGGTGCCAACATTTCATTGATAAACTCATTGCCGACAAACATACCGACATATGAGATGACTCAGATACATACACTTCTTAGCTAAGTGTAGAAAGGACGGAGTAGAGCTATATTCCATGGTCGCTTGGATTCCTCTCCGGACCTGTCCGCCTTGTTCTTTTCTTGTGGCTTTGCATCTATAAGATAATAAGAATCAT
This sequence comes from Avena eriantha, assembly GCA_910589775.1. NCBI lineage: Eukaryota > Viridiplantae > Streptophyta > Magnoliopsida > Poales > Poaceae > Avena > Avena eriantha. The sequence continues at coordinate 209,587,754 of OU342742.1, forward strand.
TGTGCAATGCCTTGCTCACGATGAATGGCCCTTCCCATGGGGGGGATAACTTATGCATGCCAGTAGTACGTTGTACCAACCGGAGCACCAGATCACCTTCCTGAAAGACTCGGGGGCACACTTTCCGGCTATGATAGCGTCGGAGATTTTGCTGATATATGGTGGATCTGGACAGTGCCAGTTCTCTCGCTTCTTCCAGCAGATCAACATCATTTTGCTGGGCTTCCTGCACTTCAGCTTCTGTGTATTGGGTGACTCTAGGCGAATCATGCTCTATGTCGGCTGATAATACAGCTTCTGCCCCATATACCAGAAAAAACGGCGTATAGCCTGTTGATCGATTCGGAGTTGTTCTTAAGCTCCATAGCACCGCTGGTAGTTCTTCTATCGAGCACCCCGCTGATCTTTGCAGCGGCTCAATGAGCCGGGGTTTTATCCCGGATAATACTAATCCGTTGGATCTTTCCACTTGTCCGTTCGATGCGGGGTGAGCTGCCGAGGCTACGTCCAGCCGGATCTTCTTATCCCGGCAAAAACACGCAAATGCTCCTTCCGCAAAATTTGTGCTGTTATCAGTTATGATACTGTGAGGATAACCGTACCTCGAGATGATATCCTTGAGAAATGTTACGGCCGTAGCTCCATCACATTTTCTTATAGGCTTTACCTCAATCCACTTGGTAAACTTGTCCACCATTACCAGAATGTGAGTCATATTTCCCCTTGCTGGTTTGAACGGGCCAACCATATCCAAGCACCATACGGCAAATGGCCAAGTGATTGGTATGGACTTGAGTTCCGACATTGGCATGTGTGTCTTGGTAGCATACCTCTGACAACCATTACATTTTCTCACCAGATCTTCCGCTTGCTCTAAGGCATTTGGCCAGTAGAATCCATGCCGGAAAGCTTTTGCTACCAAGGCTCGGGATGAGGCATGATGCCCGCATTCCCCCTGATGTATATCTCGTAGGATGTCAAGTCCTTCTTCCGGGTCAACACATCTCTAGAGGACATTGGTCACACTCCTTTTGTATAGTTCGGAATTGATGATCGGGTAAGCCTTTGCCCTCCTCTGTGTTTGCCTGGACAGCACTTCCTCAGTGGGTAACGTTCTGTCCTTCAGGAACTGAAATATAGGTAGTGCCCAAGCTGGTATCATTCGCATAGGGAATACATCCTCATCAATCTCCATCCGATCCACCGGCATAACTTCAACCAAATCACGTTGAGCAGCCCCCGGGTCTTGCGAAGCGTCCCCGGGTTTACTGAAGTAGTCCCCGGGTTTGCTGAGGCAGTCCCCGGGGTTCGCGCACCACTTCCCATGTCAATGTCCATGGGCACAGTTCCGGATTCGGTGTCCTCCGGGACATAGATCGAGTCGGTTCCTGGGGAGGGCTTGATGGATGGTTTCCTGAGGTGCTCTAATGCTACACCCGGTGGAATTGCTTGTCGGGTTGACCCGAGCTTCGATAGCATGTCGGCAGCCTCATTTTCTACCCAGGGTACATGACGAAATTCGCATCCCTCAAAGTAACCAGATATCTTCTGCACATGAAATCTGTACAGTGCCATGTTTGGATCAAGGGCGTCCCACACTCCCGACACTTGCTGCACCACCAAATCCAAGTCGCCAAAGCATATGATCCGACGTATCCCAATTTCTTTTGCTACCTTAAGCCCATGCACAAGTGCTTCATACTCAGCGACATTGTTTGATGTGGTGAAATGGATCTGCAGCACATATTTCAACTGGTCCTTCTTTGGCGATGTGAGTACAACTCCGGCACCTAGCCCGGTTTTGGTTTTTGATCCGTCAAAGTGCATTCGCCAATAGTTCGGATCTGGAAGTGGCGGTTCGTATTGCACCTCGGCGCAATCCACGAAAAAGTCCGCTACAGCTTGAGATTTGATTGCCTCTCTTCTATCATATTGCGGCGTGTAAGGAGCTAGCTCAATTGCCCATTTTGCAATTCTTCCACTTGCATCCCTGTTGCTCATTATCTCGGATATGGGGGCCTCACATATGACTCGGATAGGATGCTCCTCAAAGTAGTGCTTCAGTTTCTTGGGGGCCATGTACACGCCATATGCCACCTTTTGGTAATGTGGATAGTTCTGTTTTGAGGCTGACAACACCTCGCTCAAGTAATACACTGGCCTTTGCACCGACTTACCTTCCTCGTCGCGCTCCACCACTATCACTCCACTTACAACTCAGTTGGTTGCGGCTATATAGAGCAGCATTGGCTCCTTTGATAGTGGTGAGGCTAGCACTGGTGTCGTGGCTAACATTTTCTTCAGGTGGGTAAAGGCTTCATCGGCCTGTGGCGTCCAAACGAACTTATCCGACTTTTTCATGAGTTGGTAAAGAGGCAATGCCTTCTCTCCCAACCGAGATACAAACCGACTTAACAAGGCCAGGCAACCTGTGAACTTCTGGACATCGTTAAGACACTTCAGCAGTTCAATTCGTTCGATGGCCCGGATTTTGGTTGGATTAACATTGATACCTCGGCTGGAAACAAGAAAATCAAGCAATTTTCCAGCCGGGACACCGAAGGTGCATTTTTCCGGGTTAAGCTTCATCCGGAACCTCCTTAGGTTCGCAAACATTTTCCTGATATCGTCAAGGAGCGTTTTGCTTTCCTTGGTCCTGATAACCACATCATCCACGTACACCTGTACATTTTGACCTCTTTGGTCGTGCAAACATTTTTGCATACATCTTTGGTACGTCGCCCCTGCATTACGTAAACCAAACGGCATGGTGCGATAGCAATAAGCCCTATACGGGGTAATAAACGCAGTCTTTATTTGATCATCCGGATTCAGAGGTATCTGGTGGAAACCAGAATATGCATCAATGAATGACAACAATTCACATCCACCAGTTGAGTCTATGACCTGATCTATTCTTGGCAGCGGAAATGGATCTTTTGGACACGCCTTATTCAGGTTCGTGTAATCGATACACATGCGCCAAACCACTGCCACGTTTGGGTCATCCTTCTTCTTTTCCACCAGCACCAGATTAGATAGCCAATCCGGGTAAAGAACTTCCATGATGAATCCTGCAGCTAGCAACCGAGCTATCTCATCCCCAATGACTTTCCTCCTATCTTCGGCGAAGCGGCGGAGAGGTTGCTTCACCGGCTTAGCTCCGGGTCTCACATTCAAAGAGTGCTCAGCCAACTCCCTCGGAACACCTTGCAAGTCCTATGTGGACCAAGCAAAATGTCCCGATTCTCACGGAGGAAGCTGACGAGCTCGCTTTCCTATTTATCACTTAACCCGGCACCAAATGTTATGGTGCGCTCTGGGAACATGTCATCAACCAGGACCTTCTTGGTATCTTTCGTGGCCTGGAAAGAGACACTTCCATGCGGGTTACTCAGCGCCGGCATATACTGCTGCGTGGACTGAGCCAATGCTGCCACCTCTTGAATTTTCCTTTTTTCCTGCGCAATCACAAGTGACTCGGCTAAGTTTGACCCGACCGACGCACACTCCATGGAACGTCGGAAATCCCCTACAATGGTAATCACCCCGTTTGGTCCGGGCAACTTCATCTTCAAGTAGCTAACGTGACAGCTTGCCATGAACTTGCTCAGGGCTGGCCTTCCGAGTAATGCGTGGTACGCACTTTCCAAGTTCACCACCTCGAACTCCAAATTTTCGGTTCGGCAGTTATCCCTTGTGCCGAACAAGACGTCAACCCGGACCTTGCCTATGGGCTCACAAGAAATGTCGGGCACAATGCCATGGAAAGTTGTCCTCGTGGTCTGCAGCATGTTCTCCAAGATACCCAACTTGCGCATCGTGTCCGCATACATGATGTTAATGCTACTGCTGTTGTCGATCAACACCTTTGAGAACCTTACGTTAATGCTAGGTCCAATGAATGTCGGATCCAGCACCAACGCGTACGAATCAGGGCTTGGCATGAGCTTGGGATGATCCCTGATGCTCCAGGTGATTTCCTGATCGGACCAAGGCATTTACCTTGTCACTGCAGGCATCACTGCATTCACCTCCATATGCCTACACTGCAAGCTCTTTCTATCTGTTTCCTCAGTGGTGAACACACAATAGCTCTGATGGTGCTCCCTGTACTCATTTCTCCCATCATTTTCGGGGTGCCTCTGATCCGGCTGATGCTGATTTTCCACTTGATGCACTGCATCCCTTCTCTCATTGTTATCATACCTCGGCGGAGGGGGAGGCAGCATTAGCTGTTGCGTGTTCGCTCCGGAGAGCAATTGCTGCCGGGGTAATTCCTGCCGAGGTTGATCATTCCGGGGTGCCTGAGCATTCCCCGAACCACCTTGTTCAATTTTGTGCATCCAGTCACATTGCCTCGTCGTATGACCCGCTGGGTTATTCGGATTTGGCGTGTGAAACTTACACGGCTGGTCCAACATCGACTCATAAGTATACCTCGGACGGTCTTTCCTTTCTTGCCACTGCTTCTTTTGCTCTGGTGTCCACGTCTTCTTGCCATCGTTTCTCGGAGTCCACTGCCCTCCAGTTTTTTGGCATTGACTGCCCCTGCTCCGGGCTGATCTTGACTCACAGCTGCAATTTGGTGCGAACCGTATCTATGATCCCGTCTATCATCTTTCCTTTTTCCTCTGTATTCATTTCTCCGGGATGATCCGGCTCCATCTCTTTGATAGTACTCATCGTTTGACTCGTTTGATACGAGCCTAGGCTGAGTCGGATCACCCAAAGCATACGAATCTGTGATTTGGATCATCTCTGCCAACGTAGTTGGCATTTTCCTTTGCAACTTCTGCCACAGCTCGCTTGCATACCTGCACCCTTGTGCAAACCATGCTATGGCCTGTGATTCTATCACGCCCTCACACGAGTTTCTTACAGTACACCATCGGGTTAAAAACTGCCGATCCATCTCATTTGGCCTTTGCTTGCACATAGCTAGGGTCTGCGGCCTATTTTGCCTCTGATACGTACTCAAAAAGTTGATGATGAACATTTCCTCGAAATCTATCCAGCAGTTGATGCTCCCTGGTGGCAAATTGTTCAGCCATGCCCTTGCCGGTCCTTCCAACATCTGGGGTACATACCGTACAGCCCATCTCAAGTTGCCAGTGGCAATTTTCACAGCCGTAGCATAATTTATCAGCCAATCCTCCAGCTTTGTACTGCTGTCATACGTCTTCGTGCCCCTGGGTAGCTGAAAGTTCGGTACCGGTGGCTCCTTCATGATCCGGGGTCCAAAACATGCTGGGCCCGGTGGACCTTGACATTCAATTTGTTCCGACCTATACAGTCGATCCAGTTTCAACCTGGCATCATCCGGCATCAAATCTCTGCTCCCCAATCTTGACCCTATCACATGATAGTCCGTCCTTGGGTATCCCGCGTTTGCCATTTCCGAGTCTCCATCATTATACCTGTCTTGCTCTCTTGGAGCGCCTTTCTGTTGCATACCTCGGCCGGCACTTTGCTCTTGCCTTGGTATATTCCGCTGCTGCGGTTGTCCTGCTCCAGCCGAGTTTCGCTGTCCGGCATTGCCGTTGACAATGTTCCCTTGACCGGCATTGCCTTGGTCGCGGTTACCTCAGCCAGCTTCACCTCGGCTCACACTCCGTCGATCATCATTTTTCTGAGTTTCTTTTCCTTTCCCTGCCCGCGTCGGGTCATACGAGACGATCCGTTTGTTCCGTCTGACCGAGGTTACTACCTCTTCTCTCCTTGGACCACCATGAGGAGACGATGCGGCTCCAGCTGATTTCTCCGGGTTACCCACCGCCGAATGGACGATCTTGGAGGCTCCAGCTCTCTCCGGGTTAGCCCTGAGCAGTTCCTCGTTTTGCCTATTCGCAATCCGAACCAGCTCGTTAACCCTATCTTGTTGTCTTTGCCAGGCTTCACCCGTCAGGCCCTCCAACTCGGATGCAGCTGCATCCGCTGCTCTGAGGTTCTTTGCCGGGGTACTGTACCTCGGCAGCCCCACGGACAAACAGTATTCTGATACCTCAATTCCAGTATCACCCTCTCTGTTCATCTCGCTCATGAGATTTCTCCCCTTCACTTTTACAGCGTCAACTTTGTTCGCCTTTGCGTACTCATGCAGCATCATATTCAACGACTGCTGAGCCGCGGCTATTTTCTTTGCGCCCTCTAGTATTTTCTGCCTAGTTTCTTCCAGCTCGGCCTGCACTCGAGCCGGATCTATCGCTGCTACTATAGGGTTTGCCAAGCTGTCCATTGCTTCCCTCAACACGTTCTCTGGCCTCTCTAGTGGAGGACCTCTACCTTTCGTCGGTGCCTTGGGCGTTACCTCCGGATCTGGCGCCGGATCCTTGCTCGCGCCCGCACCTGGCGCAGTCATCATCACCTCTGCATGGTCCGGGGAGCGAGCGATACGCGTCCCGGGGACCACGGAGAGGGGAGGCTCCCCCGCGTCGACGACGTGACGCGGATGAAAACATGACACGTCCACAGCAGCGTAGACCTGGTGCGCGCCGAGCCTGACGAAGAGGCCATTGCGCGGAAGAGGGCGCGTGCCGAAGCAGCCAGCGTTGTCTCCAGCGCTCCAAAGCATTGAACGAGCCCGAAGACGATGCGTTCGCCGGTGCCGATGATGTTTCCCGTCCGGATCTTGACCCCTCCTAGCGCCGCTAGCCCCACGGTGGGCGCCAACTGTCATGGTGGTGTCACGGCAGATGCCATGGATAGGCTAAAGGTGGGGACTAATACACGCTAGGGGAATCCCGGGAGGGATAGTGAAGTGATTCTCCACACAGTAGTTTGTATTGCTTTGGTTCCAAGATTACAAGTGCTCCTTGAGCTGTATTGGCGAGAGGAGGAAGAAGGAGCTCTCTTACTCTCACCCACAGGTAGCACCTAAATCCCTAGCACCAATAGAGAAACTCCAATCAACTAGAGATCAACCAACCCCTTCTACTGAAACCCTATCCCTTCTTTTATAGAGGGAGCTCGGGCTCTGCCTAGGGCATATGTGGAAGCATATTCCTAAGAATATGCTTCCCCCCCAAAGTAGCAAGCCGACCGGGGTGCTTTTCCCCCGCGTCACTCATGCTTTAGCTACGTGAGCTTCTGCGGCGCCTGCGTCAGCCGACATGGGCATCGTCACCCTTGTCGGCCACGCCCCGGTGGTCCTTTCCATGCTTTCTTCGCTCAGGTAGTGTGTATTGGGGCTTCTTTGACCAGCGAGATTCCTTCCTTCTCCTGGAAGCTAGATATGGCCCGGATCATGGTTGATCCGGCCACACCTGTTCCTGCATACAAGTAAAACATGCACTTCCGACTTACTGCTTAAGTCGGATGAGACTTAGTTAGGCGAATGCCCCCCGGTCCGGGTTACCCCGTGATTCGGCCTGCCTTGAGGTGACCCGGCCAGCATCCGCTTTGACCTTGCCGAACCTCGGCTAACTTGGCCTTTATACCCCGGCGTGACCCTACCCGGGGGTATCCCTCGGTTTGACTTCCTCGTTTGGTCTCGAGGGGGAATACCAGGATGGGTATGATTGGTGTTAGTATACGGTTGGTTTCGAATAGTTCTTTCTTATCTCTCTCTTAGCCGACAATTTATCGAGTCTCTATAGATTGTTTAGTGCATGCTTCGCTGCCGCTTCAGTCCACCATACCTATGTAGGCGAGAGCCGCCGAATTCTAGCCTCGCCGTGTACTGGCCTCAGTATTGACGCTCCTATTTTTCCTTTGCCCTTTGTCAGCACCCCTTTTGTTTTAGCAGGTTTTAGATCGACGTCGTTAGCAGGGTTACCCTTCCGGCTTGGCCTAGGCAGGGTTATGGACGCCATTGGTTATTCTTCAAGGCTCTTAGCCCCATATGCATCTTATCCGTACTCGGATGTTGTGTCGTTTTCAAGGTGATTTGGATCTTTGTATGGTATATCTGTATTTTTGACTCATGGAGTCGTTGTTTTATATATATGTTTCTTTGGGCTCCATCGTGGATTATTGTGTAATGTTATTACTTCGTTTTCCACCCGCACGCAAGTGCCTGGTGGGCGTCCTTGAATCGTTTCTATGCGGTTTTGGCGAGAAGCGCTAAAACTTGCATAGGGCCGATTCGAGGGTGTTACTAAGTGGTATCAGAGCTCAGCAGTTGCGATACCCCACTGGTCCAGCCTATAGGATAACCTAGCTAACGGACGTCGTAGAGTGTCAAAACTAGTTTTGCAAAATCGGTTGGATAGATTATATTAGGTCTGTTTTTACTCCTTACCCCTATGCTATTCTCCTCTTACCTTTGCGAGTTTTGAATCAGTTCTCTTATCTTCTCTTTGAGTCCAAGATTTCTCGTGGTTGGGTTTCTGTTGTACCTTCAGGGTTTCGATTCCTTCCTCTTGCAATGGTGTTTCCACATTAGGTCTTCGTGTTATTTCAGTAACCCTTCATCTGTTGTACCTTTTGGTGGATCCAAATCCACTGAAATCTTTCTTTTGTATCTTCCAGTGTTTTCCCAATTCGACGACGTCTTCTGCATCTGATCCGATGAAGAGCTTGCATCACTCCTTTGTTTCCGAACCTCGCTTGTCGAGATCTTTAGTCTAATTCCGAGAATGGGTTGCATGGTTTCTACTACATGTGCAGAGTAATAGTTTGGGTGTGTGATGGATTGGCCCCCATGCCGACTACTCATTCTATTCGCCCTTGTACATCGTAGTGGATTAGATTGCACATTTTTCTCTCCTTATATCGAAGTTAGAGGTGGCCTTACCTTTTGATGCCTTTACCTTCGTCCTTTGTTCTTTGGAGAGTTCTCTCGATGAACATGAGCAACGACCCCTTGTTGGTGGTGTCGCCGATTCAAGATGGAGTAAGAATCTTTGTTAGTGGTGTCGCGAGGATCTCCACGAAGCGAGATGATTTAGATCATCGTCCTTCTTTCCCGTACCATGAGGCGGATCTCGAGGGCGAGATCCATTATTAGTGGTGTCGAATTGTAGCACCCCGGTAAAACGAGTACTAGAAAATCGCTGTGTTTTTGTTTTGTGCATCATCATGAATGCATGCTCATGTCATCATGCCACATTGCATTTGAGCATCGTAATCATCATGCATGGTTTGCCAAAGACTATTTTCTAAAAGCCTGGTTTTGTTTTCTAAATATCCATTGTCCTTATTCAAATAAAAACCCCGGTATGTATCGGACCTCTTATTTATCTAAAAACTATTTACAAAAGTCTATTTAAAAATAAAATAAAAGTTTATGTTATTTTTAGGAGGCAGGCAGCCAGGCCCAAAAGCCTAGCCGGCCACCTCCAAACTAAAACCCTAACCCTAGCCTAACCTAGACCACCATCTACCACACCCCACTCCACCCGCAGCCACCACCTACCTCACCATGTCCCGCCGCTGCACCTACACGACACGCCTACACGACCGCACGCAACGCAGTGCGTGGTACACTCACACCCTAGCTGCTGAGCGGCAAAGACACGCACTCCAGCGCACCCCTGCCCCTGCCCCGTATGCTACCGAACCCCCACCCTGATGTGTACCATGCTCACCCCGCCAACGCGATCTGCGAGCCCGACCCTACCCCATGTCGCCTTCTACTGCCCGCAATCCCCTTCGCCAGAGCCATGCCTGGCCCCACCACCAGATGACCGACCAGCCCCACATCCCCCACCCCATCTCTCCTCGCAAACGGAAGGGAACCACCTCGAGCCCCCCTGATTCCTCCCCATCGCGCCTCGATCTGTGCCTGCCGCCCCCGCCTAGAGCTGCTCCCGCGAGACCGACCTCCTCCAGCGCCGCCTGTGACACCGTATAGTTCCTCGGCCCCGCGCTGTCGTCGTGCGTTCGTCCTTGCCGTGGCCTCTTCTCAGCGCGCCGCCGTCCTCGACCGCATCACCGTCGGGATCCTCCGCCCCACGCATGCTCCTCGCTGTGCCTCCTCCTCTCCGGCAGGACCACCGCCAGGGCGTCTCCTCCTCACCGGCGCCTCCCTCTGGCTCGCAGGCCGCTGCGGCTCTCTCCTCCTTCCTCGGCCCGTCACGGCCCTACATCGATGGACCCCACCTCGCGAGCCTGCCGTTGCCAGCGCGTCGTCCTCCCAGCCTCATCTCCCGCCGCAGCCGCTCCCAGACATCCTCCGGCCCAGGCACCCAGCGCTGCTCCGAGATCGAGCCGGCCTCGTGCTCCTCCTCTCCGTCCGCCTGCCGCCCTGACGCCGCGAGCTCCTGCCGCCAGCGAGACCTCTACCGCATGCTTCTGCGACCAACATCGTCGGTCGCCTCCACCTTGACTTCACCCGCCTGTTGTGCTTCCTCTACATGGCCTATCTCGACTCTGCTTCTCCAGGACTCCGTGCGACCTCGCCCTTCGCCACCGTCATTGCTCGTCTTCCAGCGTGCGCCTGCGTGTGTACCCGAAGGAAGAAGCATGCGACTTGCTGCTCATGTACCTGTCCTGCTGCCTCGCGTCGACCTCCCTAAGATAACCATCTGCTTTTGTTCTATATGAGTTTGTCATGCCTATCACCTATTTGTGCCTTTGTCTAAAAGAGGAATCACCTGTCCCAGGAAATCAATTCAAGGCGCTATCTATTTTTGTTGCTCCTCGGCTACTTCCATTACAACGTTTACCCAAGTCCATCACCGACAAAAGATGGACGTCAAGGACCCCGACATGGAACCCGATAGTGATGGCATTGGAAAACAAGACCTTCGTCATGGAACGTCGAGTTCTCCATCTCGGACGACAAGCACGCCGACATGGAACGGAGACCCGAAGATCCCCGGACCCGAAGGTCGATCTTCATCATGGATCGATGAGGTCTCCTCCATGGACCCGAAGACCTTCGATCAAGGAATCTGAAGGCCCGATGTCTTTGAAGACCGATCCGCCAAGCCTGAACCCCGTCGAACCTTCGAAACACCAAGATCTCCGAACCCCTAATGTGTGACCCCTTTTTCCGAGACCCCCTATTTTATAAATGGCATCTATCTTGTTGCATAATTAAATTGTTCATACATGCATACATATTTTGTGGGTGCGGGTTATTCCATCGATTCACCTAAAAATTAAACATGGAGGTTATATATGCGGGCTATATTTGTCTTATCTCGATTCCATTTAAATTTGTGTAGCGAACCGATGCCATGTTTTGCCTTATTAAGACAACATTTAAATTGCAGGGTAGCTAAATAACTTGAACCTTCTAATTAATTGTTGGGACCCCGGTTCCACATAATATTTCCTAGTTGCACCGCATCTTTGCCATGGCATGCATCATACATGCATCATGCCCGATCTTCTACCGTAGTATTAAATAATGTATCTGGTGTTTCTTCTAGTGCTTTTCTTCTTCACGGATTAGGCCGTTGAGTGGATGCGAGTGTTGAACCGATCTCCAGATGAATCTTCGGTAATGTTTCCTAGGCGAGCATCTCCCCCTTTCTACCTATTTTGCTTTTATAGTCTTTACTTCTTCCTGTTGATCTATTGTTATCTGTGTTGCGATGCTTGAGTTTTCGTGCACCATTTATACTCCTTGCAGCCCCTAAATTGCCATGGACAATCCTATTCCCTGTTGTTTGATAGATAGTCGGCCTTGCGAGTCGTAGTTGCTTGCTTATGTGTTGCTTCGCATCGTTGTCGTTCCACCGTTGATGGCAAGTTGGCACATGCTTAATGGTGGAGATGCTTAATGGTGGAGATGATCATGACTTTAAATACAACTTGATTAATTGTTGGCATAGATATAACTAATGCAGAGGCATCGGTGGGCAATAGCTAATATTTGGTTTTTCCACGCTCACTTGTGTCCCGTAGGCCCTGAGTACTTGATACCTGTTCCTTGACTATCGCACTATCCGCATGTGGGACCATGAATCCCCTTAGCTAGAGCTTGATTCATTTCTTATTTCTTGGGGCCACAAAGAAGTTTGGGGCTTTATTACTATCCTGTACTTATGCCATGCTTTACTGCTTTATTTACGATTGTGCGTGGAGCACCTGTACTATTTTGGAACGTGGAATGTTTTCGCGGATCGACAAGCCCAGTCACACTTTCGGGTTCCCAGTCGTTTACAACCATTGACACAAACCTTGGGTCCATCTCGGAGCTGGCCAACTTTGTTGCGGGTAGCTTAGTGGGGTGGCCCCCTGAAATGATTTATGAATCCTGTGATTGCTTTGTCATGAAAGCCTCGGTTGGTTTTGATTTGGTTTTTCCGAGGTTGATCGTGTGTGTTGCTATTTGTGCACCCCTGCAGGGTAAATCTTTTTGAAAGCCGTGTCCGCGGTTATGGACGACTTGGAGCACAGTATCACGATCATAGACAACTATAACTAAAGTAGTGCTATAAATTTGACTTTGACATGTCTAATAATCAGTTTCACTACAACGGAATGAGTAAATAAAAGTGCCAACAACTGCTGGATTTGGGATATCTCTAGCTAATTGTATCTGACTAGTAAGTGCTGCAACTATAATGGAATGAATAAAACTGCCAACTGTGTGAGTTCCTCGGTTTGACTTCCTCGTTTGGTCTCGAGGGGGAATACCAGGATGGGTATGATTGGTTATAGTATAAGGTTGGTTCCGAATAGTTCTTTCTTATCTCTCTCTAATAGCCGACAGTTTATCGAGTCTCTATAGGTTGTTTAGTGCATGCTTCGCTGCCGCTTCAGTCCACCATACCTATGTAGGCGAGAGCCGCCGAATTCTAGCCTCGTCGTGTACTAGCCTTAGTATTTACGCTCCTCTTTTTCCTTTGCCCTTTGTCGGCACCCCTTTTGTTTTAGCAGGTTTCAGATCGACGTCGTTAGCAGGGTTACCCTTCCGGCTTGGCCTGGGCAGGGTTATGGACGCCATTGGTTATTCTTCAGGGCTCTTAGCCCCATGTGCATCTTATCCGTACTCGGATGTCGTATCGTTTTCAAGGTGATTTGGATCTTTGTATGGTATATCTGTATTTTTGACTCATGGAGTCGTTGTTGTATATATATGTTTTTGTGGGTTCCATCGTGGACTATTGTGTAATGTTATTACTTCGTTTTCCACATGCACACAAGTGCCTGGTGGGCGTCCTTGAATCGTTTCTATGCGGGTTTGGCGGGAAGCGCTAAAACTTGCATAGGGCCGATTCGAGGGTGTTACATCACGCATCACACCGGAGGCTTGCATGGTGATGAAGAAGGCCTCCAGGGTGAATTCCCCTCTCCGACAGGTGCCGGGAAGAGCTTCAGATCCCTCCCGATCTAGGGATGGAGATGACGACGGCTACAGTCTCTTTCGTGGAATTTTGATTGGGTACTTAGGGTTTCTGTATCAGAGGCATCTTATTGGCGAAAGGGAGGCCGAGGGGGTGCCGGAGGCGGCCAGACCACCCCCTGGCGCAGGCCAGGCTGGGCCGCGAGGCCAGGTGGTGTGGCAGCCCCCTGGCCCCTCTCCGTCTCGTACTCTGGCTCCTTGTGTCCCTCGGTGAAAAACTGACTTTGGCTTTTGTCACGTCCAATTCCGAGAATATTCATTTTCTGACTTCCTGGAACCAAAAACAGCAGAAAATAGGCAGCTGGCACTGTGGCTCTTATTAATAGGTTAGTCCAAGAAAGTGTATAGAAAGTACTCCAAAGTGTGGACAAAACAAAAGAAAGTAGATTTAACCAAGCATGGAACATCAAAAATTATGGTTACGTTAGCAACGTATCACGCATACACACACATAACATGCACGCTCACGCGGTACACCACGCCTTGACGCACGGCGGCACCCCCGTGTTCACAACGCACGCGACCACCCCACCCCTATCGCACTCCGCTCCAACCGCTCCACCCGATCCGACCTCACCCCATCGTGACCCCGCCTCCTTCCTCAGTCCCCCCACCTTTCCCTATCGCTACCACACCGAGGACACCATCCCCGCTCGCGAGCTCCCCGTCTACCGCCGCCAGCGACGAGCCTGCTCGATCCTAGCATGCCCCATGTTCCTTGCTCACCCCACCCTCCTTCTAGTGAGGCCTCACACCATCGTCAGCCTCTCCCCTATCTGGCTCACCCTGGCGTCGCCCTCGGTGTCGCAGGAGCGCCGCACACCGGGCGACCTTGCCTTTGGCTGTCGCCTAGGCCGCATCCTCCCTTCAAGCTCCACCCACGCCGCCCGCGGACCTCCTCGGAGCGACCTCGCCGCCGGTGCTCCTCCGCTGTGCCGTGCGCGCGTCCCCGCCATCCTCTGTCCTGGCCACCGTCGAGTCTGCCTCTCTACGCCACCACTTCACCGTCAATCGCCACTGAGAGCGCTGCCGACCTTTGCTCGTGTCCGGCCCGAGCCCTCCGACCCTCTCGTCGTCGTGCCACTCGTCACTGCATCCCAATTCCCTGCAACGACGCTAGGGCCGACCTCCTCCCCATCGACGACGATGACATGCGTGTCGCCCCTAACCACTACTCCTTCGATTCATGCGGCCCAGTGTGACACCGTCCTCCTGCGAGTGTCCACGTCGCCAAGGTGCTCCCTGCAGTTTGGTTTGCCCCGAGCTCAGGACAGTAATGTTCACCGTATTGGCTTCCTTGTATCCTGCTTAGGTTGAATGGCACTTGGATGCCTTCTCCGCTCGACCCCTATTTCGATGCAGTATTGGTGCAGTACTGATCCTATGATGTTTTGTGTCTTTGGTTCTAGCTACCTCCGACAAGACAAACAAGTATCTCCACAAGATCGACCCCAACCCCGTGCCACCCGAAGACCACCGGCACCGGACAAAGTATGCCACCGACCACGGATGTGAAGATCTCCTTCCAAGGATGGAACCGCTCGGAGGCCCTTGGTACCAGAACCAAGTCCGCCTTTGGCAATCGAAGTCAGATACCCCAAGTTCTTCATTGTCAAACCACGAGATCTCCATCTTGGAACGCCAAGTTCTCTGGCCTCGAATCCGAAGGCGCCGAGACCCCGGGTGCGCCGACATTGATCCGAAGCCCCAATTCCGAAGACCAAACCCGAACCCCGCTGAACCATTGGAATCAAGTTTGCCGAACCCCTAATGTGTGACCCTGATCCGAGACCTCTATTCTATAATATATATAACATCTATCTTGTTGCATATTAAATTGTACATGATTGCATTCATATCATGTGGTTTGGGGCATTATGACGATTCACCTCAAAATTAAATATGGAGTACATATGCGGCTATTCTAGCCTTATATTGGCTCCACTTAAATTTGTGTAGCAAACTGATGCCATGTTTTGCCTTATTAAATCAACATTTAAATTGCAGGGTACCTAAACAACATGAACCTTCTAATCAATTGTCAAGATCCCGATTCTGCTTAATATTGCCTAGTTGCATCGCATCACATGCAGGATCTTATATTGTAGTATTAAATAGTGCATCCGGTGTTTCTTTTAGTGCTTTGCTTCTTCACGGATTAGGTCGTTGAGTTGATGTGAGTCTTGACAAGTTCTTCGTATAATGTATCTTCGGAAGTTTTTACCAGGTGAGAATTCTCCCCCTTTCTATCTATTTTGCAGTTATAGTCTTTACTTCTTCCTATTGATCTATTGCTACCCGTGTTGCGATGCTTTATTTTCTGCACCATTTATATTCCT
Source organism: Avena eriantha (assembly GCA_910589775.1). Taxonomy (NCBI): domain Eukaryota; kingdom Viridiplantae; phylum Streptophyta; class Magnoliopsida; order Poales; family Poaceae; genus Avena; species Avena eriantha. Next base: position 209,603,336 of record OU342742.1, read on the forward strand.
TGTAGCCTCTATATTGCCCTGGACACCTCTTATTGCCTGATGTTTGTTAGACAGTTGGCCTTGTGAGTCGTAGTTGCTTGCTCAGGTGTAGCTTCACGTCGTCGAGTTCCACCATTGTTGGGGGTTGGCATATGCTTTACGGTGGAGACAATCATGGTTTTACTTATAACTTGATAAGTAAAATGCTAGAAATAGATATAATGCAGAGGCACCACTGGGCAATAGTTGAGATCTGGTTATTATCCCGCCCACTTGAGTCCACCTAGGACCCGAGTTCTTGACACCTGTTCTGAGATCGAATGCACTAACCACATGTGGGATGTATGGGCATCCCTATCGGCTTATTACTTGATTTCAAAGTACTATACTAGGGGCCACAAACTAGTTAGGGCTTTATATGTTACCTATTGTACTTATGCCATGTATGAGATGTTTATTACCTGTTGCTCGATGAGCATTTATTACTATTGCGTAGATGCGGCACTCTATCACGGGAATATATTTTCGATGGCCTCTACTCGCGTGGGACAAGTCCATGCAACCTCTGGGTCCGTAAAAGGATTAGCTATACCTCGTACGGGTAGCTCTTTTGGGTGGCCCCCATGTACTTGCTTTGGGCCTAGGAACACATCGTGTATGAAGCCCCGCCGACATACTGATGGGTGTATGTTAATTGCTCTGGCAAACATGGTGAAAGTGTGTGTGGAAAGTTTGGTGCACCCTTGTAGTGTTAAATCTTTTCGAAAAGCCATGTCCACGGTTATGGACAACTTGGAGCATAGTTTCTAGATCATAGACAACTATAAGTAAAGAATTACTATTATAATTTGATTTGGATATGACATGACTAGTAAGTTGGAAAACCACCATGGAATGAATGATAAAACTGCCAACTATGTGAGTTTCCTCGGAAGGTCTTCCTCGTTTGGTCTCGAGGGAAAAAACTAGGATGGGTATGTTTGGTATTAGTATCAAGTTGGTTCTGAATAGGTCTTTCTTATCTCTCTCTGATAGCCGACAATTGTATTGAGTCTCTATAGGATGTTTAACACATGCTTCGCTGTCGCTTCAGTCCACCATACCTATGTAGGCAAGAGCCGTCGAATTCTAAGACTCGCCGTGTACTAGCCTCAGTATTGACCTCTCCCTTTTTCCTTTGCCCTTTGTTGGCTCCCCTTTTGTTTTGATAGGTTTGAGTTTGACGATGTTAGCAAGGTTATGCTTCCACCTTGGCCTTGGCAAGGTTATGGACGCCATTGGTTATTCTGCAGGGCTCTTAGTCCAATTTGCTTCTTATCCGTACTCGGATGTTGTATCGTTTTCGAGGTGATTTGGATCTTTGTATTGTATATATGTATTCTTGACTCGTTGAGTCGTTGATGTATATATATGTTTCATGGGTTCCATCATGAACTATTGTGTAATGATATTACTTCATTTTTCCACCCGCACGCAACTGCCTGGTGGGCAGCATCGAATCGTGTTTATGCGGGTTTGGCGGAAGCCGCTGAAATCTGCATAGGAACGATTCGAGGGTGTTACAAAGTGGTATCGGAGCTCAGTAGCTGTGATACCTCACTGGTCTAGCCTGTAGGATAACCTAGCTAACGGACGATGTAGAGTGTCAAAACTATTTTGCAAAATCAATTGGATAGGTCTGATTAGGCTTTTATTCGTTACCCCTATGATATTCTCCTCTTACCTTTGCATGTTTGTATCTGTTCTCCTACCATTCTTTGAGTTCAGGATTTCTCGTGGTTGGGTTCTGTCGTACCTTTAGGGTTTTGCTTCCTTCCTCTTGTAACGGTGCTCCTACAACTAGTCATCATGCTATGTGAGGAATCTTCCTGTATGTACCTTCCAATGGACCAAAAATGCACTAAATTTTTTCTTTGTATCTTCCGGTGTTCTCCAGCGCGATGACATCTACGTCAGATTCGACGAAGATCATGCACCACTCCTTTGTTTCCGAATATCGCTTGTCAAGATCTTTAGTCTGATTCTGAGAGTTGGTTGCATAGTTCTTCTATTCGTGTACAGAGTAATGCTTTGTGTGTGGGATGGAGTCACGACCATACCACTACACTTATCATTCGTTTTTGTACATTGAATCGGTGGAGCAATGCAATTTTACTCCTTTCATGGAAGTTAAAGGTGGCCTTACCTTTTGAGACCTTTGTCTTTGTCTTTGTTTCTCCAGAGTGTTCTCTCGACGAACGTGATCAACGACCCCTTATTGGTAGTGTCGCTAAATTCAAGATGGAGCAAGTATCTTTGTTAGTGGTGTCACGAAGATCGACACGAAGCAACAAGAGTCAGATCATCAGCATTATTTCTCATACCATGAGGCGGATCTTGAGGGCGAGATCCCTTGTTAGTGGTGTCTAATTCTAGCACCCTGGTAAAACCACTACTAGAAAATCGCATGTTGTTTATATTTGTGTGCATCATCATGATCGCATGCTCATGTCATCATTCCACATCGTCTGTTAGCTAGGTATGTTTTGTGGTGGAGAGTATTTTTCCAACGAGTTTGATTCCTTTTGTGCGGAACATGGCATAATTTATGAGAGGACGCCTCCCTACTCACCCTAATCAAATGGGGTAGCCGAAAGAAAGAACCGTACTCTAACAGATTTGGTTAATGCCATGTTAGACACATCGGGTCTCTCCAAGGAATGGTGGGGGAGGCACTGATGACTGCGTGTCATGTCCTAAACAGAGTTCCCGCAAAAAACAAAGAAATTACTCCATTCGAAGAATGGTAGAAGAAAAGGTTAAAACTCTCTTACTTACGTACTTGGGGTTGTTTGGCAAAGGTTGATGTACCAATTCCTAAGAAACACAAACTGGGACAAAAAATCATTGATTGTTTTTTTCTAGGCTATGCGTTCCATAGCATTGGTTATAGATTCTTGATAGTAAAATCTGATGTACCTCACATACATGTTGGTACAATCATGGAGTCAACTGATGCAACTTTCTTTCAGGATATCTTTCCTATGAACGATAAACCTAAGTCATCAAATATGGAGATACATAGTTCATACAATAAGGAATTTGCTACAATTTCTGAACCTACCATTCCAATTGAACACTCTGAAAGTCCTAAGGACGATGATAATGAAATTCCTCAAAGGAGCAAGAGACAGAGGACTGCAAAGTCCTTTGGTGATGATTTCATTGTGTACCTTGTGGATGACACTCCTACTTCCATTTCAGAATCATATGCATCTCCTGATGCTGACTACTATAAGGAAGTCATCCGTAGTGAGATGGATTCCATCTTAGCTAATGGAACATGGGAGATCACTGATCGCCCTTATGGGTGCAAACATGTAGGATGCAAGTGGGTGTTTAAAAAAAATCTTAGGCCTGAAAGTACTATTGAGAAGTACAAGGCACAGCTTGTGGCCAAGGGCTTGTAGCCAGATTGACCACTATTCGAGTACTACTTTCATTGGCTGCCTCGCATGGTCAACTCGTTCATCAAATGGAGATTAAGACAACTTTAAAGTTGGATGAGGAAATTTACATGGATCAACCAAATGGCTTTGTGGTAAGTGGTCAAGAAGGAAACATGTGCAAGCTATTGAAGTCTTTATATGGCCTAAAACAAGCCCCAGAGCAGTGGCACGAGAAGTTTGAAAGAACTTTCACGGGTGGATGATTTTTTGTAAATGAAGCTGACAAGTGTGTGTACCATCGCCATGGTAGGGGCGAATGAGTCATCCTTTGTTTGTATGTTGATGACATACTAATTTTCGGAACCAACCTTAATGCAATTAAGGAGGTCAATGATTTCTTATCTCATTCTTTTGAGATGAAGGATCTAGGAATAGCCGATGTTATCCTGAATATCAAGCTATTGAGAGATGATGACGGTGAGATTACGTTGCTTCAGTCTTACTATGTGGGAAAGGTCTTTAGTCGCTTCTGGTATAGCGACTACAAGTCTTCTCCTACACCATATGATCCTAGTGTGTTGCTTCGAAAGAATCGAGGAAATGCTAGAGACCAACTAAGATACTCTCAAATTATTGTCTCACTTATATATTTAGCTAGTGCCATGAGGCCTGAAATCACTTTTGCTGTAAGCAAACTCAGTCGATTTGTTTCAAATCCAGGAGATGATCATTGGCATGCTCTTGAGAGAGTTATGTTTTATTTAAAAGGCACTACGAGCTATGTCATTCACTATACTGGGTATTCGAGGGTACAAGAGGGTTATAGTGATTCAAATTGGATATCTGATGCTGACGAGAGAAAGGCCACAAGTGGATACGTATTCACACTTGGTGGTGGTGTTGTTTATTGGAAGTCTTGCAAGCAGACCATCTTAACGATGTCAACTATGGAAGCGGAACTCACAGCATTATACACAACCATTGTTGAAGCAGAGTGGCTTCGTGAACTCTTGTTGAACTTACCTGTGGTTGAAAAACCAATACCAGCAATCCTTATGAACTGCGAAAATAGTTCTATGGATAATATGAAGTCATCAAGACATGTGAAGAGGAGGCTGAAATCTATCACGAAAATGAGAAACTCTAGAGTCATTGTATTGTATTATATCCAAACATCTAAAAACTTGGCATATCCCTTCACAAAGGGTCTATCACGCAACATGATAGAATATGCATCGAAGGAGATGGGTATGTGATGGCTCTGAAATATAGCCATCTACGTCCATATTTAAACTTGATATTACTCATATTATTGATGAAATATCTCTCTAAACCCTACCACTAATGCTAATATTCAGAGGGGTATGAAATCCCTTCTTTTATATTTTTCCTACGCAGATAATGTTGTTTAAAGAAGGGAATCACTACATTAAAGTCAAAGATACGAGATTTCCAACAACCAGAAGAAACCAAGAGCCGTACAACAGAGGCAGACACTTTAACGACCAACTGTACGACCGGAGCAAAAATTCCGGCTGTATAGTTCGCGTCACCACCGTTAGGTCAAATAGAACAACTTTTGTGAAGGGACCCCTATATAAAGAAGCCTCCGGCGACGAGAAAACAAGCCATACCTCGCCAAAAAGTCTTTGCCACAGATCACAAGCCGCCTCTAGATCTCCAAACCCTTTTCCATCTCCATAGCCATATTCCACCACTTGTAATAGTAGATCTCTTCTCCGATTGGCGACATTGTAAGACTATTTCTATCAATCTTATGATTTTCATTACAATGTTTGTGATTGTTGATCTCATCTCTATGTGTGAGTAATTATCCTTGGGCTAAGGGCTTTGGCCAAGCCATGTAGCAATTGTGCATGTTATTTATCATAGATGGGATCATGTATTAGTTTGTATGACATGATGATTATTGTATCCTCTCTTGCCTCAATCCAAGGACTTGTCAGGTACCCAAGACCCCAAGGGTTCAACTAGGTATAGGGAGTATGAGTGATGACTGATCTGCAGGTTGGGAACCCCAGTGACAGAAGGGGTAGTGCGGCTGTATGTGAGGGATTTGCTTGGGATTAACGGTGACATCACTATGCATATCATTAGTTCTCTTTCTTCTATGGATGAGACTAGTAGGTTATTGCTATAAGCAGTTGCGGAGGCAATAGCAATTATGGATGCACTACCCGCATATAATTTATCTTGCTATAACAAGTACATGCATACTTTATTTCTATCTTTTATTCCCATCAGATGTTTTGCATAGCTACAGGTGAAACTGAACGCCCTAGGCCCTCTCTCTCCATCATCGACAAAAAAAGACGCAAACTATTGGTTCGGTAAAAACATAAAAGGAATTCTAAAACTCCCGAAGGTCCGTTAAAGTAACTTCATTATGCATTCGCTTCCCGAGGATTCGATAACCTAGGTCTACTAGGGAAAAGGAAGCTATACTACATCTGTAATCTGGATCGAAGGTATCAACCCTTTTTCTGGCGCCGTTGCCGGGGAAGCAATAGCTACCCTGGTGAGGTTATTAGGAACCTTGCTAGTTTTAATTCTTGTTTTTAATTTTGTTAGTTTGCTTTTAGTCTTTATTTGATAAACCAAAAAAATTAGTTAGCATTTACATTCTAGCTTTTACTATTATAATTCTTTGTTTAAGAAAACCCAAAAACATAGGAAATATGGCTGAAAAGAAGCTTGGGGAGTTTGATACTCCCAACAATTATTATTTGCGTACTCCTATTACTCGGCCAGCAATTGCTGCTAATGACTATGAAATTAAGCCCCATTACTTAAGTTTGGTTCAACAGAATCAATTTGGAGGCTCTGTTGTGGAAGACGCAGGAATGCACTTGAATACTTTCACTGAAATATGTGATATGATGAGTATAAAAGACATTGACCATGATGCGGTCAAATTGCATTTATTTCCTTTCTCTCTAAGAGGGAGAGCAAAAGAATGGTTGCTATCTTTGCCTAAAAATACTATTACATCATGGGTGGGATGTCCTTATTTATTTATGACTAAATTTTTTCCACCTGCAAAGACTATGCAACTCTGATCTAATATTACTGGCTTTAGACAAGAAGGGCGTGAGCCACTAGCGCTTGCATGGGAGAGGATGAAAGAATGCTTAAGAAACCGTCCTAGTCATGGGATGTAAGATTGGTTAATCCTCCATTTATTTTATAATGCTCTTAATCATGTGTCTAAGTCTATGCTTGATATTGCAGCTGGAGGAACATTTATGGGTAAACATATTACCGAGGCAAAGCAGCTGCTAGACAATATGCAAGACAACCATGCCTAGTGGCATGTGGAAAGATCAAACACGAAGAAGGTGAACTCTATCTCACCACAAGAGAACAAAGAACTGAATGCCAAGTTGGATGAGCATACAAGCCGTAAAAGGTAAGGAAACCCAGGTAAGAGCCACCCCTGAAACAAATATTGAAGAAATAGACTTCGTAGCTCGTAATGATTATAACCCTGCTTGGAAGAAGAGTTACAATCCTAACTTTTAGAAACATTATGCTAGTCCTGTAGGTAACTCTAATAACAATATGGGAAATAGTAATGGTAGTCTCCAATAAACACTTAAGTCTTTCATAGACTCACAAAATGAACAAAATAATATTCTTGTTAAAATTACGGAGAACCATGATGCCATGCTTGGTAAATTATCTAACCAAGCTGTTTGTTTAAGAAATGATTTGCGGGCCCTCCAAGAAAGAACGAGGATCGTTAAGGCACAGCTAGGTAAGATAACCGAGAGTCAAACTCTCATTCTAGCTAAATTTGCAGGTAAAACTGAGCCCAATCCTATTCAAGAACTCAAAATGATGAGGTTCCAAAGGGAGGAGCCTGAGGAACTTGACTAAAGTAATGCTCCTTCACCAAGCTACACCGTTGAAAATCTCGTAAAAAGGATCAACGTCAAGATTCTGGTAAGTGAAGGTAGTGAGGAAGCTATGTACCAACACTTTGTCAATCAAACAGCAATAAAGGTACGTGAGCTTGAGGAAGAATACAAGCAAATCGCTGAAAATTACCTGTTAAACTAGATGACATATTTGAGCCTACTATTAAGATTAAAATTGGAGCCAATGAGATAGCTACACTTTGTGATCTAGTTGCAAAAAGAGTCTTTTTAACAAGTTAAATATTGGCTCCTTTGAAATTACTGAACTGAAATTACATCTAGAAGATTCTACCTGCAAACAAGCTGTAGGAATTAAGGGGAACACTTTAGTATACCTTAAAGGTTATCCTGCTCTCATTGATTTCGTTATTGTTGACATGCTTGAAGATGCCACTGCTCCTATTATATTAGGCCATCCTTTCTTAAGAACTATTAAGGCTTTGATTAATCTGCATGAAGGGAACGTGAAGCTACAATTGCCTTCGCGGGATCCTTTTGTTATTCATTTACTTAGGAAGAAGAAAGCCAAGCATGATGAAAAGGAGGCCATCACTTTGAAGGCCAATTACTTTGGAGTGGGTGTTCCACTCATCTGGCCCAAGTGAGTATCATTAAGGTCAAGCTATTGCCATAAAAGAGCGCTCCATTGGAGGCAACCCATGTGAAATAAAGGTTTGAGTTAAGTTTTTAGTTTTAGTTTAAGTTTATGATTAATAAAGAGTGCTAGAAAACTCCATTTGAGGAGAAGAAGTTCGGTAGTACTTGAAATTCTGCTTTATTCATGCTATTGTTGGTCGACAATATTTACTGTCAATTTTCTGTCAAAAACAAGGTATATCACTAAGTTATAGGAAAAGAAATAGTTTTCGAAAAAACAGATTTTTTTTATGCACACAGAGAGTTTAACGACCAACTATAGGGCGGGAATAAAAAAATTGGCCGTATAGTTCTGGTCGTATAGATATCTTTGCGATCGAAATTTTTTCTGTAATATGTACTGAGAGTTTAACGACCAACTATATGGCGGGAATAAAAATTCCGTCTGTATAGTTCCGGTCGTATAGATATCAGTGGCTCTGTGCAATTTATTTTCATATGTACTGAGAGTTTAACGACCAACTATACGGCGGGAATAAAAATGCCGGCCATATAGTTCCGGTCGTATAGATACTGATGCCTTTGTATATTTTATTTTGCAGAGACAGACAATTTAACGACCAACTATATGGCAGGAAAAAAAAATTTGGCCGTATATTTGCGTCTGTATAGCTGCGCCGCCAGGAGGAAACTCTAATATTTTGACAAAAGGCCAACTATACGGCCGAAACACCTTGTTCCGACCGTATAGTTCCGCCCGTATAGTTGCGTCCGACCATAAAATCACACGGGAAGGTACTTCCAACTCCAAAACTTCAATCCTTTTTCTTTCTTATACCTCCAAACTCTCTCAAAACCTCAAGAGATCTCCATCTCTACTCAATTTCGTTCGATTTCCTCGCAAACAAGCGATCTACGGTATGTTTCTCCTCCGATCCTCCAATTACTTCTTGTAAGTTCATCTTTGATCTATTATCAATATCAATCTAGGGTGAGACCTACTATGAACTAATTGAGATGAGTTTCTTGCCTAGATTATTATTTTGAAGATAATTCTTTAGTGTGCTATGATGAGGAATATAATACACTTATTGTTGTTGGATCAAAATGTTTTATTTTTGCCTTTCTTCAATGTTTTAGATGATGAACACAAGGAGCCAAACTCGTGCTCATGCCACCGCTAGCACTTCTCGGGCAGCCGCTCAGGAACGCATGGGGATACGGTTCAGGGATGAGGCCCATCGTGATCTCTTCAACAGGATCAAGAACCGCGAAGTGAAGGCCCCCAAGTGGGCTTGCCCCATTATATTGAACCAACTCGGTATTTCTGATGAATTTAATTTACTTTACAATAGAGTTGGCCTACAAAACTTTGTGTACAATGATGTACCTACTTATCGCTACTTAACCATTGAATTCCTAAGTTTGTTACAAAGCACCGTTAAATAATGGCAAGGAGAGGATACTATTTCTTTCCGACTTATGAACAACAACTACACTTTAACTTTAGATGAATGGTGCACATGTTTTAATTTTCCAAACAATGATATTCATGCCTTATGCGCATCCTTTACTAGATTAGAACCTACCCCCAAACAATACTATAACAGAATGAGTTTCACTAGTAGGGTGAACAAGGGGAAGAATATTCAACATCCTGCAATTCGCCATCTGTTCTATGTTATTGCTAACACCTTGCAGGTACGTAATGAGTTCATGAGACTCAACTAGGAGGACATCCTAGTCCTCGCAAAGGCTGCTTACATCAACTGCGGCTTGTCACTTAACTTGGGAACCATCCTTGTGCGCTACTTGGAGCACCAAGCCTCCCAAAGCCAAGGGCCAATCACAGGTGGAGGCGTCATCACCGTGCTTTCCACTGCCCTAGACCTCGATCTAGGTGAGTTGCAACCCGTACTAGGTGAGACACGCGTTGGTTTCTCCACTTTGAGAGCCTGTGGAATGCTCACTAGGAGAGGTGGTGCTTATTACCTCCATATTGCTGGAGTTGGGCGTATCTACCCCGCTCCTATGCCTAATGGTCTTTTCTCTATCGAGGAATATGATCCGCAGGTTGAGCAACACCAACCCGAGGAAGAGATTCCGGAGGAGGATGAGGCCCAAGAGGAGGAGCAAGAAGTTCCTTATCAAGAGGAGCAGCCACAAACCCGGTTCGCCACATACCAAGATTTCCAAGGACTTGGAGGGACTATGGAGAGGATGCATAGCCTCTCTTTGAATCTTCAAGAATCAACAAGTAACCTCTCAACTCAATTTGTGAACTGGAGTAACGACTTTTTCCCGCCACCACAATGATTTGAAGGGCTTGCAAAAGCCTAAGCTTAGGGAAGTTTCCTCGTGTATCTTTATTTGGCGTTTATTTACTTTTATTTATTTAGAGGTTGTGTTTTCATTTGGGTTTATAAGCACTCGTGTTGGTTTCCCCAACACATTATTTTTAGTTCTTTCTATTTGCTTTCGAAATTTTCTAGCTGATCTTTGCCGCCAATTTTCTATTCTTTAAAGTTCCTCTCTTAAAAACCACAAAAAGATTTCTCCATTTTTCCTTATTTTCCTCTTTCTTTTCTTTCCGCCTCGAGGTCTTCATATATTTGCAGGAGAGTGATCGAATTCGAGTTTCCAAGAAGCAAATAACAAAAGGAAGAGAGAAGTGGAACCAGACATGAGAGGTATGCCTTATGACTCCCCACTTTTGAAGTTTGAGAAACCCATGCTAGTTAGTAGTAAATGTTGACATATTATATTGGTGGAGTGAGTCTTTCTATTGTAGTAAGATTTTCGTTTGCATGGGTATTAAATTGGGTAAATTTTGTTCCATCTCACGTAATTAACCGAATCTTGCCTAAAATTGCTAAATAATTGTAATAAGAAAGTCTCACAATTGAAGGCTTGAGTGTTGTAGTGCTTAGTCTTGAAGGCTTATTTCTAGACACACTCAACACCACTGAAAATGTTGATTGACTTAATAGCTCTCTTTGAAAGGATTTGTTCAATTGAATTAATGTTTAGCGGTTTTTGTGAGCATGCCAAAGTTTGACTTGTTAATCATAAGAATGATATAACTTTACGCGTGTCAAACTTCATGGGATGCCAACAACTCTGCTGGCCTACGAACGATCTTCATGGAGAAAACAACTAGATTTTGTCTATGAGTTGATTAAACACTTGTAGCAACAATACTATAGTGGGTAAGATTCTTGGCACTCCTAGGTAGTGATGACCCACAAGTATAGGGGGTGTATCGCAGTATTTTTGATAAGTAAGACTGTCGAACCCAACGAGGAGCAGAAGGTGTTGGCTAGTGGTATGGATCAGGAATTATCTACAAATATTTAGCAAACGGATTTTTAGGGGTTTCGATAAAACAAGTAAACGAAGTACGAGTAAATAAAAGACAGTAGAAATAAATGCAGCAAGTGGCCCAATCCTTTATGCAGCAAAGGACAAGCCGGTTGTATTACTTAAGATGACCAAACGTTCTCGACGACACATGGGAAGACTGTCAAGTGCTTTCGATTCATATAGTTGATTAATCTTCTTTAGCTTGCTAAGTGACATGGGTATACCCTACAGGTACTCGAGCTTGGTATATACGGTCCAAATACGTACAGGCCCATGGTGTCGCCAAGGCCCAAAACAAGGGACTCGAGTGGCCTACGGACTCTCGATTGCTTGAAGAACAAGAAGAAGTTAAAGATACAAAGTTTGAAGGGGAAAACCCTAACTTGTAACTGACTCGACCTGCTACCCGAGACCTAGCCTATCTATATAAAGGATAGGAGGGGGCGGCGAGGAGGACACACACAGCCCTAGTTTCCACAACCCTCGTCAGATTGCATCTACGCACCATTGTAACTTTCGACTCCTTCGATAATTCCACGAGCAGACAAGCAGGAGTAGGGACCTCTATGAGGCCTGAACCTGGGTAAATCCTTTGTCCCATGTGTGCTTGTTTGCTAGCCGATAGATGTCTCCAGCGCTCCCTCCTTCTCCAAAACCCAAGTCCATAACAATGGGCATTAATGAGTTAAACCCCTGTCAATTGGCGCCGTCTGTGGGAATTGGGAGTGCTGATGTTGTGGCTTCTTCGGCTCCATCAACTGTGATCTACAACTCCGCAACAGCGGAGATTCGCCAGCTCTTCGGCGCCTTCGACTTCACCGTCCACACGCCGGCCACCCGCCCAGCCTTCGAGTCCGTGGGCAACGGAATTAGCCTGGCGATTGGGAGCTTCCGCTTCCAAGTTGGTCAGATGGGCACGCTTCGCATGCCCGATTAGCCGACAGCACCGGCGATTGCCCCGGCGTCATGGTTCCCTCCATCGATCGGCACCCTCAAGGAGCTCAACGCCCCGGTGGCAATCGAGAATACGGTCAGCGACAGCAGTCGCGATTCTGATCTAAGCGATCTGGCCACTGAAGATAGAATCTATGGTTCCGGATCTGAGAGTTGTGGAAGCAACAGCTTCCCCAATCACTTCATGTGCGCCGTCATCAACGCAAGCGACACCTCTGCCAATCGCGACAACGGTGGCAACCCTGGCAACGGCACCGATCCACCCAATGCCGACAATGGTGGAAACAGTGGTAATGGCGGCAATCGCGCTCCCGTCAACAACGGAGGAGCAGTCGAACCTCCCAGCATAATCAATGAGCAAACCGGCGAACGCGTCGTAATCAAGCTCAACGAGCAAGAGTGGGCTCGCTGCCATGAGGCCCTACGGGGCACACCTCTACCCTTTGGGTCCCCGCAAGAACTGCTGATGGGCTACCACTGGCTCTTGAAGGAAGAATTCAAGCTCCAGGTGCAAACAATCGCGCAACTTGAGGCGCGTAAAAAGGCAGCGGACGAATCGACCCTTCGTCGCGCCGGGCTCTCCTCCTACGGAGGATCCTCCTCAAAGGGCAATGAATACCTCGCCAAGAAGAGGCAGTCGCGGATGGCTCACCTCACTGAACAAGAGCGCGTAGAGGCCGCGAAAGTCCTCGACTTCAGCTCTATGACAGTCGACACGAGAGGCAACATGGTTCCCAGAACGCCGCAGGCTGCGGTGACGGCAGCCACCATGTACCTCCTCAATAACCAGCCGCCAGCTGGAGATCCCCGAACTGCCATGCACCGATCTACGATCGCGGGCTTGGGATTAATCGAGGCCGCCCTCGATAAGGAGCCAACGCCAGATCCAAAAAAGGGCAAAGCGCTAGCAAAGCGCCACTCCTCGCCCTCATCCAGCGAGGACAGTCACGACCTGTCTCGGCGCCGCCGCTCACGGCGACATGATCGTGACTACGATGCGCACGACGACCTCACGCAGCGCAAGATCGACAAGTCAAGGGCACGATGTGCTCGGTCGACTGACACGGAAGAGGAAGATGGGGAGCTCTGCAGCGTCAGATGCTTCAGCAGATCCATTAGGCAGAAGCGGATGCCTAAAGGGTTTAAACTCCCGTCGGAGAACCCGAAATTCGACGGTCTACAGGACCCCAAGATCTGGCTGGAGGATCACATCTCCTCCGTTAGGATCCACGCAGGCAGTCGAAGTACTGCCATGCAATGCTTGCAGCTACAGCTGCAGGGCACCGCCCGAGCATGGCTCGATAACCTCCCACGCGGATCCATTCGCAGTTGGGATGAGCTGGTTTACAGCTTCGTGCGCAAATTTAAGGGCACGTACAAACGGCCCGCATCAATCGAAGAGCTGAGATGCTGCCAGCAAAGATCTAGCGAATCGCTGCGCTCATACATCCAAAGGTGGTCCATCATCAAGAACTCCGCGGAAAACATCTCGGAAGACCGCGCGATTGATGCATTCAACGGTGGCGTCCGCCGCCTAGAGCTCAGGGAGGAGCTGGGCCGCTCAAAGCCCCAGACCATCGACCACCTGATGGAGATCGCGAATCGGTGGGCTGATGGAGAAGATTCGGTGAAGAATCGCGTTCACTCCAACGAGGAGGCGGAACTCGAACGCAGACGCAACCGCCGAGGCAAGCGTCGCATGCGCATCTACGACGATCGCGACGACATCAACATGGTCGCAGCCCGCTACGCCGATAGACGCGACGATAACCGCAACAGCAGATACCATAGCGGCGGATACCGCGACTCTGGGAAAACCACGCAAGTATGGCAACACCGCACTCGCGATGAGGCACCGGCGACCTCCATCGAGGACAAACTGTCCGGGCCATGTACGGTACATTTCTACATCGACAAGCATGATGGCAAGAGAAAGTCCAGCCACCTCCTCAAAGACTGCCGCGAGTTCCTCAAGCTACACGAGGGATTGGTTCGGATGAACCGCAATGCAGTCGAAAGAGGCTACGGAGCCGCTCCAGGCGCCGTGGCACATGGCGCCCCACCACCACCACCTAGGCCACCCCCGAACGGAGCCGCACCGGACCAGCACCACGGAGGAGAACCGTACCCACGGGCCATGGGTACCATGATGATCCAAAAACAGCGCCCCTCCAACAAGGTGTAGAAGGCCATCACTCGCCAAGTCAACTTGGCCACGCACTCGCCACCATCCACCACTGAGTACCTCAGTGGGAGCGAGTCGTGCATCACCTTCGACAAACGCGACCACCCACCTCAGATACCTCGTCCAGGTCATTGCCCCCTCGTACTCGAGGCGCAAATTGGAGGCTTCGACATGAGTCACATCTTCATGGACGGCGGAAGCGGCATCAACCTCATATTCGCGAGTACCTTGCGAGCGATGAGGATCCCTCTAACATGCCTGGAGGCATCAGACACAACGTTCCACGGCATCGTCCCAGGGAAAGGCATATACCCCCTGGGCAAAATCAACCTCGACGTCATCTTCAGCACGCCGAAGAACTTCTGGCGCGAGCGCATTGACTTTGAGGTCATCGACTGGCCCTCACAATACCACTGCATCCTCGGGCGCGTCGCGTTCACTAGGTTCATGGCAGTGCCCCACTACGCCTACCTGCCGATGAAAATGCTAGGTCCCAATGGCGTCATCACGATCAATGGGAGCTTTGAACGATCTGACAGTTGCGACAGGGAATTCAACAGAATCTCCCAGTCCTTCGGCATGCAGGAGGAACTCGCAAGACTGAAAGAGACGACAGACAACAGTCTGCCTCCCCTAAGTAGGCCAAGCTCACCTGACCTCTCCTTCAACTCATCTATGCACACAAAGAAGGTGTAGGTCCATCCATCGGATCCCGCCAAGACAGCCTTCATCGCCAACAACTTGAGTCCCGCATAGGAACTTGCGCTCGTCGAATTCCTCCGTGAGCACTGGGAAATCTTTGCCTGGTGTCCTGCAGACATGCCAGGAGTTCCCAGGGAATTCGCCGAGCACGCACTCAACATCAACCCCGACGCAAGGCCAGTCAAGCAAACAATCATGCGACTATCTGAGCCACGAGCGCAGGCAGTCAGAATGGAGATCAACAGACACCTTGAGGCCAAGTTCATACGCGAGATCAAGGAAAGCACTTGCCTCGCCAATACGGTGTTGGTACCAAAAAAGGACACAGATATCTTGCGGATGTGCGTGGACTTCACTTCTCTAAACAAGCACTGCCCAAAGGATCACTTCCCGCTACCACGAATCGACCAGATCATCGACTCCACCACGGGGTGCGAGCGTCTCTGCTTCCTCGATGCCTACTCAGGCTATAATCAAATTCGAATGAAGGAGGAAGATCAAGAGAAAACGGCGTTTACAACGCCCTTTGGTGTATTCTGCTACAACACAATGCCCTTCGGGCTAAAAAACGCGGGAGCCACCTACCAGCGGTGCATGCAGGCTTGCCTCAAGGAACAACTGGGTCGCAACATCCAAGTCTATGTCGACGACATAGTAATCAAGACCAAGGAGGAAGCCTCTCTAATCGACGATTTGCGCGAAACCTTCGCCAACCTCGACCGCTACCAGATCAAGCTCAATCCGGACAAGTGCGCCTTCGGCGTACCATCTGGGCAGCTACTTGGGTATCTCATCTCCGCGAGGGGAATCGAGGCAAACCCGAAGAAGATAAAAGCCATACTGGCCAAGGAGAAGCCGAAGAAGATAAGAGGCGTCCAGCAAATGGCCGGACGAATCGCGGCCCTCAGTCGATTTATCAGTCGGATGGGTGAAAAGGCACTGCCCTTCTACCAGCTCCTCCGCAAAGCTGAAAAATTCGAGTGGACCAATGAAGCGCAAGAAGCATTCGAAGATCTCAAGTGCCTGCTATCCACTTTACCAGTACTAGTGACTCCACGAGAAAGGGGAACCACTATTACTGTACATCTCCGCCACCAACCACGTGGTCAGCACAATGCTCGTCGTCGAGCAGGCTGAGGAAAACAAGGTCCATGGCGTACAACGCCCGGTATACTACCTCAGCGAGGTCCTCACGCCAACAAAACAGCGGTACCCGCACTACCAGAAGCTGGCGTATGGCGTCTTTATGACCGCCCGGCGACTGCGCCACTACTTCCAGGAGCACCCAATCGTGGTAGTCAGCGACGCCACGTTGGGACATATCCTCAATAACCCCGACGCCACGGGGCGAGTCGCGCTTTGGGGAATAGAACTGTCTCCACGAGACATTACATACGAAAAGCGCGACGCAATCAAGTCGCAAGTCCTCCCTGACTTCCTCGTGCACTGGATGGAGAACCAACTCCCGGACGAGCCAGATATGTCCTATCTCTGGACAATGGACTTCGATGGGTCCAAGTGGAAAGACGGAGCATGCGCAGGTGTCATACTGACATCACCTCAAGGGGACAAGCTGAAGTATATCTTTCGAATGCAGTTCACAGCCTCAAACAACGAGGCTGAATACGAGGCCCTGTTGCACGGGATGAGGATGGCAAAACCTTGCGGCACCAAGAGGCTCATCATATATGGCGACTCCAAGTTGGTCGTCAACCAAACAATGCATGAGTGCGACGCACTGAACGACAACATGACCGTGTACCGTGACCTCTACGATACACTCGAGGGATACTTCGATGGTTGCGAGCTGCGACACATAGGTCGCGAAAGCAATGAAGAGGCAGACGCACTCGCCAATATAGGCTCTACCTGCGCCCCATACCACCTGGGGTATTTCTCGAGCGCATATGCGAACGCTCCATCAAGCCAAAGGCCGCAGAGAAGAAAACAAGCGCAACAACGGACTCGGGGGCTACACCACCCAATGAGCCAATGGCACTCGGTGACTTGGAGATGGACACCGGACTCGAAGGACCAATGAGCGCCATGTTGATCGAACAATCATGGATGCAGCTGTACATCACGTACCTCCTCAGCAAGAGGTTACCGGACGATCCGACAGATGCATGGCACATCGCGCGGCGATCCAAGGCATTCGCCGTTATCAATGGCGAACTATATAAACGCAGCATCACAGGAGTGCTACAACGATGATTCGCAGTATTGGCCGATGGAAGAGCAGTTCTCCTCGACATCCATGAAGGGACCTGCGGGCACCACGCCGGCAGTCGCGCACTCGTTACCAAATCTCTACGAGCTGGATCCTACTGGCCCACGGCCATGCGCGACGCCAAGGACATAGTCCAAAAATGCAATGCTTGCCAGCGATTCGCGGACAAGCCACACGCACCAGGCGTAGAGCTACGGCATATTCCATTGGCCTGGCCCTTCGCACAGTGGGGGATCGACATGGTCGGCAAGCTTCCTAGGTCCTCGCGAGGAGGCTACGTCTACCTCTTGCTCGCAGTCGACAAATTCACCAAGTGGATTAAGGCCATGCCAGTAACCAACCAATCCGCGCACAGCGCAGTCAAATTCTTTGAGTCCATCGTCTACCGCATCGGGGTGCCGCACAGCATCATCAACGACAACAGGACGGACTTCACATCCAAGGAGTTCCAAGAATTCTACGAGAACCTAGGGATAAACATCAGCTACGCCTCAGTAGCGCATCCACAAACCAACGGTCAGGTGGAAAAGGCAAACGGGCTCGTCTGCAGCGGCATCAAGAAGCGACTCCTTCGGCCACTCGAACAAGCTGTGGGTTGCTGGCCGGACGAACTGCAATCTGTACTCTAGAGCCTATGTACAACTCCAAACAGCGCCACGAGCTACACGCCATTTTTTATGGTGCACGGAGCAGAGGCAGTGCTACCAGCTGAGGTACGGTACAAGGCGCCGCGTGTGGTCGCTTACAGTGAACAAGAGTCATCCCTCACACTCGAAGATTCTGTCGACCTCCTTGACGAAGCAAGGGAAATCGCCGCAGAAAGATCAACGATCTACCAGCAGAACTTGTGCAACTACCATAGTAGAAGGCTTCGCCCCAGATCCTTCGTCGAAGGTGACCTGGTCCTGCGACTGAAGCAGCAGGGGCATCTCAAGCTCGAGTCCCCCTGGGAAGGACCGTACGTGATTACAGAAGTAATCCCAGGTGGCGCCTATCGCCTTCAAGATTTATAGACAGGAGGCACATACTCCAACCCCTGGAACGTCGCACAGCTATGATGCTTCTACCCTTAGTCGTTTTTACTTTTACATTGCAAAATAAGGCTACTCAGCCAAGGCTACTTAGCCACACATTGTATCTCGCACTGTTCCCCAAATAAATAAAAGCTAAGTGCCCCAAAACTCTATGTCCTCCTTTACTTTTTCAATTTATATACTCAGGGGCTGCGCCACCCTATACACATCTGTTCTTCAAACCAAAACGCGATATCCTGAGTAGCTGGTACATCAATCGAAACCCTTAAAACACAACCTCAACTCAGCTGCAACGCACCTGACAGGTTGACAAGGGACCGAGAGAAAAGATGGCCAGGCTAACGAAAAGGACTCGCATAGTGCAACGCACCTCACACTCACAGAGCTCTTATACACATTCGACAATTAATTATCTACAACATCTATATGAACTTTACAACACAAGTACACTTATGTGCAGGATACAAATTTGGCTACTCTTGCAACAGATGAACGTTGGTTTGTTCCTCAAAGAAGTCGACGATCTCCTCTGCTGGACGGTCCACCGCCTGATAATGCGGTACCATATTCCAGGCAGATCCTGCTGGTGGCGCTGGCGGCCCAGAGGCAACGGCGGCAATATCCACGTCAGGCATGTGCAATCGCACCATTGAGAGGGCAGCCTTGGCACCAGCCACCAACTGCTGCCTCACGCACTCGCGAACCGCGGACAGATCTTGAAATTTGGCAAGAAGAGCCAGCAGGCTTGATGGAGTGTCGTCCAGTGGAAACATCGCCCGATAAATGTTCTTCAAGAACGACTGCGACTTCTTCAGAAAGAGCGGCACTCGCGACGCGCGATCCTGTAGGGTCGCCAATGCAGTCGCGCGATCATGATCTACCCATAAGTATCCACTCTCTTGAAGTTGCTCCTGGGTGAGATCATGAAGGCGAATGGCAATCCTATCCTTCTCCTTCTGCGGATGGCGCATGCTAACAACTACACGAAGCGGCATCAATAGCATGAGTACAACGTACCGCTGCGAGAAACTACAAACAAAAAGATGAGAATAGGCAAACTAACACTTAAACTGGTCGCCTAGTTGCGCCACCTCGCCAAGAAGATACTGCTCGTGGGCGACGGCTTTTTCCGCCTTCGACTTCCACACATCTGCGCTACCGCGGATCACGGGCAACTCACGCTCCAGCTGCTTCACGTGATCACGAAGTCGCGAAAGCAAGGATAGCTCCTCTACCCTGGAGCGCGGTGGTGCCACTATATCATCACGAGATGGCGAGTCCTGGGTTCCCCCCATGGGATCGCTTGATGTACCCTACCACAAGTCAAGATAGAAACAAATAAGACAACCAAATCAACACAAAGACAGAAGGGTCAGATGCATTCAAGACCGGCATAAGTATCAACAGACACACTCGCCAGCAGACATGTTCTTAAACAAAAGGACAATTAATCAACTATTACAAAAGCTAACTACGGAGCAGCTGGCTTCTTCGACTTCGACGGCTTCGGGGGCTTCATCAAGTCCGTGGCAGTGTTAGACGCCACTGACTTTCCGCCGGCCCCTGAGGCCGAAGCCTTCGCCGCTTTCTTGGCACGTTGGAGCTCCTCCGAGTACTTCGCGACAGTATTTATCAAGTGATGCCCATATTTGCAACAGGCAGTCGCGAAGGGAGCGAAGACTACCTACTGACCATCTTCGCCAACAGGCATCGCCTTCGACACCGCGGAGGGATCGATCTCGACTCCGTGGGCCTGCACCATGGCGAGTGACATAGTCGCGCCAGCCACGCGGAGGGAGTTCTTGCAGGTGGAAGGCACACCCCCGACGAGTGACTCTGCCAGCTCGTCCATATTATCGACCAGCTCCGCCTTCGGCATCAACTCCTCCCGGAGGCGACTGAGGGCGACCTTGGCCTTGGAAAGTGTATCTTGGACGGCGGCGCTACGGTCCTCAACTGCAGCCACAACACCTGCCAGAGCACCATCGCGACGAAGGGCCTGCGGGTCAAAGCTCAAATCGCCAGCATCTGTACATGAACCCACACATGGATCAAAACTTCAATGTCACCAGAAAAAACATTCGATGCAGAGAAGGACAACAATATTCACAAGCAAAAGTACCTGAGAGAGCCTTGGCGACTAAGAACAGTTGTTCTTTGAACAATTTTTCCCTGGCAGCAAAGGAGGCACGCAAATCCTCTTCACGTTTCCGTGCCTCGTCACGCGCTGCGATTGCCTCGTCGCGACCCTTCACAGCCGCGACCAGTGTCTTATCCAAGGTGGCGGCGTCACGCAACAGAGCATTATGCTCAGCTACACGACAAACCAAAGATGACTATCAGTCGACTACACCAAAAAGAGAAGACGAAGAAGAGTAAGTGTAGAACACTCACTTTCAACCACGCAGTGACGCGTCTCCAACATTGCATGCTGGCGGCCCATCGCCATCACTTGCTCTGCCAAGTGCGCAGCTTCCTTTACAAGGAGCTGTCGCACAAACAAAGAACCATCAGAGGAAATATATAACATCGACTGCAACACTACAAAGAAGGAAACAACTACACTTACATGGTCCTCCAATGACTCCGAAGATGTTTGATGTGCCGTCATCCGGGCAACCATTCGATGCTCCCCTGCGTGAGGAGAGCTGGAAGAGTTGTGCCCGGAGTGGGCCGCCACTAGAGGGGAAGGAGCACGCTCGACCTTTTTCTTGGCCTTCGAGGTCGCGACTCCAGATTCCTTCAAAAATTCGACGTCACCAGAAGATGACGACGCCTCGTGACTACAAGACAAAACTCACCTTGAGAAAAGGCAAACTCCCAGGGCAAGTCAACAAGAAGAAAACAGAGAAGAGCAAACGAACTCGAAAACTTACCAGTCAAACTTGTCAAGATCAAACGTGGCCTCCGCCGGCTCCGACGAAGACTCCTTAGGCAATCGCATCTTCTTGCGAGAAGACGGTGCCATAGCTCTCACAGGGACGGCAGGAATTGGCGACTCCGCGCCACCAACCGTACCTTCTGGAGTCGAAGGAGACGACGCGCCAGAATCCTTGCTGCGCGAATGCTTGCGAGTGTCCGGACTCTCGGACTCGGGGGCTTCCTCCTCCACATCAGAAGGGACAGTCGACTCAGACTCGTCCTCTTCCAAAGCTTCTCGAGGAATAACCCCCTCAGGGAGAGGAGGCATACAAGGCGACACCGCCCAATCCTGCATACAAACAACAAAAATCAGCAAAAATCAAGTAAGCAACAGAAAAGCAATCGAGAAAATAAGCTACTGCGTAGCACAACTGTACCTCGGGATGAGGATTCGAAGCATCAAAGGGAGGAACAGCTGGCTCATTCGGAAGCACATCCTTGCCAGTGTACTTCGTGACCAGTCGAACCCTCTTATCCACCTCACTCGCGGACATGCCATCGGCAGACACGCGAGTGGCATCATCGGCGCTAGCCCATTGAAACATGGGATGAACTCTAGCTTGAAGGGATTGGACGCAATGGCGCAGCCAGGTTCGGATAAGGGCGTAACCTCCCGCTTCTGCGCCTATGCGACTCTCGAGGTCGCAGACGCGTTGATACAGCACGTCTGTCTCCGCGAGTTCGCCAGACATAACTATGTTCTTCCAGGAACACATCTTCTTGCAGGGAGTCGCGGGATCGAAGGGCGCGAGTCCAGAGTGCTCATCTTTGGACTTCTGATCGCGGACATAGAACCATCTGTCCCTCCATCCCTGGACGGACTTGGTGATCTTGATGTCGAAGTAGGTGGCGGATGGGTCGACATGGATTCTGCAACCACCTACGTCGTAAACTAAAGAGCCATATGCGGACTGACGCTTCAATTTAAAAATGCGCTTGAAAAGACCAAAGTGTGGCTCGATTCTGAGCCAGCACTCGCAAAGAGTGATGAAGCAGGTGATGTGGAGGATCGAATTGGGGGACAGCTGATGGAGCTGGAGCCCGTAGAAACAAAGAAGACCCCTACGAAAGGGGTGGAGAGGCAAGGAAAGACCGCGAATGACGAATGCAAGAAACATCACTCGAAAACCAGCGGGAGGAGCAGGAATGGTCTCGCTGGGGATGCGCGTATCGGTGACTGCTGCGGAGATAACTCCGTCTTGGCAAAGAAGACGGAGATCCGACGCCTTGATGATGGAAGGGCTCCATGCACCATTTGTCACGTGGGTGCCCGCAACCTTCTTCTTCCCGCCGGCGGCGGTGCTGGTGCCCGCAGCAGCGGAGCCACCCTTCTTCTTCGCCGCGGCAATGATGGCCACGGAATCAACAGCAGCGCCTCCCTTCTTCTTCCCCATTGCGCGACGGCGGTGTGAACGGAGGAAGTAGCTGGGGAAGATGCGGAGTTGGTCCAGCACCGCAGCAAGAAAGAGCGCAAGAAAGCAGAGAGCAACAGCAATGGCGATGGCAGCAAGGAAGAAAGAGCGCAGATGGGAAAATTACCGCCGCAGCGCCGCTACTTAACCCCTGGAAGATGCAATCCAACGGCTTAGAAAAACCCTACCGGACGTGTGGCACACATCGCGTTGGACACGTGGAGAAGGGGAAGCACGAACCGTCCCTCCACTACTCCCATTACGCACGGAAATCGAGGAGGTGTAGTCAAAATAAAGATTACGCACGCCCAGTCAAATCAAAGTCAGGAAGTGGGACCCACCACTCGTCACGTCCCGTCAAACTCGCTCACACGGGCAACTGAGGTCATACAAGCGTCAGCACTGACATCATCAAAGCTATGCAGTGGAAAAATTCGACTACTTTAGTCCTCGCTGGAGTCTTCGACTCCACCAAGCACTCGGGGGCTACTCCCATAGGGAGCGCTGGCCGCGCACCCTACGATTTTCTTTTCTTTTTGCAGGAACATGGACAATCAAAAGTAAACCCAACCACTCGAAATACGGTTCGACTATGGACATGGGTTACTCCCATAGGGAGCGCCGAAAACAAATTCGACTGAAACAAGCAAGCAAAAGACGACAGCAGTCGCAAAGGCTATTTAGTCCCTGGCTGAGTCTTCGACTCAACCAGGCACTCAGGGGCTACTCCCATAGGGAGCGCTGGTCGCGCACCCTATGATTATTTATACAGAAAGCTTTGTGTTGATAACATCCGCACTCGAAGCTCATGGCGACACCGCCTCATAATTTTCCCTACAAATAGCTGCGTCTCCTGGATCACCCGAATCGTCTCCGCGATGATCAAATTCGGATGCCGCGCTTACAGCGTGAAGGTAAGACCTGAATAAGGCCTGGCAACGCATTTAGCTGCGCACTACCAGAAATGTATCCGTGCCTACAGGTACGATGAACATGCCTTGACGGACGCGTCGAAGTGCTCACATCCATATAACTGGAATTCGACTCCTGTAAGACCTCCGCGGCCTGAGTCGAATTAAACCAGCACTTTTCCGGATTCGAGTCCGGGGACTCGAGTTCGAGTAGATTGCGTTGTTTCACCCTAAGGTGGTTAACTGATACCGATACTTCGGTTATATCAGGCACGTATATCAACAATCCCTATGACACAAATAAAAGCAGTCGAAATGCACTCAGCCACTCGAAGACTTCAAAAGTCCCTAGTCGAATCTGCGATTCCACTGGACACTCGGGGGCTACTGACATGGGTATACCCTACAGGTACTCGATCTTGGTATATACGGTCCAAATACGTACAGGCCCACGGTGTCGCCAAGGCCCAAAACAAGGGACTCGAGTGGCCTACGGACTCTCGATTGCTTCAAGAACAAGAAGAAGTTAAAGATAGAAAGTTTGAAGGGGAAAACCCTAACTTGTAACCGACTCGACCTGCAACCCGAGACCTAGCCTATCTATATAAAGGCTAGGAGGGGCGGTGAGGAGGACACACAGAACCCTAGTTTCCACAACCCTCGCCAGATTGCATCTGCGCACCATTGTAACTTTCGACTCCTTCGATAATTCCACGAGCAGACAAGTAGGAGTAGGGACCTCTACGAGGCCTGGACCTGGGTAAATCCTTTGTCCCCTGTGTGCTTGTTTGCTAGCCGATAGATGTCTCTAGCGCTCCCTCCTTCTCCAAAACCCAAGTCCATAACAATTTGCATTGATGATTTAAACCCTCGTCACTAAGTATTGTGTGGTTGAACCTGTGCTAATGTACCGACCTTCCTAGGACTAATACATACTTGTGATTATACCCCTTGCAAACATCCGTAAGTACAAGAAAGTAATTAAGGTAGAAACCTAAGCACAACTTTAAACTCTAAGACCCTTACGTCCCTTGTGCAATGGTTTCCTAACGGGGGTTCAGGTTTTTATCACTCCAGCAACCCCTACGATTAGTAGCCAAATACACAATGCATTCCCCTAGGCCCATACAGGTGAAGTGTCATGTAGTCGACGTTCACATGACACCACTAGAAGAAGTACACCACAACTTAAATATCAAACTATTGAATCTTTCTCAACACAATTCCACTACTAACAACATGACTTCTCCCATGTCCTCAAGAACAAAACGAACTACTCACAAGACATCATATGGATCATGATCAGAGATGGAATAATGATGTATAACAATCTGAACATAAACAATAATTCAACGGTTCACTCAATAGCATCAACTACAAAGAGTAATCAACACCGGGAAAGTTTCTCCTAAGAACTAATGCAAGATTCAACCCAATAGTTACAGCAATATGGAGATGGTGATGACGGTGCTAATGGTGATGACGGTGGTGATGATGATGATGATCCCGATGAAGTCCAGCTTGATGGTGGTGTTGATGGCGATGATCTCACCTCTTCGGGAAGGAATTCCCCCTGTAGAAATCTGTCTGCCGGAGAGATCTTTCTCTCTCGGTGTTTTCTGCCCCGCAGAGGCGGCAGAACCTTTCTGTGGTCGCTCCCCTCGTCTTAGGGTTTCAGGAGGATAATATACGCCAGAGCGAAGTGCCAGGGGTGGACCAGGGCGGCCACACCACCTGGTGGCGCGGCCTAGGCTGGCCCACGCTAGGTGGTGGTGTGGACCCCCTGTGGCCCATTTCCAGCCCCCCTTCTAGCTTCCTTCGTCTTCTGGAAAAATAGGATTTTCCATGTATTTTCCCGGATTTTCTGATCTTCACGAATTTTGCCTCCAAACAGCACCTTTTCCATCAGAATCCAGACTACAGCGGTCCATGCTCCAAAAGTCATCAACCATGCAAAAACAGATGAAATAACATAAGTATCACCTCTTGATACGAAATATATCAATGAATAACAATGAATTATGACATAGGATAGTGATGCAAAATGAACGTATCAACTCCCCCCAACCTTAGACTTCGCTTGTCCCCAAGCAAAACTGAGCTCAATAAACATGACCTCAGGTTTATGGAGTGAAGAGTCGATAGAAGAATATGGACAAGAAGCATCACATTCATCAATACATAGATCATAACAGAAGACAACTCACTATTATATAACTTAACTTGCAATGAGTAAAGGAAACACAATAAACATACATAAAGTAAATCATAATTGGTAATGGCAAACTTAGCTCTTGGTCGAAGAATAGTTGATAATTTGCTGGAGTTCACAAATAACTGGTTTTCAATGATAGCTTTCAAAGTAGTAAACATCAAGATAAGAGCAATGTGCAAAACAAGGAACATAAGAAACCTGAATGAATAAATCATCATATGAATGAATGAAACACAACAACTCAAAATACTTGCTGAGATAGAAGAGAGTAGGTTTACTGACTCAACTAAAAAGTAAAAGAAAGTCCCTTCGTAGAGGGAAGCATGGATTGCAAGTCTCATAAAGAGCTCCCAAAAATTATGATACTTACTAGCTTTCAGCTCTCATTGCCCCTATCATAGGCATATTTTGGTGATTAAGGTCAAAGTGACACAACTAAGAGGATATGCTTGACAAGTTACAAGTTGAAATCTCATGCCCCTTACTTATGAGTACCGGACCTCATGCTACTCAACTTCAGTCACGAGTAAGCTCTTGGCATTGTAAATACACGTGTATCATTGAGAACCGCCAACGGGGTACCCCTTGCATGTGACACAGGAGCTATCCCATAATCAAAATGACAAGGCAAGCAGACAGTGAGCATCTCAGCGATCTTTTTATTTGCTATTTGCATAGGTTTTTATTGAGGATGATTCATAGAATGCTCACTATAGTTATGCTACAAGTTTCCACCATGATTAGGTATGGCTTAGGCTAGCGGCCCATGCGTTTCTCTAACACACATATTAACTCCATGATTTTACAAGTTCCACTTTTATTTCACACCGCCGGGATCCATAGGCAAAAGAACATGATATCAACTAGGTACAAAGTACCAATGCAATGTTGAAAGCATTCCCCATGATACATGGTTCTGCTAACTTCAACTTATAAAACGCAAGCATATACACAACAAAGAAGGACCCAATGGTTCAAGTTTATTAAATGCAAGAAAATTAAAGTGTGCCGTCAAGTTCGTGAGAGCTTTAATCACTAATTTTCACATAACAAATTTAATTTGGGAGGTAGATAAAACAAGAATTTACTTGGAATATCAATAATGCTACTAGGTAGGTATGGTGGGCACAAATGATAGAGGTTTTTTTGGTTTAAGGCAGTGGATGCACGAGAAGAATTCCTTCTCAGTACAGGTTTTTGGCTAGCAAGGCTGGGTAGCAAGTATAAGAGTTGAAGGAAACAACCAAACATACAAGCGATAAAGACAAACATGCAATCTTCCTTGGAAGCACAAAAGATCTTAACTAGAGAATACTAGACTTATGAGCAAATCAAGAAAGAAAGATGATGAAATTATATTTCTTAGAGTACTTTTAACTTTTCTTTCAACTCTCAAAAATATTGTTGCTACTGACCGAGCCAGGTTTGCCAAAACCAACTAAATTAACTCAGTGATCCCAAAGTGATACCAATACTAACAACAAGATCAATCATATAACCACAAATTGAAAACTAATATAAGCTATGCAAAAGAGTGAATGATAGAACTTCTCATTAATATTCCATAACGGCAACTCACACCAAGGGATACATTTCTAACGAGAGAGGGGACACTTCCATAATGCAAACCATACTACATGATAACTTCTCTATTCATGATATGACTCTACTAATAAGGTAAAAAGATAGAAGATAGTGATGTGATGCCGCGGCACTCCCCCAAGCTTGGAACACACCAAGGGGATGCCAAACCTGATGACAAATTACTCCTTTGGTGGTGGTGGTATCCTCTTGTTGAGCTCTTTGATCAGTTTCCCCAAGTCCTCGATCTCGAAGGTGAGATTGCGAATAAGCTGCGAGTTTTGCTCAATGCGGCTCATGATCATGTCGGGTTGCGAATTCTAGCTCTTGCTATTATTTCCCCACTCTTCCTCCTTGAAGTCTTCTTTTCTTGCATGGCTAGAACGAGGCAAATCCCAATTGGAGGGTAATTTCCCTTTGGGCATATTCTGGTATTGATGCTCATGGATAAGGGTATGGAAAGGGTTCTTGGTGCGCGGAGGAAGTGACCGTGGAGCCAAGCAGTGACGAGGAGCTTTCGCCCCAGTCTGCATCCGTGCAGTCCTTCTAACCCTGGCAGGTTTTGTCACCACTCTAATGCTTGCAATGGTAGTGCCGGTGTGCGGATGTTGGCCTTGCTCCTCTTCATCTTCACTCTTGATCTCCTCCTCCTTCCTGGGGTCTTGGAGATCTCCCTCCATAGGCTCCTTCACTTTATCCTTGGTGGACACCATTGTGCTTCTAAACCTTCAAAGAGTATGTCCTGGCAGAAACAGATCGAAACAAAAACACGACGAAAACACGATATACGAACCTCGGGGGATCCAGGGGGTTATATATTACGAAGTTTCATATCAAAAGGAAGGTACTGGGAGAAAACGGGTCGGAGACGGAGTCTGGGGTGGCCACACCACCTAGTGGCGCGGCCAGGGGTGGGCCCATGCCACACTCTGTTTCCGTCCCTTTTTTGCTTCGTAGCTTTCCTTATTGGCTAAAAACTGCAAAAATATAGTTGGATAGTATTTTCGCGGAACTTTTCTTACCAGAATTGTTACCTATTTGAAAACGGACTCTGCAGGTCTCTGAATTTGGTAATCTAGTAGATTCTTCCGGATTCACCACTTGAATAACATCAATATCTTCACCTTCATATACTTATTACTTAAGTCATAAAACCTTTCACTTCCTTATTACACCATTATCTCCACTACCTGGAAATTTCTTTCACACAAAACTTCACACAGTTCTCATTAGCAACATTAGTATAAGTGAAATGATAAAACCTTTTGTATCCAACTTCAACTGAAAACCATCAAAACATAAGCTACTGTAGCAACTCCTTCCATAAACCCAAAAAGAATTCAAAAAGGAAATAAAATAAAGAAGCAAATGCAAGAGTGGCAAAATCTGTCAAAACAGACCAGCAGGTAAAGATCAATTTTTTAGAAAATCTTCTGTTGCTCAAATCAAAAAGAGCAAAACTAACGAAAGTTAAATAACAACCTGGGGCAGAAGCACAAAACATCACAGCTCAATCCGACATACAGAGATCTCTCAAGAATTTTTATGGTGAAGCACAAAAATCTGTATCGGGACAGGAACTTCCCCAAATATTACTTCTCTCTCATTAGAAGTTGATCTTGACACAAAAACCAAAAAAAACGGATAAGGAGAGGTTATTAACGAAGTAATAACTTCCAAGACTCAAAGAAACAAAAACAAACTGAAACAAAAAACAAATTGGGTTGTCTCCCAAAAAGCTCTTTCTTTATAGCCATTAAGATGGGCATGATAATTTTGAAGATGCTCACTCAGGAATATGAATTGAAGTGAAAGACAGAATTAAGAAGCAAAAATACACACGTTTAAGTCTAACCCACTTTCTATGCAAGGGAATTTTGTAAACAAACAAGTTGTTGAAACCAGAGGCTACAAGCATAGGAAGGCAAAAGAAGTGCAACATAAAAACTTTCAGCATAAAACGAGGAAGCTTGATATTATTGAGATACATAAGAACACTTTTCCCTCTCTCATAGTAACTTTCAGTATCATGCATAAACTTAACAATATAACTATCACAAGAACCATCATAACAATGATCACTTATTCTAACAGAAAACACAGGAATACTAGCTCTCATAACACTACTTTGTGAGACAATATTAGAGGTATCCTTACAAAGGATAGTGTGTCCCTCTTCTTCATATTTAGTAACAAAGTCTTTCACGTTTGCTATTATAGGTTCATCAACCTTTTGTTTATCAGGTTCAACAGCTTTACTTGTACTTTCATCAACCATACTAGCTATCATAGAATGTTTTTTTGTCTGACATGGAAAAGGCATTTTCTCAATATAAGGTTTAGGTAAAACATGATTAGCAGTATAAACTTCAGAATTTCTTGTAGGAACACTCTCAGCAACATCTTTATAAGGTTCATGATACTTATTCCACTTCTTTTTAGGTACTTCAATATAGGAAGCAAAAGCCTTAAAATAAGAAGCGATAGCTTGAGAGTCTAGACCATAAGCATTTTTAATATTTTGAAAGTCATCAGTTCCCATAAAAGATTCAATACATTCATAATCATAATTTATACCTGACTTTCTACCTTTGTCATTATCCCAAGCTTTAGCATTGTCTTGAATACGGTCTAGAAGATCCCATTTAGCTTCTTCTTCCATGCGAGTGAATGATCCAGCACAAGAAGCATCCAATAAATCCTTGTCATGTAGAGGGAGCCTTGCATAAAAGTTATTGATAATAATATTGTTGGGGAGCTCATGAATGGGACATTTGAGCATTAGTAACTTCAATCTCCCCCAAGCTTGAGCTGTACTCTCTCCATCAAGAGGCCAAAAGTTGTATATTTGATTCTGATCTTTATGAATCTCACTAGGAGGATAAAACTTTGAATAAAAGAGAGGCACTATTTCCTCCCATTCAAGAGCTTGACCTTTCTTCAGCAGCTTATACCATTCCTTAGCTCTTCCTTTCAGCGATAATGAGAATAACTTCTTCTTAACTTGATCTGTAGTAATACCTACGCACTTGAACAACCCGCATAATTCGTGTATAAAGAGTAAATGATCAGCGGGATGGACAGTTCCATCCCCAACATAATAGTTATCCATAACATGATCAATAATTCTTGTAGGTATTTTAAAAGCATCATTCTCAGCAGGTGGTGGTTCATCTACTACCTTAGCAGTGATAGTAGCATTACCAAATAAGAAACTCAGCGAATTATCCATAACGAAAATAAAGCAACTAGCAGAAGTAAACAATACTCACAGTAGAAGTTTCCTTCGCCAGTTCCACTCTCTAATAGTGCTTCACTCCCCGGCAATGGCGCCAGAAAATAGTCTTGATGACCCACAAGTATAGGGGGTGTATCGCAGTATTTTTGATAAGTAAGAGTGTCGAACCCAACGATGAGCATAAGGTGCTGGCTAGTGGTATGGATCAGGAATTCTCTATAAATACTTAGCAAACGGATTTTTAGGGGTTTTCGATAAAGCAAGTAAACAAAGTACGAGTAAATAAAAGACAGTAGGAACAAATGCAGCAAGTGGCCCAATCCTTTCTGCAGCAAAGGACAAGCCGGTTGTATTACTTAAGATGACCAAACGTTCTCGAGGACACATGGGAAGACTCTCAAGTGCTTTCGCTTCATATAGTTGATTAATCTTCTTTAGCTTGCTAAGTGTTGTGTGGGTGAACCTGTGCTAATGTACCAACCTTCCTAGGACTAATACATACTTGTGATTATACCCCTTGCAAGCATCCGTAAGTACAAGAAAGTAATTAAGGTAGAAACCTAACCACAACTTTAAACTCTAAGACCCTTACGTCCCTTGTGCAATGGTTTCCTAACGGGGGTTCAGGTTTCTGTCACTCCGGCAACCCCTACGATTAGTAGCCAAATACACAATGCATTCCCCTAGGCCCATATAGGTGAAGTGTCATGTAGTCGACGTTCACATGACACCACTAGAAGAAGTACACCACAACTTAAATATCAAACTATTGAATCTTTCTCAACACAATTCCACTACTAACAACATGACTTCTCCCATGTCCTCAAGAACAAAACGAACTACTCATAAGACATCATATGGATCATGATCAGAGATGGAATAATGATGTATAACAATATGAACATAAACAATAATTCAACGGTTCACTCAATAGCATGAACTACAAAGAGTAATCAACACCGGGAAAGTTTCCCCTAAGAACTAATGCAAGATTCAACCCAATTGTTACAGCAATATGGAGATGGTGATGAGGGTACTGATGGTGATGATGGTGGTGATGATGATGATGATGATGATCCCGATGAAGTCCAGCTTGATGGTGGTGTTGATGGCAACGATCTCCCCTCTCCGGGAAGGAATTCCCCCGGCAGAAATCTGTCTACCAGAGAGATCTTTCTCTCTCGGTGTTTTCCGCCCCGCAGAGGCAGCGGAATCTTTCTGTGGTCGCTCCCCTCGTCTTAGGGTTTCGGGAGGATAATATACGCCAGAGGGGAGTGCCAGGGGTGGACCAGGGCGGCCACACCACCTGGTGGTGCAACCTAGGCTGGCCCGCGCCAGGGGGTGGTGTGGGCCCCCTGTGGCCCATCTCCAGCCCCCCTTCTGGCTTCCTTCGTCTTCTAAAAAATAGGATTTTTCATGTATTTTCCTGGATTTTCTGATCTTCGGGAATTTTGCCTCCAAACAGCATCTTTTCCATTAGAATCCTGACTGCAGCGGTCCATGCTCCAAAAGTCATCAACCATGCAAAAACAGATGAAATAACATAAGTATCACCTCTGAATACGAAATATATCAATGAATAACAGTGAATTATGACATAGAATAGTGATGCAAAATGGATGTATCAGGTAGTTGTAATCATGATGGAATCACTCCTCTGGCTGTTATGAGAAATCATTATGCAAAAGGAACAAAACCTTAGTGATGCCACGAGTGTCCATCACAGCCCGCTAAACTAAAAAAAAAATTGGCATGCTCTCAATTACTTAAAAACTGAAATTCTTGAAGGACAATGAATAGAAAATTAGTGCTTGAAAAGTCTTGATTTATTGATGTGGGAGAATGAGATACTCTAGTGTATATGCTTTTCATGACAACTCTCACACTCTTAACTTACATGATTATACTTCATCGTTCAAAGGCAAGCCTATGAGTACTTAACATGAAATAAAGTTTACTCATTTGAATCATCCATGTTTATAATAATTTTGCTGCACTATAAGGATGCATGAAACATGTATGATATGCTTGCCATTACTCTATCTATGCTGAAGTTTTTCAGATTTATGAAGTGGAGGAAACATGAGACTACCAATTGTGAGTAAGATCACCATCTCTTTATTTCAGTTTAAATGTCGAGTTCCTTTTGATTTTGGTTTTGTTTCTCGGGACGATCAAGTTTAAGCTTGGGGAGGTTGATGGCTCTAAAATATAGCCATCTACGTCCACATTTAAACTGGATATTACTCATATTCTTGATGAAATATCTCTCTAAACTCTGTCACTAATGCTAATATTTAGAGGGGTATGCAATCTCTTCTTTTATATTTTTCCTGCGCAGATAATGTCGTTTAAAGAAGGGAATCACTACATTAAAGTAGTACGGCTGTATGTGAGGGATTTGCTTGGGATTAACGGTGACATCACTATGCATATCCTTAGTTCTCTTTCTTCTATGGATGAGACTAGTAGGTTATTGCTATAAGCGGTTGTGGAGGCAATAACAATTATGGATGCACTACCCACATATAATGTATCTTGCTCTAACAAGTACACGCATACTTTATTTCTATCTTTTATTCCTATCAGATGTTTTGCACAGCTACAGGTGAAACCGAACGCCCTAGGCCCTCTCCCTCCATCATCGACAACAACAAAAAGACGCAAGCTATTGGTTCGGTAAAAACACAAAAGAAATTCTAAAACTCCCGAAGGTACGTTAAAGTAACTTCACAACGCATTCGCTTCCCGAGGATTCGATAACCTAAGTCTACTAGGAAAAAAGAAGCTATACTACATCCGTAATCCGGATCGAAGGTATCAGTATGAGACCCACAATATGAGTTTTCACAGTGGTAAACCAATCTATGTGATCGGAGATCCCGTGAATTAGAATTGGGAGACAAGGTATTGGTTAGCTGAGAGGAAAGTATCCCTACTTTAATAACCACCACCCCATGAATATGCAATACTTTCCTATTCTGCGCGACAGGTTGATTTACTATCTTAATGTGTTCTAAGTGGCTTATCTTAAGCAGACATATTGTCCCGCAGAACATCTTTTGAAGAACACACCTATATGAGCCTGACAATTAAATGTCGTAGTCTATGTGAGTAGGGTGCTCTTTAATAAAATCATGAAAGGCCATGGAATATGACGCATAAGCTCCACCCGCGGAGAAGTCTCACGGTAGCCTAGTATCGATCAAGACTTTGTGTGAAGCTAGTTTGCAGCAAACTTGCAGTTCAAGGCATAGTCCACTGTACAAGTTTCAGCCTCGTATAACATAAAGCTCTAGGTGGAAGTTCAACTTAACAGTCTCCACTACAGTATCGGTATATAAACAATGTTTTGGAACCAAAGTCAAACTTCATGTGCCTCTGGGATCTAGTGGGGGATTGTTGAATTTTTTTCATAAATGGTCTAGCCCATATTTCCATTTTAATAATTCCTGAAATTTTGGAGGCTCATGTGGCCCATTCATGCATGGCAAGAGGTGAGACAAATGTTTAGTCCCACATTGCTAGTTGAAGGAAGGTTTCACCACCTTATAAGGAGGTCTCTTCCACCACTTGGTAAAAGAATGAGAAGGAGAGAGACATACACGCGTGCTCCTCCTCCTCTGTCGCCCGCCTCGCCACGCCTTGTCACGACACGCACGCGCCGTGGGTTGCAGGAATGCCTCGAACCAAGAGCTTCTCTTTCTTTTGCCACGCATGAATGGATAATAATCTGAACAGTCTGCGTGAGTGAGTGTTTAATATGAAGTCAGTGGAGATTTATTTCTAACTTAGTGGAGGTTGTTCGGCTTCGGTCGATGCCTGCTCATTTCCTCTCCCAACGCCGACTGTTCACTTGCCTACCCATGCCTATAAGAGTGAGAGGTCGCTCCTTTCCTCAGACACACCAATGCACACCCTTTGCGTCTCTAGTTGCAGAGCACTGAGCTACCTAGATCTTCCCCATCCCGTCTTGCGGCGTGCACCAAGAGCCGGGACAGTAGGCCTCCGAGACCCCGCGGCTTTGAGTATTGTACGGGAAAAGGGCGATGAGGTTTTTGGGGAGCGCTGCTAGCGCGACTACTGGCTTCATCACGGACTCCTTCACGAATAGCGGCAACACCGACGCCTTCCCCAAAGACGACTTCTTCCCTAACATCAATATCCTCTTCCTCGACGACATGGCTAACGACGGTACCAACGTTAACACGGGCGATTCCTCTGCTTCTTCCATCATGTTTATCTCAGTCAGATAGTCTACTGTATCTTATGATTTGCAGTACGTTATCCGCTAAATCACATGTTTAGTTTAATTCCTATTATTCTATTCATGTTTTATCTACCTTCTATTATGGTTAATTCTCTTGGTAAATTGATCTTTTTCTCAATAGCTAGTGGTAGATCCAACACTTCCCGAGAACTCTTTAGCCCCATTACAATTCCAATTACTTTACATCACGAACCCCTCTTTCTATTTACTTTTATTAATACGGTACTACTTTGTTCACACACACAAACACTTCATACACCCTCGCTTCAAACCAAAGACAATTTACAAACACTCTTTAGTGAATAGTGGCAAGGGGGATTAAGACCTTTACTAATAGCTCCGCGTGGTTCGATATTCTTATTTTGAAACTAGATACAAACGATCTGTGTACTTGCAGTCATTAGTTTCTCATAATATGCTCCACCAATTCATCGTCCACCAAAGTCCAAACTAACCGAGCCATGTTACATTCCAGTAGAGAGTGCCTCCATGAGTCCGGGCTTGCTCCACAGATCCCACACACTGGATTAGGAGCCATACTATGGTGATGGAGATCAATACCTAACCGTAGATAGTGGTGAGCCAACCATCACAAGAAGACCCGCAATTTCGAGGGTACGTTGGCTTCACATAGCAACTCCAATACTTTCTCAGAATTATTGATCGAGCTTGAGTTTTCCTGCAAGCCAATCTTCCCTCACCTTCTTTGTGTGCACAGCCATTCTACACACAGATCATACTGTAAATTGTCCTGATTTCCCATTATGTCAGGCCCAAAAATAAGTAAATTGTGTGGTACTTAGAGGAATAGATAGGATTGCATGCATATCCTTTGGGAGAAAATGCTCATGTAAGCTGGCCACACGCCATGCTGTGACTGACAACGGCTGATAATTATTACTTTTTGAGCAAAACGGCTGATCAATTAATTAACTCACTAACAAGAAGCATTGGAGGTTAATCGGAGCATACGGCCTAAGACGTTCAGATCGGGGTATCCTTCAATGTTTCTGCTTGGGGCCCGAATCTAAAGCCCATTTCGAGTTTTCAACGCATCCACTATCATAAAACGGCAGGCCACCCCACGTGAGTGGCACGCACGCATTCGGTCGGCCAGTAGGGAAGAAAATTCCGACCGTTGAGGGGTTGAGGCCCCCTGCCAGAGAGCCTTTAAACCCCCCAAAAACTGCGATCCAGAAATTCCCCAATTCCAAACTCGCCTCGCCGCTCGGCCGCTCCCCCACCTCTCTCCCCTCGCCCCCGGCGCTCCTCCGCTCCTGGCTCCACCGCAAGCCAGCCATGGCGATCTCCACCGATTCGCGCAGCGAGGAGAAGGTATGCCCGCTCGCTCTTCGCTCCTCCTC
Source organism: Avena eriantha (assembly GCA_910589775.1). Lineage (NCBI taxonomy): Eukaryota > Viridiplantae > Streptophyta > Magnoliopsida > Poales > Poaceae > Avena > Avena eriantha. The sequence goes on from OU342742.1 coordinate 209,639,662, forward strand.
CCCCCTCCCCTCTGCCCGGATCTCTGTGCGGCTTCTTGCGGGAAAATCCTGAGGGTGCTGGGTCCGTAGCGGTGGATTCTTGGGATTCGACGAGGGATCGGCACCGGGTGTTCTTGGGGTGGCTCTTTACTCGTGTTCTTGCGCGTGCTAGTGGCGATTTGATCTCGCCTGCCCTCCATTGACATTTTTTTGGGTCTAGCAATTGCTAGGGTTAACTCGCTGATGTCAGCCCGTCAAAAGGATCCGGGTCCTCTTTTTTTGTTTGGTTCAAGATTACATTTTGGGTTCAGTAAAGCAAGAAAATCGTCGATTTTAGCGTATGTTTAGGGTTCTCTATACTATCATTCCTCTCGATCCCGTTGGCCCCAAATTTCAGTCGATTTAAGTTATTTTCGTGTGCCTGGTGCTATGCCAATGGTCCATTTCAGATTCTTGTGATGGTTTACATGGTTAAAAGATGCATCTTGTGGGTATTATATTGTTTGCCTACTTGGGCGTCTTTACAGTCATCAGTATAAGCTCTTCCTGTAAAATGGAGCCATAATGGTGTCTTTTTGTTGACTCCCTGTAGGCTGGACAGCATTCGCAGGAGGAGAAGCGGTGGGTGTTGTCTGACTTTGAGGTTGGGAAAGCACTTGGGAGGGGCAAGTTTGGCCATGTTTACTTGGCCAGAGAAAAGAGGGTAAGTAAGATGCTATTGTGTTCAATGCTGTAGTTTTGTTCCCTTGTTCTATATAGTAGGCAGATTAACTCAGTATCATGATTTCAGTGAAGGAATGTATGTTTTGCCATTGCTGGGACCTGGTTAGATTACTGCTTTAGCCAATGGTTTAATGATAAGACCTGAGATCTATTTGTTCTGTGACTAAGCATGTCATTGAGTGTTACTGGCCGTCATGTATGCATTTTGGGTTTAGAAGTAGGAAACATACAGTTATCTACATGCTGAGTTCAGAAGCTTAACGTGTCTGCTATCTGTTATCCCTACTTTTGAATTATTATTTTGTAGCAGTCTAGCTATTTTGTAGAAAGCTTGACATCGTGCATAGTAAGTTACCCAATTCTTGGGCATTTTTCATACATACTACAGTTCGTTTGTATGGTGCAATATATACTCTTAAAGAGTTACCTAGATCATAGCTAACATGTTGAATGTGGTAGCTGCTCTGTAATGTTGTTTGGAACTGTTAATATTTCAGTAATCAGCAAACCTTACACTTTTTTCTATGGAAACAGAGTAATCAGATTGTGGCTTTGAAAGTTCTATTCAAGAACCAATTGAAGCTGCTCTGTAATGCTGTTTGGAACTGTTAATATTTCAGTAATCAGCAAACCTTACACTTTTTTTTTCTATGGAAACAGAGTAATCAGATTGTGGCTTTGAAAGTTCTATTCAAGAACCAATTGAAGCAATCTCAGGTGGAGCATCAGCTGCGGCGCGAAGTGGAGATACAGAGTCACCTTAGGCACCCCAATATTCTTCGCCTATATGGGTACTTTTATGATCAGGTCCTCATTAACCCATTATACAGAGAATCTTTATTTTTTTCATTGTGTTCTCTCATTTCGATAATCAGTTCTTTGTCATACGGATTTTGCAGACCCGTGTTTACCTGATCTTGGAACATGCTGCCAAAGGCGAGCTTTACAAGGAGCTGCAGAGATGCAAGCATTTCTCTGAAAGACGCTCGGCGACCGTAAGCATTTCTTTGCATGTGTTCATGGTGAATGTATCTTGTAGCCACTGTTCAAAAGTACTAACTGGATTTTCTCTATTTTCCAGTACATTGCATCGTTGGCACGCGCCCTCATCTATCTACATGGAAAACATGTGATTCATCGAGACATTAAACCAGAAAACCTTTTAGTTGGAGTGCAGGTATTTGCACTGTTTTGTTTTGATTTGTATGATCTGGAACTGTATTCTCTGCAGTATTTACATAGGTATATGCTTCAATGACAGGGTGAGCTGAAGATTGCAGACTTTGGTTGGTCTGTTCACACCTTCAACCGAAGAAGGACAATGTGTGGGACTTTAGATTATCTGCCGCCTGAAATGGGTACTTCCAATTTACCTCCATGTCACAATTGTTTCATGGTGAAATAGAACACCACATACTTTCTAGTAGCTTTCCTTGCCTCTCAACTTGTTGCAATTTGTCCAGTGGAGAAGACGGAACATGATTCAAATGTAGACATATGGAGCTTGGGCATCCTGTGTTATGAGTTCCTTTATGGGCTCCCACCTTTTGAAGCCAAAGAACACTCTGAAACATACCGAAGGTAACTCATGATGAATGCTGTTGTCTTCTCCAGCTGTATCTCTCTTGACTAGATGTTCTTACAAATCTTGCTGCCTCTTGAGCTACACACGGTGCCTGTACATGAAACGGACATATACTGCATTGATCAGCATGGCTGGGCATGCTTTTTTTAGGTTCAGGGTTCCTTATATCCTGATCAGTAATAGATTTATTTAAACTGGAGCACGACTAGTCACTTCCATGCAACTCTACTTAGCTCCTATTGTGCCTTGTACTCTTCTTATAAGCTGCCTCGTTTTGTAATCCAGGATAGTGAAAGTTGATCTGAAGTTCCCATCGAAACCGTTCGTTTCTCCTGCTGCTAAGGACCTCATTTCACAGGTAAAACTGGCTCCTGGCCTGATTTCTGACCATGATTGCAACAGGAGATGGTTATTGTGACACGAGCGTCTCATGGTTGGGTTGTTCTGTGCTTCTTGCAGATGCTTGTGAAGAACTCGGCGCATCGCCTTCCCCTCAACAAAGTCCTTGAGCACCCCTGGATCGTCCAAAACTCTGACCCTTCGGGCGTGTACAGAGGGTAGAGCTTGGCCTGGACTACCCTCTCCGGTTCAAAGAGGACCCCTGAATTCTTTTCATTGTTGTGGTATCTGGCTTTTGTTAGCCGTGGTGTAGTGCTGTTGGCGATGTTCATTCAAGCTTCAGCTTTTCTCGATGAAGATTTGGAGCTAACTTGCAGCGGTAGGGGCGCCAACGCCAACGCCTGTTGTGAATGTGTATGGGATCTGTGTATCCTACTCTGTATCTCTTGTTGGACAGCTGGTCTATGTATTACTAAGAGGTTTCTGCAGTTCGTATGTGTGTCCTTGTTCTGTCCTCCCCCTGGCATTCAACATTTGGTTCCAGGTAATCGAGTGACGCGCCTTGTTTTGTCTGCATTCTAACTGTGATTCAGGTGATCGGAATAAATCAAGTTCTAGATAGCCCAGATTCAACATTAAAAAGGCTCGATTTCAGATTGAACCTTTTTTTTAGTTTTTAATTGTAAAACTTGTTCTTAGTAGTAAGATAAAAATGTTCATTTACAACAGAATTGTTGAGGGCAAACCTCTAGGGTGGCCCGATCTTTCACGATTCCCTTTCAAATCGAGGATGGAGTGCGGGGAGAGGAGGGGAGGATGAACACGACGAACGCACGCACGAAGAATGCGATGAACACACACACACAAAACCATGATACACACCAATAGCTCACGCTGGTGGTCACCGGTCCGGCGCAATCCCTAAGATCGGCGTCGGGCGGTGGACTCTCTCGAACCGGCACGGCGAGATGGGAGACTCGGTGAGATCTTGTCGTCTTGGCAAAGGGACACCGATGCCAAGGCCTTGTACAACACGGAGGCATGATGTAAACTCCAACGAGGTTTGGGATATTTGGTGCTCCTTGGTCACGGAGCATGAGGCAAGAATTAGATAGATCCACAAAGGGGTTCCCACTAATTGCAATATCATGCCTAGGGTTTACAATGGAGGTGGGGAACTATATATAGGTCAGCCACTTAAATAGGGGTATTTTAGGAATAAAAGACAAGTTCTGGACGGACTAAGGGGTACATGGGCCGCAGGCCCAAAGGCCTTTTCATGCCTGGCGACGGTCGGACCGGAGACTCCGGTCTAGGCCGGAGATTCCGGTCAGTCTCCGGACTAGCCTCCGGAGGGGCCTTCAGATTGTCCCAGGGCCTGGTGCATGGGTTAGACCGGAGGGTGGGCCGGAGTCTTCGGGGTCTTCAGGCCGGAGACTTTGGTGGACCGGAGATTCCTGTGTGCGCAGACCGGAGACTCCGGTCTGAGTAGCTCCAGCGGCTCCTGCTTCACGCTCTGCTCCTTGTTCTCCATCCTTGGGTGCTTGGTGATGAGTCGAGGCTTCATGCCTGATGATGCATAGTGTAGTTGCATGAAGTAGCACACCATCCGAAGAGGTATCAAATTGGCACGAGGAGAGGAGCGAGTTCATCTTAGCTTGTAGGAGTTTGGCTCGAGCACGAGTCATGGGTCCACTTGGGGGACTTGTTGGTATAGATGTAGGAGCATCCGTAGGACGGGTTGCATCAGCTCCCTCCCTTGGGAAAGAGTCGTCCTCGACTCTTCATGAATATCATCTTGAACATCCCCATGGTAGGATGAGAGATCCTTGACATTGAATGTATTGCTTGCAAGGTACTTGAAGGTCGGTATGTCGATGATGTAGGCGTTGTTGTTGATTCTTTTAAGGACCTTGAAGGGACCATCTCCTCTTGGCTTGAGCTTGGAATCACGTTCCTTGGGGAAGCGGTCTTTGCTTAGGTGTATCCACACAAGGTCACCTTCTTCAAAGATCATCTTCTTCTTGTCCTTGTTTAACCTTGAAGCTTGGTGAAGGACTTGTTGTTCGATAGTAGCTCTTGTTTCTTCATTAAGTTTCTTCATAGCTTGTGTGCGTTTCTCGACGTCCATGTTCGTTCGCTCATGGAGAGGTAGTGGTAGGATGTCGAGTACGGTGAGGGGCTCGAAACCATAGACGATCATGAATGGACTCATCTTGGTTGTTGAGTGCTTGGCTCGATTGTAGGCGAACTCGGTGTGTGGAATGCATTCCTCCCAATCCTTCAGGTTTTTCTTGATCAACACACGAAGGAGAGTTCCGAGGCTTCGGTTGACAACTTCGGTTTGGCCATCAGTTTGAGGATGCGATGCGGATGAAAAGAGGAGCTTGACGCCGAGCTTGGCCATGAGGGTCTTCCATAGGTAGCTCATGAATTTGACGTCACGGTCGGAGACGAGTGTCCTTGGCACACCGTGAAGATGGACGATTTCCCTGAAAAATAGATTTGCAACATGTGAAGCATCGTCGGTCTTATGGCACGGTATGAAGTGTGCCATTTTGGAAAATCGATCCACAACAACAAATATAGAATCATGGCCATGCTTAGATCTAGACAATCCTAACACGAAATCCATGCTAATGTCGGACCAAGGGGTATGAGGAATAGGCAATGGCATATAAAGACCATAAGGGTTAGCTTGCAACTTAGCTTGAACACATGTCGTGCATCGTTGAACGTAGCGCTCCACGTCACGCTTCATCTTGGGCCAAAAGTAGTGATTTGAGAGCATGTCCAAAGTCTTGTCGCGACCAAAGTGACCCATAAGGCCTCCACCATGAGATTCTTGGAGAAGCAAAAGTTGAAGCGACGACTTCAGAATGCATAGCTTGTTTTGTTTAAAAAGAAAGCCCTTATGCAAATAGAAATCATCAACTCCTTTGTCATTGGAGCACTTTGCGAAAATTGGTTCAAAAAACGGGTCGGAAGCATACAAAGATTTTATTTCCTCAAGACCTAACACATTGATTTCAAGTCTCGTAAGAAGGCTTGTGTGTTTGCGAGACAAAGCGTCTGCAACTACATTATCTTTGCCCTTCTTATACTTGACAATGTACGAAAAAGACTCCATGAACTCAACCCACTTAGCGTGTATCTTGCTCAAGTTAGCTTGGCCTTTGAGATATTTCAACGACTCGTGGTCGGAATGTATGATAAATTCCTTGGGCCAAAGGTAGTGTTGCCAAACTTGAAGGACACGAACTAAGGCAAAAAGCTCTTTGTCATAAATCGGATAGTTAAGGCGAGCACCATCAAGTTTCTCGCTATGGTAGGCTATAGGACGTCTGTTTTGCATAAGGACTCCTCCAATGCCAATACCACTAGCATCACGCTCTATCTCAAAAGTTTTTGTGAAATCCGGTAAAGCCAGAAGAGGTGCTTCGGTGAGCCTCTTTTTAAGTTCTTCAAAAACTTTTTGTTGTGCTTTGCCCCACATGAAGATGACATTCTTTTTGGTCAATTCATTAAGGGGACAAGCAATGGTTGAAAAGTCTTTCACAAAACGACGATAGAACCCGACCAACCCATGAAAACTTCGGAGTTCACTCACATTTGTTGGGATGGGCCAATCACGTATGTCCTTTACCTTGGAAACATCAACTTCAATTCCCTTCGAAGAAACGACAAGTCCAAGAAAAATCAACTTGTCTTTAGCAAAAGTGCACTTGGGAAGATTAGCATAAACCTTTTCATGTCGAAGGATTTGCAAAACTTTCTTGACATGTGTTATATGGTCCTCAAGTGATTTGCTATAAACAAGAATATCGTCGAAATAGACAACAACACTTTTTCCAATGAGAGAACGCAAGATATGATTCATTAGGCGCATGAAGGTGGATGGGGCATTAGACAAACCAAAGGGCATAACCAACCATTCATAGAGACCAAGTTTGGTCTTGAAGGCGGTTTTCCACTCATCACCTTTAGCCATGCGTATTTGATGGTAACCACTACGAAGATCAATTTTCGAAAAAATAGTGGCTCCACACAACTCATCAAGCATGTCATCGAGACGTGGTATGGGATGTCGATAACACACGGTGATAGCATTGATTGGACGGCAGTCCATGCATAATAGTAACGTATCATCCGTCTTGGGAACAAGAATCACGGGTACGGCACTTGGACTAGTGCTAACTTGGATCAAACCTTTGGAGACGAGTTGGTTGATTTGACGTTCGATCTCCTTCGTCTCCTCCGGGTTTGTGCGGTAGTCAGCGCGGTTTGGAAGAGGTGCACCGGGGATGAGGTCAATGCGATGTTCGATGCTGCGAAGAGGAGGTAGTTCATGTGGGAGCTCTTCGGGGAACACATCCTTGAATTCCTGCAAAACACTCATCAAAGATGAAGGAACATTGGTTAATTCATTAGTTCCTTGCGCTAGTCCCTTGCAAAGGAGGACATAGTGCAAGATGGATGGGTTGTTCCGAACATCTCTCATCTCACTTTTGGTGGCAAGGAGAACACTCTTAGTTTTTCCACTCGAGTTTGGCTTTTGGCTCTCACTCACTATGAGGTGGTTCTCTCTCACACCGCTCTTCTCACAAGTAGGTGTTGTGCTTTGCGCCCTCGCTAAAGCCTTTGCATTGTCCGCAATTATTTGGCTAGGAGTCATCGGTTGCAAAACACATGTTTTGTTGAGCCATTTGAAGGTGTATACATTAGTGCGACCATCATGTTGAGCAGCCTTGTCAAATTGCCATGGTCGACCAAGAAGCATGTGGCAAACTATCATAGGAACCACATCACACTCCACCGTATCTTTGTAAAGACCAATGGCGAAAGAGACCGATATGGTATGCTTGATCTTCACGGACCCTTGGTCACTTAGCCATTGCATGTGGTAGGGGTGCTTGTGCGGATGGAGGGTGAGGTTGAGCTTATCACACAACTCGGTGCTAGCAAGGTTGTGGCAACTCCCTCCGTCAATGATCACCTTGATAGGTTTGCCATTGATGTCGGCTCGTGTTTGGAAGATATTGGAGCGTTGGTCTTCATGCTCTTATGCTTGAGTGGTCAAGATCCTTGTGACGACAAGTGATGGACTTGCGTCATGTTCACACATGAGGAGTTCTTGATCATCTTCCACTCGTTGCCTTGCCATTGCTTCCTTGACACGGGCATCAAACTCATCTTCACTCAAGTACTCTTCATCACCATTGTCATGGATGAACAAGACTTTCTTGTTTCCACATTCGGCCTACTTGTGTCCTTTACCTCCACACTTGTAGCATTCACCATTAAAAGGTGTATCACTCTTTGCTTGTTTGCCACTTGGGGGCAGTTTTCCTTGAGGAAGTGTGGGCTTGAAGGAAGGCTTGGAGGTACTTGAGGAGCTTCCATTAAAAGTTGTTGGTGTAGCAGTTGAAGCTTGCTTGTAGGTGAAGTACGTCTTGGGCTTGTTGTACTTGATATCCTCTTGCACTTGACGTTCAGCCTTTGTTGCGATGTGCACAAGCTCAACCATGGTGTTGTATGTTTGGAACTCGACGATGCGCTTGATTGGGTGATTCAAGCCAATAAGGAAACGTGCCATTGTTTGCTCCATGCGTTCATCAATGTTAGCACGAATCAAGTTGAGTTCCATTTCCTTGAAGTACTCTTCCACGGTCTTTGTCCCTTGACGAAGCGCTTGAAGGTTGTTGAAGAGGTCACACGTGTAGTGCGCGGGGACGAACCGGGATCTCATGTGAGCCTTCATGTCATGCCAAGTTGTGATTGGCGGCTCTTGTCTTGCATCACAAGCAACTTGAACTTGTTCCCACCAAAGGTTGGTGTAATCATCAAACTCAAGTGAAGCCATGGCGACCATCTTTTCGTTGCTATAATTGTGCATGCGGAAGATCTTGTCGACTTTGAGTGCCCACGAGAGGTATTCTTCAGGGTCATTGGATCCGGTGAACTTGGGCATTGTGAACTTGAGTTTGCCAAAAGTTTCTTCATCGTTGCGGTTATTGCGACGAGCTTAGTGACCTTGTTGCTGATCTTGTAGTTGGGGAGGTGGAACTTGGTTCTCGCGTCCTTGTTGCGGAGCTTGCTCTTGATATTGTTGTTGAGGAGCTTGCTCTTGCTCTTGCTCTTGCTCTTGGTGCGGTTGTTGACGTGGTTGAGGCGCTTCGACCTCATGGAGGCAAGGGTGTGGAGCCTCTTGACGCGGTTGACGACGAAGGGGAGGCTCATTCCTCGGTTGGTGATGTTGGTTAGGCACATGGGCCTCATGGCGAAGATCATAGTCGTGAGCCTCTTGACGTGGTGGGCATCGCTCAACTTGTATCACTTGACGCTCCAAGTTTTGTTGAGGTGGAGGAGGCGCCTCGTGATGACCATGGTGTCGGTGTGGACGTTCATGACGTTGATGGCGATGAGGAGGATCTTGGAGAGCTTCACATCGATGACGAGCTTGATACCAAATTGGAGTCATCACTTGTTGTGTCAAGTATGTGTCGCGCTCGATGGTGGTAGACTTGCGGTTGCACTTGCGGTTGTGCTTGCGGTTCCTCTTGTGGTTGCTCTTGTTGGAGCACTAATGCCCTTGCGTGATGACGGTGTGCTTCTTGCCTTGCTCTTGGCCTTGAAGAGAAATCACCATCATAGCTTGACGTTGCGGCGTGCCGTGGGGAAGGTACATAGTTCGAAGAACTTCCATCTTCAACCACGGGGGCATCATTGCGTCTTGGAGCACTTGGTTGAAGATCTTGTTGAGGAGGAGCATGACGACACGATGAGCTTGAAGAGCTTGATGCGCGTGAACGTGGCCTTGCCATACCGTCGATGAGGCGTCGAAGATTGTCATTTGTTTCGGCAACGGAGCATTGGAGCGCTTCATTTTGGTGGCCGAAGTTGTGATGCATTGCGTGCATTTTTCATTCGAGGCCATCGAAACGGTTGTCGATGTTCTTGAACTCGGCTTGCGTCTCGCCAAATTGTTCATCTTGTCACGTCTCAAGGGTTTGGCAACGTTCACGGAACTCTTGTCAAACGATGAAGTGACTTGCGCGCATCATGTACGGTCCTTGATCTTCTTCTTGGGGAGGTGGTTGGCTCGACTCACCATGCCTATCCATCATGCAAGACACACAAGTATTGTATATGGAAGTGGAATATGGTGGTGTTACCCTTGTACCTCACCTTAGGGATTGCACCAAACTAGAAACCACAAGTGAGAGCTATAAGCGTGCAAAGTGGAAATGCAAAGAAAACTCACACTAAAGAAAGAACTAACTCTCAAAAGCTTGTTGGTGGTAGGTTAGGATTGTGGAATGCCAAAGAACCAACCAAAAGAAAAGGGATAGTTAAAAGTGGGTAAAATCCAACAAAACTCAAGTCAAAGGCGAATGTCAACAACTCAAAAGGTGATGGGAACCTACGACTATACACACACATGTGGAGATAGTTGGGATTGACACGACTATGAAAATGAGCAAACAAAATGTCCTAACAAATACTAAGCTCGTTGTCGTGCCAATGTAAGGAGAGACCGTGGCTCGTTTGCAAAGAGGAAAAATGAGCAACGGATTTGTGCACTTGTCTTGGGCGCTCTTCTTTCTCTCTTGCTTACAAGCTTTGAAACTCTCTTTGGCAAAGGGGGACTATTTTTCTTTTGCTTTTTCTTTGTATCTTTTTTTTGCTCTCCCTTGATGCTACCTAGTCACACTTGATATTGCTCTTGCACTCTCACTATCCAAGGACAAATGCACAATGCTCAAGCAAACACAAGATGAGTCACTCTCATAGGATAGGTACACACAAAGGAAGATAGGGGTTAACAAGGTGACGCAAGTTATACCTTCTTTGATGATGAACTTGGCGTCGGTGGTGCGGGATGGTGTTCGTGGGCCGTGGTGTCGATGAGCGCAGGGTTTGTTGATGCGGAAGCTTGTTGTTAGTTGACGACACGCACACGGGCACAAACAAACAAGAGGAAATTAGCCAATGCAAGATTAGAGGCAAAACTGTCAAAATCAGGCGTCAGGTCGGAGACTCTGGGGTTTCAGGCCGGAAACTCCGGTCTAGGCCGGAGACTCCGGTGTAGGCCGAAGACTCCGGTGTGCAGGCCGGAGACTCCGGTCTGGAGTCAGACCGCGAACTGCTCGTGTTCTTAAGCGGAAATCCACGCCTTGGGTCCTCAAATCCGCGAAAAATTGGCCAAAATGGGCTGGGAAAACGCAGGATAAAGCTGGACCAACACCTAAGACAAGGTTTGGTCGGATCAAAACAACAAATAACACTCCAAATCAAGAGATCGATCCAAAGGCAAATTTGGGCTGTTTTTTTTGGGGGATTTTCGAATTTTTGGTGGATAGAAGAAAATTTTGTGGGGGAAATCGTGAGCAACGAAGCTCTTGATACCAATATGTTGAGAGCAAACCTCTAGCGTGGCCCGATCTTTCACGATTCCCTTTCAAATCGAGGATGGAGTGCGGGGAGAGGAGGGGAGGATGAACACGACGAATGCACGCACGAAGAACGCGATGAACACACACACACACAAAACCACGATACACACCAATAGCTCACACCGGCGGTGACCGGTCCGGCGCAATCCCTAGGATCGGCGTCGGGCGGAGGACTCTCTCTCGAACCGGCACGGCGAGATGGGGAGACTTGGTGAGATCTTGTCGTCTTGGCAAAGGGACACCGATGCCAAGGCCTTGTACAACGCGGAGACACGATGCAAACTCCAACAAGGTTTGGGATATTTGGTGCTCCTTGGTCAAGGAGCATGAGGCAAGAATTAGATAGATCCACAAAGGGGTTTCCACTAATTCCAATATCATGCCTAGGGTTTACAATGGAGGTGGGGAACTATATATAGGCCAGCCACTTAAACAGGGGTACTTTAGGAATAAAAGACAAGTTCTGGACGGACTAAGGGGTACATGGGCCGCAGGCCCGAAGGCCTTTTCATGCCTGGCGACGGTCGGACCGGAGACTCCGGTCTAGGCTGGAGATTCCGGTCAGTCTCCGGACTAGCCTCCGGAGGGGCCTTCAGATTGTCCCAGGGCCCGGTGCAGGGGTCAGACCGGAGGGTGGGCCGGAGTCTCCGGGGTCTTCAGGCTGGAGACTTTGGTGGACCGGAGACTCCGGTGTGCGCAAACCGGAGACTCCGGTCTGAGCAGCTCCAGCGGCTCCTGCTTCACGCTCTGCTCCTTGTTCTCCATCCTTGGGTGCTTGGTGATGAGTCGAGGCTTCAGGCCTGATGATGCATAGTGTAGTTGCATGAAGTAGCACACCATCCAAGGCGGTATTAAATTGGCACGAGGAGAGGAGCGAGTTCATCTTAGCTTGTAGGAGTTTGGCTCGGGCACGAGTCATGAGTCTACTTGGGGGACTTGTTGGTGTAGATGTAGGAGCGTCGTAGGACGGGCTGCATCAAGAATAAGGGAAAGACTCTGAGGCAAACAACGCTTAGGAGCCACAGTGAGAAGCTTAGAAGCTGTCACAAGAAGTATTCCATAAGAGGGCTCAGGACATGTCACAAGAAGTTTAGAAGCTGGAATATCTGAGAAGCTCTGGGAAAAGTTTGGAATATTGTTAGTTCATGTTTTGTTGAGTTGGATTCGGTGTTGGTTCTAGTTTTGTAAACTGAGTGTTTGGATGGTTTCTGGTTTTCAGTATTGTAATAGTCGAGACTTAGACCTCGGGCTTTGTTTTCTTAGCTTTGTCGTTGTAAGGTTTGTAAACCTGAACTTATCAGCTTCTATAGTATTGAAGTTGGGAGTGTGTGCTCCTTTAGTTGAAAAAAAAGCAGAATAAATGATTAAGTGCTGCAAAAAGATTACTATTGTAGCACTTAATCATTTATTCTCCACATAAAGCTCAGGTTTGGATTACTCAGGAAGACAATAGTAAGATTGAGCCTCTACCACAAGAGATTACTATTGTAGAACCTTATTTTATATTATACATTAATTCTCCAGAGAAATTTCTCTACAAGGACAACTAAAATCGCAAGAAAAAGGTAAAAACCGATAGTGGTAATTACACATGCTCAATATATCCATCTAAATATTTTGCACCTCTCTCACACTGCAGCCGCTGACCCATTGCAGTTGGGTGAGCACTTCGCCGGTGAGCCGTCCAGGAGCTGCGTATTGTGCAGGTGGTGGCGCTCGTCGTCGTCATGCTTCATGTTCTCGACGTCCTCGTGGCTCAGGAAGCAGGGCTGGTTCGTCGAGCACAGCACCCTCGCCCACATCCTATCAGTGATCACAACCTTGTTCTGCTTCTCGATGATTCTCTGCAGAGGCAACCAAAAGTTTCAGACTATCAGCACAAGGTTGATGGGACTTTTCAACTGAACGCAACAACGTTGATTGCTGTTTCCTGGACTTACATAGAATGGGATGTAAGCATGTCTGCCATTTACAGGCGCGACAGTGAAGCCAGTGTACCCTGCCATGGCACCATGGAGGGCGCTGTGCGCAAGAAGAGTGCAGTAGACGTTATCCGAGGCGTTTGAGCGGACCGCACGGATCATGTATGTCGGATCAATGTACTTGAGAGTTATAGGGAAGTTTGTCTTCTTCTTGAAATGATCCTGCATGATGAATAAAACCAAGCAATTCAGAGTGGAATGAGATCAGAGCTTCTTTGGGCTTGAAACTTTAAAGCTATCGATAAGTGGTGAATTAATAATTCTATCATGACGACTTAATTTTGCAAGAAAAAACCCTGTTTTGATGTGATAAAAAAATGCAAGTTTGGTATAATCTGTTTATAGTAATGCACTTGAATGGGCCAAAGAGATAAAGAGCATCGTTTTGTCCCCACATTGACAAGGAAATGAAAGTTTGGACCAGAAACCTGACCTTGATCTTCTGGGATAGCCAAAGGCCAACATCCAGAAGCAGCTTATTTCCAGAAGCATCCTGGGTGTCCACAAAATTCATGCTTTGGGCGATGAGATCTTGGCCAGCACCCTCGGCGACCACAATGACCATATGACCACTGTCCTTGAGACGTTTCTGAATGAACTCGAGGAGGCCTCCTTTTCCTTCAAGGTAGAATGGAGACTCTGGGATTAAGCAACAGTCCTGAGATAACAAGCAGAGCAAAACTGGTCAGTCTTTCGACTCGACACTGCTGTTATGTTGATTAGTGTAGCAAACTTATATGACGATAACAACATACCACATCACGACTAGCTAGCGTAGCATACATAGCGATAAATCCTGCATCAGTAATAATTTAGAACTCGTTATTTACTTAAAACGACATTCCTTCAGAAAATGCAGGAGCAGGTATTACTTGAAGATGTAACTGCAAGTCTGTGACAGGGAGAGAGGCATACCACTGTTGCGACCCATTAACTTCACAACACCAATGCCATTCTCTGCACTTTCAGCTTCGACGTGCGCGGCGTTGATGGCTCTTTGAGCCTCCTCCACAGCAGTGTCAAATCCAAAAGACTTGTCAATCACCTGTGTGGACAATTTAACATCAAAGTCACAACCAGATGTAGAAAAAGAAACTCTTCTAGTCAAATGCAGGGGCATTGGAAAGAGGTAAGTACCGCAATGTCATTATCTATGGTCTTTGGGACACCGACCACTGAACATTTGAGGCCTCGTCTACGGACTTCCTGCAATGAGGTTTAAGCAGTTGTGTGAGACACATAGCATTGTGCATCTGATTGAGAAATCCCGGTAGCAGCGATCTTTGTTACCTCATAAATCACGGAAGCGCCTTGCTGAGTACCATCACCTCCAATAATGTAGACCTGGTTAATACCCCGGTCCTGAAGACTATCAACAATTTTGGCAGTGTCATGTCCTCCCCTTGAAGTTCCGAGGATGGTTCCCCCTCTCTTATGGATGTCATTCACTGATTTTGGTGTCAATGTAACGGTGTTCCGAGAATAGAAACCCTTGTATCCACCCTGCACATTGCACAGCCAGAATAAGGTTTAAAAAACAAAAACAAAAACTAACGAGCAGCATCATCATGCTATTAGTGGCAGTTAAAAATGCTTATTGGTGTCACCATCAGCATTGTATTCTCAGGCAGCTTTCCTCCAAAATACAGTACATTTCTAAGCAGTCGGAATCAGTTACTATAATAAACTAGTCGAGCATCATTAGCATCGTAAAAAGCATTAGGGAGTCCTGAATGCTAACTGGAACATTGTAATTCACACATGCAAAACACAAACAAGAAGAGCACTCCCGAAGTCCTCACCTCTATGCCAACGACGCTGGTGACGCCATACATATCGTACAAGCCGCACACGAGCTCGCGGATCACCGTGTTCAGCCCGGGACAGAGGCCGCCGCAGGTGACGATGGCCGCGTTCACCTCATCGGACTGGAAGTACACCTTCTGCCGCGGCCCGGCGCGCCGGAAGTGGGTGCCCCTCGCACTGGTCTTACGAACAACGATCTGCAACAATCATCAGAGATTTAGGCGCTACCCTGCGACGGTCATCGCATTCTGTTCCACCAAAGCACACGGGGAAAAAATCTCACCTTCTGCGTGACGGTGTCGTCCGCGTTGACGAAGTACTGCCTGGGGCAACACGTGGAAGAAAGGTCAGCTGTGGGGGAACATGCGTGTTTGGATGGAACTGAACTGTGTCAGGGGAGGAAGGTGGAGAATTCTTACTTGACGACCGAGTAGGCAGGGTTGTCTTGGAGGGGATTCGGGTACGTCTGCAGATCAGCAACAGTGGCAACATGTGAACAATTGATTCAACGGAGCTGTGGTAATCGACGAAAGTATATAGAACACGAAAAAAATTCTATCTGGGAATCGATCGATTTCTAGAAAAAGGACTGGAGCAGCAGATCGATTTCACTAAAATCATCGGAGAACTAAGCTGTATGATGATCAGTTTCTCCTCGAATTCTAACCAGAACTGGCAATTTCTTAGGAAAATTACGGAGGAGCAACAGATGCGGCGAATCCACAGAAACGGCGCCAAAAAACGCAGAAAGCAGAACAGCTTGGTTCGCTGTTCGAAGTTCAACCCCGCGACGGGAAATCGAACTGGCCATCAGGAGAACACCAACCGATCGAAACGCGATACAGCAGGGAGCACGGACGCACCGGGAGCTCGGGGAGGTAGTCCGTGAGGTGGGGTACGTCCTCGAGCACATAGCCCGCGTCGCCGCCCACCAGCTTCTTCTTCATCGCCCACTTGCACGCCGACGCCGGCGCCTTCGTGGCGGCGGCGGCGGCGGGGAGGGGTTCCATCTTCTGTTCGAGAAGCTTCGTCTTCTGCTCCGCCACCGCCACCGCCGCGGGGGCAGGGGCGACGCCGACGGACTCCATGGCAGCGAGGGACCCCGTCGGTAACCACGAGGTGAGAAAAGTTAAAGAAAAAGAGGTTCCAGATTACAAGAGAGCTGAGCCGCGAGGCTAGGTGAATTTGGGAGTGATCTTCTTGGTGTGTGGTGGGAGGGGAGCCGCGGGGAAGTTTATATATTGAGATTAGCGATCGTGCGCCGCCGTTAGGGACGGTGTTGTTTGACGGCGGCCACGGAGAGGGACGGCGGCACGAGGGGAGAAGAGGAGAGGTGGGAAGTTTCGTGGGGTTCCCGGGGAGGGGCATCGGGGTTTCCGCCTATTTACGGCCCTGCCATTTCGTGCTGGTCTTGCGCGAGAAGAAATGTCGTCGGGTGGGGTATACCGCGACAACTAATGCGGCGTCTGCGGCAAATTTTTCTGTTTCTTTTTAGGTCACCTTTTAGTGTTGCTTTTTAGTTGGAAAAAAATGTGCTGTCAAATAAAATCGTCTATAACAGAGATAATGTTGTTTATGGTAAATTTCCCAGAATTTACTGTTATGTTGGTGGAGTAGTCTTTTGTTAGGCAAACAGCACACCATATACTGATCATACCATCAAATATGCACATATCAATGAGCTCTTTGGCACATTTTTACAATCTACTCCCTCCATTTCAAAATATAAGAGTTTTAGGTTTGTGAAAAAATGTATCTAGACTTTTTTTAATGTGTAGATTCATTCTAAACACGAGTGAACCACATAATAAAAGAAGTCTAAATACATTTGCTTCACAAAGCTAAAACATTTAACTTATATTTTAAAACGAAGGGAGTAGTACTTCCTATATTTTGTTAGAAATGTTGAGTACAACATGGACACGCACACGCATATACACTCGAGCATGAATAACACATCTAATCTCTCCCTGAAAAATAGTAAGCGTTTGATAAGACATATATATAAGATGTCAAACTTGTGCTTCCATCCTGGTGTAGGGATACATCAATCATAATAACCATCCAACCTGGTTGATTCTCGACTTTTCACACTTCGACGATGAACTAGCTGTTTTTTGTAATATTATTTCTGTTTTTCTCTTTTAAGGAAAGGATCTAAGTGTTTCACTCAACGGTAATAGAAGCAAAATAACACACACAACCCAATGTTATTGCCTAGCAATTCTACAGAAGAACCCCAACATAAGAGAAATTATCAAAAAGTCCTTAAAGGTCGAGGGTATCTCTTCTCCTTGTCCATCGCCAGCCTCTGGCCAATTGCCGGAGAGAAAGGAGACGACTCTTCACACCTAGACCCAATGTCAGGGAACCCCCTCTTTGCAGACCTCAAAAGCAGCTTGCGACGAGGCCGGTGTATTTGTAGATCGTGATTTGGGTCATGCCCGAACATATCATCAAATTTTGGATCTGACGCCTCTGTCAACCGCCCCTCTAATGACCTAGCATTCAGGTTGTTCGTGTTCTAGAAAACGGTGATGTTGTTGTCATAAACGACCACCACGGTACTCAGCTATACACGACTTTACGGGCTCTGGTCTGAGCATGTTTTGTCACATGGGTGGTCTTAGTCGGTGACGAGAAACACACAACTATACACAAGCATTGTTTGAGTATGGACTTCAATATTTTTTTTCAAAAAAACCGAGTACGACGTAAACACGAATGATAGGACAAAACCGCATACATACTCACGCAAAGTATGTTGAAGAACAAAGATGTATATATAGCTTCAATGTTGAAGAACAAAGATGTATATATAGCTTCAAAGTTGATGAAATCAGCACATAATCCACTTTACACACCACTATGTGTGAAATTTGGACGTTTGATCTCCACATAACCTTGATCAAGCATCGATAGTGCTTCGCTGAATCTTATGGCTATGAAGAGCCCAAAAAAAACATGTTTTCTTATCTACCTCGTGCAGGATGCTCAGATTCTGTGCACGGATAGTGGCTGAAATTTCGAACATTTTGATTCGGCATGAGAATGAGCTTGTGTGATATTTGGCCAGATGTGCAAAGCACAAAACATACCACGTAGAAAGGCCTCAATCGAACCATGTAGCGCTCATGATATTTGGGCGGATGGATCAGATTCCTGTTGTTTTGGATCTGGAGGCATCACCGGAAGAACCCCGAGTGCGCACGCGACACTGCTTCTTGTAAGTTGTAACAGAGCAGAGGGGTATAAATGGAAATTCTGAAAGATTGGCTCACGTGCCGAGGGAACAGCGGCGGAAGCTTTCCCGCGCTGGGACCCCACATCGCCGAACAGTCTCGACCTGGGAAAGCAGGGGCAAAACTGTACCAACACAAGCATGTTTGTACTCGTGGGCATATGCTGGAGGGCATTAGCAAATGAAGTGGCATTACTTGTAATTTTCGTTCGAGGACGTGTCAACTCACCTAGAAACATCAAACAGGTGAGGCGCAGCACGGGATCCAGGCATCCAGCTGATCGTTAAAGAAACGGAAAGAAAAGGGCTGACACGGATTATGTAATATGATGATGCAGTAGTACAAAAAAAAGTTTTTTAACCTGACAAAAACTCGTTTGATAATTTCTCGCCTCACCCAATGCAGAACGGCAGATGCAGCTCCGACCACTTCTTTTCCCCTCTCAACTTTCTCTCTGCGCCATCCGCTCCTTGATTTCGACCCCTTCGGACCAGCCACTTCGCATGTGAATACGAACAAAATATAAGTGGATTGTTATAGGCGATTAATCCGACCTTACCGAGTATCTACTGTACTGTCACTTTACGTTATTCTGTTTTGAGGCTGGTATTTGCCTGCGCACGGCGCACGAGAGAGAGAGAGATAAATAAGGAGACATTATTGCCGTTAAGTAGCTTCCGTTTGGTGCATGACACGTGCGGCTGTAGCCGCGTGCCCATTGACGTCACGGACTCGCGGGCAGGCCCCTGTTTGACTGACCCCATAATAACGCTTTTTTTTTGCTGGATATAATGCATTTTTAAAATAGACATCATGCACTTATTTATTTCATCCTCAATACAAGTCACAAATTATATTTCTTGTACTATAAAATAATAAATCAATTACACAAACTCCTTATGCTCCGAAGTATTGGGAGAATTGCAACAAAAGGATTGTTGATGGTTCAGCTAGTTTCTTTTTCGAAGTGGAGCATTTTTTTTTCAGGAAATAGTAGAGCTTTATTAATTACTCTCTTCACTGCAAATACAAGGCATAGATATTTGTGCAGTCGGCATCATAAAACTTCAACCATGAGTACACGGAAAACTACAAGGATTCATTAGTATTGTTTATGTTATTACACATCCTTTTATTTTTTAGGCATACTAGTACAATGACCGTGTTTTGCCACGACCATCCTTTTCTTGCAGCACATGTCATCATAGTGCACCGAACATAAAAATACTATATAGCAACATAGTATTCTAGAAACATTATCTTGGACGTTATTATGACTCGATACATAAAATCCTTGTGATGATCTTATCTACAATATCAATGCATCTCTGTTAGCATCTCTGTTAGATCGATCAATAACGCTTTCCATTAGCTAACACTTAAAAACTTGAACATGTATTTATCTACTTGGTTTCATATTTTTGGCAGTAGACACATGAGAATTGGATAAAGGGCCAACATTTTGTTACCTCCAATAATAATCGTGCTAAGAAAAGACCAGGATAGAGTGTCTTTCTTGAATGGAATCAAAGCAAAGTGATCTACCATCAGCATGAACCAATAAATATTTCCTTGTCATGATTGTACCAACAACAAACACCACAAAAAGTGGGAGAAGGCTAAAACTCTAATATGCGAATTGATATGCCAAAAAATAAAAGAAATCAATCATGAATTTCTGAGCTCCATTATGTGAGTAAACGGAAATCAAATGCTCAAGCAACTAGATTACAAATGTACGACGAGTGATTTACAAGATTACAGTTAAAAAGGTAACCAGATCAAAATATAGCATACCTCATCAACATACAATTAGTCTACTTTGATGAGATTGTTTTCTTCTGTTGACAACATAGTCGACAAAGTTAGACATGACAAGTTTCACTACAAAAATATCTCACATACTCGATGGACTTTTGGGACGGC
Source organism: Avena eriantha (assembly GCA_910589775.1). NCBI lineage: Eukaryota > Viridiplantae > Streptophyta > Magnoliopsida > Poales > Poaceae > Avena > Avena eriantha. The sequence goes on from OU342742.1 coordinate 209,659,700, forward strand.
ATAAACGAAAAGAACTGGCAAAAGTTGATTACACGGTGGATGAGCATTCGCGGCACCATTTTGCCGCGGTGGACACGTATACGCCGTGCCAAACTGGACGCCGGTGGATTTGGGTGTCGTGGTACATGACCGGGGAAGGCGGTGGTTATTAACACCTAGCTTGGCCAACAGAGACATTCCCACATTTCGCCGTCCATTTCAAATGCCATTAATTGTTGATTTTACGCTAGAGAATAGTCAATCACTGCCCGCTGACAGGTGTGGCCCACTGCTGCCCAACTGAGCCTGGTCCAACTTTATCTAATTAATCAATCGTGGGCCTGGACCGCTCTTACACAAAGGATCCATACAACGAACGTTGAACACCATTCTGTATATGACATAGGAACCAAGCCCCCACCGTCGCGACACTCATACAACCAACCCTAGATCTGAACACTACTCTCCCTTTACGCAGTTCATCCCGTGCCCGATCTTGTGCGGCCGTTCAACCCGCGCAGGATCTTGATCAGACCTTCAATCCACGCATGATCTTGAGGGATCTTGAGCGGCCGTTCAATCCGCGCAGGATCTTGAGCGGCCGTTCAATATGCGTTGGATCTTGAGAGGCCGGTTAATCTGCACAGGATCTTCAGCGGCCGGTAATACATTGCAAATATATCTATAATTTTTGATGTTCCATGCTTGGTTTTATCCATTTTCTTGTGTTTTGTCCACACTTTGGAGTACTTTTCATATGATTTCTTGAACTAACCTATTAACAAGAGCCACAATGCCAGCTGCCTGTTTTCTGCTGTTTTTGGTTCCAGGAAAGTCAGAAAATGAATATTCTTAGAATAGGACGGGACAAAAGCCAAAGTGCCTATTTTTCCGGAAGTCATCAGATGCGAGAATACAAGACGGAGAAGGGCTAGGGGCTGGCCACACCACCTGGCCGTGCGGCCAGGCCTGGCCCACGCCAGGGGGTGGTATGGCTGACCCCAGCACCCCCTCGGCCTCTCCTTCCGCCTATAAGATGCCCTCGGGACGAAAACCCTAAGTCCCCGATCAAAAATCCACAAAAGAGTCTGTAGCCGCCGTCATCTCCATCCCTAGATCGGGAGGAATCTGAAGCTCTTCCCAGCATCCTGTCGGAGAGGGGAATTCACCCTAGAGGCCTTCTTCATCACCATGCAAGCCTCAAGTGTGATGCGTGAGTAGTTCATCCTTGGACTACGGATCCATGTAGTAGCTAGATGGCTGGTTCTCCTCCTTTGTGCTTTCATGTTTAGATCTTGTGAGCTCCGTTTATGATCAAGATCATCTATTTGTAATCATACATGTTGTGTTTGCGGGGATCCGATGGATATTGAGATGCTATTTCAGATTGATTATTGATTCTATCATGTCTTTGTTATTTGTGATCTTGCATGCTTTCCGTTGTTAGTAGCTATCTTGGCCAAGTAGATGCTAGCAACTCCAAGAGTTAGTATTTATGCTCGATAGTGGATTCATGCCTCTGGTAATCTGGGGAAGTGACAGAAATCTCTAAGGTACTAGATGTGATGTTGCTACTAGGGAGAAAACAACAATCCTTTGTTCATAAAACAATCGTATTGTTTACTTTACACGCAGTTCGTAAAGCAATAATCTGTTGCTTGCAACTTAATACTAGAGGGGGTTCGGATGATAACCTGAAGGTGGATTATTAGTCATAGATGCAGTTGGATGGCGGTCTATGGATAATGTTGTAATGCCCAATCAAGTTCCAAAGGAGTCAAGATGATTAGTATATGCATGTATTGCTTTCTCGATGTTTGTCAATTGCCCCGCTGTAATTTGTTCACCCAGCATGTTATCTATCTTAAGGAGAGCCTCCTCTAGTGAACTATGGATCCCGGTCCTTTTCTTTTACATACAATCTACAAACTGTTACTGTTTTGTGTTTACTTTCTGCAACTATTATTTCTTTCCATTCGATACGTTTAATCCTTTGTTTTTCGCAAAACGCGGTGAGATTGACAACCTCATCGCAAGTTGGGGACAAAGTTCTATGGTTGTGTTGTGCAGGTCTCCACGTTGCTACTAGCACCGGTAGTGCGCCCTGCCAAGGCTTAGCTAGCAACACCTTTGGGGTGTTTCCTTGCTCCTACTGGTTTCATTAAACCTTGGTTTTATAACTGAGAGAAACTAGCTGCTGTGCTCATCATATCTTTATCTTGGGGTTCACAACGAGCTCTACATCAACCATGAGCCATCAGCCGGTCATTCCACGTTGGATCTTGAGAGGCCGGTCAATTCCACGCTCCATCTTGACCCGCTGATCGATCCGTGTTGGATCTCGAGTCCTTTCAATCCCGATCTACAGGTTTGTTTTTCATCTTTTCTTCACATCTTGTTTCTTGTTCTTTCGGATCCACATGCTTCTTCGTCTTTCTCCAAAATGTTCACCTATATTTCTTTTTCAGATTAGTTCTGTGGCAAGTTCGTTAGGCATGGCGTCTGTAAGAAGATTCGGAGATCACAGTCATGATGTTGATGCGGTGCAGAATAGAGAGGCATCCAAGAAATATAGGGCTAATTAGATTTTTTATTTTGTAAAATTCACATTAGCACCTCCTAGTTCTGTAATTTAGACGAGATCAACAAAGTTAAATGTCGATCTCATAAGAAGATGTTGCAGTGTAATATGATGTAATTGGAAAGAGAGGGGCTCAAATCCACTGTATGATGAAATGAATATTGTATATATCAATAAAGTAAAATTTCAAATCATATTGGGATTAGCATCGTAAATCAATTATTGTTAATGTAATTAACTTTCAGTGATGTTGGAAGGCGTAACACGACAAATAATTCACGTTTACCTGGCACTATAATTCCGCCGTCTTCGATAATGTACCAAGGTGCGTCCTCTATCACGCCGCGTAAGCGCTAGCTCGGCGGATCACGTTGTATCGCGCCAAAAAATCCGTCGTTGTTACACAATCCCCGATGCAGTTATCCCTAGAGGCTTTTTTTCACGCCAGCGCGAGCGCGGCGACTAAGGTTGTGCCTCGGCATCTATAAGTGCCCAGGGCCCGAGCTCCATGTTGTAGTGTTTTTTATAATATGCTTCACTTGACCAAAGTTTGATGTATTCCTACAGTATACCCAAGAAGATTATTAACAGATCATAAAGCCATTTAACACCTACAAACAGTTCTGAACTGATTATGTAATCTGACCGACATTAAGATATCTAACCAACCAGCATTTGAAAACAAAGGACCCGAGATTTTTTCTTTGTAAACCATGAAAGTGTTTGCACAAAATATCTTACCTTGGATAAATGAGAAGGTGAAATTGTTGTATAACTTAGCAAATGGTCTAAGCAAGAACTTCTACCAACTTAAGCATCAAGTGGCCAACTAGCATATTTATGAATCGTCAACATAGTTCTAAGCTACCTCATGTACATGTTATTGCACCATAGAAGAACTAATAAAAATGACTATATTAAATAGAAGTTAAGCGAGAATAAAGTGTATGTCCTTTTTAAGGAGAAGATAACAGTGATATACCTATGTAACGAGTAATTGTAGGTAGTCCACAGTTCCACACTGAGGTTATTTTATGACGTTCTTTTCGCTAATATATGTACATAAAACTATAAGTAAAATGTAAAAGTGAAGATGCAAGTTAAGTAGGTAAGCAGAAAGTGATGTACTGACTAATCCGATGGCAACATATATATCATATGAAGAACCTCAAAATCATAGAATTTTTGGAGATATAATAATTGCTTGGTAAGCCAGGAACATACTACCCCAAAGATATTTGCAGCAATCTTCAACACTTGCATGCAAGAACAAAAAAAGGAACAAAGAGAACCTAATGGTTATTTGAGGACAAAAGTTTATGAGATGTCACTTTTATAAGTAACACTAGAATCCTCAATTCATAAAGTTAGATAAAATGTTCTAGTAGTGTGTTTATGAAACATTTGTGTTTATAACAATAACTATCATGTCGTGTTAACTAAAACTGACAACAGGTAATCTACGTGGTGTGAAATACCACGATAAGATCATAACTTGGATAATATTGGAACCATTCAACAAAAGGCTACAATGCTTACTTATAGCATAACATAAAAATAAAAACCATTAATTAGGTATAAAACTTAGCTAGTGGCATATGTTTATCACATGCCTACTTCCAACGAACAGCCATGACACTCATGTCCAACAACAAACTGCTCCATGGTATCCAGATAAATTGTATTACTCTTGGGAATTGAACTGAACATACTTCATGCACATATTAGAGAGGGTGCATGTATTCTCTATGTACCAACTGTATCAATTGTGTCCTTGATCACATCTAACCATGCTCAAGGGTGCTAAAGAACTTCTCAGCCAATCTGTGAAATAAAATAAAGATAATTTATAGCAAGGAAAACAAAAGGAAGCACACTTGCAAGCAAAAAAGGAAATATAGACGAGCAAGCACACCTACAAGCATACCTCTATATCAAAAGTGTATTGCATTATGTTTCTTTAAATGAAACTCATTTAATCAAATAACAAATGAACAGGTTACCTAATACTTTGCAAATATCATGCATGTCAGATGGATATGAATCACCATATTCCTTATCTTATCCTGGTATATGGACCAATTTAACCGAAGCACATGATCAACATAGTTTCCATTTATAGGAAAATTCAGAGAGCAGCCAACCATATATTCCCGTTGTTGGTTACCAAATATCACACCATGCTGACTGACCATACATGAACATAAATCATGTAAGGGGTTCCTTCTAATTTCCTGAATAGTGAAAACATGCAATTTTATTACCATGTAAGGGACTGCTAGGAGTATTTAGAAGCAGCGCACAATTACAAAGTTAGGACATATACCATGCAAAAATAAATTGGGATGCCAACTAACAAAGGTCTAACAAAATACTCAACAACTCTAGCATGATATAGCAACTCATCAGTGTCTAGATGCATGATCCAACCCATGATAGCGTCCTATTACTACCATGGAAAATGTTTATGTGTATACATAATATCCATCAAATTGGGTGGTTGTTAATATGCCATCCGATAAAACTATAACAAAAGTTTAATCATCCTTATAGACATACATGGGACATTGTGCCATACCATGTGATTGCTTCACAAAAAATCCATAGAAACAAGCAGTTTTGTAGAAATCCTGCGGGCCAGGTTTCGTTCTGCAGGTTAGGTGATGAAATAATTTATAATTGGTACTAAAGTGAGTTGTAGTTTGACAGCAAACATGGAAAAAATCCAGACCTCTCAGCGTGCTTCTCCTCAAGTTCAGCCCCTACAACGCAACATAAAGAAGAACATAAACACACTCAATACAAAAAGAGATGGCATTGAATTTTCCAAAATCTCAGGCAAGGACATGGTGATGGAATTGAATTCATGGTTGCACTTGCATAGCTCCAACAATGGTTGGACCTAGCCAAGCCTCCTGCTGATGTGGATGACTGAGGATACAATTGTCCTCCTTGGCTCCAGGCTTCTTGGTGAGAAGGGTGATGAAGGCATCATTTACCATTCCAAACCCACGGCTATTAAGGTGGGACAACAAATTGAAAGCCGACACAATGTCCTCCTTGATAATACTCCTAGTTAGAGGAGGACACACAATTGGGTATGGTTATTAATAGTTGTCCCTTTCCCAATCCATGTGGATTAGGTCATTGATACGTCCATTTTGCATCACTATTCTATATCACAATTTACTGTTATTCATTGATATATTTCATATTAAGAGATGATGCTTACGTTATTTCACCTGTTTTTGCATGGTTGATGACTTTTGGAGCATGGACCGCTGCATTCAGGATTCTGATGAAAAAGGTGTTGTTGGGAGGCAAAATTCGCAAAGATCAGAAAATCCGGGAAAATATACGAAAAATTCTATTTTTCCAGAAGACGAAGGAAGCCATAAGGAGGAGTGGAGATGGGCCACAGGGGGCCCACACCACCCCCTGGCGCGGGCCACCCTAGGTCGCGCCACCAGGTGGTGTGGCCACCCTGGCCCACCTCCAGCTCTCCCCTCTAGCGTATATTATCTCCACGGAACCCTAATACCTAGGGAGCGATCACAGAAAGATTCCGCCGCCTCTGCGGGGCGGAAAACACCGAGAGAGAGAAAGATCTCTCCGGCAGATAGATTTCTACTGCGGGAATTCCTTCCTGGAGAGGGGAGATCGTCGCCATCAACACCACCATCAAGCTGGACTTCATCGGGATCATCATCATCACCACCACCATCATCACCATCAGCACCATCATCACCATCTCCATATTGCTGTAAAAATTGGGTTGAATCTTGCATAGTTCTTAGGGGAAACTTTCCCGATGTTGATTACTCCTTGTAGTTGATGCTATTGAGTGAACCATTGAATTATTGTTTATGTTAAGATTGTTATACATCATTATTCCATCTCTGATCATGATCCATATGATGTCTTGTGAGTAGTTCGTTTTGTTCTTGAGGACATGGGAGAAGTCATGTTGTTAGTAGTGGAATTGTGTTGAGAAAGATTCAATGGTTTGATATTTAAGTTGTGGTGTACTTCTTCTAGCGGTGTCATGTGAACGTCGACTACATGACACTTCACCTATATGGGCCTAGGGGAATGCATTGTGTATTTGGCTACTAATCGTAGGGGTTGCCGGAGTGATAGAAACCTGAACCCCCGTTAGGAAACCACTGCACAAGGGACATCAGGGTCTTAGAGTTTAAAGCTGTGGTTAGGTTTCTACCTTAATTACTTTCTTGTACTTACAGATGTTTGTAAGGGGTATAATCACAAGTATGTGATGTCTACACACTTCTATTCTTGTAGATAGTTGTTGGGCCTCCAAGTGCAGAGGTTTGTAGAACAGCAGCAAGTTTTCCCTTAAGTGGATCACCCAAGGTTTATCGAACTCAGGGAGGAAGTGGTCAAAGGTATTCCCTCTCAAGCAACCCTGCAATCAAGATACAAGAAGTCTCTTGTGTCCCCAACACACCCAATACACTTGTCAGGTGTATAGGTGCACTAGTTCGGCGAAGAGATAGTAAAATACAAGTGGTATAGATAATTATAAGTGGTAACGGTGATAGAAAATAACTTGATGGCGTGTGGTTGATGTGGGAAAAGACTAAAGGCAAACTGAAATAAATATGGAAGCAAGCAAACATGTAATAGATCTAATGGCAAACGGTGTTTTAATGCTTAGAAACAAGACCTAGGGATCATACTTTCACTAGTGAACACTCTCATATAAATATATCATCTCCATGATACTACGCTGAACTACTCTCCGGTTGGACACTCTAATCGATGGTAGGGCTATAACAGCACACCTCAAAGTAAGTCTTTCCCATCTAGAAAACCCCACACTGTCACCTTGAGTACTAGATGAGTCCAACAAACACCACAATTTCATAAAGACATCCAACTCCAAATATAACTCATAACAAGTATTTGTAATCTCTAGCCTAAGTGCCACCATGGTGTGCACGCTGTCACTTTCACACACATGGGGAGAGCAGAGATCTATTAAAGCACTTGAGTAGCAAGGTAGATCTATAGATTACAAGCTCATGATCACAATATGATCATGCATAGAGAGAGATGAACACATAGCTACCGGTAGAACCCTTAGCCTCGAGAGAGAACTACTCCCTCCTCATCATGGGAATCAGCAATGGTGATGGAGATGGCGGTGGAGATCGACGGAGATGGCTCCGGGGTCACTTCCCTGTCCCGTCAGGGTGCCGGAACAGAGACTTGCTGTCCCCCGAATCTCCCCTTCAGTGGTGGCAGCGCTGCGGAACTTTTCATGGATTTCTGATTGACTATCTAGGGTTTATGCATCGGGAGGCTTCTTATAGGCGAAGAGGCAAGGTCGGTGGGCGGCCAGGGGGCCCACACCATGCCCTGGCGCGACCAGGGGGACCCGCGTCATGGGGTGGTGTGGCCACCCTGTGGCCCCTCTCTGTCTTGTATTCTGGCTCCGTGAGTCTTCTGGTAAAATATCAACTTTGGCTTTTGTCCCGTCCAATTCCGAGAATATTCATTTTCTGACTTTCTGGAACCAAAAACAGCAGAAAACGGGCAACTGGCACTGTGGCTCTTTGTTAATAGGTTAGTCAAAGAAAGTGTATGAAAGTACTCCAAAGTTGGAACAAAACATAATAAAGTAGATAAAACCAAGCATGGAACATCAAAAATTATAGATACAGTTGCAATGTATCAACATCCCCAAGCTTAACTCCTGCTCGTCCTCGAGTAGGTAAGTGATAAAAAGGAAGAATAATCTTTTAGGTGACATGCACCATCATAAACTTGATCAAAGTACTTGTAAAACATTTAAAGCTGGGATCATAGTACTTTAATCATAACATGAAAGACAAAGTTCTAGCAATAAGTCAAAGAAACTATGATGCAACATGAAAAGGCACAAACAAAAGATTCATGAATAACAATGCTTTGCAAGACGTTTGTTTGTTTCACATAAAGAAAACATAGCATAATAGTATTCAGCTTGTCCCTCAAAGAGTAGCAAATATAAATGCATAGGACACCTTCAAAGTTCATAAGAGTGACTAGATACAAATAGTTTAAAACAAGCAATTTCAAGTTATGCATCAATGAACTAGTCTTGGACAATGCACATAGAACTAAGAATGACCACTATGCTCTCAAGGTAGGTGCATAAAGGTAGAAGGTGGAGACTCAATATATAAGTGGAAGAAAGGCCTTCATAGAAGGAAGTAGGGATTCAAGTCTCATAAAGAGCTTCCAAAAGTTATGGTACTTATAGCTTTCAGCTCTCATTGCCCCTATCATAAGCATCTTGAAGGTGATTAAGGTTAAAGTGAACAAACTATGGTGTACATGTTTGACGAAGTATAAGTCAAAAATCTCATGTCCCTTGTATACGAGGGCCGCTCCTCCTGCTACTCAAGTTTAGTCACCGGTAAGTTCTTGTCATCGTAAGTACATGTGTATCATAGAGAACCGCCAACGGGGTACCCCTTCCCCGATGATACGGAAGAATCCCCATATCAAAATGACAAGGCAAGTAGACAACGAGCATCTGAGCAATCTTCTTACTTACCATGGGAATATGGTGTTTTTTTCTCTCTTTCCTCTTTTCATAATATCTCTTTTTTTCTCTTTTTTCTCAATATAGGACTCTTTTTTTATAAGAAGAATGCTTCATAGACAGCTCATTATGGTTACGCTGCAGGTTTCCACCATGTCAGCATGGATTAGACCAGCGGCCCAGGCGTTTCTCTTAACACATATACATAATTCCATGGACTTACAAGCTCCCCTTTCATTTCACACCGACGACATCCATATACAAAAGAGCATGATATCAACTAGGTACAAGTACCAAGTGCAATGTTGAAAGCGTTCCCCATGAAAGCATGGTTCTGCTAATTCCCGACAAATAAGTGCAAGCATATACAACATAGACGACACAATGGTTCAAGTTTATTAAGGGCAAGTAAACTAAAGTGTGCCATCAAGTTCATGAGAGCTTTAATCACTAGTTTTCTCATAACAAGTTTAATTTGGAAGGTAAACAAAAGCATGAATATACTTGGAATAGCATATGCTAGTAGGTAGGTATGCTGGACTCTTTGGAATAACTTGGTTTAGGGAGTTGGATGCATGAGTGGAACTCATACTTGGTTACGGAGGCTAGCAAAAGACTGGGAGCGACAAACTAAGAGAGCAATAATGGCCATAATCATGCAGAGCGACAAAACATCATTGATCAAAGCATAAAGTGATACTACAAGTTGAAAACTAAAAGATCATCAAGGCTATGGTGACTTTGGGTAGTCATAACATGGTCTGAGCATGCGCCAAGTCAACCCAAATAAAGCATCAAAGGAGAATACCACAATATTATGTTTTAATATGCTAAAACAACGCATGATTCATCCAAGGCACATTAAGAAATCTCAATTGTTTATAACTATTCATGCTACAGCAAAGAATACTAAGCATAAAGCCAAAACAATATCAAGCATGGCATGACAAAGCATAGGCCATAGTCAAAAACAAGCTCTCTTTACCACTTAAGCATGAACCTTCCTACTCTTTTCCAAACCAAACCAAACTATTTGAAAACCAATGTATGAAAGAGGGGGTCCAACCAAATTATTCAGCAAACTAAGCAAACAAAGCAAACGAAAAACCAAAACGAAAATGAGAAAGAAGACGCTCCAAGAACAACACAACTGTGCATGAAACAATAAAAATGAAGCGTTTGGAAGAAACCTGGGATTTTTATTGATGAAGAGGGGGATGCCTTGGGCATCCCCAAGCTTTGACGCTTGTACTTCTTGTAGATTTCTTGGGGTGACATGCGTGGCATCCCCAAGCTTGAGCTTTAGTCCATCCTTCATCTTATTACTCATTCCTTCGATACACCTGAAATTTTTCCTTCATACAAAATTTCACACAATCTTTATTAGCAACATTAGTGCACTCAAGGTAATAAGTCCTTGGGTTCAGTTTCAACACCAATAAAACTTCCATTAAAACACAAGCTACTGTTGAACTTCCCTCAAAAAGCTCAATTCACCAAAAGACCTCAAAAAGGAACCAACAAGAAGCAAATACAGAAAATGGTAGAAATCTGTCAAAACAGACCAGCAGATAAAGACGAATTTTTTCGAAGACCTTCTGTTTCTCAAAACAAAAAGTGTTGAACTAACGAAAGTTAGATAACAACCTGGGGCAGAAGGACACAAATTCACGCCTCAAAAGGACGTACAGAGATTTTACACGAATTTTTACGGTGAAGCACATAAATCTGTTTCGGGACAACAACTTTCCCAATCATTACTTCTCTCTCATTAGAGGTTACTCTTGGCACAAGAAGCAAATAAAAAGGATAAGGAGCGGTTATTACTGAAGTAATAATTTCCAAGACTCATCTAAAACTTTTGGGTTATCTCTCAATAAGTACTTTTCTTTAACGCCTTTAAGTTAGGCTTGATAGTTTGAGAAGATGCTCACATAAGAAATATGAAGATGCTCAACTAAGTGCACCAACAACAAGATAAGCTAAGAAAGATAGCACAAGATAAATATACCACAAGTGATAAGCAATATATAAGTACTTCAAGCTCGATGGCTATCACAAGGAAAGTAAGCTTGGGTATAGAGATAACCGAGGCACGCGGAGACGAAGATGTATTCCCATGTTCCCTTACAAGTAAGGTACGTCACGTTGGAGAGGTGTGGGATTCCACAAAGGATTTCCCAACGCCACGAAGGCTCACCTTCTTCTCCGAGTCTATCCCACGAAGGAATAGGCCATTTCCTTATGGCTAGCTTTTCCTCCACTCCGGAGATGGCAAGCTCCACAACCACTTCACAAGCTCAACGAAGGAGAAGCCCGGGTCTCTTCACAATCTTCCACAAAGAGGACACCGCGGCACCAACCGCCAAGCCAACTAGGAGGTCACCCTCCAAGAGCAACAACCTCACGGTCTCTCACTCGAACAAATCGTAGTGGAGAGCTCAACACTTATGCAAGAATGCAAAGCAAGAACACCAAGGGCATTCAAATCCCTCACTCTCAAATCCCACCAAAGCAACAAGTGCTAGGGAGGAATTAGAGAGGAAGAACAATGGTGGAAGTCAACCAATGACTCCAAGATCTAGATCCAATGGGTTCCCCTCACTTAGAGGAGGAATTCATTGGTGGGGATTGTAGATCTAGATCTCCTCTTCCAAAGCCCTCAAAAAGATGCAAGAATCATAGGAGGGAAGGGAGAGGAAGCAAGCTCAAGAGGTTCAACAATGGAGGTCAATTTCGTGGTCAAGAACACCCAAAAACGTTGGGAGAAGAACCCCCTTTTATAGGGAAAAGAAAATATGGCCGTTGGAGAGAAAACAGCGAAAACTCGGTTCCAAAGTCGGTTGGACCGGCCCCAGAACCGGGAAACTCGGTCCCCAGGCCAGAGGACCGACCTACAAACCAAAATACCTCTGTTTGCCAACCCGGAATAGACTCGGTCACGAAAACCGGAAAATCCGGTCTGAGATCCGGTCTACCGGAGCTAGAACCGGACCGTCCGGTGTGGGGCTCGGTTGAACTGGATCCACAACCGGGATGAAACTGACTTCACAAAAAACGCAATAACTTTTGCATCCGAACTCCGATTTCGATGATCTTGGGCTTGTTTTGACGAGGAAAACAAGCTCTACAATATGGTGCATGAAAACATCATAGTCTAACAAAGGAAGATAGAACCAGATGAGGAAAGGTATGGAGCCTCCCTATAAGAAGAACCGGTAAAACCTTCAAACTCGAAAACACCATATAAGATGCATATGAATTCCGTTTTCGATGAACTTGGGCTTGTTGAAGAGCTAGCAACAAGATCAAGAACCTCACATAGAGAAAATACCAAGAAGCAACAAAATAGGAAGATGCAAAGTATGCAAAGGATTGAGCTCCCTAAGACAATGTGATCAAGTTACCCAACCGAAAGCCCCTCTTGATAGTGCGGCTATCTATCCTATAACCCGGTCTCCCAACAACCACCTTGAGACCGGTAAAAGGAAAACCTAGCAAGGCTATACCTTTGCCTTGCGCATCCCGCTTGATCTTGATGACAACGCTTCAAGCTCCATCCAAGCCGGAATGCATCACTTGATCATTGTTGCTTCGTGAAGACTCGTAATATGCTCCCCCATACACCACTATGGGATAGCTTCATTAAGACACATCTTTACATGCCCATTATCACCAATATGGATGGCAAGCTTCAAGCAAATGATCTTCTCGAGTTGCTTATCTTGAACTTTCCCTTCTCAAACTTTGATGACGATCACCACTTGATGGCATCCTCTCATGGGCTATATGAGATCTTCACTTTTGAAGCATTCCCATGGAAAGATACCTATCCCATATGGAAAACGCAAAGGCACATATATAATGGGTTAGTTCATGATTCATAAATGACAAGGCTTACCATACCACAAGATCCATGTGGTACATTCTTTATGCTTCATGTGTTGACCAACTTGAAATCACTCTTCACTCTTTGTATTGGTCAACCAAGTATCTTCTCATGCTCCATCTCAATATCTTGAGGTACATAAAGAATTCTTCATTTGATTACATGCTCTAAATCTTAGTAAACCATAGCTCCACTAATGAGGCTATCATGACACCGGCTTAGAGCCATATCTTGAATTCTTCTATTGAGATCACACTCTCAAGATCTTGAACATATCATATTCTTCTCTTCAATTTGATGATCTTGATGCCAAAACTCAAGGTATATCTTTATCTTCATGGCATCCATACTTGAATCCAACATATGGACTACAAGCATGACCTATGGAATATTCCTTCATATAAACTCAATGAAAACATTAGTCCATAGGGATTGTCATTAATCACCAAAACCACACATAGGGGCAATTACCCTTTCAATCTCCCCCATTTTTGTAATTGATGATAATCACAACAAGAGGGTTTATATAATGAATATTAGAAACAAGTACGCAACTTATCCGAAAATAAGTTGTATACAAGAGGTTGTATTTGATATGGTTAAGTAACACAAAGATACTAACCCATATTAAAACCAATTCTACTCACACAAACTACAACTAATGCAAGAGATGTGAGTAGAACCAACATATATAGATCAAACTCCCCCACAATATATGCACGTGTGATGAACTTGAATTTCATTGCATACATTGTCAAGCATAACCTTTGGGAGAGTTTCCACTATATATTCAACCATGCAATACATACTAAAGATGAAATGCATGGAAGGCAAACACTTAAGAACAAACCAATCTTAAGTAGAAAACCATTCCCCTTAAAACCCTCTAAACTTCTCCCCCATTGACAACAAGTGCCAAAATGGATGACAAAGTTAGAAGGCCAATATAGTTCAAGTTCCTCCGAAGGTGTGCATTTCTCATAATATGAGTGAAATCATATGCACATATCCAATGACGAATACTTGGAGGAAATCAACTATATTGAGGATCAAATATTGCTAAAAGGATAACAAGGTGAAGAAACTTCAACGGATGAAGCAAGCAATCAAAAGATCCAAATAATTAAATGGACAAATAGTGATCTAAATGAAATAAGGAAGCTCCCCAAGGGTTGTGCAAAAATTAGTTGTTTTATTTGAATACAATATGCACAAACATGGAATCCTCACTCCCTATATATCATTTAGAACATAACCAAGATACAAGGAGTATAGATATAAATCAATACACTTGTCAAGACAAGCTTAACTCCAAAATAAAACAAATATGAGATATGAGTGCGCGAAGATGCAATAAAAGTAAACCGAGCACTCATAAATCAAGACCTTACCAAAACCATTAAAAACTAAGCGGATAAGTGATATGGTTGGCAAAAGGCGAGGATATCAAGGCGAGAGATTAACACTCTTGTGTATATAAGTTTCTAAGTGGGAAAACAAGAGAATAATCCACAAATAAACATCCACACACAAGAGGTTAATAAAAAATAAGAAAACATGATATCCAAGAGGAAGTCATAAGATATACCAAAAAAATGATATTTTGCTTAAGTGCATATATAGCACATGGCTCTATTTTCCCTCATGGTATATCAAAGAACTTCACCAAAGAAAAAGAAAAACCTCCAAAACATCACAACTAACACTAAGGGAACTAATGCTAGTTGGGAAATTTTGAGGAAGGCAGCAAGTATCAAAAGGAAGGATTCAATGCAATTTCAACAATATTGCACATGAGAGTACCCTGAGGAATTGATATGCAATAAATTGCTAGAAGGCATATTTGGGATTGGTGAATCATGAGCATGATTTTATATACTCCCCATTATATGCATCATCTCAAATTACTCACATAAGCAATAAAGATAGAAAAGTCTTTCAAAGATCTTTGCAAGAACCACAACATTTACAAACTAATAAATTCATGCCAAGATGTAACCTACAAGAGATTGGATGGAAGAATAGTATGCATGAATAAGATACTTGTTACCGAGATAGCAATGGTATGATATAGTAGATAAGAATTCTTCGATCATCCTAGCTTGGCTCCAATTATCATATGGTGACAACACCTTCCTTATAGATGAGACAAGCATCCATTGCATCTCCAATGTACCTAAAACAACATTAAAGTACATCTTCGTCCCCAAACTTATTGGGTCCAAAGTGGTTAGACTAACCACAACACATAGGACATACTCCATAAAAATATGTGCATATTTAGAGATGAAATTTGAATTTCATGCACATCATAGCCGTTTAAGGATTTGATGGAGTATACCCTATATATTGGATCGAAGAAAGCAACACATGATATAAGATATACATTTAGTAAACATGCATGCACGAGACTTTCAAGAACCAACAAAGGTATAATTTGGACAAAACACCAAAATATTCAAGAAGGCATACAAGGTGTGACAAAACACATTTTTTGTCCAAACTATATCAAAGAATCAAATCAACACAAGATTTGTTCAACAAAGTTCAACAAATGAACCAAGCAAAAACTACTGAGCATAAAAGATGAGATAAAAACACAAATGCCCAAAGATTTATCTCATTCAAGCAAATAACATAGAGAATAAAGAATGAGATAACAAACTCTTAAAAGAGCAAGGTTTCAACAAATAAACCAAACCCTTAAGACTTTTCACAATGGCACAAGGTACCGAGAAGAAAAGGTTTGTCTTACACTAAAAACACATTTGATAATAATCAAAAACACCATCAGAGAGATGCTTAAAAGCCAAGGAAGACAATGGGAGCCACAACAATTTTTGGAAAAAAAAGGCAATAAGAGGTGAAATCCAAGGTGAAGATGATCCACAAATGCTACCACATCCAAGTATATCAATTGTCTAAGACAATGAATGTATTGGAATTTATTTCCGGTGGTATATTGCATGGATACTAAAGATAAATCTTCACAATAAAAAGCATAGGATAGGAATAAAAAGATTAATTACTATGCAAAGATAGAGATTCTTGATAGCTCCAACTAGTCACACAATTATGCAAAGCAATGATTAGAATAACTTGAAGAAAATGGTCTCCCAAATAAGATATAGAGATATGCATTTGAGGAAGGCCACACCAAGAATTTCTTACTCAAGAAAAGACCGAAAAGATGAGCAATAAAAACTTCTAACAAAATTTAGGATCTTGTTTGAGCTAACATGCCACCTAGATACAAGATAATCAACAATATCAACTCTAAGTGGCACCACCTCATATGTTCACATTTCCTAGGATTGTGATATGCAAAAGAAGCATATTACTCCCCCATAATGTGGTATTCAATTTTTCTTAATAAGAGGAAAAACAACCTTCACTAGAGAATATTAATGGACATTAAGAATTTGAATTTCTCATGAGTATGACACACCACATAGTGACTAGATAATCTTGCAATATCAATACTAAGTGGTAGTACTCATGTACACACATTTTAAGGCATGAGAGATGCGCGAGGCATATCACTCCCCCAAAATGGGATGGTCCATTAACCACTCAAAAAGAGCCAAATAAGATATCATCAAGATGCATTAGAGGCTCAAAACAAAAAAAATGAGTAAATGATGTGCCAAACACCTAGACATGCTTGAATACACAAAATAAGAAAGCATGAGGCACAACAAATACAAACACATACTTGGTACAAGACCAAAACATGTAAAGGGGCAAGTAACTTACAATATAAAGAGTTGAGTTCGAGTTACCGCAAAGAGGCGCATTGGTTATATGGTAGGGAGATGATAATCCTTATAACTTGGCTTTATAAAATATAATATATGAAGATCACTTAATTCTTCATGAGTTAGCCAAGTCTCCAATGCCCTCCACAAACACCTATTGATCAAGTTTGAGCTTGTTGGTCCCCAACCAAGTTGGGTCCTAAGAAGTTAGTCACAATAGGCTTGGAAACCCAAATGGTTCTTTTCTTAACACCACTTTGATTTCCAACAAACTTGGCAAACACATTGCCATCCTTATCCTTCCCAGGAGAATAATCATCATCAACAATGATAGGGTTAGATAAGGTACCGTTTGAACATGAAGTGGCCAAGTGTCCCTTCTCACGACATATGTAGCAACAAGTGCTCCCCTTTCTCTTCTTTATTGATTTCTTGTCTTGGGGAGCCTTATCTTGATTCTTCTTGGGAAGTGGCCTAGCTTAAACTTGAGGTTGAGATTGGGCTTGACCTTGAACTTGTGGCCGCTTCCCTTGTTGCTTCTCATTCAAGTGCTTTTTCTTCGATGGACAAGATCTTACATGATGTCCTACAACCTTGCACTTAAAGCAAATAATCTTGGCCGAATACTTGACTTGGTCTTGGCCCTTCTTCTTGTTGCTCTTGGACTTATTATTGATATTGGAGTTGAATCCAAGTCCACTTTTATCATTGGGGTATTTTTGCACACTCAAAATATTATCGAGTGTGGATTTTCCTGCATGACTCTTTTTCAAGTCTTTCTTCAAAGAAGTGACTTGGGCCTTGAGCTCTTTGATTTCCTCTACATGGTTAGTATAAATAGAGGTACTAGAGGAAGTATAAGCTTCATTGTTAGAGCAATAAGGCAAATCAAGTAATCCAACACAAGGTTTATCACTAGTATGACTAGAAGGATCACTAGGACTAGCACATGGCAAAATAGAATTTTGATTAGAAGTTGTGCTAATGTCCAAAAGAGGCTCACAAGATGTTACCTTAGTGATACTTGCCTCATGAGCTAATTTTAGCCCATCATAGGAGATTAGAAGATCATTATGAGAGCTCAAGAGCATTTCATGACTCTCTTCCAATTTCCTATACTTACTAGTTAGCAACTCAAGTTGAGCCCTTAGCTCAACATTCTCCTTTAACATAGATGCTTCACAAGAATTAGAGTTAGTAGCACTAGCATCATTAATAAAATTTTCATTTTCAAGCTCATAAGATTCAATTTTTTGTGTGAGGAGACAATTAGTGTGCTTCCCCTCGGCAAGCTATTGCTTAAGGAGATGGAATCTACGACTACCATCATCAAGTTGGAAATCCAACTCCTATATAGTTTCTGTTTGTTTAGTTATGGTGTCCATAACATGTTTGAGACAAGCAATGGCCTTATTATTACCACGAAGAGAGGTACACAAAAAATTTAACTCAAGCACAAGAGCACTAGTATCCTCATCAAGGTCATCATCACTATCATCATTATCATTGCTATTATCTAGAGAAGATATCTTGGGATCCAAAGTAGGAGATACCTTTGATCCTCTTGCCATAAGGCACATGTGAGCACGGGAGAATGA
Source organism: Avena eriantha (assembly GCA_910589775.1). Classification (NCBI taxonomy): domain Eukaryota; kingdom Viridiplantae; phylum Streptophyta; class Magnoliopsida; order Poales; family Poaceae; genus Avena; species Avena eriantha. Next base: position 209,678,058 of record OU342742.1, read on the forward strand.
AGATGAGGATATTCTTGAATCTTCATTCATGATTGTGTCTTGCTCCATAGGGTGTTTGATTTCCTCTACATTGTTATATATACAACTAGAGGAAATAGAAGCATTTTGTTTATTGGAATAAGACAAATCAAGCATATCATCTATACTAGTACTCAAATAATTTCTAGACAATATGCAAGGACTAGAAACACAAGGGGATATATAATTATCGTTGCAAGAAGTGCTTAAGTCCAAACTCTCTACACCATTAGCATTTATAGAACATGAATCATTGGTGTAAAGAGAACCACTACCATCATTACATATGATTTCTCCACTCACCATGCCATTACCTTGTGACTTGTCACATGTAGGTGAAGTGGAGGGAAGTAAAATATCATCGCGGCTAGAGGTGGAAGCCACTTGGAGCTCTTCATGATGTGAAGGAGAAGAGAGATCCTCGGAGATACCACCGACCCTATGAGAAATGGACCCACCAAATATTTCTTTAAGCTTGGTCCACATCTCATGAGATGACTTGCGCTTTATATTTGTCAAGAACAAATTAACTATGGGGCTCAAAGAGAAAATAAGCTCATTAGATACTTGAGCTTCGAGATGTAAATTTTTCTCATCCTCTAAAGACATATTTTGAGGATCCATCGGAGGAGAAAAACCTACATCTAGAAATCGCTCAATATTTGGCCACAAGGTCCGAAGATTACAAAGCAAGCAATTTCTCCACAAAATATAATTTGTGCCATCAAAGATAATTGTGTCATTGTGCACTATACTACTAGCCGACATCTTTACACTCTAGGCGGTGAAGCCTAAACAATGAGAGACCTTGCTCTGATACCAATTGAAAGGATAGATATGTCGCCTAGAGGGGGGTGAATAGGCAATTTCAAAACTATTAGGGTTTTGGCTTGATACAATGCGGAATTAAACTAACGTTTATTTTACAAGCATAAAACCTAAATACAGTAGGCTCAACTAAGTGCACCAACAACAAGATAAGCTAAGCAAGATAGCACAAGATAAATATACCACAAGTGATAAGCAAGATATAAGTACTTCAAGCTCGATGGCTATCACAAGGAAAGTGAGCTCGGGTATAGAGATAACCGAGGCACGCGGAGACGAAGATGTATTCCCATGTTCCCTTACAAGTAAGGTACGTCACGTTGGAGAGGTGTGGGATTCCACAAAGGATTTCCCAACGCCACGAAGGCTCACCTTCTTCTTCGAGTCTATCCCACGAAGGAATAGGCCATTTCCTTATGGCTAGCTTTTCCTCCACTCCGGAGATGGCAAGCTCCACAACCACTTCACAAGCTCAACGAAGGAGAAGCTCGGGTCTCTTCACAATCTTCCACAAAGAGGACACCGCAGCACCAACCGCCAATCCAACCAAGAGGTCACCCTCCAAGAGCAACAAGCTCACGGTCTCTCACTCGAACAAATCGTAGTGGAGAGCTCAACACTTATGCAAGAATGCAAAGGAAGAACACCAAGGGCATTCAAATCCCTCACTCTCAAATCCCACCAAAGCAACAAGTGCTAGGGAGGAATTAGAGAGGAATAACAATGGTGGAAGTCAACCAATGACTCCAAGATCTAGATCCAATGGGTTCCCCTCACTTAGAGGAGGAATTAATTGGTGGGGATTGTAGATCTAGATCTCCTCTTCCAAAGCCCTCAAAAAGATGCAAGAATCATAGGAGGGAAGGGAGAGGAAGCAAGCTCAAGAGGTTATACAATGGAGGTCAATTTCGTGGTCAAGAACACCCAAAAATGTTGGGGGAAGAACCCCCTTTTATAGGGAAAAGAAAATATGGCCGTTGGAGAGAAAACAGCGAAAACTCGGTTCCAATGTCGGTTGGACCGGCCCCAGAACCGGGAAACTCGGTCCCCAGGCCAGAGGACCGACCTATAAACGGAAATACCTCTGTTTGCCAACCCAGAATAGACTCGGTCGCGAAAACCGGAAAATCCGGTCCGAGATCCGGTCTACCGGAGCTAGAACCGGACCGTCCGGTGTGGGGCTCGGTTGAACCGGATCCACAACCGGGATGAAACTGACTTCACGAAAAACGCAATAACTTTTGCATCCGAACTCCGATTTCGATGATCTTGGGCTTGTTTTGACGAGGAAAACAAGCTCTACAATATGGTGCATGAAAACATCATAGTCCAACAAAGGAAGATATAACCAGATGAGGAAAGGTATGGATCCTCCCTATAAGAAGAACCGGTAAAACCTTCAAACTCGAAAACGCCATATAAGATGCATATGAATTCCGTTTTCGATGAACTTGGGCTTGTTGAAGAGCTAGAAAAAAGATCAAGAACCTCACATAGAGAAAATACCAAGAAGCAACAAAATAGGAAGATGAAAAGTATGCAAAGGATTGAGCTCCCTAAGACAATATGATCGAGTTACCCAACCGAAAGCCCCTCTTGATAGTGCGGCTATCTATCCTATAACTCGGTCTCCCAACAACCACCTTGAGACCGGTAAAAGGAAAACCTAGCAAGGCTATATCTTTGCCTTGCGCATCCCGCTTGATCTTGATGACAATGCTTCAAGCTCCATCCAAGCCGGAATGCATCACTTGATCATTGTTGCTTCGTGAAGACTCGTAATATGCTCCCCCATACACCACTATGGGATAGCTTCATTAAGACACATCTTTACATGCCCATTATCACCAATATGGATGGCAAGCTTCAAGCAAATGATCTTCTCGAGTTGCTTATCTTGAACTTGCCCTTCTCAAACTTTGATGACGATCACCACTTGATGGCATCCTCTCATGGGCTATATGAGATCTTCACTTTTGAAGCATTCCCATGGAAAGATACCTATCCCATATGGAAAACGCAAAGGCACATATATAATGGGTTAGTTCATGATTCATAAATGACAAGGCTTACCATACCACAAGATCCATGTGGTACATTCTTTATGCTTCATGTGTTGACCAACTTGAAATCACTCTTCACTCTTTGTATTGGTCAACCAAGTATCTTCTCATGCTCCATCTCAATATCTTGAGGTACATAAAGAATTCTTCATTTGATTACATGCTCTAAATCTTAGTAAACCATAGCTCAACTAATGAGGCTATCATGACACCGGCTTAGAGCCATATCTTGAATTCTTCTATTGAGATCACACTCTCAAGATCTTGAACATATCATATTCTTCTCTTCAATTTGATGATCTTGATGCCAAAACTCAAGGTATATCTTTATCTTCATGGCATCCATACTTGAATCCAACATATGGACTACAAGCATGACGTATGTAATATTCCTTCATATAAACTCAATGAAAACATTAGTCCATAGGGATTGTCATTAATCACCAAAACCACACATAGGGGAAATTACCCTTTCACAATTATCAACACAATAAAGATGACAACCATGCAGGACACTATTCATATCAAAAGCACTCATATCTACCAAAGAAGTTTTTCTTGATAATTCTTCACACCCCAAAAACAATGTAAGTTCATCATGCTGATTAGGAGTGATCATGTCATCACAATATAAACTCGCAGTACTCATTGGATTAGAAGGGATATTATTATGGCCTGAGCATTGAAAATTGAAATGACCCCACTTAAAATCAAAGTTCACAAATAAAAGGATAAAGGGCACAAACTTTTTTACCAAGATCATTTAAAGCCCTATACCACATTCTAGTTTTTTCATTCCTGTGGGTGATACAATATTCTTCTTCAATTTTATTATTCTCACAAGGTCTATGTATTCCACAAAAATTAACATGCTTATAAGAAATAGTACTTTCAGTGGTTTGAGCATGTTTATTGCTATCATTAACAACAATTCCATTTTCCATGCAAGTGCCTTTAAAAGGATCATGATACATGTTCCACTTTTCTTTAGGAGCATTAATATGAGAAGCAAAGGTTTTAAAACAATCAATAAGAATTTGAGGATCAACACCATATTTAGCACTAAGCTCTTGAAAATCATCAGTTTCAGGGAAAGACTTAATGCAATCATACTCATAGTTTATACCTGGTTCTTTACCTTTATTGTTATCCCAATCTTCCGTATTGCTTTGAATTGTTTCAAGAAGATCCCACTTAGCTTTGACCTCCTTACTTTTGAAGGATCCCTCTAAACAAGTATCTAGATAGTCCTTGTAATGTCCTGAAAGCCTTGCATAGAAATTATTAATAACAATATTCCTAGGGAGCTCATGAATGGGACATTTGAGCATTATTGACTTCAATCTCCCCCATGCTTGGGCAATACTTTCTCCATCATGAGGATGAAAATTATAAATGTAATTCCTATCTTTATGAATTTCATGAGGAGGATAAAATTTAGAGTAAAAGAGAGATTCAAGTTCCTTCCACTCCAAATGATGAGGATCATCTAGTAGCTCATACCACTCCCTTGCTTTGCCCTTAAGTGAAATAGGGAATAACTTCCTCTTAACTTGGTTCATTGAAATACCTGCACACTTGAACAACTCGCATAATTCATGTATAAAGAGTAAATGATCACCAGGATGGACAGTTCCATCTCCAAAATAGCAGTTATTCATAACACGTTCAATAATTTTTATAGGTATTTTAAAAGGGATGCTTTCAGTATATGGATTTAACATATCACAAGTATCATTAGAATTACCACATATGGGAGATAAAGTATCATCAGAGTAAACTTTCTTCTTTAAAGCTGGGAATTAAAAAGATCATTTTCATAAAAACCAACTTCCCCAAGCTTAGACGTTTCCATAGCATTAGTAACAAAGGTGTTCAAAAGATTCATACTAATAACATTGCTATTAGCATGCAAAGAAAGCTCCATGGGTTTTTTGATTTTCTTTTCAGACAATTCAAGTTCTATCTTAGGAAAAATACTAAAAAGCTCTCTATTTTTGTTGTTGTTTTCCATTAAGCCTAACTAGTGAAAACAAGAAACAAAAAGACAAAATTGCAGAATCTAAAGGAAATAAGTTCGAACACTCACACCGGAGGATGTGAGTACCTTTTACCTTACCTCCCCGGCAACGGCGCCAGAAAATAGGCGTTTTCCATGGGAGGTTCTTCTTGTTTAATCCTCTGGTGTGAATACCTTTTACCTTACCTCCCCGGCAACGGCGCCAGAAAATAGCTTGATGTCTACACACTTCTATTCTTGTAGACAGTTGTTGGGCCTCCAAGTGCAGAGGTTTGTAGAACAGCAGCAAGTTTTCCCTTAAGTGGATCAGCCAAGGTTTATCGAACTCAGGGAGGAAGTGGTCAAAGGTATTCCCTCTCAAGCAACCCTGCAATCAAGATACAAGAAGTCTCTTGTGTCCCCAACACACCCAATACACTTGTCAGGTGTATAGGTGCACTAGTTTGGCGAAGAAGATAGTAAAATACAAGTGGTATAGATAATTATAAGTGGTAACGGTGATAGAAAATAAGTTGATGGCGTGTGGTTGACGTGGGAAAAGACTAAAGGCAAACTGAAATAAAGATGGAAGCAAGCAAACATGTAACAGATCTAATAGCAAACGGTGTTTCAATGCTTATAAACAAGGCCTAGGGATCATACTTTCACTAGTGAACACTCTCATATAAATATATCATCTTCATAATACTACGCTGAACTACTCTCCAGTTGGACACTCTAATCGATGGTAGGGCTATAACAGCACACCTCAAAGTAAGTATTTCCCATCTAGAAAACCCCACACTGTCACCTTGAGTACTAGATGAGTCCAACAAACACCACAATTTCATAAAGACATCCAACTCCAAATATAAATCATAACAAGTATTTGTAATCTCTAGCCTAAGTGCCACCATCGTGTGCACGCTGTCACTTTCACACACATGGGGAGAGAAGAGATCTATTAAAGCACTTGAGTAGCAAGGTAGATCTATAGATTACAAGCTCATGATCACAATATGATCATGCATAGAGAGAGAGATGAACACATAGCTACCGGTAGAACCCTTAGCCTCGAGAGAGAACTACTCCCTCCTCATCATGGGAATCAGCAATGGTGATGGAGATGGTCGTGGAGATCGATGGAGATGGCTCCGGGGGCACTTCCCCATCCCGGCAGGGTGCCGGAACAGAGACTTTCTGTCCCCCGAATCTCCCCTTCGGTGGTGGCGGCGATGCGGAACTTTTCGTGGATTTCTGATTGACTATCTAGGGTTTATGCATCGGGAGGCTTCTTATAGGCGAAGAGGCAAGATCAGTGGGCGGCCAGGGGGCCCACACCATGCCCTGGCGTGGCCAGGGGGACCCGCGCCATGGGGTGGTGTGGCCACCCTGTGGCCCCTCTCCGTCTCGTATTCTGGCTCCGTGAGATTTTCCGGTAAAATATCAACTTTGGTTTTTGTCCCATCCAATTTCGAGAATATTCATTTTGTGACTTTCTGGAACCAAAAACAGCAGAAAACATGCAACTGGCACTGTGGCTCTTTGTTAATAGGTTAGTCCAAGAAAGTGTATGAAAGTACTCCAAAGTTGGAACAAAACATAAGAAAGTAGATAAAACCAAGCATGGAACATCAAAAATTATAGATACATTTGCAATGTATCAGTATGTATTAGTCCTAGGAAGGTCGGTACATTAGCACACTCACCCACACAACACTTAGCAAGCTAAAGAAGATTAATCAACTTTATGAAGCGAAAGCACTTGACAGAATTCCCGTGTGTCCTCGAGAACGTTTGGTCATCTTAAGTAATACAACCGGCTTGTCCTTTGCTGAATAAAGGATTGGGCCACTTGCTGCATTTATTCTTACTGTCTTTTATTTAATCATACTTTATTTACTTGCATTATCAAAAACCCCTAAAAATCCGTTTGTTAAGTATTTACATAGAATTCCTGATCCATACCACTAGCCAGCACCTTCTGCTCCTCGTTGGGTTCGACACTCTTACTTATCGAAAATACTGCGATACACCCCCTATACTTGTGGGTCATCAAGACTATTTTCTGGCGCCGTTGTCGGGGAGTGAAGCGCTATTGGAGAGTGGAACTGGTAAAGGAAACCTCTACTGTGAGTATTGTTTACTTCTGTTAGTTGTTTTATTTTCAATATGGATAATTCACTGAGTTTCTTATTTCGTAATGCTACTACCACTGCTAAGGTAGTAGATGAACCACCACCTGCTGAGAATGATACTTTTAAAATACCTACGAGAATTATTGATCGTGTTATGGATAACTACTATGTCGGGGATGGAACTGTCCATCCCGGAGATCATTTGCTCTTTATACACGAATTATGCGGGTGGTTCAAGTGTGTAGGTATTACTATAGATCAAGAAGAAGTTATTCTCATCATCTCTGAAAGGAAGAGCTGAGGAATGGTATAAGCTGCTGAAGAATGGTCAAGCTCTTGAATGGGAGGAAATAGTGCCTCTCTTTTATTCAAAGTTTTATCCTCCTAGTGAGATTCATAAAGATCGGAATCAAATATACAACTTTTGGCCACTTGATGGAGAGAGTACAGCTCAATCTTGGGGGAGATTGAAGTTACTAATGCTCAAATGTCCTATTCATGAGCTCCCCAACAATATTATTATCAATAACTTTTATGCAAGGCTTTCTCTTCATGATAAGGATTTATTGGATGTTTCTTGTGTTGGATCATTCACACGCATGGAAGAAGAAGCTAAATGGGATCTTCTGGACCATATTTAAGACAATGCTGAAGCATGGGAGAACGACAAAGGAAGAAAGTTAGGTATAAATTATGATTATGAATGCATTGAATCTTTTATGGGAACTGATTACTTTCAAAATATTAAAAAATGCTTATGATCTAGACTCTCAAGCTATTGCTTCTTATTTTAAGGCTTTTGCTTCCTACATTGAAGTACCTAAAAACAAGTGGAATAAGTATCATGAACCTTATAAAGATATTGCTAAGAGTGTTCCTGCAAGAAATACTGATGTTTATACTGCTAATCATGTTTTATCTGAACCTTACATTGAGAAAATGCCTTCCTAGTTAAGATAAAGGAGCATTCTATGATAGCTAATATGGTTAATGAAAGTACAAATAAAGTTGTTGAACCTGATAAGCAAATGGATGATGAACCTATAATAGAAAATGTGAAAGACTTTGTCACTAAGTATGAGGAAGAGGGACACACTATCCTTTGTAAGGATACCTCTAATATTGTTTCACATAGTAGTGCTATGAGAGCTAGTATTCCTGTGTTTTCTATTAGAATAAGTGATCATTGTTATGATGGTCCTTGTGATAGTTATATTGTTAAGTTTATGCATGATACTGAAAGTTACTATGAGAGAGGGAAAAGTGTTCTTATGTATCTCAATAATGTCAAGTTTCCTCGTTTTATGCTGAAAGTTTTTATGTTGCACTTCTTTTGCCTTACTATGGTACTAGTCTTTGGTTTCAAAAACTTGTTTGTTTACAAAATTCCTTTGCATAGGAAGTGGGTTAGACTTAAAACGTGTGTACTTTTGCTTCTTAATGCTCTCTTTCACTTCAATTCATATTCCTAAGTGAGCATCATCAAAATTATCATGCCCATCTTAATGGCTATAAAGAAAGAGCTTTTTGGGAGACAACTCAATTTATTTTTGCTTTCAGTTTGTTTTTGTTTCTTTGAGTCTTGGAAGTTATTACTTTGGTAATAACCGCTCCTTTGTTTGGTTTTTGTGTCAAGATCAACCTCTAATGAGAGAGAAGTAAGATTTGGGGAAGTTGCTGTCCCGAAACAGATTTTTGTGCTTCACCGTAAATATTCGTGAGAGATCTCTGTATGTCGGATTGAGCTGTAATTTTTTGTGCTTCTGCCCCAGGTTATTATTTAATTTTTTTTAGTTTTGAACTTTTTGATTTGAGAAACATAAGATTTTCGAAAAAATTGATATTTACCTGCTGGTCTGTTTTGACAGATTTTGCCACTCTTGCATTTGCTTCTTTAATCGATTTACTTTTTGAATTCTTTTTGGGTTTTTGGAAGGAGTTGCTACAGTAGCTTATGTTTTGATGGTTTTCAGTTGAAATTGGACTCAAAATGTTTTATCGCTTCACTTATACTCATGTTGCTAATGAGAACCGTGTGAAGTTTTGTGCGAAAGAAATTTCCAGGTTAGTGGAGATAATGGTGTAATAAGAAAGTGAAAGGTTTCATGACTCAAGCAATAAGTGTATGAAGATGGATATATTGATGTTATTCAAGTGGTGACTCCGAAATAATCTACTAAATACCAAATTCAGAGACCTGCAGAGTCCGTTTTCAAATAGGTAAAAGTTCTGGTAAGAAAAGTTCCGCAAAAGATCTGTCCAATTATATTTTTTGCAGTTTTTATCCAACAAGTAAAGCGACGAAGCGAAAGAGGGACGGAAACGGAGCCAGGGTGGCTCACACCACCCTGTGGCACGGGCCCACCCCTGGTCGCGCCACCAGGTGGTGTGGCCACCTCGGACTCCGTCTCCGACCCGTTTTCTCCCAGTACCTTCCTTTTGTTGTAAAACTTCGTAATATATAATCCCCCAGATTCCTCGAGATTCGTATATCGTGTTCTCGTCGTGTTTTTGTTTCGATCTGTTTCTGTCAGTAATTATTCTTGAAAGTTTAGAAGCACAATGGTGTCCGCCAAGGATAAGGGAAAGGAGCCTATGGAGGAAGATCTCCAAGACCCCAAGCAGGAGAAGGAGGTCAAGAGTGAAGATGAAGAGGAGGCAAAGCACACCAGCACTACCATTGCAAGCATTGGAGTGTTGACAAGATCTGCCAAGATCAGGAGGACTGCACGGATATCAACTGGAGGGAAACCTCCGCCTCATTGTTTGGCTCCACGATCACTTCCTCCACGCGCCAAGGATCCTTTCCACACCCTTATCCATAAGCATCAACACCAGAATATGCCCAAGGAGAAATTACCCTCCAATTGGGATTTGCCTCGTTCTAGCCATGCAGGAAAAGAAGACTTCAAGGAGGAAGAGTGGGAAAAGAATCGCAAGAGCTGGGATCCACAACCTGACATGATCATGCACCGCATCAAGCACAACTCGGAGTTGATTCATACTCTCACCTTCGAGATCGAAGACTTGGGGAAACTGATCAAAGAGCTCATCGAGAGAATAACACCACCACCGAAGAAGTAATTCGTCATCATGTTTGGCATCCCCTTGGTTTGTTCCAAGCTAGGGGGAGTGTCGCGGTATCATATCACTATTTTCTATCTTTTTACCTTTTTAGTAGAGTCATATCATGAATAGAGAAGTTATCGTGTAGGACGGTTTGCATTATGGAAGTGTCCCCTCTCTCGTTAGATATGTATCCCTTGGTGTGCGTAGCCGCTATCGAATATTAATGAGAAGTTCCATCATTTACTATTTTGCATATCTTATATTAGTTTTCAATTCGTGGTTATATGATTGATCTTGTTGTTAGTATTAGTATCACTTTGGGATCATTGAGTTAATTTAGTTGGTTTTGGCAAACCTGGCTCGGTCAATAGCAACATTATTTTTGAGAATTGAATGAAAAAGATAGAAGTACTCTTAAAGAAATAAAATTTCATCATCTTTCTTTCTTGATTTTCTCATAAGTTTAGTATTCTCTGGTTAAGATCTTTTGTGCTTCCAAGGAAGATTGCATGTTTGTTTTTACCACTTGTATGTTTGTTTCCTTCAACTCTTATACTTCCTACCCAGCCTTGCTAGCCAAAAACCTGTACTGAGAGGGAGTTCTTCTCGTGCATCCAATCCTTAAACCAAAACCTATGCCATTTGTGTCCACCATACCTACCTATTAGCATTATTTCTATTCTAAGTAAATTCATGTTTTTATCTACCTTCCAAATTAAACTTGTTATGTGAAAATTAGTGATTAAAGCTCTCACGAACTTGATGACACACTTTACTTTCTTGCACTTAATAAACTTGAACCATTGTGCCCATCTATGTTGCGTATATGCTTGCGCTTTGTAAGTTGTGAATTAGCAGAACCATGCTGTCATGGGGAACGCTTTCAACATTGCACTGGTACTTTGTACCTAGTTGATACCATGTTCTTTTGCCTATGGATGTCATTGGTGTAAAATGAAAGGGGAGGTTGTAAGTCCATGGAGTTATGCATGTGTGTTAGAGAAACGCCTGGGCCGCCGGTCTAATCCATGCTATCATGGTCGAAACCTGCAGCGTAACCATAATGAGCATCTATGAAGCATTCTTCTTATAAAAAAGAGATTTGAGATTGAGAAAAAGAGAAAAAAGAAAAAAAAGAGATGAGAAAAGAGGAAAGAGAGAAAAAAAGCACCATATTCCCATGGTAAATAAGAAGATTGCTGAGATGCTTGTTGTCTGATTGCCTTGTCATTTCGATATAGGGATTCTTCCGTATCATCGGGCAAGGGGTACCCCATTGGCGGTTCTCCATGATACACATGTGCTTACAATGACAAGAACTTACCGGTGACTAAACTTGAGTAGCATGAGGAGCAGCCCTCGTATTCAAGGGACATGAGATTTTCAACTTACAACTTGTCAAGCATATCCTCGTATTTGACCACTTTAACCTTAATCACCTAAAGATGCCTATGATAGGGGCAATGAGAGCTGAAAGCTAATAAGTATCATAATTTTTGGGAGCTCTTTATGAAACTTGAAATCCCTGCTTCCCTCTGCGAAGGGCCTTTTTTTACTTTTTAGTTCAGTCGGTAAACCTATTCCCTTCTACCTCAGCAAAGTATTTTGAGTTGTTGTGTTTCATTCATTCATATGATGATTTATTCAATCATGCTTCTTATGTTCCTTGTTTTGCACTTTGCTCTTATCTTGGTGATTACTACTTTGAAAGCTATCATTGAAAATTAGTTATTTGTGAACTCCAGCAAATTGTCAACTATTCTTCGACCAAGAGCTAAGTTTGCCATTACCAATTATGATTCACTGTATGTATCTTTATTGTGTTTCCTTTACTTATTGCAAGTTAAAGTTATATAATAGTGAGTTGTCTTCTATTATAATCTATGTACTGATGAATGTGATACTTCTTGTCCGTATTCTTTTTATCGACTCTTCACTCCATAAACCTGAGGCCATGTTTATTGAGCTCAGTTTCGCTTGGGAACAAGCGAAGTCTAAGCTTGGGGGAGTTGATACGTCCATTTTGCATCACTATTCTATATCATAATTTACTGTTATTTATTGATATATTTCATATTAAGAGATAATACTTACGTTATTTCACCTGTTTTTACATGGTTGATGACTTTTGGAGCATGGACCGCTGCAGTCAGGATTCTGATGAAAAAGGTGCTGTTTGGAGGCAAAATTCTCAAAGATCAGAAAATCCGGGAAAATATATGGAAAATCCTATTTTTTCAGAAGACGAAGGAAGCCAGAAGGAGGAGTGGAGATGGGCCATAGGGGGCCCACACCACCCCTGGCGCGGGCCACCCTAGGCCGCGCCACCAGGTGGTGTGGCCGCCCTGTCCCACCTCCAGCTCTCCCCTCTAGCGTATATTATCTCTACGGAACCCTAATACCTGGGGAGCGATCATAGAAAGATTTTGCCGCCTCTGCGGGGCAGAAAACACCGAGAGAGAAAGATCTCTCCAGCAGACAGATTTCTACCGGGGGAATTCCTTCCTAGAGAGGGGAGATCGTCGCCATCAACACCACCATCAAGCTGGACTTCATCGGGATCATCATCACCATCAGCACCATCATCACCATCTCCATATTGTTGTAACAATTGGGTTGAATCTTGCATAGTTCTTAGGGAAAACTTTCACGGTATTGATTACTCCTTATAGTTGATGCTATTGAGTGAACCATTGAATTATTGTTTATGTTCAGATTGTTATACATCATTATTCCAACTCTGATCATGATCCATATGATGTCTTGTGAGTAGTTCGTTTTGTTCTTGAGGACATGGGAGAAGTCATGTTGTTAGTAGTGGAATTGTGTTGAGAAAGATTCAATGGTTTGATATTTAAGTTGTGGTGTACTTCTTCTAGTGGTGTCATGTGAACGTTCACTACATGACACTTCACCTATATGGGCCTAGGGGAATGCATTGTGTATTTGGCTACTAATCGTAGGGGTTGCAGGAGTGACAGAAATCTGAACCCCCGTTAGGAAACCATTGCACAAGGGACGTAAGGGTCTTAGAGTTTAAAGCTATGGTTAGGTTTCTACCTTAATTACTTTCTTATACTTACGGATGTTTGCAAGGGGTATAATCACAGGTATGTATTAGTCCTAGGAAGGTCGGTACATTAGCACAGGTTCAACCACACAACAGTTAGCAAGCTAAAGAAGATTAATCAACTTTATAAAGCGAAAGCACTTGACAGAATTCCCGTGTGTCCTCGAGAACGTTTGGTCATCTTAATTAATACAACCGGCTTGTCCTTTGCTGAATAAAGGATTGGGCCACTTGGTGCATTTATTCTTACTGTCTTTTATCTACTTGTACTTTATTTACTTGCATTATCAAAACCCTCTAAAAATCTGTTTGCTAAGTATTTGCAGAAAATTTCTTATCCATACCACTAGCCAGCACCTTCTGCTTCTCGTTGGGTTCGACACTCTTACTTATCAAAAATACTACGATACACCCCCTATACTTGTGGGCATCAGTCATATACGGTGAAGGGACATTAATAAGGAGTCACTATAATTCTGTGTGTACATTTTGAATGTTGTCGCTGCAACATTGTTTCTTTGTGAAACGGTGATTTATATAACTTAATCACCCAACTTATAATCCTCCTCATAGAGTCTAGTATACCATGTGGAGCCGAATGCAGCCAAGCTTCCTTACGATCCATGTTGGCTAAAGCATCACTCATCAAAATTTTCTCTCGTCTAATATTCTCTACCTTAGACCCTACTCTCTCTAACATCAAGCGGCTAATCTCCTTAAGCATAAACGTAACCTCCGATATATAATCCTTCGCAGACTTGATCATAGCAACTACCTCCACGCTATCAACCTCCATGATAGACGATAGTGTGATCCATTCTAGAGCAAGGGCATTACCCTCCACGCATGTCACGAGCTCCGCATTATCGGTGATGAGCAATCAAGCATAAAGCAACATGAGGATAGAACGGCCCCCGTCTCGTCTCTGAGGATCATACCCACTCTACCATGTCTTGATTCCTTGCTAAAAGATCCATCTACATTAAGCTTCATCTATCCTTAGGGTGGAAACGTCTGGCGTTGCTGGGAAGCCTGAGAAATTGCCACCGTATTTGTAGATTTCGATATGGACATGGGATTAGCGAGAGTTTTTCCCTTTTATGCAATCATCTTGATGTACATATTTGATTGTGAGAATTGAGTTGACGTAGCTGCACAAAAAACTCCTAGATGCTTCAACAGGCGGTGCCGGCTTGGAGTGCACCACTTCGTGACGAACATGCCCCATAACAACATGAGTATCCTCGTCTGTTCCAGCTCCGTCTTCCATTCCAAAAGGTGTAGTATCCACTCAGAGACAGTGTTGTCGACCGTGGAAAGCTCCGATGGAAGCCAGACCTCCGCCATCGTCCTCCACATTGTCGCCATCGTCCTCCACATTTCAAAATATATAAGATATATAACCCCTTTTAAAACTCATGTATCAAGACGACTTTTAATATGTAGATTCGCTCATTTTGCTCCAAATCTACACATTTAAAGACGTGTAGATATATATATATATGTTTTAGAAAAGTCTAAACCATCCTATAATTTCAAACGGAAGGAGTAATATGTAACTGCGGCTACATACTTGTGGAAACCGTGAAAACAGAAGCAGCGGCCCTGATTGTTTCGACTGACGTCGACTAGAAAAATGTTTTACCCGACGTGAGAACGACGCAAAGGGTGAAGCACAGACGGGGAAAGGGCGAGGATAGAGGGGCCACGTACATATTACGATACTAGTAGGTATACGTGGGCGTGGACAGCTCGGCCCGGCCGGCCCGAAAAAACCCGACAGGCCAGGCCTAGGCTCCAGATTTGCGGTCTGAAGGTTGCACGGCCGGGCTCATGTCAAAGGAAAACACAAATTAAGGAAAGGCCTGGCCTAAGGCCCGACAGAAAACGCACAGCATGGGCCAGGCTTGGGCTCGATTTTCAGGCCCGATAGTCGGGCTAGGCCGGACTCGGACCTGGCATTTGCATGGGCGGGCTTTATTAGGCCCGGCCCAAACCCGGCCCGGCCGGAAAATGCCCAGTTATGCTATTAGGTATGTACGTGACACTACCGAACGAAAAGGAATCTACGGCCGACCACACCTTTTTCTTATTCTCTCTAGTCGGGTCCATGTGCCATCTGCCAAGTGGACGCGTGACCCGTCCCGGACTCCCGGCTTCTTCTTCTCCGGTCACGATAGCACTAGGGAAAAATGGGGGAAAAAGGCACCTGATTCGAGTCAAAACAAGGGACCCGTGCCGCGTGCCGCTGTGATAGCCTCTCACACGGTGTCGCCTGTTTTTTGATAAGCTGATCGACATGGGCAGGTGCATGGGCTGCCTGCAAACCGGTGGGTTTTGGCAAGGTGACGGTGACGGTGACGGGAGGATGCATGCGTGATTCCCTGGGATATTCCTGTGTGCTGCCTACCTAGTCCCTGCTCGGATGTTTGGTTGTAGCCTGTGAGTTTGCTTTTGGAAGGATTAAGATGACGATTAGTATTGCCTGTATATTTGGGATCCCAACTTGATCGATCGCTCCTTGGGATACATTCTCCGTGTTGTTCTATATTGCCTCTGGTTGGATAAATTTGTAGAACGGGGATTCCAATGTAGTTCATTCTCTGTACACAGGGGCGGAGCCAGGATTTGATATTGAGGGGCACGAAAATATTAATGATCATATATAAGATTTTTTTTCATTGGATCAACTTTGTCTTTACGAGTATAAGCTTGATAATTCCATTGCAGGTGACCTTCCTAGTATTTTTTTCCAGTATAGAAATTATTATACATAAGTCGTCATCGTCACCAAGCAAACATGAAACAAAAGACATATTTTTTTCTGTAAATTAATAAGACTACAGGTTATGCGATCTATCAATTAAAAACTAACGACTTGATAACTTCAATCTAAGTAAGGAAGATTGATTCGTATACTCAATGGCATAGAACGTTTGTCAACGGGCATTACGGCAGGATTAAGAACCCGGCAAACAAGGTCTGGCTAGCATGACGTCGCGGCCACTGCATGGCGTGGCATCTGGTGACCGAGTAGGAGCGAGAGACGGTGGCAAGCGTCCAGTCAGTTGATCATATGGTACTACCTACTATGTCTAGTTACATAAACAAAGAATGTGGAGACAAGTTACAACGATTGACTAATACACAAAAGCCATGGACTATGTTTAGCCTTAGGTAGAGAGCAACACAACTAAACAGTTAAATTTGAGCTTAGTGCTAAGTAATTAAGCCTATAAGTCCATTAGTTTAGTACTAAAATATGCACCTATGTATTGAGGGGGGCCGATGGTTAGGGGGGGGTCTAGCCCCTGCTCCCCCCCGGCTCCGCCCCTATCTGTACATCTGGTTGTCTTCGGGGTACGCTTTTTAGTGATGGGTTGCCGCGTTGGCCGGTGGCCAACTATGCCTGAACTTAAGGGTACGTGTACACGTTCGAAGAGAAATAAAGGCCCTTCAGAACTCATTTTGGTTTCTTGCACGTGTTGATAAGAAGATCATTACGAGGCACCGCAGACATCATCGTCGCCTGCGTAAGGCAGACTTGAGCCGTGGTCGAAGTAGAGGAAGAAGGTGATCCGAGGATGTTGCGGATTCCCTCCGGTCTCTAGTGGCACCGGCCTCACACCGCTGGCGTGTAGCTTGGCCTTCATGTCGGCTACTGAGCATCCGTAGATCGGCAGGGTGAGGGAATATAGGGGAGCATTTAGCATCGCTGTTAGGGTCTTCTTCCTTTTATATGGCGCAGATGAGAGAGGAGCAAACCATCGAGTTGGTTTTGGTGCCTGATCAGGACATATTAGTTACGTACGAGGAGGAGCCGAACCTTGGTGTTAGATTTATATGAGCTACGGCCCATGTAGGCAGCCCATCTAGCCTAATAAATCCTAAAATCTTAAGGTCCATCTACTATGGCAGTTTGGGAGCTCTGTGGGAGACAAAGTTTAGTCCCACATTGCTAGTTGGGAGAGAGTTGGATCAGTTTATAAGGTGAGCTGTTTCACTCCCACTAAGTGAGTGAAAAGAGAAGGAGTCCACGCGCGCTCCTCCTCCGCCGCCCGCCTCGCCTGCATGCGCGTCGCGTCGTGTCGCGTCGTGTCACGTGAATCGAATTCGAGTTAGAAACTCGTTTTGTGGAAGACTAAATTTTTGCGTGGTGCACTAGCTATTGGGTATGTGTCAACATTCGTGTGCATGTTTGACGCGTATCCTTGCCTTCCAACGCGTGGCGACTTGGTCGGCTCACCTCCCAAGCTTTATAGAGCGAGAGACAGACAGATCTAGATGCATCCAGTTCTTTTCTCGGTCTCTCTCGCTGTGTGTTCCTCTTGCTGCGCTGCTCTCTAGGCTTCCCCATCCCGGCGGCTGCGTGCACTGCTGTCCGGGAGAGCAGACCTCCGAAACCCCGTCCGTTGAGATCCTGCACCGGGAGACGGGCGATAAGGTTTTTGGGGAGCGTCTCGGCGCGACTGCTCGCCTCCGTTCGTGTATTCTTCTTCAGCAACCGACGACCTCATCAGCACCATGGGCGACATCAACAAGGACCAAGGTGCTGCTGTGGTCATGACCTTCCCGGTCAACCTGTACGTGCTATTCTTTTTATGTTTGCACTAGTTCTAGCTAAATTTTCAGATCTACTAGATGTGGTTGTTTGGCTGCATGTGTTTAGATCTGCTAGTGCTTACATAATATTGATTTCGGTAATTAATATCATGGGGAAATTGCCTAATTTTCCAACACTTGGTTCGTGGGCTCCTCTATAACTTAATGTTCTATTCTTTTAACTCTGTCTTGTGTTTCTTAAATATACAGATCAATCGACACATTTTATTAAAATTGCACAAATCCTAATTTGGTATCCTATGTCTCGAATTAGATGTGCAGATTTGTTTAGTTCACATGTATCTAGACGGATTTTAGTGTATAGATAAATGTGAATCTAGACAAATCTGCGACGTCTAATTCGGGACATATACTTCTATTTTTTGATGGAGTACTATCTCAAACATCAGGCGTTCAATCTAATATGAGTGAAACTGGTGTGATGTTTTCATAGTTGACCATACTTAATTTTTCAATCAATGTACGGCAGGAGAATACTAGAAACAAAAAAACACACATATATTCTGAAAGTGTCCGGTAGGAGAACAGAATTTTGGCGACTACCGCCTCCAAAAACTTGGTGTCCATTGCTTCCTCGCTTTGCTTTGCTCATGAAAGCGACACATACCGATGGTACCAAGAAAGTAAGGTTCAAATGCCCCTTCTATTGGAGTAGAAAAGGAGTTGTTAATGAGTGGCAAAGTCGAGCTTGCCCTTTGCTCATTGGCTTACCTTGGTCTCCAACTGGAGCCCAAAAGGCTGCACACCTAATTAGAGGAGATCGTACTATATTGTGCCAAATGAAGAAAGGTGCAAACACCAACATGCAAAGGTTGCATGTTTTAATTAGTTTCTCTCCATGTCCATGACCTGCCTCCATCTCTGTCTCATCTTCGGCTCTGCAAATCCATTTGGTGAAGATTTGATACTTTGATTCTATGTGTAAAGTTTGGTCACGGTGTACCAATCCATGATGCAGTACGTGAAAGCTACATCGATCCACATCTACAATCAAGTTTTGATTGAGCAGTAAAATACACTCTTTATGGATGGAGCCATCAAAAGTAGTCCCTCCGTTTTAAAATATAAGATGTTTTAGCTTTTTTTTCTTCCGAAACACATGTATCTAGATGATTTTTATGTGTAGGTTTCCTCATTTTACTCAGGATCTACACACTAGAACGCGTTTAAATACATGTGTCAGAAAAAACTAAAACATCTTATATTTTTAAAAAGGAGGGAGCAACATAATAAAATGGGAGGGAGCAGCATAATGCGACATAAAGTAATGTCCCGGCTTTCTAAAATTTTCTAAGTCTGCGCTGTCACATGCAATTCTTTTTTCCATCTTGTCGAGATGTCAACATTGGATCTTTTTATTTTATGCAAATTTAGGGTGATCATTGTGATTATTTGTTCATGCCGCAAATAAATATACCATCTACTATACTACTCCCTCCGTAACTGAAAAGATGTCTTAGATTTGTTAGATTCAAATGTATATATACAATAAAACATGTCTAAGTGCATATTAATCTAGACAACTCCGTGACATCCTTTTTAGGACGGAGAAAATACTCCCTCCATATCAAAATAGATACCGCGAATTTATCTAAATATGGATATATTAATATACAAAATAGTGTTTCGATACATCTAAATTTATATAAATTTCTGACATCTATTTTAAGATGGAAGAAGTACTTTAATCCAACTCGAAATTCGCCTTCTTCTGAGAGACTTAAAGTGGTTGTTTCTGTTGACTAGTATACGTTACAGAGAAGGGTTAGTCTAGGCAAAAACGCATGTAGCCTCCTTGATGCATTTTTGAACTGAAAATCAGGTGACGTAGTTATAATATAATCCCACTCGTAATTAAATCGATCGATCATTCCTGGCAAAGCCTACAGTTTAATGTCCCCTTTTTTATATAATTTAACTTTCTGCAACCACGGGAGAAGGGAAATAAAACACGAATTTCACCTCCATCTGCATGTATCTAAGATCAACACCACGCTCACAGAGAATGACGGCACGCTCTAGTCTAGTGCAACATCATCTACTCCCTCCGTTTCACAGTATAAGATGTTTTAGCTTTGTGAAGAGAGTGTATCTAGACCGCTTCTAATGTCTATATTTATTTAGATTTAGAATGAACCTAGACACCAAAAGGGGTCTAGATACACTCCCTTCACAAAGATAAAACATCTTATATTTTAGAACGGAGGGAGTACAATGAAATCGATGGCGATAAGCTGATTCCCGCCACGCAGTAGTATACAGGATGGCGATAAGCTGGTGCAGCTATCAGCAGGCCTGTGAGCCACCATTGACTACGAGCGTCCACCACAGAAAGGGAGAGAGCAGCAGTACGGATTCCTCCGTACTATCTGTAAACCACGATGGGCCGTTGGTTGGTTGGCGTCGCGGGAAAACGCCGGCGCTTCCGATCCTTGTACAGCCGGGATAGTCAAAGCCGATGTGCAACCGCCAACAGCCGCCCCAGCAGAGGCGGCGGCAGCGACATCCATCTCGCCTACCCTTTTCCCTTCTTCCATGTTGTTTCCGTCCGACCTCGGTCGCTCCGAGGCGCCGTGATCGTGGGTCAAAAAACAACGGCTGGGAAAAACATGAGGCAGGCTGCACGGTGTTCGCCATCTCGAAACTGGACGTTCCACTACCAGTTTCAGTTCAGCGTTGATGTGCTACAAAGTCAGTCAAGGACCCTGCACGCTTGTTTCTTTCCTTGCCTTGAGACACCCGTAAAGTTGCGGTCTGGAAAAGACATCTATGAGGCACCGTAAACCTGTTTTTGTGGGCTGAGTTTATGTCCGTGGAACAAACACCGCAAACCGCACCGTTTGCTGTGTCTGTTTCACGGGACGCAACCTGAGCCCGTAAATTTAGTCGCAGATTTTACGATTTTCCGCACACAAAGCTCAACTCACAGCAGCATACATCAAATTATTCAATGTCTAGCCACAACCAATCATCCAACAATCAAATTACAGCAACAGTAGTTCAAATCAAATTACAACATGAGTTCAAATAAACAAATACCCAATGTATCAGAGAGGAGAAATAAATAGTTCAACTCATTGAATAAAGAAAGGGGGACTTCATCGTCTAGGTCGTACCCAATGATGCTAGATGAGGTCTTGTTGGAGCTGGGTGTGCGTGACAGAGTTCTCAATATTCTGATATGTCTCAAGAAATGCTTGAATTCGGCCGGGGTTGCGTTCTGGCCTGACTCGACTACTAACATTATCATAAAAGAACTCAAATTCATGTCCTTCTTATCTTCTATGATCATGTTGTGGAGAATGACACAACATGTCATGATGTTGTTCAGTGTTTTCTTATCCTAAAAACAAGCTGCCCCCCGGACAATAGCAAACCTAGCTCGCAACACCCCAAAAGCCCTCTCGATGTCCTTGTGGCATACCTCTTGAGCTTGTGCAAAATATAGCATCTGCCCTATTTTCTGGTGTTTGAATGGTCTTCACAAATATACTCCAAGTTGGATATATGTCGTCTGCTAGCTAGTAGTCCAAAGTATAGTCATGGTTCATGACTTTGTAGTTGTAGGCCGGTTGTTCTCCTTTTGTCAAATTAGCAAAAAGATTGGACCTCTGCAACACATTGATATCATTGAGCTATCCCGGCAACCCAAAAAATAATGCCAAATCCACAAGTCTTAGGATGTCACTGCTTCAAGTATAATGGTTGGATCATGACTTTTGCGACAACATTGGCAATGCCATGCCTTCGGGCAATTCTTCCACCTTCCAATGCATACACTCAATACTACCTAGCATGCCTGGCTAACCCCTCTTTTCATTCATAGTCATGAGCTGCTAATACGTCGTAAAAGTATCTAGAATTTTTGATGTTCCATGCTTGTTTTATATCAACTATCTTATATTTTGTCTATATTTTGAGATACTTTTATGCATTTTCTGGAACTAACCTATTAACAAGATGCCACAGTGCTAGTTGCCTGTTTTCTGCTGTTTTTGGTTTCAGAAAACCTGGAAAAGAAATATTCTCGGAATTGGACCGGACAAAAGCCAAAAGTCAATATTTTACCAGAAGACTCATGGAGCTAGAAGACAAGACGAAGAGGGGCCACGAGGTGGACACACCACCTGGTGGCGCGAGCCATCCTAGGCCGCGCCAGGAGGTGGTGTGGGCCCCTCGGGCGCCTACCGACCTTGCCTCTTCGCCTATAAAAGCCTCCCGGGACGAAAACCCTAAGTACCAGATCATAATCCCACGAAAAGTTCCGCAGCACCGCCGCCACCGAAGAGGAGATTCGGGGGACAGAAGTCTCTGTTCCGGCACTCTGCCGGGACGGGGAAGTGCCCTCGGATCCATCTCCATCGACTCCACCGCCATCTCCATCGTCGTTGCTGACTCCCATGATGATGAGGGAGTAGTTCTCTCTCGAGGCTAAGAGCTCTACGAGTAGCTATGTGTTCATCTCTCTCTCTCTCTCTATGCGTGATCTTATTGAGATCACGAGCTTTGTAATCTATAGATTTATTCTGCTACTCAAGTGCTTTAATTAATCTCTACTTATCCCCACGTGTGTGAAGTTGACAGTGTGCACACCGTGTGACACTTTGGCTAAGGTTACATAAATACTTATCATGAGTATAATTTGAGTTGGATGTGTCTATGAGATTGTGATGTTTGTTAGAACCATCTAGCGCTCAAGGTGATAGTGAGGGGTTATTAGATGAGGAATGTGAACTTTAAGGTGTGCTGTTATAGCCCTACATCGTCCAACCAGAGAGTAGTTCAGGGTAGCATCATGAAGAGAAGATATTTATATGAGAGTGTCCACTAGTGAAAGTATGGTCCCTAGGCCTTGTTTCTAAGCATTGAAACACCGTTTACAATCAGTTCTGTTACATGTTTGCTTGTTGCCACTCTTATTTCAGATTGCAATTACAATTATAGTCATTCATATTACTTGTATTTCACTATCTCTTCACCGAACTAGTACACCTATACACCTGACAAGTGTATTGGGTGTGTTGGGGATACAAGAGACTTCTTGTATCTTGATTGCAGGGTTGCTTGAGAGGGATACCTTTGACCACTTCTTCTCTGAGTTCGATAAACCTTGGGTGATCCACTTAAGGGAAACTTGCTGCTGTTCTACAAACCTCTGTACTTGGAGGCCCAATATTGTCTATAAGAATAGAAGAGGGCGAAGACATTAGCCGCTTTGTGTCTTTTTTCGTTGCGATCTCGAAAATAAACTGGACCAAAGACACGGATCATGACCTTTGTAAATGTACGCACATATTCAATTGTTGTGTCCTCTCCAATGTGCAGGTATTGGTCGGTGTAATCTGCGGGGATGCCATATGCAATCACTCGCATAGCTGTCGAATTTTTTTGGTACGGGCTAAATCCAATTAACCCCGCATCATTTCTATGGCAAGTGAAGAATTGCAACTTGGCCTTGCTTCTACAATCTTGGCAAACAACTCTCTCTGCATACGGTACCGCCTACGAAAGAGATGGGCCGGATAGGTGGGTACCTCGGTGAAGTAATCCCACACGAGTATCTCGTGGCCGAGCGTGCGGTTGCGGGGGATGTATAGTCTCCCGATGGTGGAGCCTCGCCACCGTGATTTCTTCCGGTCCTCGAGGTCTTTCACAGAGAGCTGAACAACAATCTGCTCGTAATAGTCTTCAAAACAATTCATCAATATCGGAATCATCAGAGAACGACGAGTCCTCCAAGAAAAACTTCTCGCTCGAGCTCAACTGGAAATTTAGGAGATTAAAACCTACACAATGAATGGCGGATGCGGCAATCTCAACGAGATCACAAAGGGCACCGATAGATTCAAAACAGAGGAGGGGTGCTTTAGCTGGGGAGCTTCTGCGGGCTTTGTAGAGCGGCCCAATCAATCTTGTCAAGTCGATGACGCGCGAAACTGTGGCGGCATCGACGCATCCATGGCGACGACATCGGCAACCTCCGCCCGGACTTGACAAGTGGTCAAATCACCAGATCCAAGCTCGCGGAGGTGCGGAATCGCAGCTACGGGCGGCAGTGAGGTGGGTGACAGAGGGGCGAGGCCGTATAGGGGTGGAGGGGTGGGGGAGTCAAGCTATCAGAGTGTTTTCAATGCCCCCTCAGTTCGGCCTCATAGCCTAGGTATATAGGGGTGGAGGAGTCAAATTCGCGTGGCTCTGAAAAAATTCTAGGCCAGACACACTTTACGGTGTGTATTTGGATTAGTTTTTCCCTCGAAACCAAAAACTTGCGGTTATTTTCCAGTTCCACGTATTTTACAGGATCTGTTTAGAAATGCTCTTAGCTCATGTCTTAGAAATTTGGGCTGGAGGAATTCCTGTCTCCATTCAAGTGATTGGCGAGCAAATGTGGACATGTCACGCCCGGACACATCACCGCACGTAAATATTTATTTAAGGACCACACATACGCTAAAGAGAAAAGCAGCAGCTGCTAGAAGAGTTCAGAGTGGTTCTATTTCGTGGGCTTCATTTCCACTGACTCCATCAAGTTAGACCTGGCATACAACCAATAAACCTGACTGACTACCAAGACAAAAAACGTGTACTGGATGCAAGCCAATGCAAGATTCCACGATCATACGGGGAATTTATTAATTTCCATGGTCAAAAACTAGTTTCAACGATTTATCAAAAAAGTGAAGGAACGTTTCATACACTCTTCCGGACTGCCCACGAAAGAGGACCCATGCATGATTTGACTAAATTTACAAGCGAACAACTCACAAGAACAATATTACACCACCAACTCAAGTGGATACATGTTCTGCAAAAGAATAAGATTCCCAAAGTGCCCCGCAGTAGGAGTTAACGGTCAAAAATTTGTAACGTTTCTTATTTTCTGTGAAAATGAGACCAGAAATGATCTTGGGAGGAAAAAATATCAACAGTTAACTTGTCACCAGAAGCATACTCATTTCGAGCTGAACTTGCCACGCACCGTCTCATAAGCTGGTACATTGAGAACTGTGCAACAAAGGGAGCTCAAATCAGGAACAGCGCAATCAGACACGTTATGTACAGATGACTGGCAACTAACAAGGAGCTCACCGTTTCCATGGGATGCCATTGTCAAGGGAGATGAAATGATTTTCTCAGCAAGAGTTGATACATCCTTCAGACTAACACCATCAACAGCCTTAAGAAGGTGCTCCACCGGTTTCCTACAAGGTTTACATGTTAAGACAGTGCATAATTGCATGATGCAAACATTACAATTACACACTGCAAACATTACACAGAAACAACAATCCATTTGTGGAATCCTTTTTCTTACGACCAACTTGCAGTAAAAAGTACTGGCTACAGATGAACAGACACGTGTAAAACCTGCTTTTCTCCAGATACCCTGCAGTTTTTGTCATACTGATGAAAATAACAAGACATCACCTTCTAGGGAAAGAATAACCCAAGTACTAACCAACAGTGATATATTAAGATAAAGAGGGCTCCTTGGTATATAATATGGACAATATGTGCTATAAATTAGAATGTCATTGTCAGACTCGAGCCATTAATTATTCTGTGAACCAGGTTTTAATTGCAAAGTATATCTTGAGCGCTTAAACTTACGTATTTTCTCAACCTTGCAGGGAATACAAGTATAGAACCGTATGCACCATGAAAAGTATTACGGTTTAGCAGAAATGTTTAGTTTAGCAGAAATGTTTAACAACTGTACCTTTCACCAAATGCCAAAACTTGGCGCCCCATGTCTTCAGTTGCTGATGCCTGTGAGTTAATTTGTTAGTAGATCATCAGGCACAATTACAGAAATATCACATGATCATTCATACCTTTGAATCCAGGCTTGCCAAGATTGCTGATTTAGCTGATGCTTTAGCACGATCTAGGTGGGTTTGGTCAACTGCAATAAAATGAAGATTCAGGCAATTAAATAAACAGTAAGCAAATTATGATTGATGAGCCTATATAGGAGTTAAGGCACCTTGACCAGGAGTCGCGAGGGAAGTGAGTTCTCTGGCTGCCAAGTCAATAGCTTTAGGAGCAAATGCTGCATTCTGATTAAGAAATGTTATCTTCGTCAGTCATCAAAGTACAGTAGCATAAAACCACACTATGAAAATACTACTACCTCCGTCTAGAAATAAGTGACTTGAATTTGTCTAGATTCGCATGTATCTAGACACATTTTAGTATGTAGATACATGACAAATCAAAGTCACTTATTTCGGACGGAGGGGGTATGTTTTTGTTTAGAATAGCAACTCATCCATTCCAGTGATAAGCGAACTGCATCATTTAAGTTCTTACCAACAAAAGGAAAAGGTCAAAATTTAGCATTTCTAAGTGTTTCCATCCAAGACATATAGAGTATTACATAACACTTGACCCCACACGAAAGGAGATATACCATGCATAAAAAGACTTTGCTCATCCAATTGTAGATGACACTTACCGTAGATGTATGAATTCCAAAAATGCCAGTATTACTGTGAACATCCTTGAAAGCAGAAATCGATTTGATTTGGTCAAATTCATGTACAAGATGATCTGCACAAAATATACCACAGTTCAGGCACTAATGTGATTACTAATGCAGATACAAGATAGTTTGTGGTGCTATGAGAATCTGAATGATAAAACATTTAAAGCTCGTTGGCATGACACTGCAAACAATAGTAGCTATAAGCCTAGAACAGTTGCCTCAGGATGGAATTGACTATTAGTTGAACTACATCTTCTACAGTTCAGAGTTTATAGAACAATGAACAATGAACATACTTGAACAATGAACCAGTTAGATAAATGAACAATATGTGATTTTGGCTATAGTTTTCATCATTGCTTGTTTTCTTCATAAATATGCAGTGTTCCCTAAAGATATAACCAAAGCTCCAGCCCTTCGTAAGTAAAGTGTCAAACTATAAACATGTCTGCTTACGTAGGCGTGAATGCAAGCCTTTTCCAGGTCTTCCCCAAGAAAACAGACCACCACCACCCAGGAGTGTCTGTAAGAAATAGAATAGCCCTTGTTAACTCAAACCAGAATGCTGCAAGAAATCAGTATAAGTGGTTTACTTAATAAAATTATCTATGTGACTTAAAGCGTTTATCTCATGAACCTGGAGAACTGATGCAGTAGCATAATCCTTTTCTTTCAGCCATCCACCAGGAAGCTCAAAAGCGAGAGCAATATCTGTGTTCTATTTTTGGAGAACAAACCAAAGTAAGAACAAATATACGTGATGACATCACATAAGTGACTTTATGAGTAGCTCAAAAACGTAAATCCTACCAATGAATCTGTTGCCCGTCTATATTCTCCACCAACATAGACAGATTTTGGCTTTACTGTTCCAGTTGCACTAGGAATGTCAGATAGGAGTGGTTCAGCAACCGATACAAGTTCGGCGTGGTCAATACCAGATGCAGCTAGAACAATTCGAGGGGAAGTATAGTTCTCCTGACATTTGCAATAGAAACAGATATCATGTTAACAAGAATACCGACACAGCTATACTACTAAAAGAATGTTGGGGATGGATCTCACAGCTAGGAATTCTTCCAGAACATCTGTATTTAATCGGCTAACTGAAGCTTCTGACGCAATCAATGGGTTTGCCAAAGCACCAGAATAGCCACTGGAATGAAGAGCATCCAAGAGGAAACTTTCTGGGTTACCTGAAGCTTCTGCAAGCTCTGCCTTCAGGTTTGTTATCTACAAAGCCAATAAGGAGGCACTCAGCAAAGAACATATTCCACCCATGTACGATTCAGAAGCGAACAAGAATAATATTATGGGGAAATACCTCTTCCTTCACTTCCCAGTCAAGGAAAGCAGGATTCCGGACACAATCAACAAGAACTTCAACCATTTCAGGCATGTAAGTCTTGAGGGCTCCATAACTGTAGCTCATGAGCTCACGGTTAGCTGATGCTTTGGCATTGCCACCAATTGCACAAATTTCTCGCACAACACGCAACTGGCTCCTGTTTCTAGTGGTTGTAAAAGCCAGTTTCTTTAACAGCTGAGTGGCACCGAGTGTTTCGGGTGCTTCATAAACAGAACCACAATTGACATAAACTCCAACAGAACATGATAAGCCCTGGATAAGAAATACAAAACATAGGTATCACTAACTGACCACCATAAGGAACATGCATGAAATAACTACATTTTATAAGAAATAAGGAACACATACTGGAGATGTTTCAGAGGCGATTTTGACACCATTTGAAAGTGTTGTAACTGTTGTCTTGCCAGGCTCCACATGATCGGGTAGCGCATCAGGAATGGTGACTCCTGGGAGTGCAAAGTCAGGCGGGGGTAATGTGTTTGACTTTGCACCTGTCAGCCAGCTTAAGAAGCCACCGGACGAACGCTGTGCAACACTTGTGCTAGCAGACCTAATCGCGATATTCAACATTTGAGTATCCGCCCCACGCTGCTGCAGGTAGTAAACAATCAATATTATGATTAAGAAGCTAAAGATGATCTAACCAATATGAATTTGATAAAAAAATAACAAAATCAAGCTGTCTCTGCTAGGTGATTATTAGTAACTGAAGTAAAATATCACATGGCAAAGCTTCTCGATGATGAAATTGACTGCATCCGCAGATAAAAAAAAGTTATCTGCATCCAAGACTATGGCCCAACTACTAAGCCCAACACTACTTGTCGTGACATAAAACATTTCATGCGACCAACTAGAGCGGTGCAAATATATCATGAGCATCCAAAGTACTCCCTCCGACCCAAATTAGTTGACTTGGTTTTGTCTAGATTCGGACATATCTAGCACTAAAACAAGTCTAGATACATTCGAATCTAGACAAATCTAAGTCAACTAATTTGGGTCGGAGGGAGTATAAAAAATGATGGTGCAGAAGACTACCTCTATTTGTCTATGTGAAGATAATACTGAAAATAAAGAGGAAACAGATTGTACATAGGGACTTCAACAGGTTTTTCAATTTCGAGAAAAGCTCTTCCAAATCATTCATTTGACTACAGGCACCCTGAGCACAAAAGAAGAGCTTATAAAACAGAATATTAGAACTAGAATGGTGCCATTCTATTATGGATCCAAAGCTTTTCTTTGCAAAAGACGAGAGACAAATATTGTAGCTGTTCAGAAGCTGATGAGATTGTGAAATGACAGAGAGAGCAAGAAACGTTGCCACATCGGAACTAACGCGTTCCACTAATGATAAACTAATTATCATGCCTTTGCAAACGACAGCAGAGATCACACTTTCCACATCATAGTTTCACGAAACTATGCAACATAAGTACAAAACAAAGTTGCCACATACTCATCACCCCATCTCAACTCCATGCTTCCAATTCAATATACCAGGGCAAACATTCAAACATCGATTGATTGCTACGTGCGGCATCTACAATGCCTCCACTACACACTGACACAACAAATCCGTACGACCAAACCAATTTATCATGATAAAACAATCGCAAAGCGAAAGTAGGCTGCGGCCAAGGCATGATAATCACACGACCGCAGATCACCCCTCCACCTCAGTTACACGAAACTATGCAACATAATAAACTCGCTACACACTCATAACCGCATCTCGAATCCATTCTTTTCCAATTGAACATACCAGAGGAAACGTTCAGAGAGCGACGATTGGTACTTGCACGTCCAGAATGCCTCCACTACACGCACGCCCACCAAATCCGCACGACCAAACGACGGATGCTAGTTTCCTACCAATCGAGACGCGACTAGAGTTCGGCCGTTCGGATCGGACGCATCGCGGCGGGATGGGTGCACCGGAGCCATCAGATCTAGCGAAACGAAGGGGGGAGGGAAGGTGACGCTAGGGTTCCGGGCGATGGACGGCTGACCTTGAGAGCGCCGAGGCCGGAGGCGGCTCGGTACATGGTGGCCGGCGCCTGCGGAGGATTCGCTCGACGGAGTCGTCGCCGGCGGCGCGGAGGAAGCGGCGGAGGGAGAGATGGGGATGGAGAAGACGGTGATACAAGTGGAAGGCGACAATTCGAGAGACTGGTTGCGCATATAGAAGCGACTGAATTCGTGGGCAGCATTTCAACAGGCCGTACTGGGCCAGTTTAGGCGTCAAAGCACAATTATTCCAGTGCCATTGTGGCCCATAGTATTTAGCGGGCTCGGGCCGGCCGGTGCGAACCGTTGGGCTGACCTGGCGTCATCTCTTGTTTTCTAATCCAACCGCCGCCGCTCAAAAAAAAAAAGAAAAAAAACTAATCCAACCGCCGCGTCGCTCGTCGAGACGGGCAAAGCGATCACCGCCGCCGCCTGCTAGTCTGCGTCTCCGTCGGTGACGGCGGAGGCAGCGTTACCACGCGTCCGCGGGCGGCGGTGATGACTTTGGCATGACCCCCGAGGCGATTGGCTTCGATCGCGCGCAATTGGGGAAGTAGCTGTTGCAGCGCTCCGCCGAGCAGGTGAACTGATATACTATGTATTTTGACTCGTTCGTTTGTTATCTTGCTGATGATTCTGTTTCCTTTTAAAAATCACAATTGTGTTTGGCGAAATTGTTCGCTAATGGTTCTCTGTTCCGTTGCAGTCGAGTGGAGAAATCAACGCGTTGGGCTGTATGTATGTAAGTAGGCCACTGCTTGATGAAATGCCCTTCCCAGTTTGGAAGGAGTAGCAGGTTTAGCTACCAGATTCTCTGAAGATGTGTCGTGTACATGGTTGTCAAATGGTCCAAGCTGCTTGTTGGCCGGGATATAGGGTTTGGATACAGGTCAAAGAGTTATCATATCAGGGATTCAAGAAATTGTACGGATTCATTTGCTTAATTGATTGCAGGGGCTTGGTGATCTGCCAGAATGTATTCGTTTTGATCTTTCATTTTATTGCTTGCTTGATACAAACTGCTTGTTTCATTTATATTACTTTTTGAGGAGTATATATTATGTGGAGTTGTAAGCAATGTTGCACTTTTTTTGGCTATTTGTTGATGTTAGTGCAATGTCACAATTTCTTACTGACAAAGATTCGAATGTGAAGACAACTTCGTCACAATTGATTCTCTTGCATCCAGAATTAGCAACTTTCCTCTGCGTTTTTTTTGTGTGTGTTTTATGTCCTGAAAATGACACCATTTTGCCTGATTTGTTGGTGAACATTTGAGCCGACCATATATATATCAAAATTCATTTCCATTTGTGCCACTGTTGAAAGTTATGGTTTGAGCTTGCTATTTAGTTAGTTTAGCAAACATGTCATATCGATATTCCCCATGTTTTGCCTAGAAGAGTTTACACAGCTTGAAGTAACACAATATTCTTAAGCAGTTGAACATGCCTGTATGACAACCCACGCACTCAACCTGCTATTATTCTTTGATTTATCTGTTTTTGGCATAAGATTTACAGAAATAAACAAATTGGCTTGCATTTGTATACTATCTCTGTTTTTCATTTTCCTATGTTTCTGATGCTTTTCATGTAGTTTCCCTTTCAATTTGTCGATGTAAAATAACTTTCCCAATTGGTACTCTGCTTGTTAGAATATTTCTGTTTTACTTTTATGTCCATGAAAAAAACGACTGTACTTGTCGGTGAAATTTGAGCCGAACAGCTGGTAGTTTATTTCCATTTATGTACATATTCTCAAACCTAACATTGTTGTCACCATTGGGAGTCAATGTTTAAGCGACTGAAAGAAGAATCTACATAGTTGGAAGTAGGAAAATATTCCGGAGCAGCTGTACATTTCCAGTATAAGATCACAGACCCACTGAACTGCTATTATTCTGTGTTTCTCTGTTTTTGGCATATAAGCATTTCTGAAAAGAAAAGGATGCCTGGCACTGGTAAACTATCTCCTTTTTTTAATTTACCTATCTTCTCATGCATTCCCTCATGTTATGTCGCTTCTTCCGATAAAGCAGCTCTTGCAGTGTGATCAGCTAATGATTGTTGCCCCACTTTTTGTCAAATAGGTAAATACTTAAATAACCATCAAGGGAAGCATGTGCGAGAAGCCTGTGCATGATGATGTTTAAAAGTCCTCATGGCGCATGGGAGGGTCCTGTACCACTTGTGGTATGAGCACTGACGCAGAAGGTGCAAACCACGTAGTTTTATACATTCTGTTGGAAAATGAATTTGCTTTGCCTTGTAAGTCATATTATAAAATACGGTTGGTAATTGGTAGCCATGAAAGCTCAATGCACGAGTTACTTTGCCTTCTTGAACTGTCGCTATCTGCGCTATATTTTTCCATGTAGCATACAGATCAACCACTTGATCATCTGTACAAATTGCGACATGGTAACATTTTATTCCTGGAGCTGATGCCTGGTGGCTATCTGCTTTCACGGAACGTGTCAATATTGTTAATATGAACTGAATTTTCCTACAGATTGCGTCGCACATAGAGGCTAAGGGCTTTTACCCACTTCGAGGTGGCTACAACTTTCACTATGTGTCTGCATTTACACAGGTGAACGGTCAGTTCTTCAGAAAGATATCTGTTTCAAACTGTATGTCTGAATGCGACGGCGTCCGCGGAATTCAGACGGAGAGATGAAGCTGGAGTTCTAAGTTTCTTCAGGTACTTTACCGCTTCTCTCTTGACGTGATTGATCGATTGGTACTTCTTGGATATACAATGAGTTAATGAATAGGATTGCAAGTATTTGACTGTTTGCTCCGACTTAAGCCTCAGGCTTTGCACGTATACAAAGCAATGCAATTATTGTGAGGTTGTGACTTGGTGACAGACATGTCGGTTGGCCAGAACCCCAACCCCCAAGTGTATTTATACATAGAAAATCTACTTTTACTGAACAACCCCCGCAGACTGAAACCGGAAGTTCAGTATTAGTATGTATGTACATTATACAGTGGATTAATCAGGATGATATTATGAACCCTGATGAGGCGTTACTACTATAGTATTACCATTGTGCTGACAACGAGGTACCCGCAAGCAGATATGTAATTAATTAACACGCCAAATGATGGTGATGGATCTCGCCTGGCCGCCACAAATATCAAGAATGACCGGGGATTTTCTCGCAGGTAGCTACAAGATGTCATGTCAACATTGGGATGGGTTATCAGGTCATAATGGCCCGATTTGTCCCTGAGAGGCACAATGCAACACACGGGGAGGTAGATCGGTCGACAGGGAGGCAAAGATTGGGTTGGACTCTTCTCTTTCTCTCGGAGCAGGCAGGAAGGCAGGAGTAGGCAGGCATGGTGTGGTGAGGCCGGGTTTTTTTTCTCTTGGATGGAGTAAGGCGCAAGTGAAGACGATCTGAGCTGACCCGGAGGGACGGACGTACGGTTGAACCTAACCAAGCTACATCTTTGTCGCCACCATGGGGTATTCCATCTCTCGATCACACCCGTGGACGCCCACTTGGATTCTGGAGACTCTCCGATCCTCTGGACAGGCATGTCGATCTGGTCGAGCTAACCCAGCCTCGCCTGGGTCCAGGGCACCAGCTCTGTTGTTCTGACCGGGGCCGTGTTTTCCTCATGACAGCAACAATGGTGGCCTCAAGTTAGAACAGTACTGATGAGCACAATTCCACCTGGGACCCGGCTGCGTGCCGTAGGAGTCATCAGCTGTGACTTGCGGCCTCATGAGCTACCGCTGAGGTGGCAACATGGAAAAGGTGTTGAAATGGGAAACGGATATCTACTGTTGCCCGACGCAGACCGTAAGCCGTACCTGCAGTTCTACTACACTTTGGACTGATCATGGGCGAAAATGAAGGTATGATTTTATTTAGTATCTGTTTAGTTTTTTTTTATACACGTACATAGTTCGAAGACATTTCCGATTTCATTGTCGTGCAAAGTTCACCACTCTGGAAGTAAGATTACGGAAGGATTGCTTCACCAAAATAATGAGCAGAGTTTGCCATGGTCCTAGAACAGAGTCGACGAACTTTTTGATATCGGAAAGTTGATATGTATTGGTTGCTCATATAGACGTTAGGGTTACACACCACTTGTAGAAATAAATTGATGCATCGTAGCACTAATATTCAAGTGAAAGTCAATCACGCAGGACCATTTTGGACAAAACTGTCCGTACCACAAATTCTATCCGATCAATGAACCGGATTAGACAACCGTGCTGTACTGACTCACGAATGGTTTCTCATGTCCGTGATCCGGCAAATGGGTCCTGCTTGAAGGAGAAGTTTGTTCCCCTGGACAGGCATGCGATGCAACATCAGCTTATTTTTATGTGTTCTAGCCTGAGCTTGTTGTTCTATATTACGTGGGCTGTTGGGGTCCATCGAGTGTTGTACTGCTCCATTTGCCTTGGGTGGGAAGCAAGTTCTGGGATTCACACCTCTCTCTTCCTCCCCCAACATCTAGTCACTGACTCTCATGCCAAAAAGTATCATCATTTCAGCACGAGGCTTCCTCATGTGAGCTCTTATGACCTCCTTATATTTTTTTCTCCCTATTGCGATTTGCAAACCACATTATTGTGCACCGGAAAGAAATACCCCTTTTCATCATTCCATGCATGTAAGATAAAACAAAATGAACATATCCCTTCCTCAATGCTAGCCCCGACCCTCGCGTCGCCCCCGCAGGCGACTCGGGGGGACTCTGCCCACGCCGCCGCCGGCCCTCACCCCACCACCTCCCCTCCCCCGCCGCTGCCGCCGGCCTAGCCGCGGTGGCGGCGGCCCCCGCTGCCAAAGGTGGCTGGGGGAGATCCCGCGGTGGACGCGCTCCGCCCAACGGCTTCTTCTTCGTCTCCTCCGGTGGCTGCATCGGCGTGGCGACGAGGGGGCTCGGCGGGCGGGGGTTGGCGGTGGTGGGCGGCTTCGCTGCGCTGTGGCAGGGGTGAGGCTTGCAGCCGGTGCTGCTGGTTGGCGCGGCGGGGCCCGTCGGGGCCCAGATGGGCTTGGCGGGCCATGGTGGCGCCTCTGCCTCGGCTGGAGGGGGATGCTGGGGCGGCGGTGGGGGCCGGCGCGGTCGTGCCGGCGGCGTGCCGGCCGTGCTTGGAGGATTGGGTTGCTGCTGCTCGCGTGCCCTTATGGGACGGGGCGGTTCTCCGGCCAGCG
This sequence comes from Avena eriantha, assembly GCA_910589775.1. Taxonomy (NCBI): domain Eukaryota; kingdom Viridiplantae; phylum Streptophyta; class Magnoliopsida; order Poales; family Poaceae; genus Avena; species Avena eriantha. Next base: position 209,712,933 of record OU342742.1, read on the forward strand.
AGGTGCTGGGCGGAGCCGTGGTCGCTGATTCCGGTCTCCTTCGCGTGGTGCGGTGCTACTGGAGTCGGCTAGGCGGGCACTCCTCCTCCCTGCTTGGTGGTCTGGTGGCGGCGGATGGTGTCTGCGGAGTGGACGTTGGGCGGCGGTTGCGGCTGGGGTCACCGTGGGGGGAGGTCCCCAGGTGGGTTCCATGCGGCATGTGGTGGTGGCGGCGGTGCGCTGCAGGGCAGGCATGGCGTCCTCGCCTGGTGGATCGGCTTGTTCGGCTTCGGGTATGGTGTTCTCCGCGCGAAAGCACCGCATCGACCTAGGTTGATGCCGGGGATGTCGGCGTCTGCGGACGTCGTTCCCCTCGTTGGAGGCATCGTTGAGGTGCTCCTTCACCTCCCTCGTCGTTTCGGGTCACAGACTCTCCGGGTGAAAACCTGAGCTCTTGGTTTCTGCCGGAGCGGGCATCGGCGGCGCCACCGTCGTTTTTCCCTCTTGAGGGCGATGCCTTTGGAGGTGTTGGTGCTCTGCTAGGCGACTGGGCCTATGTTGTCTGGCTGCTCCATCGTCGGCTAGGAGTGCGCGCGGTCTCGGGACCGGTGTGGTTGCCTGCGCGGCGGCGATGTTGCCGTTGCGCTGGTGTTGGTGCTCCAGACCTAGTCAAGCTAGGTCGCGTGGTCTCATCTTGGTTTTGTCGGTTTTTCCCGAAAACTGTGCCGCTTGGGGTTTGTTTTTGGTCCGGTTCCCCTTTTAACCGGACCCGTGTGTTTATATGTCTGTTTCGGGTTTTGGCCGGTTTCCCTTTCAAACCGGCCAATTCTTTTCTTCTAATAGAAAAGATAGTGCTCCTGCTGGTTGCTCTAAAAAATGCTAACATGTTTACTTCATTCACATAGTAAGCATACTTTTTTTTGCACTCAATAATCTAGATTAATCCCCAATTTTCTGGTTATTTTTTTGCGAACCTCGTGAGAGGACATAGTTCATTAAGATGAATGAATTGGTCTTGTTTGCGAGGAAAACTAGGACACCCGTGCAAACATGTTGTCAATAGAAAGTTATGAAAGATTTATTACTATGAGGGGTACGTGAAATTAATTGTCTATAGTTGCCGTGCCTTCCAACTTATACATGATGAGCATCCTCTAGTTCCCTCTCGAACCACCAGTGACATGATGGACTGCCCCTGTTGCGATATGTTTTAGAAAATGCCACGAAATGTGTTGGAGTCTAGAGTATTCTAGAGAGTGTTAGTATAGTAGTAGTACTCTCATAGAGTTTAGAGTATTTCAGAGAGTGTTAGTATAGTAATGTGTCCTACTAGAGTCTAGATTATTTCAGTGTATGAGTGAACATGAAGTCTAAGTTGTGCTATATATATGAGGATGTGGAGGTCCAATGGACCATCCCATCTAGAAATTTCCCCCCCAAAACTACATGGTTGAAACGGATCGTATGGGCACCTAGAGAGAGGGGGAGGGTGAATAGGTGTTAATTCAAATTTTAATGCTTTTTCAATTTTATGCTTGACACAAAAGGTAAATTCTCTAGATAGCTATTATATAAAATTTCCCTATATGCAAACCTAACTACTAGCGAGTAAACGCGAATGAGAAAGAGGAACAAGTAAACCGTAGTGGAGCACGTGGAGACACATGATTTGTTTTACCGCAGTTCCTTCCATGTTAAGGGAAGTACATCTGCGTTGGAGGGGTGGGCGGTACTAAGAGCACCACGCCACAATAGGCCCCACCCTGTTCTCCGATGGATCCCGCCACCAAAGGCCTGATCCACCTTTCCACTATAGGAACCCTTCGAGGCGGGAACCGGCGCCTTTACACAACTAGCGGGGCACAACTCCACAACCAAATTGGAGACTCCCGTAATGACAACAAGCTGCCACAAGAACAAGTTATCAATAACAATACATGAGATCTTGATATTAACGAGAATACTAGATCGAGGATTTCTCCAAGTGAATGGAGAGGAGTTGATGCGCTTGATTCGTGATGACGATGTAGGTTGTCTCCTCCTTCAATTCCCCCAAAGATCGAAGCCTTCGGGTGGTTGAAGTGGGAGATCTAGAGAGAGAGCACTTGCAACAGGTCTGGCAATTTTCGAGTGAATCAAGAAGACTGAAAGGAGGGGATGAAGGGGGGCTTTTATACCCCCTGCACCTACTGAGCCGGTGGAGCCATTTGGGGCCAGATTATCCGGCCCAAGTGAGAGCCGGATTATCCGGCCTGAGGAAAACTCCGTCCCAGGCTCGGATTATCCGGCAAATAATCCGCTCCCACTCAAAGCGACGCGCTGAGCCTGCCCTTGGTCGTCTCATCCGGCCCCTTGCGAGGGCCGGATTATCCTGTCAGGGAAGGAAAATCCGCCCCTGTTCGGATTTTCCGGGAGAAAATCCGAACCAACTCAGAGCGTCGTGCCTTGGCTGCCTTTGATCTCTTCTGGGGGCCGGATTATCCGGCCCAAGGCGGGGGCCGGATTATCCGGTCAGGGGAAGAAAAACAGCCCCTTTTCGGATTTTCCGGGAGAAAATCCGACCCCAGACAGAGTGACGCGCCATGCCAGTCTTTGCCAACTGAGTTAGGCCGGATTATCCGACCCTTGATGGGGGCGGATAATCTGCCCCCAAACACAATATCATTCCCTGCACACTTAGTACACATGAGAAAACTCCACGGTATTATTATCTAACACTCAAAATACAGGGAACCATGAAATGTTCTTTTAATCTCCCCCTTTTTGGTGTTAGATGACAATACTAGGATTTGTAGGATAGTTCTCAAGACAACAAAATTTAATAAATGAAAAAGACTCCCCCTCAATGCATGCATACTAAAAATTGCATTTGATTACAAATACACACAAGAGGGTATAAGTCTATTTCATTGGAACATATGTGAAAAGCTCATACCACCGGTAGGGAGATAGATGCGTCCTCAACACATTATAAGAATATCCAATGATAGCCATAGTGAGCGCCTCTCTCGATATAGATATCCAATAGCCACAAGAATATCCAATAAGATAGATGACTCCATATGAATAATCCACAAGATAAATCTACAGCCACACAAACATAGTCTCATATGACACAAAAGCACATAAAAGTTCGACGCTAAAAGGGCACAAGCGAGAGAAAAAAACGAAACGCTAAAGAGCAAGAGCTTGTGCCCAACCCATGCAAATCTTTGGAGACCTAATAGAACTACTTCTCCCCCTTTGGCATCGAGCCGCCAAACAGGAAGAAGAGCGATGCTAACGCCCCAAGGGATCACTCGTAGTCCTCATCCTTGTCCTCGTCATCGTCCTCAAGCTCCTCGGTGTCATCCTCTTCATCATCAGCAGTGGCTGCAGAAGGAAACAGGTGACGCTCCAGCTCTCCATAGTTAAGCCCAGAGGAAGAGTTCCACCGAGCATAAGGTGTGGGAGTAGTAGGAGTAGGGGGATCGCCCGAAGCACCGGACACATGGTGAAGAATGACCTGCTGAGTGTGAGCCATCTCATGGCGCTGCTTGTACGCCTCATATTGTCCCTTGCGAGTGTCAACGCCCATACAAAGAATGTTCCGCTGGAACCAATTCAGCTGCTTGATCTCACGAGCAATAGGAGACACTGGAGGCCTACGACCACTAGCACGAGCATCCCGCATAAACCCCTTAGGAGCAGAAGATGGGCGTGAGGTCTTCCTCACCTTGTTGTAGATCTTCTTGGCCTTGTGATCCACATCAATGTTGAACTCTTCAGCGGGCAGCAGGTGCTTGATCAGCATCATGATGTATGGAGCATATGGGATGGATAGCCTATTGAACGTGGCATCAATCAACTCATGGTAAATAAAATTCATCACATCCAGCTTATATGGCACAGACTCATCCTCACAGGAAGCCACCTCATGAGAGAAGGCAAGGAGCTGAACCAGGTGACCACGAATACTATCATTGTTTCCTCCACTTGGTGTGATAGAATCACGGAAAAGTCCCACCAAGCAAGCATATATGGGAGAAAGACCAGCAAGGGTGCCCACAATACCATTGTCAACAGTGCACGGAGAGAGGACAACGTCTTTATTGGGATTGAGTTGGGTGATGATACGGTAACCACTAGCAGGGTCCCTATTGCGGAAGGGATAGCCAAGAACTTCAGCAAACACACGGAAATCAGCTTGCATAGGCCTGTCACGAGTCATTCACTTCATGGTGCGATACTCATCACCACAAATAACCAAGGTGGAGAATAACTGCTTAACAATCTCAGAATCATAGGAGCATTGGAGGGCCATGAGATGGTGCAAGCCATCCTCTCAGTCACATACATGACATCAACAAGGTGCGGCGTGATACTGAGCTGTGTGACTCTCGTTTTTTAGTGTGTTGAACAAAAGGGTATCTATGAAGATGTGTATGCACGGCAGGGGATTCGGCCTATGCATCCTCTGATTCTTGCCGAGGCCATGGAGAAGCCGCACCTTGTTGATGCCATGTATGTGACTGAGAGGATGGGGTTGCACCATCTCATGACCCTCCAATGCTCCTATGATTCTGATATTGTTAAGCAGTTTTTCTCCACCTTGGTTATTTGCGGTGATGAGTACCGCACCATGAAGTGGATGACTCGTGACAGGCCTATGCAAGCTGATTTCCGTGTGTTTGCTGAAGTTCTTGGCTATCCCTTCCGTAATAGGGACCATGCTAGTGGTTACCGTATCATCACCCAACTCAAGCCCAATAAAGACGATATCCTCTCTCCGTCCACTATTGACAATGGTATTGTGGGCACCCTTGCTGGTCTTTCTCCCATATATGCTTGCTTGGTGGGACTTTTCCGTGATTCTATCACCCTAAGTGGAGGATACACTAATAGTATTCGTGGTCACCTGGTTCAGCTCCTTGCCTTCTCTCATGAGGTGGCTTCTTGTGAGGATGAGTCTGTGCCATACAAGCTGGATGTGATGGATTTTATTTACCATGAGTTGATCGATGCCATGTTCAGTAGGCTATCCATCCCATATGCTCCATACATCATGATGTTGATCAAGCACCTGCTGCCCGCTAAAGAGTTCAACATTGATGTGGATCACAAGGCCAAGAAGATCTACAACAAGGTGAGGAAGACCTCACACCCATCTTCTGCTCCTGAGGGGTTCATGCGGGATGCTCGTGCCAGTGCTCGTAGGCCTCCAGTGCCTCCTATTGCTCGTGAGATCAAGCAGCTGAATTTGTTCCAGCGGAACATTCTTTGTATGGGCATTGACACTCGCAAGGGACAGTATGAGGCGTACAAGCAGCGCCATGAGATGGCTCACACTCAGCAGGTCATTCTTCACCATGTGTCTGGTGCTTCGGGCGATCCCCCTGCTCCTACTACTCCCACACCTTATGCTCGGTGGAACTCTTTCTCTGGGCTTAACTATAGAGAGCTGGAGCGTCACCTGTTTCCTTCGGCGGCCACTGCTGATGATGAAGAGGATGACACCGAGGAGCTTGAGGACAAGGACGGTGACGAGGACGAGGACTACGAGTGATCCCTTGGGGCGTTAGCATCGCTCTTCTTCCTTTTTGGCGTCTCGATGCCAAAGGGGGAGAAGTAGTTCTATTAGGTCTCCAAGGATTTGCATGGGTCGGGCACAAGCTCTTGCTCTTTAGCGTTTCGTTTTTTTCTCTCGCTTGTGCCCTTTTAGCGTCGAACTTTTATGTGCTTTTGTGTCATATGAGACTATGTTTGTGTGGCTGTAGATTTATCTTGTGGAATATTCATATGGAGTCATCTATCTTATTGGATATTCTTATGGCTATTGGATATCTATATCGAGAGAGGCGCTCACTATGGCTATCATTGGATATTCTTATAATGTGTTGAGGACGCATCTATCTCCCTACCGGTGGTATGAGCTTTTCACATATGTTCCAATGAAATAGACTTATACCCTCTTGTGTGTATTTGTAATCAAATGCAATTTTTAGTATGCACACATTGAGGGGGAGTCTTTTTCATTTATTAAATTTTGTTGTGTTGAGAACTATCCTGCAAATCCTAGTATTGTCATCTAACACCAAAAAGGGGGAGATTGAAAGAACATTTCATGGTTTCCTGTATTTTGAGTGTTAGATAACAACACCGTGGAGTTTTTGTGAGATCCAGGCACATGGCTTAATAGGATTGATAGGATACCCATATCAACAAGTTCCAACTTGTTTTCCGGAAACTCATTCGAAAAGAACTCTAAGGTTAAGCGTGCTTGGCCTAGAGCAATTCTAGGATGGGTGACCGACTGGGAAGTGGGTAACCAGGTGCGCACGAGTGAGGACAAAGTGTGCAGAAAAGACTAGTGTTGGTCTGTGGGGCTAGTCTAGATATCCTATTAAGCTGCCAGGAGTGACACCCCCCGGACCCAGGAGTGGACGGGGTGTTACAAGTGGTATCAGAGCCGACCCTTGCGATTACACGGGTGTGTGCGGGTTAGTGGCGGGACATGTGGAGCATGGCGCGTGTGGCCCAGAGTGGACACGGCATGGCACATGTGCCGACACTAGACGCACAGACGCGTGCCAAGAGGGAACTTTCCTGGGGTGTGCTTGATCGATGAGGGCATCGATCTTCTAAAGGGTGGGTGTATGTGAGATCCAGGCACATGGCTTAATAGGATTGATAGGTTACCCATATCAACAAGTTGCAACTTCTTTTCCGGAAACTCATTCGGAAAGAACTCTAAGGTTAAGCGTGCTTGGCCTAGAGCAATTCTAGGATGGGTGACCGACCGGGAAGTGGGTAACCGGGTGCGCACGAGTGAGGACAAAGTGCGCAGAAAAGACTAGTGTTGGTCTATGGGGCCAGTCTAGATATCCTATTAAGCTGCCCGGAGTGACACCCCTCGGGCCCAGGAGTGGACGGGGTGTTACAGTTATCTCATGTGTTCTAAGTGTGCAGGGAATGATATTGTGTTTGGGGGTGGATTATCCGCCCCCATCAAGGGTCGGATAATCCGGCCTAACTCATTTGGCAAAGGCTGGCATGGCGCGTCAGTCTATCTAGGGTCGGATTTTCTCCCGGAAAATCCGAACAGGGGCATTTTTTCTTCCCCTGACCAGATAATCCGGCCCCCGCCTTGGGCTGGATAATACGGCTCTCAGAAGACGATCAAAGGCAGCCAAGGCGCGATGATCTGAGTTTGTTCAGATTTTCTCCTGGAAAATCCGAATAGGGGCGGATTTTCCTTCCCTGGCCGGATAATCCAGCCCTCGCAAGGGGCCAGATAATCCAGTCCCCAGGAGACGACCAAGGGTAGGGTCGCCGCGTCGCCAGTGGGAGCGGATTATTTGCCTGGTAATCCGAGTCTGGGGCGGAGTTTTTCCTAGGCCGGATAATCCGGCCCTCACTTGGGCCGGATAATCCGGCCCCAAATGGCTCCAATGGCCCAGTGGGTGCAGGGGGTATAAAAGCCCCTTCATCCCCTCCTTTCAGTCTTCTTGATTCACTCGAAAATTGCCAGACCTGTTGCAAGTGCTCTCTCTCTCTCTAGATCTCCCACTTCAACCACCCTAAGGCTTCGATCTTTGGGGGAATTGAAGGAGGAGACAACCTACATTGTCATCACGAATAAAGCGCATCAACTCCTCTCCATTCACTTGGAGAAATCCTCGATCTAGTATTCTCGTTAATATCTAGATCTCATGTGTTGTTATTGATAACTTGTTGTCATTACGGGAGCCTCCAATTTGGTTGTGGAGTTGTGCCCCTCTAGTTGTGTAAAGGCGCCGGTTCCCGTCTCGAAGGGTTCCTATAGTGGAAAGGTGGATCAGGCCTTTGGTGGCAGGATCCACCGGAGAACGGGGTGAGGCCTATTGTGGCGTGGTGGTCTTAGTACCGCCCACCCCTCCAATGCAGATGTACTTCCCTTAACAAGGAAGGAACTGTGGTACAACAAATCTTGTGTCTCCGCGTGCTCCACTATGGTTTACTTGTTCCTCTTTCTCACCCGTCTTTACTCGCTAGTAGTTAGGTTTGCATATAGGGAAATTCTATATAATAGCTATCTAGAGAATTTACCTTTTGTATCAAGCCTAAAATTGAAAATGCATTAAAATTTGAAGTAGAACCTATACACCCCCCTCTAGGTGCCCATACGATCCATTTCAATTGGTATCAGAGCCTATTTTGAAGTAGTATAGTGGTAAGTATTCCCGCCTGTCACGCGGGTCACCCGGGTTCGATCCCCGGCAACGGCGCTAGAAAATAGCTTGATGTCTACGCACTTCTATTCTTATAGACAGTTGTTGGGCCTCCAAGTGCAGAGGTTTGTAGAACAACAAGTTTCCTTTAAGTGGATCACCCAAGGTTTATCGAACTTAGGGAGAAAGTGGTCAAAGGTATCCCTCTCAAGCAACCCTGCAATCAAGATACAAGAAGTCTCTTGTGTCCCCAACACACCCAATACACTTGTCAGGTGTATAGGTGCACTAGTTCGACGAAGAGATAGTGAAATACAAGTGATATGTATAAAAGACAACGGTGCCAGAAAATAGCTTGATGGCATGGAAGAGACTAAAGGCAAACTGAAATAAAGATGGAAGCAAGCAAACATGTAACAGATCTAATTGCAAACGGTGTTTCAATGTTTAGAAACAAGGCCTAGGCATCATACTTTCACTAGTGAACACTCTCATATAAATATCTTCTATTTATGATACTACTCTTAACTACTCTCCGGTTGGACACTCTAATCCATGGTAAGGCTATAACAACACTCCTCAAAGTCCGCTTTCCCCATCTAGATAACACCACACTGTCACCTTGAGCATTAGATGGTTCCAACAAACACCACAATTTCATAGAAACATCCAACTCCAAATATAACTCATAACAAGTATTTGTAATCTCTAGCCTAAGTGCCACCATGGTGTGCACGCTGTCACTTTCACACACATGGGGAGAGCAGAGATCTATTAAAGCACTTGAGTAGCAAAGTAGATATACTTGATTACAAAGCTCATGATCACAATATGATCATGCATAGAGAGAGAGAGAGATGAACACATAGCTACCGGTAGAACCCTTAGCCTCGAGAGAGAACTACTCCCTCATCATCATGGGAATCAGCAACAGCGATGGAGATGGTGGTGGAAATCGATGGAGATGGCTCCGGGGGCACTTCTCTGTCCGGGCAGGGTGCTGGAATAGAGACTTTCTGTCCCCCAAATCGCCCCTTCGGTGGCAGCGGCGCTGCAGAACTTTTCGTGGCTAGAGGCTGGATTCTTTAGGGTTTCTGCATCAGAGGCTTCTTATAGGCGAAAGGGGGATGTCAGAGGGTGGACCAGGGGCCCACACCACCTGGTGGCGTGGCCAGGGGGACCCGCGCCACCACATGGTGTGGCCAGCCCCTGGCCCCTCTTTATATCGTCTTCTTGCTCCATGAGTCTTCCGGTAAAATATCGACTTTGGCTTTTGTCCAGTCCAATTCCGAGAATTTTCATTTTCTGGCTTTTCTGGAACCAAAAACAGAAGAAAACAGGCAACTGGCACTGTGGCATCTTGTTAATAGGTTAGTTCTAGAAAATGTGTAAAAGTACTCCAAAGTGTGGACAAAACATAAGGAAGTAGATATAAAACAAGCATGGAACATCAAAAATTATAGATACGTTTGCAACGCATCAACATCCGACTAGATACAAATAGTTTAAGTACAAGCAATATCAAAGTTATGAATCAATCAACAAGTCTTGGGATAATGCACATTAAACTAAGAATGGACAATATCCTCTAAATAGGTGCATAAAGATAGAGATGGAGACTCAACATAAAAGTAAAAGAAAGGCCTTCATAGAAGGAAGTAGGGATTCAAGTCTCATAAAGAGCTTCTAAAAATTATGGCACTTATTAGCTTTCAGCTCTCATTTCCCCTATCATAAGCATCTTGAAGTGATTAAGGTTAAAGTGGACAAACTATGGAGTATATGCTTGATAAAGTATAAGTTGGCAATCTCTTGTCCCTTGAATACGAGGGCCGCTCCTCATGCTACTCAAGTTTAGTTACCGGTAAGTTCTTGTCATAGTAAGTACATGTGTATCATAGAGAACCGCCAACAGGGTACCCCTTGCCCGATGATACGGAAGAATCCCCGTATCAAAATGACAAGGCAAGCAGACAATAAGCATCTCAACATCTTCTTATTTACCATGGGAAAATGGTGCTTTTTTCTCTCTTTCTTCTTTTCTCATCTTTTTTTCTTTTTTCTCAATCTCTATCTCTTTTTTATAAGTAGAATGCTTCATAGATTGCTCATTATGGTTATGCTGCAAGTTTCCACTATGATTAGGCATGGATTAGACCAGCCGCCTAGGCGTTTCTCTAACACATATACATAACTCCATGGACTTACAAGCTCCCCTTTCATTTCACACCAACGACATCCATAAACAAAAGAGCATGATATCAACTGGGTACAATGTACAAGTGCAATGTTGAAAGCGTTCCTCATGACAACATGATTCTGCTAATTCCCAACGTACAAGTGCAAGCATATATGTAACTACCTCGGTGAATTACACTCTTAGTTACATGCCTGGATGAACGAAAGTGGTTAAAATAGTACGGTGGGGCCCGGGGCCACTCACGGTAGACCTTTCGGCCGTCCTAACCACTTTCAGAGTATTGGGACAAGAACGAGCGGTGTAATCGGCAGGCGAAGGGATCAATTACATACACAAATGAGTATGTATGCAAGCCACATACAACAGTCCTCAGAGCCATTCCATCTAAAAAAATAGAAATATTGCAACGCCATACGACAAGATTCAAATATCCTAGATAGAGATAATATTTTTAGGATAGCTCCTCATACATCAAACATCAGAGTATCAGGCGGAAGCGGAAAACAAGATCCGAGTACGGATAAGAAGCAAATCGGCATAAGATGCCACATAAATAAACACATCCCGCCCACAGATCTCACGGATCCCCATTCCCGGAATCTCTACACCGAGTGATCGTTGCCAACATCATCCGTCTCTTCCACCCAGTATCCATCTTGCGAGTACACCTATTCATCTGAATCAAACAATTTATCGTGTGAGACCCTAGGGGTACTCAGCAAGTCTTTATGCCTCTAAAGGGGACACGACCTGGGGTGACGCAATTGCAGCAAAAGATAATAACTAACAAGTCTATAGATACTCGCTAACCATCCGCCTAACCAATGATAGACGGATGTCCGTTAATTAAGAACAACAGTTATAACAGTATAGTTAACAGATCCATCCTCCTCCTCGCTTACCAACGAGGAAGCGGACGAACAACCCCCATTCGTTGGCAGTTTTATTAACCATTCCATGAGTATTGCACTATTTACTAATCAGGTACTTAGTCAATTTAAAAGCGGTACTTTAGTTAGACTTGTCTATGATCGAGAAAACTGTGCTCCAAGTCGTCCATAACCGCGGACACGGCTTTCAGAAAGATTTACCCTGCAGGGGTGCACAAATAGCAACACACACTCGATCAACCTCGGAAAAACTAACTCAAAACCCAACGAGGCATTCACGACAAAGCGATCACAGGATTCAGAAATATTTCAGAGGGCCACCCCATTAAGCTACCCGCAACGAAGCTAGCTAACTCCGAGACGGACTCAAGGTTTGTGTGGACGGCGTAAACGACTAGGAACCCGAAAATGGGACTGGGCTTGTCGATACAGCGAAAACGTGTCACGATCCAAAACAGTACAGGTGCTCCACGCACAATCGTAAATAAACAGTAAACATGGCATAAGTACAGGATAGTAATAAAACCCCAAACTAATTGTGGCCCCAAGAAATAAGAATGAATCAAGCTCTGGCTCGGGGGGTCCATAAGGCCTCTCAGATGTGGATAGTGCGAATAGTCAAGGAACATGAATCAAGTACTCGGGGTCCTACGGGACAGAAGTGAGCATGAAAAACCAAATAGCAGATATTGCTCACCGGTGCCTCTTTCATTGGTTATCCCATTACTACTCAGGTTAAGTTGTTTAAGTACCTCGTTATCCATCAGATACTCACATACTCTACACATGCTTTTCTACGACTCGCATGGCTCAAACAACTCCTGAATAATGGCTCATGGGATGGAGGTACCAGCTTCGGTGGGGTTTAAAAGTAAAGGCTATGCAGTATTTGGGATTCAATTTAATGCAATCACGACTCAATGATGCAAGAATAAGATAGAGGCAATAGGTACTATATGTATGCAAGCATGTGGTAATGCTTGCCTGGCAGCTAAGTTGAAGCGAGAGATGGATCTGGGTAGAACTCCTGTGATTCCTGGTAATTCTCCTGCTGGGCGTCTATTCGAAGAAGAACCAAACAAACAAGGGCCAACATAAATAAAGTGCACAAGCATAGGAATTAAAATGCGAAAAGCAAACAAGCATGCCATGATGAATGGTGCACAATTACATGGCATTAAAGTAGCATGGCAAGGGTGAGGTGTGGTACAAGAATAAAGCATTTTATTAATTATTTAGCCGAGTTTTATTGTCATAAACAGTTCTAATTTATAATAATGACAGGATGCATGCTTCAATTAAGAACAAGGAATGCATAGATAGAACGGGCTCGTCGCGCTGATCGATTTAGACATATTATTTGTCAAATTTGGAGTTATAGAATTAAAGTTGTCGATTTATTAAGAAAAGGGACATTTTATTGTAATTTTAATCATCTCGAAAATTTAAAGTGCTCAAACATTATTTTGAATGGCATATTTGAATTCCTCACATTTTTCTGATTCCAAAACATATATCATTTGTATTATTTGGATTTATAATTTAAAAGTTATTTAAAAACAGATTTGAATTTGAATTTAGACATTTACTGAAAATTTAAATAAAACAGATAAACAGAAAAACCTTTTTCTACTCAGCTAGACCCAGCCCCAGTCGCTGACGGGTGGGACCGGCCTGACTGGGCGACGCAGCGTGGAGAGGGAGTAGATAGGGAAGGGGGAGAGGGTGAGGTGTGGGAGCGAGGTAGAGATAAAGGTGGCTTCGGCCACCTTTTCCTCCTCTCCTTCACGTGCTCGAGCTAGGGCTCGGCTTGGGCAGGGCAGGGGCAGGGCAGGTGGGCCAGGAAGAGATCAAGGCGGGGCAGGCTCGAGCTGGGGCCAGCATGGCAGGGAGAGAGAAAGAATGGAGAGAGGGAGGCTGGGGTAGCTAGGGTAGATTAGAGAGGGGTGGTTCGGTTTAGGGTTTTGGTTAGGGGTAGAGAGGGTAGCTGGGGTGGGGCCTGCATGGCAGGGAGAGAGGGGAAGGAATGCCTCGGCATGGTGAGAGTGTGGCATGGGGTTAGGGTTTGAAGAGAAAAGAGAGAGAGGGATGACATGGTGGTTAGGGTTTTACACATGAGCAAACAAGATCAAGCATGAAGGGGTGGTATGGTGGAGAGGTGAGAGAGAAAAGTGAGATTATGGTTAGATGAGGCATGATCAAGGCTTGACCAAGTGTAAGGGAAAGAGGGATGTGGATGAAGACTCACATGCTCATGCATGACATTTACACATGTGAGGGTGGCTTGATGGGCACATGGCAAGGAAACCAACAAGGTGAAAAAGGATTAAGAGGAGAGAGAGCTCACAAGAAAGGATCCACTCAAAAACAAAGAAAAACCAAAGGGAATCAAATAGTGGTGATGGTTGCATGGCCCATGCAAAAACATTAAATGCCATGTTTTAATCTTGTGAAAACAAAATAAAGTCCCATGGCATTTATTCATGTGCATTCCAAGAATATGTAGTAAGGGCCAAGCTAAAAGGATTTAGAAGAAGGTTCCATGTGGAGTGGATGGGATGATCATATTTGAATATATTTTGGACATGCTAGTGTGTATATTCCACTATGTGCATATTATCCTCAAAATATTCCAACATGAGCAATTATTCCAAACCAATCCATATGGAAGCTAGCAAGAGGGTATTACTCACAAAGCATGCCCAGGTGGCTCCACATATCAATAATGTGAAAACATCAAGATGCTAATGTGAGAGCATGTAGAAATAGAAATGGATCCATTCCAACCCACATGAGCTAGAGGTAACCTCAAATAAAATGCAATGCTCACATATGGTGGAATGGTGGAATGATGGGGTGGTGACAAGAAAGGTGGTGGAGTTAATAAAAGATATGCCCCAACTCAACTTGGGCATCAAGCATTTATCAAGATCCAAATACAATATATCAAGAGGCAAATACAATTAATAATGCATATGAGAGAAGAACCAAAAGGGAAAAGGTTTTATATGATGCTCAAATGCAAGGTGGCATGAAGACATGAGCATGATATAATTATGATGCAACAATTATATGTAGTAAGTAGCCATTATATTACTAGACCAAGTAGCATTACATTTGTTAGACAAATGGGATGCTACAACTCTCCCCCACTAAACAGGAATCTCGCCCCGAGATTCTAGGAAGAAGAAGAAGACACGAAGAGGGTAGGATACTTGGCACGGATCTCATCTTCACGTTCCCAAGTGGCTTCATCAACGGAATGGTGCGACCACTGCACCTTGCAGAACTTGATGGACTTGTTGCGAGTCCTTCTTTCTGCGACTTCAAGGATTTTTATGGGGTGTTCTTGGTAAGATAGATCTTCTTGGAGATTGATGAGTTCATGGTCCACGGTCCTGCCGGGATCCTTAAAGCACTTCTTGAGTTGAGAGATATGGAAAACATCATGGACCTTGAGTTTTTCAGGGAGCTCAAGAGCATAAGCAACTTCTCCTCTTCTTCCACGAATTTTGGAAGGACCGATGTATCTAGGAGCCAGCTTTCCTTTGATACCAAAGCGGTGCGTGCCTCTCATGGGAGTGACACGCAGGTAAACGAGATCACCAGGAACATACTCCATGTCCGTGTGATTTCTGTCATAATTGCTCTTATGGCGACTTTGAGCAATCTTTAGGTTTTCAAGAATGATGTGAACTTTCTCCTCCGCTTGAGTTACAATGTCGGGGCCAAACAATATTCTTTCTCCTGCACCCGACCAACCAATCGGAGTTCTGCATTTGCGACCATAGAGAGCCTCAAATGGTGCCATCTTTAGACTTTTCTGGAAGCTGTTGTTGTAAGAGAATTCAGCATAAGGAAGACATTCTTCCCACTTCATGCCGAAAGAGATAACGCAAGCACGGAACATATCTTCCAGAATCTGATTGATCCTTTCAACTTGTCCTTGCGACTGAGGGTGGTAAGCTGTGCTGAAGTTCAATTTTGTTCCCAACGCATTTTGGAAACTTCCCCAGAACTTGGAAGTGAAGATGCTTCCACGGTCTGAGCTGATCTCAAGAGGAACCCCATACAGAGAGACAATTCTGTTGATATAGAGCTCAGCCAACTAGATTGCAGAAATTGTTTCCTTGACGGGAAAGAAGTGAGCCACTTTAGAAAGCCTGTCGATGACAACAAAGATTGCATTGTTGCCCTTCTGTGACCTTGGAAAACCAGTGATGAAGTCCATCTCTACTTTCTCCCATTTCCATTCCGGAGGCTTCAATGGCTGTAGAAGACCGGAAGGTTTCTGATGGACAGCTTTAACTCTGCGGCAGACATCACACTCCGAGACATACTTGGCACAATATCGTTTCAAACCAGGCCACCAATACTGTGTTTTCAAGTCCATGTACATCTTAGTGCTGCCAGGGTGGATAGAAAGAACAGAATCATGCGCCTCCTTGAGAACTTGCTCTCTTAAACCCGGGTAGTTCGGAACAAACATCCGGTGTTCAAAGAAAAGAGTGCCTTGGTCACCGACGTGGAAGGACTCATACTTCGGAAGCTGAATGTTGGAGATGATCTTTTTAGTGTAAGGATCACCAAGTTGAATGGAGCGAACTTTTTCTTCCAAGAGAGGTGTTGCCAGAAGATTCAGAAGATACCCTTGATCCACAATTTCAAGGTTGAGCTTGCGGAATTCCTCACACAAGAGAGGCTGTTGTTCTTCCACCATGAGGTTGTTGACATAAGCTTTTCGGCTGAGAGCATCGGCCATGACATTAGCTTTGCCCAGAGTGTAGTTGATGGTCAAATCGAAATCATTTATTGCTTCAATCCACCTCCTCTGACGAAGGTTGAGATCAAGCTGTGTGAAGATATACTTCAGACTCTTGTGATCAGAAAAGATCTCACAACAGTTGCGAAGCAAGTAATGCCTCCATACTTTCAAAGCAAAGACAACTGCTGCGAGTTCGAGGTCATGTGTAGGATAGTTGATCTCATGCGTCTTCAACTGTCGAGAGGCATAAGCAACAACTTGTTTTTCTTGCATAAGGACCACACCCAATCCTTGCAATGAGGCGTCACAGAATATCTGGAAAGGCTTTGATGTATCTGGAGGAACTAAGACTGGTGTGGAAGTGAGCTTCTCTTTGAGTGTTTCAAAGCTTGCTTGACATGCAGGGGTCCAAAGGTATTTCTTGCCTTTCTTGAGGAGATCGGTAAGAGGCTTCGCAATCTTCGAGAAGTTTTGAACGAAGCGACGGCAGTAACTGGCCAAACCAAGGAAACTCCGGACTTCTTTGACATTTATGGGTGGAAGCCAGTCAACAATTGTCTTAATAGTTTCTGGGTTGACGGCAATGCCCTTGGCAGAGATGACGTGACCAAGGTAGGTGACTTGAGGCAGCCAGAACTCACACTTGGAGAACTTTGCATACAGGCGGTTCTCACGAAGCTTGTTTTGGACACACCGAAGGTGTTCTTCATGTTCTTCCTTTGACTTAGAATAGACTAGAATGTCATCTAGATAGACCACAACAAACTTATCAAGATACTCCATGAACACCGAGTTCATAAGCCTCGAGAAGGTGGCAGGTGCATTGGTGAGACCGAAAGACATAACCGTGTACTCATATAGGCCATAACCGGTGGTGAAAGCTGTTTTAGGAACATCTTCCTTGCGAATCTTGATTTGATGATATCCACTTCTCAAATCAAGCTTAGAGAATACCACAGCTCCAGCTAGCTGATCGAAGAGATCATTAATCCGCGGAAGGGGATATTTATTCTTGATGGTTTTAGCATTGAGAGCCCGATAGTCAACACAAAGTCTATCAGTCTTGTCTCGCTTCTTCACAAAGATGGTTGGGCTACCCCAAGAAGAAGTATTGTGCTGAATGAAACCCAACTTCTCTTGTTCATCAAACTGACGCTTGAGTTCGGCCAACTCAGCAGGACCCATTTTATAAGGCCGCTTGGAGATAGGAGCGGTACCAGGTTCAAGTTCAATCACAAACTCGACCTCACGATCCGGAGGCATACCTGGCAACTCTTCAGGAAAGACATCTGGAAACTCACAGACCACCGGAACACTCTGAATACCTTCCATAGCATCATCATTCAGAGCCGCCAAAGAGAAAAGCTGAATTGCAGGAGTCAGACTTGGAGAATAGACTATATGGCCTTCAGGAATTTTTAGAGAAACCGAACGTTCCGCACAATCAATCACAGCTGCATTTGCTGTTAACCAATCCATGCCCAAGATAACATCAATGTCAAAATTGCCCAGAATAATTAAGGAAGCCGGAAACAAAGAGCCACCAATCTCAATTTGATTGCCATGGCTGATATGAGCAGCCCTCATGTTTGACCCAGGAGATTGTACCACAAGACGATGTAATAAAGGAACCATAGCCAGATCATGTTCATGCGCAAACTTGTGAGAAACAAAAGAATGCGAAGCACCAGAATCAAACAACACTCGTGCAGGGACTGAGTTAACAAGAAGCATACCCATCACAACTCCAGGTGCATGCTCAGCTTGAGCGGCGTTGACACAGTTGGCACGAGCAACCATAGACCCGGGCTTAGTGTTGATGTTGAGAGCCCGAGGTGGAGGTGCACGAACCATAGGAGAACTTGCCGCAGGTCTTGGAGGTGGTGGTGGAAGAGCTTTGTTGTTCATTGGACAATTCCAGTGCTGATGCCCAGTGTTTCCACAAGTGTAGCAAGCACCAGGTGGACGTGGAGAAACGTAGCCAGGGACCCCACCAGGCGCTCCAGGGTAGTTGTGGTTGTAGCCCCTGGGAGCCGCAGTGAAGGAGTTTGGTGGCCTTGGCAGCTAAGTTGAAGCGAGAGATGGATCTGGGTAGAACTCCTGTGATTCCTGGTAATTCTCCTGCTGGGCGTCTATTCGAAGAAGAACCAAACAAACAAGGGCCAACATAAATAAAGTGCACAAGCATAGGAATTAAAATGCGAAAAGCAAACAAGCATGCCATGATGAATGGTGCACAATTACATGGCATTAAAGTAGCATGGCAAGGGTGAGGTGTGGTACAAGAATAAAGCATTTTATTAATTATTTAGCCGAGTTTTATTGTCATAAACAGTTCTAATTTATAATAATGACAGGATGCATGCTTCAATTAAGAACAAGGAATGCATAGATAGAACGGGCTCGTCGCGCTGATCGATTTAGACATATTATTTGTCAAATTTGGAGTTATAGAATTAAAGTTGTTGATTTATTAAGAAAAGGGACATTTTATTGTAATTTTAATCATCTCGAAAATTTAAAGTGCTCAAACATTATTTTGAATGGCATATTTGAATTCCTCACATTTTTCTGATTCCAAAACATATATCATTTGTATTATTTGGATTTATAATTTAAAAGTTATTTAAAAACAGATTTGAATTTGAATTTAGACATTTACTGAAAATTTAAATATAACAGATAAACAGAAAAACCTTTTTCTACTCAGCTAGACCCAGCCCCAGTCGCTGACGGGTGGGACCGGCCTGACTGGGCGACGCAGCGTGGAGAGGGAGTAGATAGGGAAGGGGGAGAGGGTGAGGTGTGGGAGCGAGGTAGAGATAAAGGTGGCTTCGGCCACCTTTTCCTCCTCTCCTTCACGTGCTCGAGCTAGGGCTCGGCTTGGGTAGGGCAGGGGCAGGGCAGGTGGGCCAGGAAGAGATCAAGGCGGGGCAGGCTCGAGCTGGGGCCAGCATGGCAGGGAGAGAGAAAGAATGGAGAGAGGGAGGCTGGGGTAGCTAGGGTAGATTAGAGAGGGGTGGTTCGGTTTAGGGTTTTGGTTAGGGGTAGAGAGGGTAGCTGGGGTGGGGCCTGCATGGCAGGGAGAGAGGGGAAGGAATGCCTCGGCATGGTGAGAGTGTGGCATGGGGTTAGGGTTTGAAGAGAAAAGAGAGAGAGGGATGACATGGTGGTTAGGGTTTTACACATGAGCAAACAAGATCAAGCATGAAGGGGTGGTATGGTGGAGAGGTGAGAGAGAAAAGTGAGATTATGGTTAGATGAGGCATGATCAAGGCTTGATCAAGTGTAAGGGAAAGAGGGATGTGGATGAAGACTCACATGCTCATGCATGACATTTACACATGTGAGGGTGGCTTGATGGGCACATGGCAAGGAAACCAACAAGGTGAAAAAGGATTAAGAGGAGAGAGAGCTCACAAGAAAGGATCCACTCAAAAACAAAGAAAAACCAAAGGGAATCAAATAGTGGTGATGGTTGCATGGCCCATGCAAAAACATTAAATTCCATGTTTTAATCTTGTGAAAACAAAATAAAGTCCCATGGCATTTATTCATGTGCATTCCAAGAATATGTAGTAAGGGCCAAGCTAAAAGGATTTAGAAGAAGGTTCCATGTGGAGTGGATGGGATGATCATATTTGAATATATTTTGGACATGCTAGTGTGTATATTCCACTATGTGCATATTATCCTCAAAATATTCCAACATGAGCAATTATTCCAAACCAATCCATATGGAAGCTAGCAAGAGGGTATTACTCACAAAGCATGCCTAGGTGGCTCCACATATCAATAATGTGAAAACATCAAGATGCTAATGTGAGAGCATGTAGAAATAGAAATGGATCCATTCCAACCCACATGAGCTAGAGGTAACCTCAAATAAAATGCAATGCTCACATATGGTGGAATGGTGGAATGATGGGGTGGTGACAAGAAAGGTGGTGGAGTTAATAAAAGATATGCCCCCAACTCAACTTGGGCATCAAGCATTTATCAAGATCCAAATACAATATATCAAGATGCAAATACAATTAATAATGCATATGAGAGAAGAACCAAAAGGGAAAAGGTTTTATATGATGCTCAAATGCAAGGTGGCATGAAGACATGAGCATGATATAATTATGATGCAACAATTATATGTAGTAAGTAGCCATTATATTACTAGACCAAGTAGCATTACATTTGTTAGACAGATGGGATACTACAATATACAACTTAGATGACACAATGGTTCAAGTTTATTAGGTGCAAGAAAAGTAAAGTGTGCCATCAAGTTCGTGAGAGCTTTAATCACTAATTTTCACATAACAAGTTTAATTCGGAAGGTAGATAAAACATGAATATACTGGAATAGGAAATGCTAACAGGTAGGTATGGTGGACTCTATGGAATAACTTGGTTTTATTTGGAGTTGGATGCATGAGTGGAACTCATACTTGGTTATGGAGGCTAGCAAAAGACTAGGAGCGACCAACTAAGATAGCAATAATGGCCATAATCATGCAAACGACAAAACATCATTAATTAAAGCATAAAGTGATATTACAAGTCAAAAACTAAAGGATCATAGAGGCTATGGTGACTTGGGATAGTCTTAACATGGTGTGAGCATGCGCCAAGTCAACCCAAATTACTTATTTTCACTATGAATGTGCCTAAATTCTTATGGAGTGAAGCGTTATGACTGATACTTATCTAATCAATCATATGCCATCAGGAATTCTTGGGATGAAGACTCCATATGAAATGATCTATGGAAAAAATGAGTTCATTGTTCCCCCGAAGGTATTTAGATGTACGTGCTTTGTTAGGAACCACAGACCTTCAGTGGGAAAATTAGATCCTCTTGCTGTGAAGTGCATCTTCATTAGATACCCATCTGGACAAAAGGTATACAAGTGTTGGAGTCATAGTGAATGAAGAACATTTGTGAGCATGGATATGACATTCAGAGAATCTGGGTCGTTCTATGGAGAGATGTAACATCCCAAAACTTTAATCCAAGTGATCAAGATCAAATTTACCCAATTTAGGGTTAACAAAAACTTTTCCATTTTAAAATCTTTAAGCATTCATATGTGTGTGCATCTAAAATAGGAGTTGCTTTGAATTGCCATGATTGAGTGATCTATTGATTGTAAAATGACTCTAAGGTGAATTACACATCCTCTAGATCTTCCCCAAGCAAATCCCAAAGAAAAAGAAATCAAAAAGAATTAAATAAAGAAAATGGTCACTTTTGCCATTTTAATCACCTAGCCCACTTTGGCTATTCCTAGCACTCAAATTCAAACAAAAAAAATTGTGGATCTTTGCACCCCTTGCTAGTACAAGTAGTGATGTACCAAGGCCCACTTTGTGATCTCCCAAAAACATTCAAACTCTAATTTTAAATGACATTTGAAAATTGAATCTAGTTCATATGTCTAGATCACACTTTTTCAAAAACCATCCAAATGAACTCCATTTCAAAATCCCAAGCAAACCTAGATGCTTAAGCATAAGACAAACCACTCCTCCAAAAATCTTTCAAAAATTCAAATCTTTTGTTCATGCGGCCATTTGGTCGAACAGTTGGCAGGCATGAATCACACTCTAGTTTTAGCTCACTATTTCTACAGGGTTTTGCCACCCATTTGACCTCAGTTTACTCCCTATGTCCCTCTTTGATCTAACCAAGCCTAAACTAACCCATCCCCTAGTCCCCAGCACCAGTACCACGCCACCCCGACGCTATGCTCGCCGGTCGAACATGCGCAGCTCGCAGCAGACCGCCAACCCTTCTCCGCCGCTCCAGGAAGCAAGGCACCACCTCACTGCCGCCCACGGTCCACCCTACGATCACTGCCAGCCCCTGGACCACCGAGGAAACGCCGCACACTAAGTCTCTGCGTGCAGCCAAAGCACGCCAGAGCGCCCTCGCTGCCAGCACGCCACATACCGCGCCTCGACACCAGACCACGCATGCCGCTTCGCCTTGACCCCCTCACCCCGCCAGACACGGCCATGCACCGCCGCGCGACCCACAGTCGCCAGGAACCCTGTCGAGCACCGCCTCTATCTCTTAGAGCGCGGGAAGCTCTCGACCGCTAGCCACCGCCCCTAGCATCGCCATTAAGCTCTAGATGATTGCCAGGGAACCGCCCACCGCCCACCGTCCGCCTACCTCGCCCACGCCGGTAGTCCCCTGTGCCGGCGTCACCGACGAGCTCCGCCCACACCCTTCGGTCCCCTCGTCGAGCCTATATAAGGAGGCCACCCCCCAACCTCAATCGCCACAACATTCCACTCCCCTCTCTCCACTGATCGTTTCCCCTCTCTCGCCGGAGCCGCTCGAGCAGCCCATCACCAGAATTCTGCCGAAGGCAGCCGCAGCAGAGGAGGAGCAGCTTCCGTCGATTTCGTCCACCTCAGCCCGTGCCGTGACCTCGCCTGAGTCCGCCGTCATCGTCTCGTTCAATCACCCCCATCGCTGCACTAGCTGGAGCCCTGGTATGCCCCCACTGCACCCCTACTGACCGTGCTAGGGTTCAGTCTCACCGGCGACGTGTCCGTCATCGACGACGACCGTGAACCGTTAGATCTTGTTCTAATCGTGTGGTCTTTATCGCCTCGTACCGCTTCGTGTTTAATGAGTCACTGGCAGGCGGGACCCCCCCTATCAGTAGCCCTCAGTGCCGCGGAGTGTACACGGGCCGGCCCATTTAGTTTCCCACGCTGACCCAGTAATTCAAATATATGTTTTCCTATTTTAGTTAAAACTTAGTTTTGTCCTCTAGTTTAAAAATCATTTCAGAGAGTTATACAAATCTAAAGTGAGTGATTCCAATTTTGTTGGAAAGCTAATGAAAACCTATATCCAAGCCCGTTGAATTTAAATCATTTAGAGTTATAGATCTCTCCTAGATAAAATAACAAGACATAAGCTTTTTCACATTCAAACATTTTTCTAAAATCAACCATAATAGCTTTTGAGTTGATTCCACTGAAAATCACATTTAACCTTACCTATCTGAATATGTAATAATATTAAGGTTTGCATTGAGTGACTTTGGACTAGTACCAAAATAATGCTATATAGGCATTTCTAGTCACTTTAAATTATTAAATATTAAACTTAAACTTATTAAAATATGATCCAACATTTAAATCACATTACCGTGTATTAGAATATGTGGTGATGACATGTGTCCACATGATCCCATATTTTAATTAGAGAATATTAAATATTAGTTAATTTCAATGAGTAGAAATTACTTTTCTCAAATAAAAAGAATGAAGCTAGTTCATTAAACCTTGTGATGCTTGTGATGATAATAGATCATCAAATGTGTGCCTTAGTGTGCTAAGTCGACTA
Source organism: Avena eriantha (assembly GCA_910589775.1). Taxonomy (NCBI): domain Eukaryota; kingdom Viridiplantae; phylum Streptophyta; class Magnoliopsida; order Poales; family Poaceae; genus Avena; species Avena eriantha. The sequence goes on from OU342742.1 coordinate 209,736,322, forward strand.
GTTAAGCATTGTTTGGTGATTGTGTATCCCGTATGTATTTATAGACGATGGTACCGACCAAGTCTACGAGGAGGAGGAGTTCTACCTAGAGGAGGAGGAACAAAACTTCAACCACTGCACTACACAAGGCAAGCCATCATTAACAATGCAAGCTAATCCTTGCAAGCTAGATAACCTAAGCAAGATGCATTAGGCATGCTTTGGTTATACCCTTTGACTTATACCTACTCCAAGTTTTATTTACAAGCTTTACTTTCTTTACTTTACCAAAAGTCCTTTACTAGTTTAAAGGTAGCATAAAGAGTATAAAACTTGACCTATCTAGTTAGACTTAGATGTCATCCTATGGCATGAGATTGACATTAGCACCCCACATTAGTGAACACTCTTAACTTAGTAGTTTAGAGCTAAACCAAAACTTGATCACTTTAGATGGGAATACTTGGTGAAAATGATTTGTGAAAACCTTGGAATGATGAGTCATTCTATTGAGATGTTTTGACATGTGTTGAGAAACACAAATGGTTTATGATGAGGAAAATGTTGAGGCATGAGCCTTAGCCCTTTTACAAAACTGATGGTTGGATTCAGGTGCGATACCATTCCAATTTTACCGTACAACCACAATACCTGAATTGGGTAAGGCTTAGCTGGAAGTTTATATGCATTAGTATTAGTTCCCTCGTGGGAGAGGTTTGAGCTGAGGCTACCTCTCAATGTTATCCACCTATGTAGTGCCCAGGATGACAGATGGTCATGGCTGGGAGGCCATGCTCATAGGAGAGGTGCTTATACTAGAGTGTGTAAAGGAAAGGTTATATTTGATTATCTGCATACTAAGTATGATGATTCAGGGTTATCCCTGACAGATGTATCGAATCTTGTGGTGAAAGTGTACCACCTCTGTAGAGTGTCAAACTATTCGAATAGCCGCGTCCGCGGTTATGGACAGTTGGAGTGGTCATACTGTTCCGTTGTCACATGTTTTCAAAACAACTTATGAAATGAATTGTGACATGACTTGACCACAACAGAGTTGTGACTATGACAACTAAGTTCCCACTTAGGTGTTTTCAAACTTCTTTTATCTTTATTTATTTCTGAACTCAGCTTAGCTTTCAAACTTAACTTTACAAATAAACTTAGAGTTAGCATTTCTACTAGAACTATCCTATTTGTTAGTGGTAGTTTGCGAGTACTTAAAGAGTACTCATGGATTTTGTCCCTGGCTATTCCTATGGCCAGAATATGAGGAGGACTACCCTGAAGGAGGACAGCAGGACGGCTATGGCAACTAGGATCATCTCTCATCGTCAGCATTGCCTGTGACTCTGAAGATGGACCCCACCGCTGCGCTATTTATTCCGCTACTTGATTATACTAAGACTAGATCATGAGATCCTTTATTTGTGTAAGACCTTATTATGGTTTGTAATGGATGATGTAGTGTGATATCCAATCTATTATGTCTCGCAAAAATGGTAATCCTGGGATTGCGATGTATGGCATAACAGGCATCTGGGATTAAAAATCCGGGTGTTGACAAGTTGGTATCACAGCCATCCTGACCATAGGAGACCCTAGTTAGAATGGACGTCCGAACAAAAACTTAGTTTCAAAAACCAAAGTGGGTATTTATGAAAACTATTTCCTCTCTTACCCTTGGGAATTCTTTCTCTCAAAAAAATTCATGTTCCTCCAAATTCTTACATTACTACATAAAACTTTGACACACATGATCACTTCACTAACTTTCTCATCCTAAATTCTTATAGATGGAAGCTCAATACAGCAAGTTCTACCAGTTGGGCAACGGAGGCCAACTGATCTTCGAGAGGGATCTAGATTCACTATCTGAGTTCTTGGAGCGTCCTCATCCGGAATTCCTTGGAGCTCAACTCCCGGGTCCACCAGGAGGAGATTTACAATGGCTAGTAACTGCTAATCTTAGAGGCAAGATAGAAGCACCAGTATCTGGGAGGATTCATTTCTCCGTGAGAGAGAACAACTGGCTAGATGGATTAGCCAGGGCAATGCATGAAGCTCTCGCACGTCTGTGTGCCCTGAGTGTCAACCTAATCCAAGGAACCCGCTTTGTTCACTATGCAAGGCGTGATTCCATGGGAATGCCGCTAGAGATGCCAAGTCACCCAATGTTGAAGCGTCAAGTGGAGAACCTCGACTTCCTACTGTACGAAAGACATAAGGAGTTGGACAATGCTAGAGAGCTCACCAACAACAACCTCGCCCTTGCCGCCCAGAAGGCCCAGACTTTCTCACCGCTCGTCAAGGATCGTCAGTCTCTTCGCCGTCAACGCGCCAAGAAGGATCGCACCATCGATCGTCTTCGCAAGAAGGTGGCCAACCTCGAGAATACCATCAAGGAGCAAGAAGCTCAGCTTGCAGCAAAGGAAGAAGAAGAGTAAGGTGAAGATATCCAAGGAGATATTGACTCCTACCTCAGCAATGATGATGACTATCTAGAGGAGGATGCCGTGGACTTCTACACCAACGATGATGACTCCGACTTCATAGATGATGAGTAGATGCACTAGAGCACTATCGTAGAATGAAGAGTATTGGTACCATTGTATCGTAGCTTACAGAATGGTTCTTAAAACCATCTGTTTTCCTTTGATGTCGTGGTGTGTGTGTGTGTTTGTATCATGTGATTTGCTTGAATGAATGAAAAGAAGTTAGTTGCAAAACCTGAGTCAAACTCAAAGTCTTAGCTTTGAAATCAAAACCCTGAACCTTAGAACTTTCCCTCTTACCCCTTTATCTACCTCAATCTTCAGATGACTCATGGAAACCAAGGAGGGAACTACTCATCGCAAGACCCAATGCTGCAGATTCTGCAAACTCTCATTGTAGACCGTGAAGCTAGTAGGGCAGAACGCCAAGCTAATCTAGCAACACTGCAGCAGATCGCCCAGATGGCTCACAACAATCAGAACCATGGAAATCAGGATCATCATGAATCCAAACTCAAAAACTTCTAGAATACCAATCCCCCAATCTTTAGCACTTCAGAGAACCCACTGGATGCTGATGACTGGTTGCAGACAATGGAGAACAACTTAGAAGTAGAAGGAGTGGATGCCAACGAGAAGGTTCTTTTTGCCACCCACTATTTGGCAGGAGATGCAAGAGCATGGTGGAACAGCACCCGCACAATGAACCATGGTCAAGTGATGACATGGGAAGCCTTCAAAATCAAGTTCAGCCGCACCCACGTGCCGCAGGGTCTAGTCACCAGAATGAGGGATGAATTCAGAGAGTTGAAGCAAGGCAGAATGACTGTAGTGGAGTACCGTGACAGATTCTTGTCCCTTACCAGGTATGCACCTGATGAGATCAACACGGAGGCCAAGAAGAAGGAGAGATTGCTGAACGGACTGCATGATGAGATGCAGACTTTCCTCGTCAACATCCGTTTCGAGGACCTCGAAGAGCTAGTCGACTCTGCCATTCAGATGGAAGGGAAGATCAATCAAGCAAATGACAACCGCAAACGTCGTATGATGCACCAAGCTAGATCCAACAGTCACCAGAAGTACCATCCCAACCTTTTTGCGGGATATGCACCGAGGAACAATCGACCCCCAATGTCTCGCCCAAGCTACCCCAACCGTAGCGGAGGAAATGTAAAGTCCGAAGGAAACAACAATCACCCCGGCAACGCCAGCAATTTCAACCGCGCACCTCCCAAGAGAAGCAACAACAACAACAAGAACACTACACCCAGAACTGGAAGCAATGCTGTGCCCGTAGCAACGAAGGACAAGTCTCAGATTACTTGTTTCGAGTGTGGAGTGAAGGGTCACTATTCTAGTGAGTGCCCCAAGAAGATTGCAGCCACTGCCAATGTGAATGCCCCAAGTCAACAACAGCGTCGTGTTCAACCAGGAAGAAGATTCGCCCCAGGGAACCCTCACAACCGCAACAGCCGTCTCTTCCACATGAATGCCGAAGAAGCCCAAGAAGCGCCAGATGTAGTGCTGGGTATGTTTTCTGTTAACTTAGTTTTAGCAAGAGTGTTGTTTGATTCTGGAGCATCGCACTCATTTGTCACCGAAGAATTTGCATGCACTAGTAATATTCACCCAACCAACTTGAAGCATGTCATGATAGTTCAAATCCCTGGTTCAACTACAAAAGCTAGAAAAATTTGCAAAGCTGTGCCTATCAGAATACATGGGATAGATTTTTATGCCAATCTAATAGTACTTGGAACCAAAGGTTTGGAAATAGTACTAGGAATGGATTGGACGTCGAAGCATAAAGGATTGATAGACTGTGCCAAGAAAGCCATCACCATGACCAGTAGCTCTAGAGTATCAGTAGAGCATATATCTGAAACCTTGCCCCGTCAATTCAAGTGTAATAAGAGTCTAGCCCTACCCACCATTGACCAAGTCAGAGTAGTCTGTGAATACCCTGACGTATTCCCAGATGAATTGCCCGGTATGCCCCCAGATAGGGATATTGAGTTCATTGTTGTACTAATCCCCGGAACCAGACCCATAGCCCAGAGACCCTATAGTATGAACCCCTCAGAGTTAGTGGAATTGAAGAAGCAGTTGGATGCTATGTTGGCAATAGGCTTGATTCAACCAAGCGCATCGCCATGGAGATCACCAGTGTTATTCGTTGACAAGAAAGATGGAGGCAACCGTTTGTGCACAGATTACAGAAAGCTGAACGGCGTCACCATCAAAAACAAGTACCCTTTGCCAAAGATAGAGGATCTATTTGATCAGTTGACTGGAGAAAATGTGTTCTCTAAGATCAATCTTAGGACTGGTTATCACCAACTTAAGATTCGTGCAATGGATATTCCGAAGACCGGCTTTACTACTCGTTATGGTTTATACGAGTATACGGTCATGTCTTTTCGATTAACCAATGCCCCTGCTTATTTCATGAACCTCATGATAAGATCTTTATGAATTTTCTAAACAAGTTAATCGTTGTGTTTATCGACGATATCCTTATCTACTCCAAGTCAGAAGAACAGCATGAGCAACATCTAAGAATCATCCTTGAAACCCTTAGAGAGCATCGCTTGTATGCCAAGTTTAGCAAATGTGAGTTTTGGCTGAAAGAGGTAGGATTCCTAGGACATATTGTGTCTGCCGGAGGAGTCGCTGTTGATCCCGCCAAGATCAAAGATGTCGAAGAATGGGAATCCCCAACCACTCAAACCCAAGTCCGTGCATTTCTCGGATTACCGGGATATTACCGCAAGTTCATTGAAGGTTTTTCGAGCATCGCTAGACCCATGACTCAATTTTTGAAGAAGGACAAGAAGTTTGAATGGATCGACAAATGTGAAGCAAGTTTCCAAAAGCTGAAGAAGAGATTGATTTCAGCCCCAATATTGATCATGCCAGATATCAAGAAGCCTTTTGATGTGTATTGTGATGCATCCAAGATTGGTCTCGGATGTGTATTGATGCAAGAAAGCAAAGTCATCGCGTATGTGTCTCGACAACTGAAGCAGCATGAGCAGAACTATCCTACCCATGATCTTGAGTTAGCAGCCATAGTTTTGGCATTGAAGACATGGCGTCATTATCTTATGGGTAATCGTTGTGAGATTTACTCAGATCACAAAAGCTTGAAGTATATTTTCACTCAGAAGGAGCTGAATATGAGACAAAGGAGATGGATAGAGTTAATCAAGGATTATGACCTTGACATTCACTATCACCCCGACAAAGCCAATGTGGTATCGGATGCTCTTAGAAGATTGCCGTGTAGACTAAACACCATGAACAAGGAGAAGCAACCAAGTTTGTATGAGGAGTTGGAGGAGTTTAGAACTGAGCTAGTTAGCAAAGGATTTCTAGCTAGCATTGAACTTCATCCCACTTTGATTAGCCAAATCAAGGAAGCCCAGAAGGGAAATGAAAGTATCGACGGAATATAACGTCGTATTGGTACAGGAAAGGTACCTGGATTCACCGAAGACGAAGAAGGAGTTCTGTGGTACAAAGGCCATATCTGTGTGCCAGCAGATTCGGAGCTGAAGCAAGTTATCATGCAAGAAGCTCATGATACTCTTTATTCTATCCACCTCGGAGGAACAAAGATGTATCAGGATTTGAAGGAGCAATTTTGGTGGCATAAGATAAAGAGAGAAATCGGAAGCTACATCGCCAAGTGTGATATCTGTCAACGAGTCAAAGCGGAACATCAGAGACCCGCAGGACTGTTGCAACCCTTACAGATTTCGGAATGGAAATGGGATTCTGTTAGAATGGACTTTATCACCGGTTTGCCTACTTCTAGTAGGGGAAATGACTCAATCTGGGTCATCGTTGATAGACTATCCAAGGTAGCTCACTTTATACCTGTCAAGACAACCTACTAGAGTTTGAAGCTAGCAGAGTTGTACATTGCTAAAATTGTTAGTCTGCATGCAACCCCCAAGACCATAATATCAGATCAAGGAACCCAATTTACCTCGAGATTTTGGCAAAAAGTCCAGGAAGGATTAGGAACCAAGTTAAATTTCAGCACCGCTTATCACCCGTAAACCGATGGACAGACTGAGAGAGTCAACCAAATCTTAGAGGATATGTTGAGAGCTTGTGTGTTGGAATATGAATCAAAATGGGAAGATTGCCTGCCTTTCGCAGAATTCTCATATAACAACAGTTATCAAGCTAGTTTGCAAATGGCACCATTTGAATTCCTATACGGAAGAAAGTGCCGTACCCCTTTAAATTGGTCGCAAGTAGGAGAGAGTCAGATTTTCGAACCCGACATTCTCCGGGAAGCCGAAGAGAAGGTTCACAAAGTCCGTGAGCACCTCAAGACCGCCCAATCCAGACAGAAGAGTTATGCTGACAAGAGAAGGAGAGACCCGACTTTCAATGTCGGAGATTTTGTATATCTCAAGGTTTCGCCATTGAAGGCAACCGAACGTTTTAGTCTGAAAGGAAAGTTAGCCCCCAGATATATCGGACCCTTCAAGATTCTGAACCGCCGAGGAGAAGTATCATATCAACTGGAACTGCCAGAAGAGATGTCTGCCATCCACAATGTGTTCCATATCTCGCTACTTCGCAAATGCTTAGAAGTGCCGAAGAAGACCGAAGTTTTCAAGAACATCGATCACCGAGCTGTTGATATCAACAAGGATCTGACGTATCGTGAAGTGCCCATCCGTATCTTGGAGGAAGCCTACAGAACCACCAGGACCAGGAGTATCAAATTTCTCAAGATCAAATGGAGCAACCATACCGAAGAAGAAGCCACTTGGGAGCGAGAAGATTACATTAGGACTGAGTTCCTAGATGTCTTTAGTTCCTAGTTTTCTTTCTTAAATCTTGGGACGAGATTTTGTTTAAGGGGGAAGGTTTGTAACATCCCAAAACTTTAATCCAAGTGATCAAGATCAAATCTACCCAATTTAGGGTTAACAAAAACTTTTCCATTTTAAAATCTTTAAGCATTCATATGTGTGTGCATCAAAAATAGGAGTTGCTTTGAATTGCCATGATTGAGTGATCTATTGATTGTAAAATGACTCTAAGGTGAATTACACATCATCTAGATCATCCCCAAGCAAATCCCAAAGAAAAAGAAATCAAAAAGAATTAAATAAAGGAAATGGTCACTTTTGCCATTTTAATCACCTAGCCCACTTTGGCTATACCTAGCACTCAAATTCAAACAGAAACAATTGTGGATCTTTGCACCCCTTGCTAGTACAAGTAGTGATGTACCAAGGCCCACTTTGTGATATCCCCAAAACATTCAAACTCTAATTTTAAATGACATTTGAAAATTGAATCTAGTTCATATGTCTAGATCACACTTTTTCAAAAACCATCCAAATGAACTCCATTTCAAAATCCCAAGCAAACCTAGATGCTTAAGCATAAGAAAAACCACTCCACCAAAAATCTTTCAAAAATTCAAATCTTTTGTTGATGCGGCCATTTGGTCGAACACTTGGCAGGCATGAATCACACTCTAGTTTTAGCTCATTGTTTCTACAAGGTTTTGCCACCCATTTGACCTCAATTTACTCCCTTTGTCCATATTTGATCTAACCAAGCCTAAACTAACCCATCCCCTAGTCCCCAGCGCCAGTACCACGCCACCCCGATGCGATGCTCGCCGGTCGAGCATGTGCAGCTCATAGCAGACCGCCAGCCCTTCTCCGCCGCTCCAGGAAGCAAGGCGCCACCTCACCGCCGCCCACGGTCCACCCCACGATCACAGACAGCCCCTGGACCACCGAGGAAACGCCGCGCACTAAGTCTCTGCGTGCAGCCAGAGCACGCCAGAGCGCCCTTGATACATTGCAAATGTATCTATAATTTTTGATGTTCCATGCTTGGTTTCATCCACTTTCTTGTGTTTTGTCCACACTTTGGAGTACTTTTCATATGATTTCTTGGACTAACCTATTCACAAGAGCCATAGTGCCAGCTGCCTGTTTTCTGCTGTTTTTGGTTCCAGGAATGTTAGAAAATGAATATTCTCGGAATTGGATGGGACAAAAGCCAAAGTGCCGATTTTTCTAGAAGTCATCAGATGCCATAATACGAGACAGAGAAGGGCTGGGGGCCGGCCACACCACCTGGCCGCGTGGCCAGGCCTGGCCCGCGCCAGGGGGTGGTCTGGCCGACCCCAGCACCCCGTCGGCCTCTCCTTTCGCCTATAAGATGCCCTCGGGACGAAAACCCTAAGTACCCGATCAAAAAATCCACGAAAGAGTCTGTAGCTGCTGTCATCTCCATCCCTAGATCGGGAGGGATCTGAAGCTCTTCCCGGCACCCTGTCGAAGAGGGGAATTCACCCGGGAGGCCTTCTTCATCACCATGCAAGCCTCCGGTGTGATGTGTGAGTAGTTCATCTCTGGACTACGGATCCATGTAGTAGCTAGATGGCTGGTTCTCCTCCTTTGTGCTTTCATGTTTAGATCTTGTGAGCTCCGTTCATGATCAAGATCATCAATTTGTAATTCTGTATGTTGTGTTTGCGGGGATCCGATGGATATTGAGATGCTATTTCAGATTGATTATTGATTCTATCATGTCTTTGTTATTTGTGATCTTGCATGCTTTCTGTTGTTAGTAGCTATCTTGGCCAAGTAGATGCTAGCAACTCCAAGAGTTAGTATTTATGCTCGATAGTGGGTTCATGCCTCTGGTAATCTAGGGAAGTGACAGAAATCTCTAAGGTACTAGATGTGCTGTTGCTACTAGGGAGAAAACACAATCCTTTGTTCATAGAACAATCGTATTGTTTACTTTACATGCAATTCGTAAAGCAATAATCTGTTGCTTGCAACTTAATACTGGAGGGGGTTCGGATGATAACCTGAAGGTGGATTATTAGTCATAAATGCAGTTGGATGGCGGTCTATGTATAATGTTGTAATGCTCAATCAAGTTCCAAAGGAGTCAAGATGATTAGTATATGCATGTATTGCTATCTCGATGTTTGTCAATTGCCCCACTGTAATTTGTTCACCCAGCATGTTATCTATCTTAAGGAGAGCCACCTCTAGTGAACTATGGATCCCGGTCCTTTCTTTTACATACAATCTACAAATTGTTTACTGCTTTGTGTTTACTTTCTGCAAACTTTTACTTCCTTCCATTCGATACGATTAATCCTTTGTTTTCAGCAAAACCGGTGGGATTGACAACCTCATCGCAAGTTGGGGACAAAGTTCTGTGGTTGTGTTGTGCAGGTCTCCATGTTGCTACTAGCACCGGTAGTGCGCCCTGCCAAGGCTCAGCTAGCAACACCTTTGGGGTGTTTCCTTGCTCCTACTGGTTCGATTAAACCTTGGTTTCATAACTGAGGGAAACTTGCTATTGTGCTCATCATACCTTCCTCTTGGGGTTCCCAACGAGCTCTACATCAACACTGAGCCATCAAGCATTTTTCTGGCGCCGTTGCTAGGGAATCAAGGACATCTTCACAAGGGGAGTCCCTCACAACCAATCTCTTTACTTTGTTATTTTTGTTTTGCTTAGTTTCTTTTTGCTTTGTTTGCTTGTTTCTTTATCAAAAACACAAAAAAATTAGTTCTACTAGTTTGCTTTCTTATTTGAAAACCCAAAAAATGACTACTCTTGAAAACACTAAGTTGTGTGACTTCACTAGCACCAACAACAATGATTTTATGAGCACACCTATTGCTCCACCTGTGCCTAAAGATACTTTCTTTGAGGTAAAACCTGCTTTACTCAATCTTGTTATGAGAGAATTATTTTCTGGTCTTGGTAATGAAGATGCTGCTGCCCATCTAAATAACTTTGTTGAACTTTGTGAGATGCAAAAGCATAGGGATATAGATGGTGATATTATTAAGCTGAAATTGTCTCCTTTCTCTTTGAGAGGAAAAGCTAAAGAATGGTTGAATTCCTTAACTAGGAATAGTATTGATTTTTGGACTAAGTGCAAATATGCTTTCATTGGAAAATACTATCCTCCTGCTAAGATTATATCTATGAGAAGTGAAATAATGAAGTTTAATGCTTCTCCTATGAAAACAAAATTTGGTTTTAATGCTTCTTCATTTGAGAACACTTGATTCTTCTTTGCTTCTTATGCCTAACTTAAAGGCGTTAAAGAAAAGTACTTATTGGGAGATAACCCAAAAGTTTTAGATGAGTCTTGGAAGTTATTACTTCAGTAATAACCTCTCCTTATCATTTTTATTTGCTTTTGTTGCCAAGAGTAACCTCTAATGAGAGAGAAGTAATTATTGGGAAAGTTGCTGTCCCGAAATAGATTTATGTGCTTCACCATAAAAATTCGTTTACAATATCTGTACGTCCTTTTGAGGGGTGCATTTTTGTGCTTCTGTCCCAGGTTGTTATCTAACTTTCTTTAGTTCAACACTTTTTGATTTGAGCAACACAAGGTCTTCGAAAAAATTCGTCTTTACCTGCTGGTCTGTTTTGACAGATTTCTGCCATTTTCTGCATTTGCTTCTTGTTGGTTCCTTTTTGAGTTCTTTTGGGGTATTGAGCTTTCTGAGGGAAGTTCTACAGTAGCTAGTGTTTTAATGGAAGTTTATTGGTTATTAGAACTGAACCTTAAGACTTATTTATCTTGAGTGCACTAATGTTGCTAATAAAGATTGTGTGGAGTTTTGTATGAAGGAAAAATTTCAGGTGTACGGAAGGAATGAGTAGTGAGATGAAGGATGGACTAAAGCTCAAGCTTGGGGATGCCACGCATGTCACCCCAAGAAATATCCAAGAAGTACAAGCGTCAAAGCTTGGGGATGCCCAAGGCATCCCCTTCTTCATCAATAAAAATCCCAGGTTTCTTCTATACGCTTCATTTTTATTGTTTCATGCACAGTTGTGTTTTTCTTGGAGCGTCTTCTTTTTCGTTTTCGTTTTGGTTTTTCATTTGCTTGGTTTTCTTAGTTTGCTTAATAAATTGGTTATACCCCCTCTTTCATACATTGGTTTTCAAATAGTTTGGTTTGGTTTGGAAAAGAGTAGGAAAGTTCATGCTTATGTGGTAAAAGAGCTTGTTTTTGACTGTGGCCTATGCTCTATCATGCCATTGTTGATATTGTTTTGGCTTTATGCTTAGTATTCTTTGATGTAGCATGACTTGTTATAAACAATTGAGACTGCTTAATGTGCCTTGGATGAATCATGCGTTGTTTTAGCATATTAAAGCATAGTATAGTGGTATTCTCCTTTGATGCTTTATTTGGGTTGACTTGGCACATGCTCACACCATGTTATGTCTATCTCAAGTCACCATAGCCTTTATGATCCTTTAGTTTTCAACTTGTATCACTTTATGCTTTGATTAATGATGTTTTGTCGCTCTTCATGATTATGGCCATTATTGCTCTCTTAGTTTGTCGCTCCTAGTCTTTTGCTAGCCTCCACAACCAAGTATGAGTTCCACTCATGCATCCAACTCCCTAAACCAAGTTATTCCAAAGAGTCCACCATACCTACCTACTAGCTTATGCTATTCCAAGTATATTCATGCTTTTGTTTACCTTCCAAATTAAACTTGTTATGAGAAAACTAGTGATTAAAGCTCTCACGAACTTGATGGCACACTTTACTTTTATTGCCATTAATAAACTTGAACCATTGTGTCGTCTATGTTGTATATGTTTGCACTTATTTGTTGGGAATTAGCAGAACCATGCTGTCGTGGGGAACGCTTTCAACATTGCAGTTGGTACTTGTACCTAGTTGATATCATGCTTTTTTTGTATATGGATGTCGTCGGTGTGAAATGAAAGGGGAGCTTGTAAGTCCATGGAGTTATGTATATGTGTTAGAGAAACGCCTGGGCCGCTGGTCTAATCCATGATGACATGGTGGAAACCTGCAGCGTAACCATAATGAGCTGTCTATGAAGCATTCTTCTTATAAAAAAGAGAGTCCTATATTGAGAAAAAAAGAGAAAAAGAAAACAAAAAAGAGATTATGAAAAGAGGAAAGAGAGAAAAACGCACCATATTCCCATGGTAAATAAGAAGATTGCTGAGATGCTTGTTGTCTGCTTGCCTTGTCATTTTGATATGGGGATTCTTCCGTATCATCGGGCAAGGGGTACCCCGTTGGCGGTTCTCTATGATACACATGTACTTACGATGACAAGAACTTACCGGTGACTAAACTTGAGTAGCATCAGGAGCGGCCCTCGTATTCAAGGGACATGAGATTTCTAATGTATACTTCGTCAAGCATATACACCATAGTTTGTTCACTTTAAACTTAATCACTTCAAGATGCTGATGATAGGGGCAATGAGAGCTGAAAGCTATTAAGTACCATAATTTTTGGAAGCTCTTTATGAGACTTGAATCCCTACTTCCTTCTATGAAGGCCTTTCTTCCACTATATATACTGAGTCTCCACCTTCTACCTTTATGCACCTACTTTGAGAGCATAGTGGCCATTCTTAGTTCTATGTGCATTGTCCCAAGACTAGTTGATTGATGCATAACTTGATATTGCTTGTTTTAAACTATTTGCATCTAGTCACTCTTATGAACTTTGAAGGTGTCCTATGCATTTATATTTGCTACTCTATGAGGGACAAGCTGAATACTATTGACATGGGTATACCCTACGGGTACTCGAGTTTGGTATATACGGTCTGAATACAGTAGAGGCCCACGGTGTCGCCAAGGCCCAAATGGAGAGCTCGAGTAACCTACGGACTCTCGATTGCTTGAAGAACAAGAAGAAGCTAAAGATAGAAAGTTCAAAGGGGAAACCCTAACCTGTAACTGACTTGGCCTGCTACCCGAGACCTAGCCTATCTATATAAAGGCTAGGAGGGGGCGGCGAGGAGGACACACGCAACCCTAGTTTCCACAACCCCCGCCAGATTGCATCTGCGCACCATTGTAATCTTCGATTCATTTGATAATTCCACGAGCAGACAAGCAGGAGTAGGGACCTCTGCGAGGCCTAAACCTGGGTAAATCTTTGAGTCCCCTGTGTTCTTGTTTGCTAGCCGATAGATGTCTCCAGCGCTCCCTCCTTCTCCTAACAATGGGCATTGATGAGTTAAACCCTCATCAATTGGCGCCGTCTGTGGGAATTGGGAGTGCTGATGTTGCGGCTTCTTTGGCCCCATCGACTGCAATCTACAACTCCGCAATGGCGGAGATTCACCAGCTCTTCGGCGCGTTCGACTTCACCGTCCACACGCCGGCCACTCGCCCGGCTTTCGAATCCGTAGGCGACGGAATTAGCTTGGCGATCGGGAGCTTCCGCTTCCAAGTTGGTCAGATGGGCACGCTTCGCATGCCTGACTAGCCGACAATACCCTCGATTGCCCCAACATCATGGTTCCCTCCGTCGATTGGCACCCTCAGCAAACTCAACGCCCCGGCAACAGCTGGGAGTACGGACAGCGACAACAGTCGCGAATCCGATCTGGGAGATCTGGCAACTGAAGATGGAGCCTACGGTTCCGGATCTGAAAGCTGTGGGAGCAGAAGCTTCCCCAACCACTTCATGTGCGCCGTCATCAACGCAGGCGACTCCTCCGCCAATCGCGACAACACGGGCAATGGTGGCCACGGAGCCGACCTGCCAAACGACGGCATACCCAATGGCGGACCACCGCTAAACGGAGGCCCTACCAATGGCGCCCCCGTCAGCAACGGGGGGGGGGGGGGGGGGGCAGTCGAACCTCCAACTATAATAAACGAGTAGACCGGCGAACGCATCATGATCAGGCTCAATGACCTCGAGTGGGCGCACTGCCATGAGGCCTTATGAGGCAACCCTTTACCCTTTGGCTCCCCGCTTAAGGGAATATGCCCGAGAGGCAATAATAAAGTGGTTATTATCTTATTCCATGTTTATGATAAATGTTTATTTTGCATGCTATAATTGTATTGATCGGAAACATCAATACATGTGTGTTTAATAAACAAAAAGGGTTCCTAGTTATGCCTCTCTTATAGACTAGCTTGTTGATTAACAAGATGATCAAGGTTTCCTGATCATAGACATTGGATGTTGTTAATAACAAGGTCACACCATTGGTGGAATGATGTGATGAACATTCATCCGAAGTATAGCATTACGATCAAGTCATTATGTCTATATTGCTGTAACATCATACGAAGTAATCTTTATCCTTAGACCATGAGATCATGTTAATTGCTAACACCGGAAGAGTATCTTGATAACATCAAACGTCACACCGTAACAGGGTGACTATAAAGATGGGTTCAGTGCTACGAAGGTGTTATGTTGAGGCTCATGGATCAAGAGTGTAATTTTTCAATCCCGATGACAGATAGATATACTCTGGGCCCTCTCGGTGATATCACATTGAGATAGCTTGCAAGCAAGTGATGTGATCACTAGAATGTTATATCACGGGAACAAGAAAAGAGTGCATGTCGGTAAGGAGATCAAACTAGGTATGGAGATACCGATGATCGAATCTCGGACATGTAATATATCGCGATACAAAGGGATTTAGTTACTAGCGTTAAAGGTTCTCACGATCACAGAAGTCATCGTTGAATGTGTAGGAGTGAGTACGGATCTCCAGGTCCCGCTGCTGATTATTGATCGGAGAGGGGTCTCGATCATGTCTGCATTATTCGCGAACCGTAGGGTGACACACTTAAGAGTTACCGGACACCATTTTGGAGCACATATGTTTCAGACGAAAGAATTGCAAAGCGCAGGAATTGTTTCGATAGAAACCGAAAATTGTTTCGGGTGAAATTGCAGAAAGTGGTTCTGCATGTGATATTGAAATATTGCAAGGGGTTTTATGTGAATGTTTGTTAATTAAAGTAATTAACAAAATTCTGAATAAAATTAATAAAAGAGTTTTATTAAATGAGAGAGCATTAAATTTGGAGAAATTTAATGCATTTAAAGTGGAGACTTTAAAAGGGAATGTGAAGAGGCATTTTAATGTGGAGGGGTTACCACCACATGAATGGAGGAGGTGAAGAGGCACCTCCTCCATGCGCCGGCCATGAAGGAGGGGCACCCCCTCCTCCTATAAAAGGCCCCCTCTTCCTCCTTCATCCACACATCTCCTTGTGAAGGATCTCTCTCCCCCTCTAGAATTATTCCCCCATGGTCTCGGATTAGCGAGATACATGTTCCCGGTGGCATTTCGTCTGGATGGAGTTGCTGCTTCCGCTGGATCGCTGGAGCGAGGAGGTGGAGGTTGGCCAATGGCTTGAACGTGTGTGTGAGTACGGATGTGCTGCTGAGTTGCGGCGCTCGGACTTCTTCATGATCTTGAGATCGGCAAGTGTACAACTACATCAACCACGAGTTCCTACTCATTAACAAAACTCGTTGTCTTCGAGGGTAAGTTCTCGTTGGATGTATGTCCGCCCGTTGCTTTGTACCTAGTAGATAGATCTTGGCGTGTAGTTCTCATCGTAGGAATTTTTTTGTTTTCTATGTCGTCGACCCAACACCCGCAAGAACTGCTGATGGCTTACCATTGGCTCCTGAAAGAGGAGTACAAGCGCCAAATGCAAACAATCACGCAACTCGAGGCACACAAGAAGGTGGAAGACGATTCGAGCCTCCGACGAGCCAGGCTCTCCTCCCACGGAGGATCCTCCTCCAAGTGCAACAAGTACCTCGCTAACAAGAGGCGATCTCGACTGACCCACCTCACTGAGCAGGAGCGTGTAGAAGCTGCAAAGGTCCTCGACTTCGGCTCCATGACGGTGGACTCACGTGGCAACGTGCTACCAAAAATGCCGCAAGCTGCGGTAATGGCGGCCACCATGTACCTCCTCAACAACCAACCACCAGCTGGAGACCCTCGGGCCGTCATGCACCGATCTATGATCGCAAGCTTAGGGTAAATCGAGGCCGCCCTCGACAAGGAGCCAACACCAGAGCCAAAGAAAGGAAAGGCTCTGGCAAAACGCTACTCCTCGCCCTCATCCAACGATGACAGTCACGATCTGTATCGACGCCGCCGCTCACGGCGACATGACCACAACTACGACGCGCATGACGATATCACGTAGCGCAAGATCGACAAGACAAGGGCGCAACGTGCCTGATCGACTGACTCAGAAGACGAGGATGTGGAGCTCTATGGTGCTAGATTCTTCAGCAGGGCCATCAGACAAAAGCGAATGCCCAAGGGGTTTAAGCTCCCATCAGAGAACCCAAAATTCGACGGTCTGCAGGACCCGAAAATCTGGTTGGAGGACCACATCTCCTCCGTCAGGCTTCACGGTGGAAGTCAAAGTACGGCCATGCAGTGCCTGCAGCTACAGCTACAGGGCGCCGCCCGAGCATGGCTCAACAACCTCCCACGCGGATCCATTCGCAGTTGGGAAGAGCTGGTTTACACCTTTGTGCGCAACATCAAGGGCACCTACAAAAGGCCCACGTCAATCGAAGAGCTGAGGTGCTGTCAGCAAAGATCGGGCGAATCACTACGCTCGTACATCCAGAGGTGGTCCATCATAAAGAACTCCGCAGAAAATATCTCGGAGGACCGCGCAATCGACGCATTCAACGGCGGTGTTCGCCGCATAGAGCTCAGGGAGGAGCTGGGCCGCTCGAAGCCCAAGACCATCGACCACCTAATGGAAATCGTGAATCGGTGGGCCGACAGAAAAGATTCGGTGAAGAATCGCGTTCACTCCGATGAGGAAGCAGAACTCGAGCGCAGACGCGACCGCCGAAGCAAACGGCGAATGCACATCTATGACGACCACGACGACGTCAACATGGTCGCAGCCGGCTATGCCGATAGGCACGACGACAACCGCAACAGCGGCTACCGCAGCGGTAGGTACCGCGACTCCGGGAAAACCATGCAAGTATGGCAGCGACGCACTCGCTATGAAGCACCCACCATGTCCGTTGAAGACAAGCTGTCCGGACCATGCACCATGCACTTTGATGACCCACAAGTATAGGGGGTGTATCGCAGTATTTTCGAGGGAAGTGAAATCCAATTTATTGATTCGGCACAAGGGGAGCCAAAGAATATTTATAAGACTTAACAACTGAGTTGTCAGTTCAGCTGCACCTGGAAACAATCTTGCTCACAGCAGTTTATCAGTAGCAACAGTTTTTGTAGTAGGAATAGTAAAGTAACAGCAGTAGTAAAGCAAGGACAGTAGTAACAAAAGCATTAAACAGTGGGATTCGAGTGTGGTAGGCATAGGGATGGATGGACAGGCGTTGCATGGACAAGACAATTCAAATTGCAATCAGAACATAGGGCAATTGCAGATAAATAAGATAAAGCATCCAAGTACTAGACAATCCTAGGCATGTGTTCCATATATAGTCATACGTGCTCGCAATGAGAACTTGCACAACATCTTTTGTCCTACCAGCCCGTTTGCAGCGGGGCCTCTAGGGAACTACTGGCAATTAAGGTGCTCCTTTTAATAGAGCACCGGAGCAAAGCATTAACACTCCGTGAACACATGTGATCCTCACAGCAAAGCCTTTCCCTTCCGGTTATCCCGATTTCTGTCACTTCGGGGCCATTGGTTCCGGACAACAACGTGTGTATACAACTTGCAGATAAGACCAAAACCAATACTATCATAATGAATCAATAACATGTTCAGATCTGAAATCATGGCACTCGGGCCCTAGTGACAAGCATTAAGCACAACAAGTCACAACAAAGTCGTAAAGCACTAATAAAACATACTAGGCACCATGTCCTAATAATCCGATGCCATTACATGAACGATCTCATCCAATCCCTACCATCCCCATAGCCTACAGCGGGGGATTACTCAGTCATAGATGGGGGAAACATGGATGGTCGATGGAGAAGCGATGGTGATGATGATGGCGATGATCTCCTCCAATTCCCCGTCCCGGCAGGGTGCCAGAATGGAGTTTCTGGTGCTGTTTCGTGGAATCTGGTGGTGGCGGCGGAGCGGAACTCCTTCTGGAAAAACGTCAAACCCCCCGAAGTTTTTATGTCAGAAGGCTCCTTATAGGCGAAGAGAGAGGCCGAGGGGGTGCCTAGGGGGCCCACACCACCCCCTAGCGCGGCCTGGCCTGGCCTGCGCCACCAGGTGGTGTGGCCACCCCCTGGCTCTTCTCCGTCTCGTATTCTGGCTCCTCGAGTCTTCGGGTGAAATAGGATTTTTGGCATATTTTTCGGGATTTTTCCTAATAGTTGATTTTCTGCACAAAAAGTAGACACCAAGGCAATTCTGCTGAAAACTGCGTCAGTCCGCATTAGTTGTATCCAAATCACACAAGTATAGAGGAGAAACAATAGCAAAAGTGTTCGAGAAGGTAGATACGTTTTGGAAATATCACACTTCTACATCGACAAGCATGACGGCAAAAAGAAATCCAGCCACCTCCCCAAAGACTGCCCTGAGTTCCTCAAACTCCATGAAGGCCTAGCTCGGATGAATTGCGATGCAGTCAACAGGGGCTACGGAGCCGCCCCAGGCGTTGTAGCCCACGGAGCTCCTCCACCACCACCCGGAACACCGCCAAGCGCGGCCGCACCCGACCAACATCACGGAGGCGAGCCGTACCCACGGGCCATGGGCACCATGATGATCCAAAAGGGTCGCCCCTCCAACCTGGTGCAAAAGGCCATCACTCGCCAAGTCAATCTAGCAACAAAATCGCCACCATCTACCACTGAGTACCTCAGTGGAAGCGAGTCCTGCATCACCTTCAACAAGCGCGACCATCCGCCCCAAGTACCTCGCCCGGGCCACTGTCCCCTCGTACTCGAGGCACAAATTGGAGGCTTCGACATGAGCCGCGTCTTCATGGACGGCGGAAGCGGCATCAACCTTATATTCGCGAGTACCTTGCGAGCAATGAGGATCCCTCTGACTTGCTTAGAGGCCTCAGACAGAACATTCCACGGCATCATCCCAGGCAAGGGCGTGTATCCCCTTGGCAAATTTAACCTCGACATTATCTTCGGCATGCCTATTTTTTTTTAGCGCGAGCGCATCGACTTCGAGGTCGTCGACTAGCCCTCACAGTACCACTGCATCCTCGGACGTGTCGCATTCGCTAGGTTCATGGCAGTGCCACACTACGCCTATCTGCAGATGAAAATGCCAGGCCCCAATGGCGTCATCATAGTCAATGGGAGCTTCGAGAGGTCCGACAGTTGCGACAGGGAATTCAATAGAATTTGCCAGTCCTTCGGCATGCAGGAAGAACTTGCGAGATTAAAGGAGTCGACAGACAACAGTCTGCCTCCCTGATTGCTCAATGCACGGCGCCTAGAAAAATGCTTGATGGCGATGTTGATGTAGAGCTCGTTGGGAACGCCAAGAGGAAGGTATGATGAGCACAACAGCAAGTTTCCCTCAGTTATGAAACCAAGGTTTAATCGAACCAGTAGGAGCAAGGAAACACCCCAAAGGTGTTACTAGCTGAGCTTTGGCAGGGCGCACTACCGGTGCTAGTAGCAACGTGGAGACCTGCACTACACAACCACAGAACTTTGCCCCCAACTTGCGATGAGGTTGTCAATCTCACCGTGTTTTGCGGAAAACAAAGGATTAAACGTATCGAATGTAAAGAAGTAAAAGTTTGCAGAAAGTAAACACAAAGAAGTAAACAGTTATAGATTGTATGTAAAGAAAAGGACCGGGATCCATAGTTCACTAGAGGTGGCTCTCCTTAAGATAGATAACATGCTGGGTGAACAAATTACAGCGGGGCAATTGACAAACACCGAGAAAGCAATACATGCATATACTAATCATCTTGACTCCTCTGAGACTTGATTGGGCATTACAACATAATACATAGACCGCCATCCAACTGCATCTATGACTAATAATCCACCTTCAGGTTATCATCTGAACCACCTCCAGTATTAAGTTGCAAGCAACAGATTATTGCTTTACGAACTGCGTGTAAAGTAAACAATACGATTGTTCTATGAACAAAGGATTATTGTTTTCTCCCTAGTAGCAACAACACATCTAGTACCTTAGAGATTTCTGTCACTTCCCCAGATTACCAGAGGCATGAACCCACTATCGAGCATAAATACTAACTCTTGGAGTTGCTAGCATCTACTTGGCCAAGATAGCTACTAACAACGGAAAGCATGCAAGATCTCAAATAACAAAGACATGATAGAATCAATAATCAATCTAAAATAACATCTCAATATCCATCGGATCCCCGCAAACACAACATGTATGAATTACACATAGATGATCTTGATCATGAATGGAGCTCAGAAGATCTAAACATGAAAGCACAAAGGAGGAGAAACCAGCCATCTAGCTACTACATGGATCCGTAGTCCAAGGATGAACTACTCACGCATCACACTAGAGGCTTGCATGGCGATGAAGAAGGCCTGCAGGGTGAATTCCCCTCTCCGGCAGGGTGCCGGGAAGAGCTTCAGATCCCTCCCGATCTAGGGATGGAGATGACGGCGGCTACAGACTCTTTCGTGGATTTTTGATCGGGTACTTAGGGTTTTCGTCCCGAGGGAAATATGTAGGCGGAAGGAGAGGCCGAGGGGGTGCCGGGAGCGGCCACACCACCCCCTGGCCGCGCGGCCAGGTGGTGTGGTGGCTCCCTAGCCCTTCTCCATCTCGTATTCTGGCACTTGATCACTTCCAGAAAAATAGGCACTTTGGCTTTTGTCCCGTCCAATTCCGAGAATATTCATTATCTGACTTTCCTGGAACCAAAAACATAGAAAACAGGCAGTTGGCACTGTGGCTCTTGTTAATAGGTTAGTCCAAGAAATCATATGAAAAGTACTCCAAAGTTGGAACAAAACACAAGAAAGTGGATAAAACCAAGCATGGAACATCAAAAATTATAGATACATTTGCAATGTATCACTCCCCTAAGCCGGCCAAGCTCATCGGACCTATCTTTCGACTCATCGGTGCACACAAAGAAAGTTCAGGTCCACCCATCAGATCCCGCTAAGACGGCCCTCATCGCCCACGACTTGAGTCCCGCATAGGAATTCGCACTCGTCGAATTCCTCCATGAGCACTGGGAAATCTTCGCCTGGTGTCCTGCGGACATGCCAGGAGTTCCCAGGGAATTCACCGAGCACGCACTCCATGTCAACCCAGACGCAAGGCTAGTCAAACAAACAATTCGGCGACTGTTCGAACCAAGAGCAAAGGCAGTTGGAATGGAGATCAACAGACTCCTCGACGCCAAATTTATACGCGAGATCAAGGAAAGCACTTGGCTCGCCAACACGGTGCTAGTACCAAAGAAAGACACGGATATCTTACGGATGTGCGTGGACTTCACCTCTCTGAATAAGCACTGCCCAAAGGATCATTTCCCGCTACCGTGAATCGACCAGATCGTCGACTCCACCGTGGGATGCGAGCGCCTCTGCTACCTCGACACCTACTCAGGCTACAACCAGATTCAAATGAAGGAGGAAGATCAAGAAAAAACAGCGTTTACAACGCCTTTTGGCGTGTTCTGCTACAACACAATGCCCTTCGGGCTAAAGAACGCAGGAGCCACCTACCAGCGGTGCATGCATGCTTGCCTCAAGAACCAACTTGGTCACAACATCCAAGTCTATGTTGACGACATAGTAATCAAGACCAAAGAGGAAGCTTCACTAATCGACGATTTGCGCGAAACCTTCGCCAACCTCGACCGCTACCGGATCAAGCTCAATCCGGACAAATGCACCTTCGGCATACCATCTGGGCAACTACTCGGGTACCTTATCTCCGCGAGAGGGATTGAGGCGAACCCGATGAAAATAAAAGCCATACTGGCCATGGAGAAGCCGAAGAACATAAGGGGTGTCCAGCAGCTGGCTGGGCGAATCCCAGCGCTCAGTTGATTCATAAGTCGAATGGGGGAAAGGGCGCTACCGTTCTACCAACTCCTCCGCAAAGCTGACAAGTTCGAGTGGACCAGCGAGGCACATGAAGCATTCGAAGACCTCAAGCGCCTACAATCTCAATTCTTACCCCTAGGATGGAGTGTCTCAAGGACGAGCCATCGTCCTAGCTAGGCATGGTGACGGTGGACGGCGGCCGACTTGCAAGGACGAATGGTCCGCGGCGATGGTTGTGCGGCGGTGGAGTGGAGCGTGAGAATGGTTACTCCCACACGTCTGTGAAGTGGGCCTTTGAGACAGTCGTTAACAGCGTGTGACATCGGCGGTCGGAGGCGTCTCCTCGTTGCCACGTCAGCATCCTAGTGGGGTCCACCTACCAGAAACAACGTCAATTCGCTGGAAATTAGAGTTTAGCGTGAATTGCAAAAAAACTGCAGCAGAGTGGTCACATCTTGCGAAATTGACGAAGAGTGGTGGTTTTCCGAACTTTTTGCACGAAAGTGGTGGTTTTATTTTATTAACTTGAATTTCCCACCACTGCTTACTAAAGATATCTCGTATGCCATGGGGAAGAAAAAGATACTACTCCACCATCTGTCCTGAAAAGTATGTCGCGGATTTGTTAAATTTGAATGTATATAGATAGTATTTATCATATAGATTCATCTAAATTTAGACAAATTTACGGCATCCTTTTTAGGACGGAGAGAGTACGTGGAACATTGAATAAGGAAAAAAAAGGCCAAACACGCCATATGACTGCGAATCAACTTGATAGAACGGGATTGGCCATTGTCCACGGTAATACCAACCGGAGCCTAGAGGCCAATTATGTTTCTTTGGTTTGTTAACCTATGGCAACGCTACCTTGAGCCTAATATTGATGCTAGCTAGCCTCCATTCTTAGGGGGTCTTTAAGCAATTAAGTAGATATGTTTTGGTCGTATAACTCCCCCCAAGCTTAGCTTATTGCTTGTCCTCAAGCAATTCATTTGAAAATTGAGTGCAATAAAAGAACTTTCACGAACACATTTGCTTCATAAGATGTAAATATTCTCAGCAATGTGATCAACTACTTAGACAGTTCATAATAAAGAGTATGCAACTGAGTCTACTTAATAGTCTTTGCAAGCTATAAAGAGATACCAACTCAAGAATAATAAGTAGCATGAGGCACAAACATAAGCAACATTGCAATGCTCATAGAAAGGTATGATAGAGTGGTATCTCGCTTGCCTTTGATTATGAATGTCGAGGCACCTCTGAAGTTCAACTGATGACTAGAAGTAAAGATATCAAGGATACAAGCATCAAAGTCATAACACAAATAATCAAGTAATGAGACAAGCACAAAGAATGAAAACTATGCTCTGAAGAAGGTGCTCAGAGAATATGTGGAGACTCAACAAGTAGAAGAAAAAGTTTTGAATAATTTGAAAGGCTTACAAATGCTGAAAGTATGGTACTCGTTAGCTTTGAGCTCTCATTTCCCCTATCATAAGCATCTTTAAATGGTTAAGGTTAAAGTAACACAACTAAGAGGATATGCTTGACAAGTTATAAATCGAAGCCTCATGCCCCTTACTTACGAAGACCGATCCTCATGCTACTCAACTTCAGTCACAAGTAAGCTCTTGTCATTGTAAGTGTATACGTATCATAGAGAACCACCAACAGGGTACCCCTTGCACATGACACGGGAGCTATCCCATAATCAAAATAACAAGGCAAGCAGACAATGAGCATCTCGGTGATCTTTTTATTTACTATGTGCATAGACTTTTATTGAGGATGCTTCATAGAATGCTCATTATGGTTATGCTGCAAGTTTCCACCATGATTAGGCATGGCTTAGGCTAGCGGCCCAGACGTTTCTCTAACATACATACAAACTCCATGATCTTACAAGTTCCACTTTTATTTCACACCGCCGGGATCCATAAGCAAAGAACATGATATCAACTAGGTACAAAGTACCTATGAAGCGTTGAAAGCGGTTCCCATGATACATGGTTCTGCTAACTTCAACTCATAAAGCACAAGCATATGCGCAACAAAGAAGGACGCAATGGTTCAGGTTTATTAAGTGCAAGAAAATAAAGTGTGCCATCAAGTTCGTGAGAGCTTTACTGACTAACTTTCTCATAACAAGAAAACATTTTATTCGGAAGAAAACAAGGCATATTGAATATGCACGGAGGTAGCAAATGATGCTAATGGGTAGGTATAGTGGACACTTTGGAAATATTTGGTTTAGGGAGTTCGGAACTTGAGTAAAACATACTCAGTGAAAGTGAAGGCTAGCAATAGTAAGGGAGCGACAAACGAGAGAGCAATAGTTGTCATTATCATGCTTGCAACAAAACAGGACTACTCATGGCATGAAAGTGATTCAAGATCCTCAAGGCAAAATAATTCATCAAGGCTTAACTGATTATCGCAGTCATGTGCATGCGTGAGCATGTGCCAAGTCAATTCAAATGAAACATTCAGAGGAGGATACCGCGGTGTCATACCAATTTATGAATAGAGCAATGCAAGCAAACATTCATAAGACATGCTACAAACTATTAGCGAGCTGGAGCTAATCATAAGAAAACAAGAACTGCTAAGCATCCAAAGATAACATACACCCTACTTGAACGGACTAAGCAAGCCCACAGTGAGGAGTATATGTACAAAAATGAAAACAAATAGAGTTCGTTACCAGCCTCTTACCACGCCTCAAGTTGTCATTAATCCTCATTATTGCTCTTCACTTGTGTGGCTTGAATAATAATATGAAACCAATATTGCACTGAGGACTGCTGAACCCTGTAGCAAACTCACAAAACCAAAGAAGAACGACAAATATTTTTGGTGTTTTCGATTTTTTTTAAACAAGAACCAAAAGGGAAAAACAAGCAAAGCAAAATCTTTTTGGGTTTTTTGAATAGTTCAAACAAAGCAAAAAGGGAAAAGCATACCAAGGCAAAAAGAAGAAGCAAACCAAAGAGAAACAACAGAAATATTTTTGGTCTTTTTGTGTTTTTAGAAAGCAAAAGCAAAGAAGAACGAAAACTAAAAAGAGAACGAAAACATGAATATACAAAGTACCGACGCAACATGATATGAAGATGAGTGCGGTGTCGGCATACCTCCCCCCAAGCTTAGGCTTTTGGCCTAAGTGGGTATCAATCCATGTACGAATAGGGGTTCCAAGCGGGCGGATCTTGGTAAGAATGGTCGTAGCTGGGCCCATGAGAAGAAGAAGAAGCTCCCCAATCATAAGCGAGCTGCTGATATGAAGACTCTCCCTCATTCGAGGGCTGGACCGAATCATCCGTAACCTCCCTTCTTGTGTCCTGCTCCTGTTGGGAGAGCTCTCCAAAGTACGTGCCAAGCTCCTCCTCAGTGAGGGACCATCCTTCCCTGTTATCAAGGTTAAACAAAACATGTGCTGGCAAAAGAACAACACGCTCGGACTTGCTCTTTCTCCAACCAGCTTTGAGAAAGGTTATTTCATAAGATAACTCACTCATACTAGCCCACGAGGAAACAAATTTATGCTGTATCATGGAATTAAGATCAAGTCTTTCTATGGGAAACTGTAGGTCTAGATGATGATGCACTAAACCATGCAATGCTAGTAAATGAGAAGCAAAGAGGACTCCACAAATTCCACCTTTCTCACGGTTAGCAGCAAGACAGAAAGCTGTCAAAGCACCTAAGTTGTAAGACCTATCTCGTTTAAGAGCAGCAGAGATAAATGCTAGATCAAACGAAGATAACTTATTGGTAGTTTTCCTAGCAAGAACACACTTGGCAATAAAGTAGGCAAAGTAGCGAATGGAGAGAAAATGAATGTTACGGATTTTTCCACTCTCCTTGGCAAATTTCTGCGTACAAATCCATGAGTGGTTCAGGTCTCTCCTTAATCTTTCTACATGATCCCCATTGAGGTACCTTAATAGCTGCACAAAAATCATCAAGAGAAAGGTCGATAGCTATATTGTGAATTTTGTAATGGACCATGGGGTTAGGCAAAGAGTGACTAAATTGGAAGTCCTGCACCACATACATGGTTAGCTTCACAAATTGACAAGGTTCATCTTCCAAAAAGTTCTCTAACCCTGCATTAGAAACCAAAGTGTGGAAATCTTGTAGAATTCCTGCAGCTCTCATGAACTCAGAGCATGGATAAATGGAGGGAAAAACTTCCTCCTCCCGGTGGACCTTCATGACCTCAGGCACCCAAAGCTCATGTTGGTTTAGGTGGTGTTCACTCATCTTCTATTCTGAAATTTAAACACCTATTAAACAAGTGATTGCAATGTAAATATAATGAAGGATTCTACTCATATGGACTTGCAAGTGGACTAAACATGCATCAAAACTATATCTCTAAGCATCAAACAAGCTTACAAGCTCTCATAACCAGTCACCTACAGTAGCAAAATACTCAAGATATAATCCACTAAACACAAATCTACTTGGACAAGGGGAGGAGTCACATACCAGGGAACAAATGCTCCAAATTTCAGCAAGAAAGATGGGCTGAGCAAGGAGATCGAAAAAATTGAGAGCCAGCACAGCAAGAACGCGATTTTAAGCAATGAACTGGAGCTTACTCGGGAGAGAGAAGAAAGTGACAGGTGAGAGAGTTAGCGGGAGGCCAGGGGTGGCCCACACCAGGGCATGGCGCCACCCAAGGCTGGCTGCGCCACCATGTGGTGTGCCTGCCTGGTGGCCCCCTGGTACCTCCCAGGTACTCCTCTACCCCTTTTTCACGTAAAAATTTAATATGAATTTTTTGGAATTTTTCGAGACACTTTATTTTTGGGCAATTTTCAGAAATAGAAGAATGATTTTTCTGATAGACAGATTTTTTTTGGAAACTTGATGCCAGGACAAAACAAGGCTAGAACTACAGAAGTTCTAACATGCAAGCAACTAACAACAAAAAGAAAACTAAATGAAAGCAAAAACTAAAATGCAAAGGATAGAAATAAACGGAGATAATCATAATGAAAACATTGTTTTGTTCAATGGAATCCTTTTGTTAACAAGGTTGATCAAGTCTTGCTACCTAAACAATTGCATATGAGACAAAACTTTGTACTCCACTAATGATTATGTTACCTCAACCTTGATAGCAATGGTCCCAATCATAATAGTTTCAAATTTTTCTCTTGGTATGGGACAATATATTTCTCCAACTGGAATGCTTTCAACATGTTCAATTGAATTCAATCCATAAGTCCTTTCAATCTTCTTGGGGAAATAGACAGTATGTTCCTTGTCATTAACATTGAAGGTCACCTTTCCTTGATTACAATTAATAACAGCTCCTGCAGTATTAAGAAAAAGTCTCCCAAGAATAATAGACATATTATCATCTTCGGGCATTTCAAGCACAACAAAATCAGTTAATATAAAGCAATTGTGAGCCACCTGAACATGTACATCCTCACATATACCCACAACAATAGTGGTAGATATATCAGCCATTTGCAAAGATATATCAGTTGGTATTAAATTTTCAAGTTGAAGCCTCTAATAGAGAGAGAAAGGCATAACACTAACTCCAGCTCCCAAATCACACAAAGCAGTTCTAACATAACTGTTCTTAATAGATCAAGGGATAGTTGGAATCCCTGGGTCTCCAAGTTTCTTAGGAACCTTACCATTGAAGGAATAATTAGTAAGCAAAGTAGAAATTTCTTCATTAGGGATCTTCCTTTTATTCGAGACAATATCCTTCATATACTTTGAGTAAGGAGGAAATTTAATAGCACCAGTTAAAGGAATTTGCAGGAATAAAGGTTTCATCCACTCACAAAACTTATTATAATGTTCATCTTCCTTTGACTTGTGTTTCTTATCACGGAAAGGCATATGTTTTTGGACCCAAGGCTCTCTTTCACTACCATGTTTCATAGCAATAAAATCTTCTTTAGTGTATTTAGTAGTCTTAGTGTAGTTTTCAGGTTCTTCTTCAACTTTTTCTTCATTAGGAACTTCATTTTATTCATTACCACTTTCAGTTTCAGCATCAGAGATAGATATACTATTAGGATCTGTATGTTGGAGATATGCCCAAGACGCAATAATAAAGTGGTTATTGTTATATCTTTATGTTTATGATAAATGTTTACATCCCATGCTATAATTAATATTGTATTAACCGGAAACATTAATACTTGTGTGTTTTGTAAACATAAAAGAGTCCCTAGTAAGCCTCTTGTTAAACTAGCTTGTTGATTAATGGATGATCATGGTTTCCTGATCATGGACATTGGATGTCGTTAATAACAAGATCATATCATTAGGAGAATGATGTGATGGACACACACCCGTAGTAAGCATAGCATAAGATCAAGTCATTAAGTTCGTTTGCTATAAGCTTTAAAATACATAGTAACCTAATCCTTCGACCATGAGGTTATCTTAATCACCATCACCGGATGGGTACTTTGATGACATCAAACACCGCTTCGTAATTGGGTGGTCATAAAGGTGTCATTGGGTATTCTAAAAGTATGTGTTGAAGTGCATGGACCAAGATTGGGATTTGTCCATCCATATGACGGATAGATATGCTCTGAGCCCTCTCGGTGGAATGTCATCTAATTAGCTTGCAAGCATGTGACTGGGTCACAAGGGACGACATAACATGGAACGAGTAAAGAGTACTTATCAGTAACGAGGTAGAACTAGGTATGGAGATACCGACGATCAAACCTCGGATAAGTATAGTATCACGTGACAAAGGGAATTGGTTTCGTATGTTAATGGTTCTATCGATCACGAAGTCATCGTTGAGTATGTGGGAACCATTATGGATCTCCAGATCCCGCTGATGGTTATTGATCGGAGAGGTGTCTCCATCATGTCTGCATATTCACGAACCGTAGGGTGACACACTTAAGGTTCGAAGTTGTTTTAAGTAGATATGGAATGTGCGTTGGAGACCGAATGTTGTTTGGAGTCTCGGATTGGATCCAGGACATCACGAGGAGATCCGGAATTGTCCGGAGAATAAGATTCATATATTGGGGATCATTTTCTAAGTTAGGAAATGTTCCGGAGTATTTGTATGGGGATTCTAGAAGGTTTCAGAATGTTCTAGAAGGTTCTGGAAGATTTCTTGGAGTTTACTTGAAAACCAAGAAAGGATCAAGGAATCCTTGTTGGGTAAGACAAGGATTCGTGGGGGAGTAGGACTCTCCTCCCACCTCCTTGATCCGCCGGCCAAGGGAGAGGGGAGTCCTACAAGGACTCCACCTCCCCATGGCGCCTCCCTCCCATAAATAGAGGGGGTGGAGGCGCCACCCCCTTGCCCCTTCCACTCCGAACCCTAGCCGCCTCTCTCCTCCTCCTTCCCTCTGCTCTGGCTTAGGCGAAGCCCTGCAGAATTCTCTACTCCACCACCACCACGCTGTCGTGCTGCTGGGATTCCGTGGAGAGATCTACTACCTCCGCTGCTCACTGGAGCGGGGAGAGGAAGGTCTGCTTCGACTCCGCACGTGTGACCGACTGCGGAAGCGCTGCCGGAACGCGGCGCCGGAAGGATCGTCTACTCGATCTTGAGATCGGCAAGTGATCGACTACATCAACCACGAGATCTGAATCTCGTAACGCTTTCGGATCTACAAGGGTTAGTACAGATCTATCTCGTTGCACATGTCTAATAGATTATATCTTGGCTTTTATCTAGATTAGATCTGGGTTTTGTTCGTTCTTGCGGTAGAATTTTTTTGTTTTCCATGCTACGAACCCATCAGTGGTATCAGAGCCGTATCTATGCGTAGATCTGTTGCACGAGTAGAACACAATGGTTTTGTGGGCGTTGGTGCTCGTGCCGTCTTTTGCTTTGTGTACTTTGCATCTTGCGGTATGGTGGGATGAAGCGGCTCGGGCTAACCTTACATGTCATCGCACATGAGACTTGCTCCACGCTTGACGTGTAACTTGCTTTGCACAAGTGGCTTTGCGGGTGTCTGTCTCTCTCACCATAGTATAGATCCAATTTACACTTTGCAACTTGATAGCACTTGTATCAACGTTGTGGTTCAGTTTCATAGGTAAGATCCGTTCTTATTCGAAAACCTCAAGCCACGGAAAACATGCAAAGAAAATTAGCGGCGTCTAACTTGTTTTTGCAGGGGTTTTGTGATGTGATATGGCCATCATGTGATTGTGAGTATATTTGATGTATGCAATGATCCTTGTTATAATATGGCAACCGGCAGGAGCCTAATGGTTGTCTTCAATTTTGTTAAGACATGCGTGTCTATTCATCTTGTAATAGCTTTGTTCCAAGTAGTTGTAATAGTTGCTAGTGATGATGGACAACCATGAAGCGGCGCCACTGACCTTGACGCCATGCTGGTGATGATGGAGATCATGTCCATGATTTGGAGTGGAGATCAAAGGCACAAGAAGAAAGGCCATATCATATCACATATTATGAATTGCCTGTGATGTTAATCCTTTATGCATCTTGTATTGCTTAGATCACGACGGTAGCATTATAAGATGATCCCTCTCACTAAATATCAAGTAATAAAGTGTTCGTCCTTAGTTGGCACCATTGCTAAGACTCGTCGTTTTGAAGCATCTCATGATGATCGGGTGCGATAGACTCTACGTGTGCATACAACGGGTGCAAGCCAGATTTGCACATGCGGAAACTAAGGTTAAGCTTGACGAGCCTAGCATGTACAGACATGGTCTCGGAACACGGAATACCAAAAGGTAAAGCATGAGTCATATGGATGATATGATGAACATGTTGATTGTTTGCCTTTAAAGCTACATCATCTCACGTGATGATCGGACTTGGTGTAGTGGATTTGGTTCGTGTAATCACTAAAACAACTCGAGGGATGTTGTTTTGAGTGGGAGTTCATTTGTAATTTGGATTAGTCGAACTCAATTTATCATAAACACAATCAAAGTGAATTTGCATAGTTTGTTGTAGTCATTGGCATCCGTTCACCACCTTACGCTTAGTTATAGTTGAGATAGTGGAACTATAGGAATTCTGGATATTTACTTTACGAACTGGTATCGTATTGTTTTGAATGTCAATTTAAAGTTTATAAGTCCTATTGCAAACTTTCAGCAAACTCTATTTACTCCATGAAGTTTAATAAATAGTATTAAATCAAGAGTAACAATTCCAGTGTTAATATCTAATGTATCATGTTTGCCTCCATGATTCTTGATACTCAAAAGATTGTTTTTAATATCAAGTTTATCTAAGAGCTGAAAGCAATGTTTTAGAAACCATCATATGTGAAAGGTATTGCGATATCTAAAACAATGTGTTGGTTACAATATGATAGAGTATACGTCCTCATATTTGATGAGAATTTGTGAAGGTTGGAGACGCTAGTCGTCCTAATCCTCCAAAAGGTTTTGAAAAAGAAATATTATACTCGCAATTCACCTTTATAAGCTATAGCAGCTTGATCATGAAAGTTGTCATGATAAGGATGAATAGAAGATGTAAGTAAAATGTTTACTACACTAAAATATTACTAAAGAATGGATTTTTGAAAGAACACCAAACATTTGAGATGGTGATACACCTCAAAGTGCAAGTCCAAAGGTATTAGTAGTTGACTATATACGCTTTGTACCATGTGTCATGTTGATGACACCACTATTGATGTTGATAGATTCTTTTAAAAGAAAAGGAATTGCTGAAAGAGAATCTATAAAATATTTGGCAGAAAATAAAAGGTTGGAGATGTCCAACTTAGGCATATAGAAGATATACATGTTATGGTTGTATTCCTTGCTTGTTAAACAATGTGGTTCTTAGGTATTGGATACCGGTATTGGATATCGAATTGGTTGGTATGAAGTGTCATACAGGACAACACAATTCATGAACTGCAATGGCCTAAGCAACTAGCAAGAGAAAATGTGATGATGTTCATCAAAAACAAACAAAGGGTTGTTGTGTTGCTCGTTAACATCAAAGCTTGCCTTCAAGATTTGTTTCAATAATTGTTATTTTGATCAGGTATTATGATGATAAAAGGTTGTTCAAATAATTACCGTATTCCATAATAGATGGATAATATACAAGTCTGGTAGGAGAAATAACGACCATAAAACTAATGCTAAAATGTCGCAAGACAAATGATTGAAAGATCACTTGCGAAGTGACATCGCCGTTTAAATTATATTGAAAGGATATATGAAGAAACTCCATGTTGATGGATTTTTGGAGTCTTTGATTTGGATCAAATGACGCTTGTGGTACTTTCCTGGAGATAATTAAAACTCCGTTCGTAGGCCAAAAGAGGAACGGACGACTAACTGATTGGAATTTGTACATATTGATGTATATAGTCCATTATGTGTAGTCGTGGGCGATGGATTTCAACTTCATATGCTTTCTCCGAAGATTTGAGTGAGTATATGTATATACTTACTCAATAAGGAAGAAGTATGAAACATTTGAAAAATGTTCAAAGACTTTCAAGATGAAGTGGAAAATCATTGTAACAAGAAAATAAAAGAGTTTATGATTGGATCATAAAGAAAGATGTTTGAGTTACAAGTTTAGCAAAACACCTAAGATTTGAGGAATCGTTCCATGGATTCGCATTTCCCAAAACACCATAGGAGTATGGAGTGTTCGAGATATGTAATGAAACCTTGTTTTACATGGTAAGATCAAAGGTGTCATTTATAAAATTGCCATTATATTTTAAAGATTAAAGCTTTAGTGACTACCGCTTTTACACTGAAAAGAGCTCCATCATGATCCGTTGAAATGACACCATATGAGTTATGGTTTGGGATAAAACCCGATTGTCTTTTCTTAAATTTTGGTATGCCGTGCATAAGTAAAATGTTTACAACCAAAGTCGGATAAGCATGTCTTTGTAGGTTATTCCAAAGAATTTGTTGGGAATTTCTCCATAATGCCGAGGACAAAAGAGTTTGTCGCTTGGAACGTCAAGTTTCTTGAGAAGGAATTTTTCGTGAAAAGTTAAGTGGGAGGACAATAGAACTTTGATAAGGTTGTTGAACCTTAGCTATATGTGCTAAGTAGCGCAGCGCCGGAAAGTGTCCCGGTGGCGGCCACAATGCTCATGGCTCTCGTGATTACAAAAGGTGTGATCTCGGAGATTAGAGTTCCTATAGAACCGTGTGGGTCGGTAAGAATCAAATAGTAAGATTTGATAAGCAAGTCGTTATTGTTTTGACAATGATGAACCAACTACATGCAAAGAAGCGATGATGGGCCCTGACTCCATAAAATGACTAGAAGTCAAGGAATCCGTGATAGTATCCATACACGAGAAATCAAGTTTCTGAACTTTGAAGACCCTCCGGAAAGGCGTGAAGCCTATCGGTCGTGTTTGGATCTATAAACAAATAGACATGGATGTTTCAAATCTATGAAATAGTCGACATGTCAGAAAGAGTTTACGACAATGTTCAAGGAATTGACTATGATAAGATTTGATCTTTCATAGCGATATTTAGTCTGGACGGATTAATGTAGCAACCACTACATATATTTTGGTATATGGTAGTTGAACAAACAAAACAAGTTCTTCTAATAGAATGGTTACCTAGGACGTGTACATGACACGATCCAAAGGGTTTTGTTAATTCAAAGGATGCTAAAAGAGTATGCAAAACTTCAATGGTTGAAGTGAGCATCGCGGAGTTGAAATCTTCAGAGATGATGAAGATGTTTGCATTTTGCAAGAAATTAAGTGGGAGCGCTAAGACATATTTCTAATACATTATGTTAAAGACATATTGTTGATTAGAAATAATGTATCTTTTATTGACACAGGTTAAGAATTTCATTTCGATGAAAGACTTAGGCATAACTCAAGAATTAGGCATCAATTTCTATATGGATAGATTGAGGCACTAATATGGTTTTGCCAAATGTACATAGATAAGATGTTGAATGAGTTCAATATGGAAACAACAAGAAAGGTTCTTGACGCATGGAAAGGACTAAATCAAGATTCAAGTGTGTTGACACGAGATTCAAGTGTTTTGACACTTGGTGAAATCACAAGAATATTTTGATCAATCATTCTTTGAGATGTACACATCCAGATATGTCCTATGCTCTAAATGTTATGAGCATATACTAGAATGATTCATAAGATGATCATTGGACAATAGTAAAGATATTCTTATGAGCTTTGGAAGAACTAAGAATATATCATGTATAAGTGACAAATAGTTAAAGGTAGTTCATTGTAAAGTGTTACATTGATACTAGTTTTGTCACAAGATACAAATAAAATTTATCTCAATTTAGACTATGGGTGGCACAATATAATGGAAAGGATGTTCCATGATGGATTTGGATGAGTTCCAAAGTTGAGATATTGTGACGGATACTACAACAAAAGGCTAAGTATATAACTGCTATAGTAGCAGCAAAGGAGGGCATTTGTGTTAAGTAGTTTGTTATCAAACTAGGTGTGGTTCATAGCGGGATAATACTATGAAGATACATTGTATGACAATTGTATCAACATAATTTAATCCCAAGGAACTAAAGGTCTCACCAAAGGACCAAATTTATACAATGCCATCTCATTGGAGAATGAGTAATGCGTAGAGACGCAAGGACATGCAAATACACACGGACCTGGAAGTGTCAGATCCGAAGATTATGTTTACCACTAGCAATAGTGTCTATACAATACCAGAAAGCCATAGGTGTTGAATGCACAAGTTTTTTAACTAGATTATTGACTCTAGTGCAAGTGGGAGACTGTTGGAGATATGCCCAAGAGGCAATAATAAAGTGGTTATTATTATATCTTTATGTTTATGATAAATGTTTACATCCCATGCTATAATTGTATTAACCGGAAACATTAATACTTATGTGTTTTGTAAACATAAAAGAGTCCCTAGTAAGCCTCTTGTTAAACTAGCTTGTTGATTAATGGATGATCATGGTTTCCTGATCATGGACATTGGATGTCGTTAATAACAAGATCATATCATTAGGAGAATGATGTGATGGACACACACCCGTAGTAAGCATAGCATAAGATCAAGTCATTAAGTTCGTTTGCTATAAGCTTTAAAATACATAGTAACCTAATCCTTCGACCATGAGGTTATGTTAATCACCATCACCGGATGGGTACTTTGATGACATCAAACACCGCTTCGTAATTGGGTGGTCATAAAGGTGTCATTGGGTATTCTGAAAGTATGTGTTGAAGCGCATGGACCAAGATTGGGATTTTTCCATCCATATGATGGATAGATATGCTCTGAGCCCTCTCGGTGGAATGTCATCTAATTAGCTTGCAAGCATGTGACTGGGTCACAAGGGATGACATAACATGGAACGAGTAAAGATTACTTATCAGTAACGAGGTAGAACTAGGTATGGAGATACCGACGATCAAACCTCGGATAAGTATAGTATCGCGTGACAAAGGGAATTGGTTTCGTATGTTAATGGTTCTATCGATCACGAAGTCATCGTTGAGTATGTGGGAACCGTTATGGATCTCTAGATCCCGCTGATGGTTATTGATCGGAGAGGTGTCTCCATCATGTCTGCATATTCACGAACCGTAGGGTGACACACTTAAGGTTCGAAGTTGTTTTAAGTAGATATGGAATGTGTGTTGGAGACCGAATGTTGTTCGGAGTCTCGGATTGGATCCGAGACATCACGAGGAGATCCGGAATTGTCCAGAGAATAAGATTCATATATTGGGGATCATTTTCTAAGTTAGGAAATGTTCCGGAGTATTTGTATGGGGATTCTAGAAGGTTTCGGAATGTTCCGGAAGGTTCTAGAAGATTTCTTGGAGTTTACTTGAAAACCAAGAAAGGATCAAGGAATCCTTGTGGGGTAAGACAAGGATTCGTGGGGGAGTAGGACTCTCCCCCCACCTCCTTGATCCGCCGGCCAAGGGAGAGGGGAGTCCTACAAGGACTCCACCTCCCCATGGCGCCTCCCTCCCATAAATAGAGGGGGTGGAGGCGCCACCCCCTTGCCCCCTTCCACTCCAAACCCTAGCCGCCTCTCTCCTCCTCCTTCCCTCTGTTCTGGCTTAAGCGAAGCCCTGCAGAATTCTCTACTCCACCACCACCACCACGCCGTCGTGCTGCTGGGATTCCGTGGAGAGATCTACTACCTCCGCTACTCGCTGGAACAGGGAGAGGAAGGTCTGCTTCGACTCCGCACGTGTGACCGACTGCGGAAGCGCTGCCGGAACGCGGCGCCGGAAGGATCGTCTACTCGATCTTGAGATCGGCAAGTGATCGACTACATCAACCATGAGATCCGAATCTCGTAACGCTTTCGGATCTACAAGGGTTAGTACAGATCTATCTCGTTGCACATGTCTAATAGATTAGATCTTGGCTTTTATCTAGATTAGATCTGGGTTTTGTTCGTTCTTGCGGTAGAAATTTTTTGTTTTCCATGCTACGAACCCATCACTATAGCAGGTTCAGAGGGTTCTACAACAGTTTTATGTTTCTTTTTCCTTTTCTTACGAGTAGAACCACTATTTTCAGCTTGTTGAGAATCCTGCTCAATTCTTTTGGGATGCCCCTCAAGATATAGAGGATCCTGGGTAGCAGCACCACTTCTAGTTCTAATTTCATAAGCATGTTTTTCTTTAGCAGCATTAACTAGCAAGTCGTTTGCACTTTAACGAGTTGATCTATTTGAGTTTGAACCATTTGAAAGTGTTTAACAATCATTTTAACATCATTAGAGGTTCTTTCCACAATATCTGTCAACTCAACAATAGCTCTAGTGTTTTCCATTAGATGATTTTGCACCCTTTTATTAAAGTTACCTTGCTTAACAATAAAGATATCAAATTCTTCTAAGCATTGATCAGGAGGTTTAGAGTAAGGGATATCACCTTCATCAAAGTGTTGGAGAGAGTGTACCTCAATAGTGGATGAGTAGGGAATAGGCTTACATAATTCTTCTATAGGAGGTAAATTCTTGACATCTGTAGCTTTAATTCCCTTCTCCTTAAGACATTTCTTAGCTTCCTTCATCACTTCATCATTTAATTCAATAACTCCCCTCTTCTTTGATGTTGGAATAGGCACGGGAATAGATGGTTCAGGTACAATTACTTCAGGTATAGCTTGTTTAGGAGGAGTCCAATCTTCATAATTCTTGCTTATTTTAGCCATTAATTCCTCAGCTTCCTTAGGAGTCCTATTCCTGAAAACACAATTAGCACAACTATCTAGGTATGTCCTAGATTTTTCGGTTAGTCCATTATAAAATATATCAAGAAGCTCATTCTTAGGTAATGGACTTCCAGCCTGTGCATGAATCAAAGCACAAAACCTTGCCCAAGATTCAGGCAATACCTCTTTTTCTCCCTATTTAAAATCAAAAAGTTCCTGCAAAATAGCATGTCTAGCACTAGGAGGAAAATATTTCTGCAGGAAAGTACTAATCAAGCACTCAGGGCTATCAATAGATCCAGGAGGTAAATTACTAAACCAAGTTTTAGCTTCTCCTTTCAGTGAAAAGGAAAAATTCTTAGCAACAAAGTAAGTACGCATCTTAATATCATCAGAAAACAAGCCACTCATGGTAGAAAGTTCATTAATATGTGCTACCGCACTTTCATTCTTAGTCCCACAAAAAGGTTCTTTCTCGACAATAGCTATGTAAGATAGATCGAGAGAGAAATCATAATCTTCATCTATAATGTTTATGGGAGAAGCAGGAAACTTAGCAATAGGAGACAATTTGGTTCTAATAGTATGCCTCTCAAGGAGACTCTTAGCAGCGCTCCTATCATGGGTGTTCTTACATTCTTTAATAAACTCGTCGGTCATCTCAACATAACCATCTTCAATATCATAATTCTCACTAGACTCAGGTGAGCTAACAGGTGTGGTAGTGTCTTCATTAAGAGTTTCGGTATTTCCAGCTATAGTTCTAGCAAGCACAGTAGAGCTAACAGGACCTAATGAACCACTCTTATCAAGCACAGTAGAAGCAACATCATAATCATCAGAAGTTTCAGATTCAGAAGTAGTAGCAGTGTGTGTAGCATGTGTATGTGGTGGTGTAAGGAACTTACTCATAACAGACGGTGAATCAAGAGCAGCAGAGGTGTTCAGAACCGTACCTCTTCTTGTAGTGGATGGTAAAATAGGAACCTTGCCATCACGAGACTTACCCATGATGGATGGATATCAGCGAACAATAGAGAATCCAAGTGAACTTGATAAATAAAGCTATGCTCCCCGGTAACGGCGCCAGAAAATAGTCTTGATGACCCACAAGTATAGGGGGTGTATCGCAGTATTTTCGAGGGAACTGAAACCCAATTTATTGATTCGACACAAGGGGAGCCAAAGAATATTTATAAGCCTTAACAACGGAGTTGTCAATTCAGCTGCACCTAGAAACAATCTTGCTCACATCAGTTTATCAGTAGCAACATTTTTTGTAGTAGGAATAGTCAAGTAAAAGCAGTAGTAAAGCAAGGACAATAGTAACAAAAGCAGTAAACAGTGGGATTCGAGTGCGGTAGGCATAGGGATGGATGGACGGGCGTTGCATGGACAAGACAATTCAAATAGCAATCAGAACATAGGGCAATTGCAGATAAATAAGATCAAGCATCCAAGTACTAGACAATCCTAGGCATGTGTTCCATATATAGTCATACGTGCTCGCAATGAGAACTTGCACAACATCTTTTGTCGTGCCAGCTCGTTTGCAGTGGGGCCTCTAGGGAACTACTAGCAATTAAGGTGCTCCTATTAATAGAGCACCGGAGCAAAGCATTAACACTCCGTGAACACAAGTGATCCTCACATCAAAGCCTTTCCCTTCCGGTTATCCCGATTTCTGTCACTACGGGCCATTGGTTCCGGACAACAACGTGTGTATACAACTTACAGATAAGACCAAAAACAATACTATCATAATGAATCAATAGCATGTTCAGATCTGAAATCATGGCACTCGAGCCCTAGTGACAAGCATTAAGCACAACAAGTCGCAACAAAGTCATAAAGCACTAATAAAAGATACTAGGCACCATGCCCTAACAATCTGATGCCATTACATGAACGATCTCATCCAATCCCTACCATCCCCATAGCCTACAGCGGGGGATTAGTCACGCATAGATGGGGGAAACATGGATGGTCGATGGAGAAGCGATGGTGATGATGATGGCGATGATCTCCTCCAATTCCCCGTCCCAGCAGGGTGCTAGAATGGAGTTTCTGGTGCTGTTTCGTGGAATCTGGTGGTGGCGGTGGAGCAGAACTCCTTCTGGAAAAACGTCGAACCCCCCGAAGTTTTTAGGTCACAAGGCTCCTTATAGGCAAAGAGAGAGGCCGAGGGGGTGCCTGGGGGCCCACACCACCCCCTGGCGTGGCCTGGCCCACGCCACCAGGTGGTGTGGC
Organism: Avena eriantha; assembly: GCA_910589775.1. Taxonomy (NCBI): domain Eukaryota; kingdom Viridiplantae; phylum Streptophyta; class Magnoliopsida; order Poales; family Poaceae; genus Avena; species Avena eriantha. Next base: position 209,776,063 of record OU342742.1, read on the forward strand.
CATCCCCTGGCTCTTCTCCGTCTCGTATTATGGCTCCAGGAGTCTTCGGGTGAAATAGGATTTTTGGCATATTTTCCAGGATTTTTCCTGATAGTTGGTTTTCTGCACAAAAAGTAGACACCAAGGCAATTCTGCTGAAAACATCGTCAGTCCGCATTAGTTGTATCCAAATCACACAAGTATAGAGGAGAAACAATAGCAAAAGTGTTCGGGAAAGTAGATACGTTTTGGAAATATCACACTTCTACATTGACAAGCATGACGGGAAAAAGAAATCTAGCCACCTCCTCAAAGACTGCCGCGAGTTCCTCAAACTCCATGAAGGCCTAGCTCGGATGAATTGCGACACAGTCAACAGGGGCTATGGAGCCGCCCCAAGCGCTGTGGCCCATGGAGCTCCTCCACCACCACCTGGACCACCGCCAAGCGCGGCCGCACCCGACCAACATCACGGAGGCGAGCCGTACCCACGGGCCATGGGCACCATGATGATCCAAAAGGGTCGCCCCTCCAACCTGGTGCAAAAGGCCATCACCCACCAAGTCAATCTGGCAACAAACTCGCCACCATCTACCACTGAGTACCTCAGTGGAAGCGAGTCCTGCATCACCTTCAACAAGCGCGACCATCCGCCCCAAGTACCTCGCCCAGGCCACTGTCCCCTCGTACTCGAGGCACAAATTGGAGGCTTCGACATGAGCCGCGTCTTCATGGACGGCGGAAGCGGCATCAACCTTATATTCACGAGTACCTTGCGAGCAATGAGGATCCCTCTGACTTGCTTAGAGGCCTCAGACACAACATTCCACGGCATCGTCCCAGGCAAGGGCGTGTATCCCCTTGGCAAAATTAACCTCGACGTTATCTTCGGCACGCCTAAAAACTTTTGGCGCGAGCGCATCGACTTCGAGGTCGTCGACTGGCCCTCACAGTACCACTGCATCCTCGGACGTGTCGCGTTCGCTAGGTTCATGGCAGTGCCACATTACGCCTATCTGCAGATGAAAATGCCAGGCCCCAATGGCGTCATCACAGTCAATGAGAGCTTCGAGAGGTCCGACAGTTGCGACAGGGAATTCAACATAATTTCCCAGTCCTTCGGCATGCAGGAAGAACTTGTGAGATTAAAGGAGTCGACAGACAACAGTCTGCCTCCCCTAAGTCGGCCAAGCTCATCGGACCTATCTTTCGACTCATCGGTGCATACAAAGAAAGTTCAGGTCCACCCATCGGATCCTGCTAAGACGGCCCTCATTGCCAACAACTTGAGTCCCGCATAGGAACTCGCGCTCGTCGAATTCCTCCGTGAGCACTGGGAAATCTTCGCCTGGTGTCCTGCGGACATGCCAGGAGTTCCCAGGGAATTCGTCGAGCACGCACTCCATGTCAACCCAGACGCAAGGCCAGTCAAACAAACAATTCGGCGACTGTCCGAACCAAGAGCAAAGGCAGTTGGGATGGAGATCAATAGACTCCTCGACGCCAAATTTATACGCGAGATCAAGGGAAGCACTTGGCTCGCCAACACGGTGCTAGTACCAAAGAAAGACACGGATATCTTACGGATGTGCATGGACTTCACCTCTCTGAATAAGCACTGCCCAAAAGATCACTTCCCGCTACCGTGAATCGACCAGATCGTCGACTCCACCGTGGGATGCGAGCGCCTCTGCTACCTCGACACCTACTCAGGCTACAACCAGATTCAAATGAAGGAGGAAGATCAAGAAAAAACAGCGTTTACAACGCCTTTTGGCGTGTTCTGCTACAACACAATGCCCTTTGGGCTGAAGAACGCAGGAGCCACCTACCAGCGGTGCATGCATGCTTGCCTCAAGAACCAACTTGGTCACAACATCCAAGTCTATGTTGACGACATAGTAATCAAGACCAAAGAGGAAGCTTCACTAATCGACGATTTGCGCGAAACCTTCGCCAACCTCGACCGCTACCAGATCAAGCTCAATCCGGACAAATGCGCTTCGGCGTACCATCTGGGCAACTACTCGGGTACCTTATCTCCGCGAGAGGGATCGAGGCGAACCCGAAGAAAATAAAAGCCATACTGGCCATAGAGAAGCCAAAGAACGTAAGGGGTGTCCAGCAGCTGGCTGGGTGAATCCCAGCGCTCAGTTGATTCATAAGTCGAATGGGCGAAAAGGCGATGCCGTTCTACCAACTCCTCCACAAAGCTGACAAGTTCGAGTGGACCAACGAGGCACATGAAGCATTCGAAGACCTCAAGCGCCTACAATCTCAATTCTTACCCCTAGGATGGAGTGTCTCAAGGACGAGCCGTCGTCCTAGCTAGGCATGTTGACGGTGGACGGCGGCCGACTTGCAAGGACGAATGGTCCGCGGCGATGGTTGTGCGGCGGTGGAGTGGAGTGTGAGAATGGTTACTCCCGCGCGTCTGTGAAGTGGGCCTTTGAGACAGTCATTAACGGCGTGTGACAGCGGCGGTCGGAGGCGTCTCCTCGTTGCCACGTCAGCTTCCTGGTGGGGTCCACCTACCAGAAACAACGTCAATTCGCTGGAAATTAGAGTTTAGCGCGAATTGCAAAAAAACTGCAGCAAAGTGGTCACATCTTGCGAAATTGACGAAGAGTGGTGGTTTTCCGAACTTTTTTGCATGAAAGTGGTGGTTTTATGTTATTAACTTGAATTTCCCACCACTGCTTGCTAAAAATATCTCGTATGCCATGGGAAAGAAAAAGATACTACTCCGCCATCTGTCCTGAAAAGTATGTCGTGGATTTGTTAAATTTAAATGTATATAGACAGTATTTAGCATATAGACTTATCTAAATTTAGACAAATTTACGGCATCCTTTTTAGGACGGAGAGAGTATCGTGGAACATTGAATAAGGAAAAAAAAAAGGCCAAACACGCCATATGACTGCGAATCAACTTGACAGAACGGGATTTGCTATTGTCCACGGTAATACCAACCGGGGCCTAGAGGCCAATTATGTTTCTTTGGTTTGTTAACCTATGGCAACGCTACCTTGAGCCTACTATTGATGCTAGCTAGCCTCCATTCTTAGGGGGTCTTTAAGCTCAGCCTTCTCTTTCTTTCCGCGTGTGAGTGAGTGCAGTACAGTACAGTGTGTGGAATCTGCGGTAACAGCTGTGGTGTGTGGTGTGGCGGTACAGCAGTTCTTCTTGCCTTTTGCTTTTGGTTTTACTACTAGCAAGAACCCAACCTTTGAAGTCCTGTAAAATATACATGCATCAACTCTAAACATAGGTGCATATGTGTGGTTGTGGCATCATCTTACTTCTTAATTACAGCCAGTTTGCACCAAAAATTTACAACAATTTTATCTCCAGTATGTTTTATTTTAACATAGATATGTGAAAGGTGTCTGTGTGTTCCTGTCAGTGTGTGTTGTGTTGTGCTTGAGAGAGAGAAGGTAACAAGGGGGGCCCCTTTAACTTTTCCTCAAGGGGCCGGGTGTGGCTTGAGTTAAAGCAGGCAAGGAATTCTGCCCTCTCTCGTATTAAACTGGTGAAAGCAGCAGGCTGCCTGCCTCGATTTTTTTGTATATGTACGCCTCTCTCCCTCACTCGTTGCTCTCTCTCCCCTTCGCTCCCCTACCTCGCGACTCTACTCGCCTCTCCTCGGTAGGCTTCTCGCGGCTCCCGCTGCTCGTTGTTTCGATCTCGATCTCTCTAGGTTCCCAATTGCGCTTGCTAATTTGATCCCTTGCAGCTGGCAAGAAGGAGCACACCTGCGCATGCATGGGCACCGTCTCCGGCAGCCGCGCGTGAACCAGACATGAACAGGGGTCACATCAGCAGCTCGGAGCTCATCGACGCCAAGCTCGAGGAACACCGGATCTCCACCGCCAGGCACTGCCCCAACTGCCGCCACAAGCTCGACTGCAAACCGGTACGCAATACGTCAATTCCGTTTTGCCTAGCTTTTTGTAGTCAAGTGCGCGTGTTAGCTAGGGTTCTAATTGAATGGTGCAACTTGTTGAATTTTGATGGTTTGATTGGTGTAAAACTGCAAGAAGGATTGGTTGGGGCTGCCGGCTGGCGTCAAGTTTGATCCCACGGACCAGGAGCTGATCGAGCACCTCGAGGCCAAGGTGAGGGAGGAAGGCTCGAGATCTCACCCTCTCATCGATGAGTTCATACCCACGATAGACGGCGAGGACGGCATATGCTACACCCATCCTGAGAAACTTCCAGGTGAGAGTGTGAGATGGCTGGCTAGATAAGCTAGCCATGAACAGAAACATTAATTGAAACTACGGTATGCTTGCACACAGATATATTCCTTGCTTTTTTTGCAAACCTTTAGCTTTGCTTTCCATGGTGTGATACATATATCGTATGTTGGGATTATATAATTATCTATTTCGCCACGAATTATGTGTTGCGGTTTGGATTTGGGGGATATGGCATATATTCTCTTGTTGTTCTTGATGTGCTCTAGCTCCCCTCTCTATTCTTAGTGTTCTCTACATGTGCTCTTGGGGTTGGGTATATGCAAAGAGAATTAATATTTATTTATGGAAAGTTGTGCCTGCCTAGCTAGTCTCATCTCGCCCCACCTCTCTCTCCTCTCTCTATGTCATGATGGTAAGATGCTTCTGAAGTTTCCAAATAGGTTTCTTTCCTCCCTTTCCATGCCTTCTCTTTTTCCAGAGGTTTGTTGCATCTGTCAAGAAAACATAGGCCACCCACCCAACAACACCGTCCCTCCTCACGCGGTTAATAATTAGTTAATTCCTGCATCATCTGTGCCCTGCTTGACGTACGTTGTTGCTGACCATCATCGGCCAGGTGTGACAATGGACGGCCTAAGCAAGCACTTCTTCCACCGGCCGTCCAAGGCGTACACGACGGGCACGAGGAAGCGGCGCAAGATACAGACGGAGTGCGACGTGCACAAGGGGGAGACGAGGTGGCACAAGACCGGCAAGACCCGGCCGGTGATGGCCAACGGCCGGCAGAAGGGGTGCAAGAAGATCCTGGTGCTCTACACCAACTTCGGCAAGCACCGCAAGCCGGAGAAGACCAACTGGGTGATGCACCAGTACCACCTGGGCGACCTCGAGGAGGAGAAGGAGGGGGAGCTGGTCGTCTGCAAGATCTTCTACCAGACGCAGCCCAGGCAGTGCAGCTGGTCCTCATCCACCTCCGTCGCCACCGACCGGGGCGCTGGCGCCGCTGCCATTGCCGCCGCGGCGGTGCAGGAGCAGCGCCGGAGGGACAGCGGGAGCGGCAGCTGCTCGTCCAGGGACCATGAGGCGTTGTCGGGGACGTCCTACCCGGCCGGGTACGCCGTCGCGACGGCCGTCGAGATGCAGCATCTGAAGCACTCCGGGGACCATTTCAGCTTCGCGCCTTTCAGGAAGAGCTTCGAGGAGGTAACTACTACTACTAGTTAAACACATTGTTTTCTATGTATTCGTTAGTTTGCGAAGGTAAGTGCTGGTGAGGTTATTATCCGTAGATGTAGATCGTGTACGTGTAGCTAACGCTTCCGGTAGGTCCAGGTGCACATCACGCAGATCGCGCAAAGTACAGCCTAGGTCGGCCCGTCCATTCCCATGCAGACAGGCAGGCATGCATGTTCCTACTACAGTTGTTCCTGTTTGTTCCGAGGTGCAGATCGATCCACATAGATAGGTCATTTCTGTTTGGTTAGATGGGTTTGCCTGACGCGTACGTGTGGATGGCCGTGCTAACTAGCAGTTTGGGGTAGCTGACCTAATGTGCAAGATGTGCCATTATAAAGCAACAAGAGATGAGCTACATACATGCACATCACACACAGCATGGCCGGGAGATCGAGAGGCAGGCAGGTCCCTTTTGATTAGTTCGAGCCTCACATCATTTTACTCAAACTGCAAGCAACGCTGGCTAGAAACAATCCACCCACCGTGAAAGCTAAAACTACCAACAGATTTCTTTTGAATAATTGATGTGCATGCGTCCCATTCTCTCCTTCCTATCCTACCTATAAGAAAAAAAAAGATCTCGAGAAAGCCCCAGACATGCATGTAACAGCATAACTGAAAGGGAATGCAAATAAATGTGCGTAAAGGATACTGACTAGTATATACATTTATTCCATGTATATATAAGAAAAATATAAATGCGGTTTTCGGCATTTGTATATGTTCAACAGGTTGGTATAGGTGGTGACCAGGTGCCATCCGATCAGCTTGGAAGATCAGATCAGCAGCATGTTGCCGGCCAGGAGCACCAAGCTCACCGGCCAGAGCTTGCGACGCCGGCGGTGCCAGCCGCGGCCTTCCTCATCAGTAGGCCGACGAACCCCGTCTCAACTACAGTTCCGCCACCGTTGCAGCACACGTCTGTCGTGCTCGATCATGATCAATTTCATGTGCCAGCAATTTTTCTCCACCATGACAAATTTCAGGTGATTCCATCCTGCTAGTTTGCCTTTTAACATGTATACATTTATCTTAAATATTATGCTTCTTGTATATTCTAAGTAACTGAATTCTGCAACGCCAAGCTTGAAATCACCATATGAATGCATGTGTCCATCCACATTGAGAACGTTCACGTTAAGGGGGAAAAAAAACTAACTTGTTGTGTTGCCTTTTTCTGCACAAATTTAGGCACTTGCACGGCTTACTAACAATTGAAAAACACCATATTGACCTTACAACTTAACATCCATTTTTCTTTCTTAACATCCCCAGCTAGGGTTGTTTTTTCCAGATTGTATATACTAAACCTCACTTAAGCACATCTAAAATTTCATAAGTACTACTACTTTCATTTTGCATTAAAATAGTATTTGCAGTATAATTTGTATAAATAGAACGTGGCATGGAAAATGACGTTGCTTTTTAAGCATGGTTCTTTGTTTATTTTGTCTGAACGTCAACTTGGGTACAATGTAATTTTCATTGTACAATGCACATGTATGTTCCACCAACTTTATGTTGTGTAACTTGTGTAGGAAGATGCATTGCAGTTTTTTACAGGAATATTATAGAGAGAGCGTAGACAGCTTTAAGTGGAAGGATTCTCCGTGTGGAATGTTTCAGTTTTCTAGCTAGGTTGATATATACCTATAGTCTGAGAAACCACTGTTTTTGTTAAAGTACACCTAATTAATATTTCCATTCTGAGACTTTTTTTTGAATGGTCATTCTGAGATTTCAGTTAATTCAAATACATTGGTGTTCTGTATATTGATTTATTATATGCAAGACAGAATTATCTCCATAGTTCCTTTTACCCTTTTCTTTTCCTCTTTGCTTAAAGAACGCTTTAGTTACTGTTCCATCCCAACATTATTACCACAGAACATGCAACAACAGCAACATCAAAAGATTGACCGCAGGTCTGCTGGCTTGGAAGAATTGATAATGGGCTGCACGTCTACCTGCACAAAAGGAGTAAGTAATTTCCTTCCACTTTTATTCAGTTGCCTCTTCAGCATGTATGAAAACTGGCAAGGAAAACATAATAACATAGCTTACCATGATCCAAATGTTTTGTGATTCCTGCATGAAGTGCATGTGACCTTTTCACACGGTTTAGGCTAAGCACATTAGTCCCTGATAAGTTACTCTAGGTTTAGTTATCTTGATGTATATAGATATATAGGTGGGAAAGCTGCAAGTTGTGCCGTAGAGGGCATAGAAAAGAAAGACTGCCCCAGGGGGACCCTGAGGAAACTTCAGTGTGGGGTCTCCTAGTTTCTTTGTCCCCTTAAGCACTCTGAAACAAGTCCTTCACCATGACAGCTTTTTATCCCATTTGTTTCCTATTTACAATTTTTTTCATTTTAGGTGCTTTTACAGCATGCATGCCGAGATAGATCTTTAGTGCTCCTAGGGCTTGTGAGATAGAAGAGACATCATGAATATATGCAAACAAGGACCACCCTTTACTTTGCTTTCGAGTGCCAAAGGGGTGCCCAAAGACCAACGTAAAATACAAGGCCATACTTTCCTGCTTTCATGACCATATTGGCGAAAATGAGAGCTTTTTTCCTCCGTGTCGGCTGCCCCCTTCTTGTTTTACATACAGACTGCGTAAACAGCATGTAGTACTATAGTTGTTTACTATTATCTCTTGTGTAAAGAGCAAAGTGAACGGAGTAGGTCCTTGATCTTTTTTCTCTCTTTTCTACAATTCGATTCACATTGCACATTTGCACGCATTAACTCGCAAGCCATTGTTATCATCGATTGTTCTTTCTCTACTAAATTACAGATTTGTTGTATAGGGTCCTTGCTTGCGAACTGTAAATATTCCAACAGCTAAAACAAACTGCTTTCTTATCTCTCATGCAATCCAGCTCTGCCAAATCCATACAAAGCCACTTCAAGTGATGTTGTATTACCTGCAAAACAAAAAAGTGATGCCGTATCTTTCTCACTTGAAAATTTGATGCCTTCCAGAGTGTAAAATGGGGTACCCACAGTTGGATTCAAATACACAATACTGATTGTTTTTTATCTACTGACATGAATCCTGCTCTCTTTCAAGTGATGTTGTAGCTTTCTCACTTGAATCGAAATTGTTGCACTTCACTGGGGCTGTTCCTTTTTGACCACTTTTCCTATCCTATTGCAGGAGACCTCGATTCCTCACTCCCAAGAGACAGAATGGTCTTACCCATACTGGCCTCCTGACAACCAAGATCATCATGGATAGTAGCAACAAGACTTGGTAAATAGTGCCAATCAGTACCAGATTAAAGAAAACCAACCACGACCACTTTTACTACTCTGCTTCCTTGAATATACAGTATTGCTTTCTTGGAGAACGCACTACTGTTAATTGGGAGAAGAACCGAGAGATCGATCTTGGTGTGTAAGGAAATAAAAAAGGATCCAATTTAACTTTGCAACACTCCAAGATACTAGAAGAGACAAAGGTGTTGAAGGAATAAAGAAAAGAGGAGAACAGTTGGGTGGAAAAAGGTATTGTCGTGCGGACATCAGAATGGAGCCCTAATCGAAGTATAATCAGTGAAGCTTAACCAAAGTATTATTATAAACACATCATTGTTCGTCACAACTTTTGGTGTATGTTAATTAGACATTTCCAATTGTAAAAAGTAATATTGCTTGCATGTACATTAACCCTTGCATAACCTGTTCTCCAAGTGCACAAGGGGAAATGGATTTGACACGTTTCTCTTCTTCTTTCTAGTGGTGCAAAATTTATGTAGTTTCCCTTACTGGTGTTACTTTACTTTGTAACGAGTTGTATTCACATGGCCGATTTTTTCCAAGAATTAAATTGATCCTTTCATGTGTACCTCACTTGCTGTTCCAGGGAAATTTGTTTCGGACTGAAGTTTGTTCTCTTAAATTAAATAAAAAGGTTTATATTTAGCTACCTTAGAAACTAGATATATATTTGATCCATATTTTTTTGTGTGTATCTTACTATATTACATGAATTTGCCACATATTTTCAGCCCTGCATATCAAATATTATTTACCAAGGGTTAGCAATGTCAACTAAATTCCTTTTAACACGCAATTGGGTTTACCAAAATGCGGTAATTAATTTATTATTTATATCTCTTATTAGATTCACGAAACGCATACATCAATAATAAAGTAATCACCTACTTGTTCCATCATGACATTCAAAATGAACGGAATATAGCATGAAACTAAGTTCATAATATTGATTTTGCCTTGTTCTCATCTATATATAGCAGTTTATAGTTCATCTTATTGTATTATTGTACAATGTCTATACCACTAACATAATATGCAAAAGTTAACTTTGTTTGTTCCATGGAGTATCATTCCTAGTTCTCTAACCATATGTATGTAACATGAATATAATGTTGGAATAAAGCTAACACTTGTATGTTCTTGTTTTAAGGTTGTAGCTTGCATTACATATCATATCCATTGATATTATCTACAATTATTGCTGAGGCATTCTTTAAATAAAGTATATACCCATCATATGCTTATTCACTTATTCTATGTGGTATCTGTTCTACTTTATTATAATATGCATTTTTCACTTATTATAATATGTGTGCTTAGCGACCAAAACTTAAATTATGTGGCCCGGGATACTACATTTTATTTCCAAAAGAATGTTCTTCCCATAAAAGTCCTTCGTCTGTTAAAAATATCTCCAATTGTTCTAGACTGGAATTTTATGTAATAGTTCCCTCAATTAATCTCTTTTAGTCAAATTAGAAATAAAGAATACATGCATATTTGGATAAATCAGATTAACATGATGTATCGTTGTATGCTAAGGCAATATGAGTAGATCCCCTAGTCGTCGCCCACTACATCTCCTTCTGCACCGACCTCGCTCACATCCCATTGTTGGACCCCAGCTGGCAAAAGGGGCGCGATTGACAAGAGAGGAGGAATATATTCTCTTGGCCAATTAAGTTGTAAATGGCGACTCCTCATCACTCTCTAACATGTTGCGAGATTAGTCCTGGTCATGAGTCATGGGGCAAGTTTTTTTGGAGTGGTGTTGTCCATGGCAGTGGTAGCTGGCGTCGACTGATTTGGCCATGGCATCTATAGATTCACCGATGTTTCCTCCTTAACTATTTTATTAATTCCCATGGATTTTTTAGCATATTTCCCCTAGTTTTATCTATTCGACAAAATACATTTTCATGTGTAGCAAACATAAATGGAAATCCCATGCTTAATCTATATTTTTTTCCTCGAGCAAGCATGATGACAAAATTAAGTGGCTTTACAAAGGTCAGCTAAGTGATACTTACATTTAGTAGCATCTTTATCTTCTAATCCTTGCACCAATAAAATTCTCAAGTGGAGATATAAGGCACACTGACAATTTTCCAAAATAAGGATTGCAATTTTCAATAAGCCCAGGTGCATATGGTTTCAATAATGATGCCATAAGCTAAAAAAAAGTTTGGGGTAAATAAATGTATGTTTAACTTTCGAAAGCATTGTGGAATAGTAATCATGCATTAGTTAACTATCGTCTTGAAAGCATTGTGGAACATCAATCATGCTTCAAATATCAACAATGAGTTAGTATCAAACATAAGCCAAGGGCATTCAAAAAAAGGTCACTGATTTGATAGATAGAAGGAACTGGACTTGACTCGACATAAAAGTAAAAGGCATGCCCTTTGTAGAAGGGAGCTCAAATGGCATATTTGACCTCTATGTGGATTTTGGTGGTAAATAATGACAAGTGATTTTAGGGGACTAATTGATTTGCAAATTGACACCAGTTTTTGGTCCATTGATGATGGTAAAAGCTTAATAATTTATGCCCTTGAACAAAAAAGTTATGAGGAAAAGGCTTCTTTAAACTTTCATATTTTCTTTTCATTGTTTCTTGAGTTGTACGAAAGTCATACTTTTGAGAGAGGTTCGGTGTTTGCAAGGCAATGAAAAAACACTTTGGAAGCACTAAATCATGCCCAAGTTTTACCTTAAGTCCCCATGGTTACCACGATGTTTGCCCGGAAGGAACCAAAACTTCTCCGGACTTACCTCTAGACTAGTTAGTAAGCTACTAAACATGACTCAGAGTAATTCTAGGAGAGGCCCAGGTTGTGGTCACCCAACCGGAGTAATTCTAAAAGATGGCTTGCTACAAAGTGCAAGTAAAGGTTAGAAACTGCAGGCAACTACATAAGAGAGTATTATTTCATGAAGAGAGTCACCTTTTGATATGAGTCTACATGCCATTATTGACCTTGAGAAGTGTTGATATCACTCTTTGTCTCCACCTGCAGTCAATGTTGAATCGAAGTAAGAGATAAGAAATAGGAAACCTAGATCCATGATTCCACCAACCCAAATGCTGTCCCCCTCCTATAATAAATAGGAAACCTACATCCATGATCCACCGAGCCAAAAGTTTATCCTCCTTTGAGTTTGCGTTGTTCCTATTATTCTTTGCTTTGTTGGGAAGCATAGACGATTTGGGTCACCTTGGGAGCTTCCGAGCTTGTGTATTTTCCTTGATGATTTTCTTCAGGTTAGAAGATCATCCGAAGACCTACCAATATAGGAAGGATCATACTTCCGTCTATCAGGAATAATTCTGGTGTTAACACTTTGCAACACCTCCGAGTTAACACTTGTAGAAAAAGGGCCTATTGTCCTGGTTGGGAACGGGCTCTTGTCCCGGTTATCCAACCGGGACTACGAAATCGAGACTAAAGACCACGTTATTTAGTCCTGATTGTCCATAAACCGGGACTGAATGCCTCTACGTGGCTGTTGTTGAGCGTTGGGTCTGGAGGACACATGTCGAATGCCGTCAAACGCTAGATGACCTTTATTTTGTGTTTTCCATTCAATTCTTTTTCATTTTGTGTTTTCCTTTTCATTTTGTGTTTATCATTCAATTCTTTTTCATTTTGTGATTTCCATTCAATTACTTTTTATTTCAAACAAGTTTTCATATACATATCTACGCTACTACATACTGTACACGTCGATGCATATATAATATAATTTCTCTTACGAGCATACATATATATATATATACAATTTGATATATTATCTATTTAATTACATGGATATCATTAAATTACACGAAGGCATTAGTGGCAATGGTATTCTCCGGTTGTAGAAATAACCTCCGTAAGCAAAAGTCCCGCCAATTCCTTTTGAATTGCTCGTAGGTGGTTCTTTGGTAGGAGATGGTCCCGTATCTCTTCGGTATTTAAAGAAGGAGATCAATATGAATATATGAGTTATGTGTATAAATATCAAATCATCATAAAACAAATGAATAAAACTCAACACAATTGACGGTAATTAAATAAAATTGTAAATATTGTTTACGTACTTAAAGTTGTTTTAGATCTCTGCACCACTCACTGGATGTTATGTGAATGAACCCGCAAAGGTAGAATGCACATAAATTAGTCTCATGTTGCTGCCTCAAGCACTTTACGATAATATAATTCAATCAAATGATAATAAAGCATGATAATGGTATTGAATCTAGAATTAAAGAGATGCACAGACCTAGTACTACTTATCAGGATCCGTCGAAAACGCAGCTCCTATTTCCATTCACCGACAACCTCCTTGATGAACTATTTCCAACACCTGCCTGGTAAAGAAAATAAATAAAAGAGTTATTAATTACTTAATATCAGGAAATGAACGAAAGAGATCGATATAGTGAGATAATGGTTGAAATTACATCTGGAGCATTCAAACCAGGTTGCTGTAGTTCTTAGGGGATTTATATAATGAGTCCATGATATCAACCTTTTCAACGTCAACTTGAATGATTAGCAGAATCCAGTGAAAGCTGCGCACGTTATATACGTAGGCATGCATAACTCATCAATTACACTTAACATCGAGTAAGAAAATAGAATATGTATAAGACAGTAACACTCACTTAAAGTTGTAAGGAAATAGTGTTTCCATTCTAGAATTTTGTTTCTTTAAAAACCTTAGCAAGTTAGACTCTACGTCCTTGTTGTGGTCTCGTACTGTAAAAAAATTAAAGATATATGGGTCAATGAACCCAATATCATAGATTCTCCCTCTTTTGCATTCGATAATCTTCATTCCGCATAATGGCGTACAAAAGAATATAGTAAGGATAATTATAGGCAATAAACAAGCTGAGCTAGAGACTTAATTACAGAAACAAATCACTTACATATAATAGCAACTGACGATAGATTTGTCGAGAGTATCTTGATTGTATAACTGAAAAATTCTTCAAGCATAATACATATATGGTATTCACAAAAGTAGTGCTCTTTTTTAACTGCCACATTGAGCATGGTTCTCCCTTCCTTTGATGATTCCATGTACCACTCATGCAATCTTCGTATTTGTGTTGGTAGATGGCGAACCTACTCAGGTCTGACCGTAGGCTGCCCGCAGGCAAATTTCCATGCTATATCAGCCTTGGGGATATCTTCGTCGCCTATCAATTGAGCAATAGTCATACCAAATGAGCTAGTAATGTTGTTGTATTTTTTTGCTACGTCCTTATCCATTTTTTTCTGAGCCGGTGAATTTTTTTCCGCTTGCACGATTTCGTTATGACTTCTTAATACAACGGTCATAGTCGGATGGCATATTAGCCACATGTGGCAACAGTCACTCAAACATGTCCACAAAGTGTTATTTAGAGCTATTTTCTCCTTTGGTTGGGGTTGTATCGGTACAAAATGGCATTTCACTTTGGCAGACATGGACGTTTTGCATTCCTCATCAGTCATTTCGTAAGCTAACTTGGCAGGAGCCTCCTTGTCTTTCTTTGTTGTACATGCTTTCTTCCGGTAGTACTAGTCGACGGAGCGGTGGTCTTCCGCTTTTGCACCTAGGACTTAGTGGGCAGAGTCGGCTGACGTACCAGAGATCGAGATGGACTCGCACGGGGGTCCCTCTCGATGAGGGGTGGACATAGAGGTGGATTGCTACTCGGAGGAGTCAGTGGCCTTGGCGCCGAGCCTGGAAACACGTTGTTTTCATTTTTCCATAGAATAATAACATATGTGACTTCTCCCAGTATCGTCTACCCTTCACCTGCAGGGATCTCAAGCTCTAGTGTCTCATATCCCTTCAGAACTTTATTCACCCTGACACGAGCATAGCCAACTAGAATCTCACAGCCATGAAAGCATGCTCTCAGAAGGTAAAGCAAAGCCAACCACCACCTTCATGGATATGTTCTTCATTGACTGATGTAGAACACAAGTTCCCCTCTCGATGATATCATCCACGGGGTAGCGAGTCATCGGTGCATCATCCATCAATGCATCATCAGCCCAGACCCACATGGAAACCCCACTGCATTTCCGCTGAGATGGGCGGTGTAGCACCCCGGTAAAACCACTACTAGAAAATCGCTTGGTGTTTCTGTTTTGTGCATCATCAGGACCGCATGCTCATGTCATCATGCCACATTACATTTGAGCATCGTCATGTCATCAGGCATCTGTTTGACTCAAACTATTTTACAAAGCCTATATTTGTTTTCTAAATATCCCCCTCACTATTTCAAATGTAAAACCTCGGTCCGTCTGGATCTTTTATTTGCCTAAAGTATTTTACAAAAGGATATTTAAAAACTAAATAAAAATAATAAAAAATATTTTTTTATAGGGGAGGCCTCCACCGGCCAGGCCCAAAGGCCCAACCGGCATCTACCTACAACCCCACCAAACCCTAGACCTACTCCCTGCCGCCAGCCACCACGCCCTGCCCCAGCGACCGCACCCACCCATCTCAGCGAGCTAAGCCCCACCCCATCACTCTAGCGCGACCCACCCCGCGTAAAGCGCCCGCTCGGCCTCGGTTCCCCATCCCCAGTGCGCCGCTGCGAGGCCTTGCTCCCTCCTCGACGGCTGCAGCGCCGCCGCCCCGCTGGCTCCGATGAACTACCACAGGCGCGGCCCTGACGACCCTCTGCACCCTTCCACCCCTCTCGCCTCGCCCCCACCATTGCCCCGTCTCACTGTCGAGCACGGCCGCGACGCCCGTGTCCCTGGCCGCCTTGCCCTCTGTCCGGGCCTCCTCTCTGCCTCGCCATCGGGAGCTGACCCGCTCCGTTCCCGCCACCAGCGGCCGAGCCGCCTGCGTCCCCGCGTCTGCTGCCCCGATGCAGAGCCCTGGCCATCGTCATCGTCCCGGTGGCCCCTCCTCCACGCCTCCCTCTTCCTTGGTCGCCGTCTCACCGAGCACCTCCGCCATCCATGGGCTTCCAAGACCACGAGCACCTCGCGCTCCTCGCCGTCCCCCGGCCTCCCTGCCCCGGCCACGCCCCATCGTCTTCCCGTCGCCCACGCGTGGTCCTCCGTCCCCGATGCCAAGCACCGCGTCGCTGCTCGGCCGCTGCCTGAGCCTCCCTTCCTCAATTCTGGGCGTCCTCGAGCAGCTTCCGCTCGCGCCGCTCCTCATCGCTGTACGCGTGTCCCAGCTCCGTCATGCCTATCGGTTTGTTCCTGCTCGTCGGCCTCTGTACCTATGTCCCTCGTCACGGCTACTGCAGAGCCCTTCCGTGACCTATTTCTGTGTGCGCGTACACTGCAAGTTCTCGCTAGTTCACTGAAGTAGACCCTAAGATGGTACCAGACCCTGGACTGCTGCTCGATACCGAAGACATGAAATTGTTGTGTGATGCGCTGATGTTATAGTGAGGATGGTGTGTGGTGAAGTTAATGATGCGGCTATTCCGGCACCGCGGAGCTATGCCATCTACATCCGAGGATCCGTGTATCCGTGCCCATCAAGATCTCTGCAAATACAAGGCCAACAAGGTCATCTTCCGAAGACCGATCTGGCTAGACTCGAACCCAAGATCTTCATCATGGCATGCCAAGACCTCCTTCACAGACCCGAAGACGCCGAGACCCGAGTCCGACACCGACAATTGGAGTTGAACCCCCAAGTTCTCCTTCACGGATGGCAAGTTCGACGACACGGACCTGAAGACCGATACCGTCGAGACCGAACCCGAACCACATCGAACCAAGATCGCCGAACACTAATGTGTGATTTTGATCCCCCTATTTTTAATAAATTGCCATCTATATATATCTGGTTGCATTAAGTCATTCATGTCGCATACATTCTTTGGGGGTTGTGGGGTACTTTGTCGGTTCACCTCATAATTAAATATAGAGACTATAAGCGGGTTATTCTAGTCTCATATTGCCTCTATTTAATTTGTGTAGCGAACCGATGCCATGTTTTGCCATGTTAAGACAACATTTAAATTGCGGGGTATCTAAACAAACTTGAACCTTCTATTTAATTGTCGAGACCCTGGTTCCGCTTAATATTCCCTAATTGCATCGCATCTTTGCCATGTCATGCATCATACCTGCATCATGCCCGATCTTCTGCCATAGTATTAAATAGTGTATCCGATGTTTCTTCTAGTGTTTTGCTTCTTCGCGGATTAGGCCGTTGAGTTGATGCGAGTATCGACAAGTCCTTCGGATAACGAATCTTCAGCAGTGTTTCCCAGGCGAGCATTCTCCCCATTTCTACCTATTTTGCATTTAAAGTCTTTATTTCCTCCTGTTGATCTATTGCTATCCGTGTCGTGATGCTTTAGTGTTCCGTACCAGATGTATTCCGTGTAACCTTTATATTGCCTTGGACACCTCCTATTACCTGTTGTTTGGTAGATATATGGTCTTGCGAGTCGTAGTTGCTTGCTCAGGTGCTGCTTCGCGTCGTTGTTGATCTAACGTTGTTGGAAGGTTGACACATGCTTTACGGTGGAATTGATCATGACTTTAAATACAACTATTAAATTGTTGGGATAACTAATGAAAGAGGCACCGGTGGACAATATATGCTATTTGGTTTTTCATGTGCACTTGTGTCCCGTAGGCCCCGAGTATTTGATACCTGTTCCTTGATTATTCGCACTATCCATATCCGGGAGACTATGAATCCCCCTTAGCCAGATCTTGATTCATTTCTTATTTCTTGGGGCCACAAGTAGTTTGGGGCTTTATTACTATCCTGTACTTATGCCATGCTTACTGCTTTATTTACGATTTTGCGTGGAGCACCTGTACTGTTTTGGAACGTGGAATGTTTTCGCGGTATCGACAAGCCCAGTCACACTTTCGGGTTCCCAGTCATTTACAACCATTGTCACAAACCCTGGGTCCGTCTCGGAGCCGGTCCACTCCGTTGCGGGTAGCTTAGTGGGGTGGCCCCCTGAAATATTTTATGAATCCTCTGATTGCTTTGTCGTGGAAGCCTCGTTGGGTTTTGATTTGGTTTTTCCGAGGTTGATCGTGTGTGTGTTGCTATTTGTGCACCCCTGCAGGGTAAAACTTTCTGAAAGCCGTGTCCGCGGTTATGGACGACTTGGAGCACAGTATCTCGATCATAGACAAGCATAACTAAAGTAGCGCTATAAATTTGACTTAATATATGACTGGTAATCAACTTCACTACAATGGAATGGATAATAAAAGTGCCAACAACTGGTGGAACTGGGGTGTATCATGTCATGTTATACCTGCCTAGTAAGTATCGCAACTCCTATGGAATGAAATAAAAGTTCCAACATCTGCTGGGTTTTCAGATATCACATGCTAATTGTATCTGACTACTGCAACTACAACTGAATGGTTAACTAAAACTGCCCACTACTTATGCTATCAGGATGACTCGTGCTATCTATATATGACTAGTAAGTGCTGCAACTATAACTGAATGAATAAAACTGTCAACTGTGTGAGTTCCTCGGTTTAACTTCCTCGTTTGGTCTCGAGGGGGAATACCAGGATGGGTATGATTGGTGTTAGTATAAGGTTGGTTCCGAATAGGTCTTTCTTATCTCTCTCTAATAGCCGACAGTTTACTGAGTCTCTATAGGTTGTTTAGTGCTGTTGTGCTGCCACTTCAGTCCACCATACCTATGTAGGCGAGAGCCGCCGAATTCTAGCCTCACCGTGTACTGGCCTCAGTACTGACACTCCTCTTTTTCCTTTGCCCTTTGTCGGCACCCCTTTTGTTTTAGTAGGTGTGAGATCGATGTCGTTAGCAGGGTTACCTTCCGGCTTGGCCTGGGCAGGGTTATGGACGCCATTGGTTATTCTTCAGGGCTCTTAGCCCCATTTGCATCTTGTCCGTAGTCGGATGCTCTATCGTTTTCAAGGTGATTTGAATCTTTGTATAGTATATCTGTATTCTTGACTCATGGAGTCGTTGTTGTATATATATGTTCTGTGGGTCCCATCATGGACTAATGATAATGGTATTACTTCGTCTTCCACCCGCACGCAAGTGCCTGGTGGGCGTCCTTGAATCGGTTCTATGCGGGTTTGGCGGGAAGCGCTAAGACTTGCATAGGGCCAATTCGAGGGTGTTATAAAATGGTATCAGAGCTCAGCAGTTGCGATACCCCACTGGTCCAGCCTGTAGGTTAACCTAGCTAATGGTCGATGTAGAGTGTCAAAACTATTTTACAAAATCGGTTGGATAGATCTGATTAGGTCTGATTTTACTCCTTACCCCTATGCTATTCTCCTCTTACCCTTGCGTGTTTTAAATCTGCTCCCTTACCTTTTTCTTCAAGTCCAGGAATTCTCGTGGTTGGGTTTCCGTCGTACCTTCAGGGTTTCGCTTCCTCCTTTGGTAACGGTGCTTCTACATCCGGTCTTCATGCTATCTGAGGAATCCTTCATCTGTTGGACTTCTCTTTGTTCCTTCTTGTGCCTTCCGGTGTTTTCCAACACGGCGACCTCATCTACATCAGATCCGATGAAACCCTGCATCACTCCTTTGTTTCCGAACCTCGGTTGTCGAGATCTTCAGTCTGAATTCTGAGAGTTGGTCGCATCATTCTTCTATTCATGTACCAAGTAATGATTTGAGTGTGGGATGGAGCCGCGGCCATACCACTACTCTTAGCATTCGCTTTGGTACATTGTATGGTGGACCGATTCAATTTACTCCTCCACTGAAGTAGGGGTGGCCGTATCTTTTGATACCTCTATCTTCGTCTTTGTTTCTCCGGAGTGTTCTCGACGAGCGTGGACAACGACCTGTTGTTGGTGGTGTCGTCGATTTCGACATGAAGAAAGAATCCCTTTTAGTGGTGTCGCGAAGATCTACACGAAGCGAGACGATTCAGATCATCAGCCTTCTTCCCCGTACCATGAGACGGATCTCGAGGGCGAGATCCATTGTTAGTGGTGTCGAATTGTAGCACCCCGGTAAAACCACTACTAGAAAATCACTTGGTGTTTCTATTTTGTACATCATCAGGACCGCATGCTCATGTCATCATGCCACATTGCATTTGAGCATCGTCATGTCATCAGGCATCTGTTTGACTCGAACTATTTTACAAAGCCTATATTTGTTTTCTAAATATCCCCCTCGCTATTTCAAATGTAAAACCTCGGTCCGTCTGGATCTTTTATTTGCCTAAAGTATTTGACAAAAGGATATTTAAAAACTAAATAAAAATAATAAAACTTATTTTTTATAGGGGAGGCCGCCACCGGCCAGGCCCAAAGGCCCAACCGGCAGCTACCTACAACCCCACCAAACCCTAGACCTACTCCCTGCCGCCAGCAGCCACGCCCTGCCCCAGCGACCGCACCCACCCATCTCAGCGAGCTGGCCCCACCCCATCACTCTAGCGCGACCCACCCCGCGTAACGCGCCCGCTCTGCCTCGGTTCCCCATCCCCAGCATGCTGCTGCGAGGCCCTGCTCCCTCCTCGACGGCTGCAGCGCCGCCGCCCCGCTGGCTCCGATGAACCACCACAGGCGCGGCCCTGACGACCCTCTGCGCCCTTCCACCCCTCTCGTCTCGCCCCCACCATTGCCCCGTCTCACTATCGATCACGGCCGCGACGCCCGTGTCCCTGGCTGCCTTGCCCTCTATCTGGGCCTCCTCTCTGCCTTGCCGTCGGGAGCTGACCCACTCCGTTCCCGCCGCCAGCGGCCGAGCCGCCTGTCATCCCCGCGTCTTCTGCCCCGATGCAGAGCCCTAGCCATCATCCTCGTCCCGGTGGCCCCTCCTCCATGCTCCCTCTTCCTTGGTCGCTGCCTCGCAGAGCACCTCCGCCACCCCTGGACTTCCAAGACCACGAGCACCCCGCGCTCCTCGCCGTCCCCCGGCCTCCCTGCCCCGGCCACGCCCCATCGTCTTCATGTCGCCCGCGCGTGGTCCTCCGTCCCCGATGCCAAGCACCGCGTCGCTGCTCGGCCGCTGCCCGAGCCTCCCTTCCTCAATTCAGGGCGTCCCCGAGCAGCCTCCGCTCGCACCGCTCCTCATCGCTGTACGCGTGTCCCAGCTCCGTCATGCCTATCAGTTTGTTCCTGCTCGTCGGCCTCTGTACCTATGTCCCTTGTCACGGCTACTGCAGAGCCCTTCCGTGACCTATTTCTGTGTGCGCGTACACTACAAGTTCTCGCCAGTTCACTGAAGTAGACCCTAAGATGGTACCAGACCCTGACTGCTGCTCGATACCGAAGACATGAAATTGTTGTGTGATGCGCTGATGTTATAGTGAGGATGGTGTGTGGTGAAGTTAATGATGCGGCTATTCCGGCACCGCGGAGCTATGCCATCTACATCCGAGGATCCGTGTATCCGTGCCCATCAAGATCTCCGCAAATACAAGGCCAACAAGATCATCTTCCAAAGACCGATCTGGCTAGACCCGAACCCAAGATCTTCATCATGGCACACCAAGACCTCCTTCACAGACCCGAAGACGCCGAGACCCGAGCCCGACACCGACAATTGGAGTTGAACCCCCAAGTTCTCCTTCGCGGACGGCAAGTTCGACGACACGGACCTGAAGATCGATCCCGTCGAGACCGAACCCGAACCACATCGAACCAAGATCGCTGGACACTAATGTGTGATTCTGATCCCCCTATTTTTAATAAATTTCCATCTATATATATCTGGTTGCATTAAGTCATTCATGCCGCATACATTCTTTGGGGGTTGTGGGGTACTTTGTTGATTCACCTCATAATTAAATATAGAGACTATAAGCGGGTTATTCTAGTCTCATATTGGCTCTATTTAATTTGTGTAGCGAACCGATGCCATGTTTTTCCATGTTAAGACAACATTTAAATTGCGGGGTATCTAAACAAACTTGAACCTTCTATTTAATTGTCGGGACCCCGGTTCCGCTTAATATTCCCTAATTGCATCACATCTTTTCCATGTCATGCATCATACCCACATCATGCCCGATCTTCTGCCATAGTATTAAATAGTGTATCCGATGTTTCTTCTAGTGTTTTGCTTCTTCGTGGATTAGGCTGTTGAGTTGATGCGAGTATCGACAAGTACTTCGGATAACGAATCTTCAGCAGTGTTTTCCCAGGCGAGCATTATCCCCCTTTCTACCTATTTTGCATTTATAGTCTTTATTTCCTCCTGTTGATATATTGCTATCCGTGTCGTGATGCTTTAGTGTTCCATACCAGATGTATTCCATGCAGCCTTTATATTGCCTTGGACACCTCCTATTACCTGTTGTTTGGTAGATAGATGGTCTTGCGAGTCGTAGTTGCTTGCTCAGGTGCTGCTTCGCGTCGTTGTTGATCAGCCGTTGTTGGAAGGTTGACACATGCTTTATGATGGAATTGATCATGACTTTAAGTACAACTATTAAATTGTTGGGATAACTAATGAAAGAGGCACTGGTGGACAATATATGCTATTTGTTTTTTCATGTCCACTTATGTCCCGTAGGCCCCAAGTACTTGATACCTGTTCCTTGATTATTCGCACTATCCACATCCGGGAGACTCTATGAATCCCCCTTAGCCAGATCTTGATTCATTTCTTATTTCTTGGGGCCACAAGTAGTTTGGGGCTTTATTACTATCCTGTACTTATGCCATGCTTACTGCTTTATTTACGATTTTGCGTGGAGCACCTGTACTGTTTTGGAACGTGGAATGTTTTCGCGGTATCGACAAGCCCAGTCACACTTTCGGGTTCCCAGTCGTTTACAGCTATTGTCACAAACCATGGGTCTGGCTCAGAGCCGGCCAACTTCGTTGCGGGTAGCTCAGTGGGGTGGCCCCCTTAATTATTTTATGAATCCTGTGATTGCTTTGTCGTGAAAGCCTCGTTGGGTTTTGATTTGGTTTTTTCGAGGTTGATCGTGTGTGTGTTGCTATTTGTGCACCCCTGCAGGGTAAAACTTTCTGAAAGCCGTGTCCGTGGTTATGGACGACTTGGAGCAAAGTATCTCGATCATAGACAAGCATAACTAAAGTAGTGCTATAAATTTGACTTAATATGTGACTAGTAATCAGCTTCACTACAATGGAATGGATAATAAAAGTGCCAACAACTGGTGGAACTGGGGTGTATCGTGTCATGTTATACCTGCCTAGTAAGTATCGCAACTCCAATGGAATGAAATAAAAGTGCCAACAGCTCCTGGGTTTTCGGATGTCACATGCTAATTGTATCTGACTACTGCAACTACAACTGAATGGTTAACTAAAACTGCCCACTACTTATGCTATCAGGATGACTCGTGCTATCTATATCTGACTAGTAAGTGCTGCAACTATAACGGAATGAATAAAACTGCCAGCTGTGTGAGTTCCTCGGTTTGACTTCCTCGTTTGGTCTCGAGGGGGAATACCAGGATGGGTATGATTGGTGTTAGTATAAGGTTGGTTCCGAATAGGTCTTTCTTATCTCTCTCTAATAGCCGACAGTTTACTGAGTTTCTATAGGTTATTTAGTGCTGCTGCGCTGCCGCTTCAGTCCACCATACCTATGTAGGTGAGAGCCGCCGAATTCTAGCCTCGCCGTGTACTGGCCTCAGTACTGAAGCTCCTCTTTTTCCCTTTGCCCTTTGTCGGCACCCCTTTTGTTTTAGCAGGTTTGAGATCAATGTCGTTAGCAGGGTTACCCTTTCGGCTTGGCCTGGGCAGGGTTATGGACGCCATTGGTTATTCTTCAGGGCTCTTAGCCCCATTTGTATCTTGTCTGTAGTCGGACGCTCTATCGTTTTCAAGGTGATTTGAATCTTTGTATAGTATATCTGTATTCTTGACTCATGGAGTCGTTGTTGTATATATATATGTTCTGTGGGTTCCATCGTGGACTAATGTGTAATGGTATTACTTCGTCTTCCACCCACACGCAAGTGCCTGGTGGGCGTCCTTGAATCGTTTCTATGCGGGTTTGGCGGGAAGCGCTAAAACTTGCATAGGGCCGATTCGAGGGTGTTATAGGCGGCTACTACCGAATGCATGATCTTGGTGCCGCTAAGATGCCATTTGCTAGCTAATTACGTCCAGTTGCTCATGCTACCGCATTAATATGCGTTCAAATTCCTCGTTCTGTCTTTCTATCTTCTGGAACCGGACTACCCCCTGCTTATTTTTTCTCTGATGGCTTCTATAAATGTCATTCCACTCGAAAAACGTAGTCCTCCACAGAACATCAGTGCCTTTGCCTCGTGTTCGTCCTAGGTGTTTAGGATTCCTGAGGGTGCATGCCAGCTCGTCGTTCTCACTCTCGAGCTAGAAGGTTCTCACTCGAACATCGGTTATTGCTTTAACAAGTTCTTCGGAGGGTTTTTTAATTTGTTTCTTTCCAATAATACACTACCTTGTTTGTGGCTCCAACGATTCCCCATGCCCGTAAAACAACTACTTTGACCGTTCGGGTCAAATCATTGTCTCTAGAGTGATTCCTTTAGCAATTAGGGCGGCCTCAGTTTGTTCCCACTTAGGCACGACGCTCGTGTAGCCACCTATCCCCATAACATGATGATATTTCTTTTTTGCAATTTTTTTTATTTTTTCTGACCTTTGTAGAGATTTAGACAATGCCTTGTACTCCACAAATGTGTCCTAGTGATTTTTTATCTTCTCCAATGGTCCAGTGAATGTTGGAGTTTATTTTTCTTGATATAGTCATTGTATAATCTTTTCTTGAAGGTCTGGAATTGTCTGGCCATCTTCTCGAGAGCCTACTCCTTGTATTTTGACATAACTATTGGCTCTTTGCACTCTGGCGGTAGGTTGAAATGTGACAAGAGCGTATCTCAAAGCAAATCTTTGGATCTTTGGTCGACATACCTTCGGATTATTCCATTCTCGAGTGGTGATTGGGATATTGACCCTATCAATAACTCTGCATTCATTTACAAATAAATGTATGTTCTCTTTGGGAGCAATCGGTTCGCAATCTTCAGTGACTTCGTCGATCGTGAACCTTTGATGAACGATCAATTTTTTGGTAAGGCCTCGTTTCCTTCTAGAAGATTGGCTCGATGCAGAGGGCTAAAGAAGAAATATTCGTTAATATATATACAAATTAATTAATGCATCTAGTCACCAGAGGTTTAATTAATATACCTCGCCGGACTTTGTTGAGGGTCCAACATTTTCTTCATCATCATTGTTTGTTTTCCATTCATCTCTTCTGTCTAGCTCCATTCCCTCATTAGAGTCGTTCAAATTTTTTGAGCCATCATCTTCTCCATCGGCTATAATATTGAACATTGCCTGTTCGGCTTCTTCATCGTCTCTACCATGGTCCATAGCTTAACTAATCAAGAAAAAAGATAAAACAATTTCGTATCAATATTGCATATTTCTATTTATATTTATGACCACATATCTTACTAATTACACTAAGATTGCATATATAATTCTAACTAAATTTACCTAAGTAAATTGACCTAACTAACTTGACAAATAATGTTTACTCAATTGACAATATTTCTACTATTTTTATTTCTAAAATATTTCTATTTCTAGCAATTTTATTTCACTAAAATGTGACATATGATTAAAATGAGAATAAACTTTAATTAATTATATTCACTAAATTCTATTTGTTTCTCATTTTTATTTTTTACAATTTACTTTATTTTATGTTATCTTTTATTTCTTTCTAAATTCTATTATTTTTCTAAATTCTATTTGCTTTCTAAATTCTATGCTAAATAACCAATTAATCTACGCTAAATCAATTAGTGTACCTAGCTAAATAACCAAATCTATAACCAATTCTATGCTAAATCAATTAGTTAGTTTACCTAGCTAAATAAATCTAATTATCATAAATGAAAATAGAATAAAATTTTAAAAAATGAAATTATTAGTAGTAGGGGGTGTAGCTCGAACAAGAGGACGAAGCTAGGGGCTCGAGGACGTTGTCCACCCAATGTGCCACAAGGAGGGGAACCCAGAGGTGGCGGTGGAACGACACAGGGTCACTGGAGGATCGTCGGTGGCAAGGACCTGCAACGGAGGAGAAAGGGGCACCATCGGGAGGAGACCATAGAGAGGGAAAACAATGGACAAAAGAACTGGGTGGTGCGCAGGCTTACCAGGATGTCATAGGAGGTGAGGTGGCACCAAAAACGTCAACGTACTATCGACTGCCGAAGGTGGAGAACTCAACCTTGTAGAGGAAGCTGAGGCGCGTCTACTGGTGATCGCGGATGATGAGGGGTTGGCCAGAATCAGCGGGGGAGGGGGGCGAGGTCTGCATGTGGTGCTCTCTGTTCCTTCTTTTCGCGATGAATGACGATGGCGATGGAGGTCGATCGGGGGAGGGAAGAAGTCGTGACCCCTTTAGTCCCAGGCGGTACCACGAACCGGTACTAAAGGTCCTTTAGTCTGGCGGCTGGAACCGGGACTAAAGTTCTGGCTTTTAGTCCAGGTTTGTGGTATCGTCCGGGACTAAAGATAATTTTGGCATCCCACGAAAATGCGCGTGCGAGGCCCACCTTTAGTTTTGGTTGGCATTGCCAACCGAGACTAAATGGTCTTTTGGAATAGATTTTTGAAACTTTTTAGTAGGCCTTTGGACTTAATTAGTTCACCAGTTTATATAAGGTTTAAACTTTAAAAAATCATATCTTCTGAACCACATATCCAAAAATTACAAAATTTATACCATGTGACCCCTTTGGAAAATCATATTTTTGAGTGATTCCTATTGCACTTAGTTGCAAATGGAGTCCTCTTTCTCATAGAACTAGAACCAAAAATCATTTTCTATATAAATTAATTACACTAAATTCATGAACTCTAGTGTTGGGTAATACATTACATGAAGGTTTTCTTCTGAGTTTTCAGAACGCAATTATATAAAAGATTTCATACATTATTACACATCACTAATATCCCCATCTAGTGTTGGGTATAAAACCTTTTCTGGATGAAATAGGGTACTGCCCTAGTCAAACTTTGGTTAATGCATGCCTACGTATATCATGTGGGCTAGGTAGGGAGCTTTCACACTTAAGTGCCAACTGATTTTGGGTGCTCATGTGGTGTGCTTTGTGGGCACAAATGGTTGTCAAAGTTTTGGAAAGTATTTTTGGTAGTTACTTTGTAAGAAACCTAAATTTAGTAAAACTACAAAGTCATCCAATTTTCCTCAACAACTTTTGGAACATCCAATGGGCCAAGTTTGAGAACACAGTTACATAAAAGGTTTAATACATTATTACACATCACCAACATCCCCATCTAGTGTTGGGGTATAAAACTTTTTCTTCGTGTATGTCCCTTGCTTATGATCTTGTCCTAACTATGGAGAATCTTCATTATTTAACATGATGCTTCGACCAGTGTTCACTGTGAAGGGCAGAATTCTATCAAACTTATTATAATCTTTAACATGTCTGTCTTGTCATCCACTCTCACGATATTTCTTTTTCCTGAAAGAACTATGTGATGCTTTAGCTTATCATATGATGTATTTTTTGCTTCTTTTTTCTTTTTTCTGGTTTGGTAGACATGTCCTTCATATAGAAAACCCGAGCCACATCATTAGCTAGGACAAATGGTTCGTCTCTATACCGAAGATTGTTGAGAACCACTGTTGTCATTCCGTACTACGTCTACCTTTACCCCGTCTCCTGTTATCTTGATCCATTTGCATCGAAACAAAGGGACCTTAAAAGAAGGTCCATAGTCAAGCTCCCAGATCCCCCCTATGTAACCAGAATATGTGACTTTTTGCCCATTGTTGTTTGTTGCATAAATGCGGACACCACTGTTTTGGTTGGTGCTCTTTTTATTTTGGAAGATCATATCAAATGTATTTCCATTTATCTCGTACCCTTGGAAAGTCAATATAGTCGAAGATAGTGATCTGGCCAACAAGTATAGCTGATCTACAACAGTGGTGTTATTCATGAGATGTGTTTGCAACCAACATCTGAAAGTTGCCATGTGTGCATATGTAATCCAGGAATCGGACTGCCCCAGGTTTTTTGAGCGTACAATATTCATGTATTCCTTGATATACGTTTTCTTTCCTAGCGTGCCTTTTTCACTCTTTATCCCCTCATACCATGATTGAGGAACATCAATCATCTTAAGGTCAGGAATAAATTCAACACAAAACTTAATGACCTCCTATGTTCTATAGCCCTTGGAGATGCTTCCTTCTAGCCTAGCATGATTATTAACATATTTCTTTAAGAATACCATGAACCTATCAAAGGGGAACATATTGTGTACAAATACAGGACCAAGAATGGTAATCACTTCGACTAGGTAAACTAGGAGATGTGTCATAATATTGAAGAAGGATGGTGGGAACACCAACTCAAAATGTAACTACCTCGGTGAATTACGCTCTTAGTTAATGCCTGGATGAACGGAAGTGGTTAAAATAGTACGGTGGGGCCTAGGGCCACTCACGGTAGACCTTTCGGCCGTCCTAACCACTTTCAGTCAACGGGACAAGAACGAGCGGCGTAATCGGCAGGCGAAGGGATCAACTACATACACAAATGAGTATGTATGCAAGCCACATACAACAGTACATCAGAGCCATTCCATCTAAAAGAAATAGAAATATTGCAACGCCATACGGCAAGATCCAAATATCCTAGATAGATATAATAATTTAGGATAGCTCCTCATACATCACACATCAGAGTATCAGGCGGAAGCGGAAACAAGATCCGAGTACGGATAAGAGGCAAATTGGCATAAGATGCCCCATAAATAAACACATCCCGCCCACAGATCACACGGATCCCCGTTCCCGGAATCTCTACACCGAATGATCGTTGCCAATATCCTCTCTCTCTTCCACCCATTAGCCATCTTGCGGGTACACCTGTTCATCTGAATCAAACAATTTATCGTGTGAGACCCTAGGGGTACTCAGCAAGTCTTTAGGCCACTAAAGGGGACACAACCTGGGGTGACGCAGTTGCAGCAAAAGATAATACCTAACAATTCTATAGAGACTCGCTAACCTTCTGCCTAACCAATGATAGACGGAAGTCCGTGAATTAAGAACAACAGTCATAACAGTATAATTAACAGATCCATCCTCCTCCTCGCTTACCAACGAGGAAGCGGACGAACAACCCCCACCATCCGTTGGCAGTTTTATTAACCATTCCATGGGTATTGTACTATTTACTAGTCAAGTACTTAGTCAATTTAAAGGCGGTACTTTAGTTATACTTGTCTATGATCGAGAAACTGTGCTCCAAGTCGTCCATAACCGCGGACACGGCTTTCAGAAAGATTTACCCTGCAGGGGTGCACGAATAGCAACACACACTCGATCAACCTCGGAAAAACCAAATCAAAACCCAACGAGGCATTCACGACAAAGCAATCACAGGATTCAGAAATATTTCAGGGGCCCACCCCATTAAGCTACCCGCAACGAAGTTGGCCGGCTCCGAGACGGACCCAAGGTTTGTGTCAATGGCTGTAAACGACTGGGAACCCGAAATTGTGACTGGGCTTGTCGATACCGCGAAAACATTCCACGATCCAAAACAGTACCGGTGCTCCACGCACAATCTTAAATAAAGCAGTAACATGGCATAAGTACAGAATATTAATAAAGCCCCAAACTACTTGTGGCCCCAATAAATAAGAATGAATCAAGCTCTGGCTCAGGGGGGTCCATAAGGCCTCCCGGATGTGGATAGTGCGAATAGTCAAGGAGCAGGAATCAAGTACTCGGGGTCCTACGGGACACAAGTGAGCATGAAAAACCAAATAGCAAATATTGCTCACCGGTGCCTCTTTCATTAGTTATCCCATTACTACTCAGGTTATGTTGTTTAGGTTCCTCATTATCCATCAGACACTCACATACCCTACTCATGCTTTTCTACGACTCGCATGGCTCAAAAAACTCCTGTAGTAATGGCTCATGGGACGGAACAGGCTTAATGTGGTTTAAAAGTAAAGGCTATGCAGTACTTGGGATTCAATTTAATGCAATCGCGACTCAATGATGCAAGAATAAGATAGAGGCAATAGGTACTGTATGTATGCAAGCATGTGGTAGTGCTTGCCTGGCAGCTCAGTTGAAGCGAGAGATGGATCTGGATAATACTCCTGTGATTCCTGGTAATTCTCCTGCTGGGCGTCTATTCGAAGGAAGAACCAAACAAACAAGGGCCAACATAAATAAAATGCGCAAGCATATGAATTGAAATGCAACAAGCAACCAAGCATGCCATGATGAATGATGCACAATTACATGGCATTAAAGTAGCATGGCAAAGGTGAGGTGTGGCTACAAGAAATAAAGCACTTTGTTATTTATTTGCCCAAGTTTTATTGTCATAAACAGTTCAGATTTTAAATGACGACATGATGCATGCTTCAATTCAGAACAAGGACTGCATAGATAGAACGGGTTCGTCGCGCTGATCGATTTAGACATATTATTTGTTAAATTTGGAATTATAAAACAAATGTTATTAATTAATTAAGCAAAAGGGCATTTTCTTGTAATTTTAATCAACTCGAAATTTAAAGTGTTCAAAATATATTTTGAAGGGCATATTTGGATTCCTCACATTTTTGTGATTCCAAAACATATATTATTTGTATTATTTAGATTTGTATTTTAAAAATTATTTGAATATGAAAAGAATTTGAATTTAAATTAATTTGAAAAAGATTTGAATAAAAACAGACTCAGGGAATTACTTTTTACACCGCAGGAAATTCTAGCCACAGTCAGTGATGGGTGGGCCTGGCGCTGACTGGGCCACACGCGCGCGAAAACGCGTTTTGCACGCGGGTATGGTTTACCCACAGCGGCTGACAGGCGGGCCAGCGGCGGAAGGGGCCACGTGCCAGTGGGAAAGGCCCCAGCGGCTGACTGGTGGGGCACCAGCTGGACCGCGGGTTGCGGCCAGGAAAGCTGGGGGGTTTTTCTGCTAAACTGCGGGCGTGGCTGACTGCTGGGGCCGAGAAGAGCGCGGGTTGAGGAAAATAAAAAGGTGGGGGGCTTTTTAGAAAATGACAACGGGCGGCTACTGTTTCTCTTCTCCTCGCGTCTGACGCAAAACTGGCGCGCGGCGCAGGGCGGGGATTCGATCCGGGGACGTGAGCGTGCACGCTGGGGTGCGAGCCGGTGCGGTAGTGCTAGGGGAGTTGACTGGGAGGAGGGCGCGGGCTAGTTAGGGCTGGCGTGGCGCGGGGAGGCTACAGACTACAACGGACGGCGTGCCGTGAGAGTACTCGACAAAACGGTCGGCGGCGCTAGACGGCGACGGAGAAGAGGAGGTTGTCAGGGAGAAGGAGATGCTCACCGCGAGTTGCCTGGTGGTGTTGGATCGGCGCGAGGGGCTGCGGAACGGCGAGGATGCAGACGCACCGGCGGGCTAGGGTTTCGGGGACGGCGAGGTACTGGCGACGTGGTGGAGCTTCTCGTCCACGTCTGTGTGCACGGGGCGTCGCAGGGGGCCGTGCTCGGTCTTCTCCGCCACTTCACGGTCGCGCTGCACGGCTGGTTCGTCGGGGCGGGGTGGTACCTGGCGGCGACCGGCGGCAGGTGGTTGTCATCAGGGAGGAAGAAGGGGCGAGGAGGGGCGACTCGGGCCAGATCTGGGGAGGCCAGAGAGGCGTGGGGAGGAAGGGAAAAGAAGGGAGAGAGGGAGGAGGCAGCTGGGACACGGCAGAGATAAAGGTGGCCTCGTGCCACCTTTTTCCTCCTCCTCGAGCACGTGCTCGGCCGGCTGGGCTGGCTGGGGCTGGTCCAGGGCGAGGCAGTGAGGCTGCAGGGTGGGGCTGGCATGAGGGAGAGAAGAGAGGGAGGGACTAGCTCGGGTTAGGTTAGATGGTGGCCTCGGGTTAGGTTTAGCTAGGGTTAGGGTTTGGGTGAGCTAGGTTAGAGAGAGGAGAGGCTGGGGTGGTGGGTCAGGTAGAGAGAGGGTGGCCAGGTGGAGAGAGGGGCTTGGCATGGAGGCCAAGCTAGAGAGAGAGAGAGAGTGAGTGAGTAGAAATTAGGGTTATGGGAAGAATAAAGGAATTTATTAAGTTTGATTATTTTTAAGTATTCAGATTGGAATTTTGGTGAAGGAGGCTAATCCAAGAAGAACTAAGAGGGCTTGGTCTTGCATGGACTAATGTAGAGAAGAAACTAGAAAGAAAGAAGAAGAAAGAATTAGGTGGAATAAGGCTTATACATGTAGAAAAATAAATAAAATAAAAATAAAAGAAAAGAAGGTGGATAAGACCATCCCAAGTGGACATGGAGAGGGCTTGAGCTAACAAGAGGTGGAGGTGGAAAGAATTCCAAGAAAAGAAAAAGAAAAGAATTGTGGAATAGGCCTCATGTGGATCATGCATGAGAGAAAAATAAAATAAAAGAAATAGATATAGATGAGGATTTGGAATGGTGGAAGGAAAAGAGATGACCCATGAAGTAAAGATCCACTTAAAATAAAGGAAAAACCAAAGGAGCAAAAAGGTGGTGGAGAAATGTGCATGGCCCATGCAAAAATAATAATGCCATGATTTATTATGTGAAAACAATAATAATATGATGGCATTAATCTTATGCATTTCCAAGAAGTGGTAAATAAGCCAAGCAAATAATTTGGGAAGATTGATCCACCCCAAACCACATGAGCTAGGATATAATGTCAAAAGAAAAAGAATTACAAGCTCATAGTTAAAGGGATGGTGGGATTATAAAGTGGTGAGGGAGAAAAGTGGTGTAATGGAAACAAAAGATATGCCCCCAATTCAACTTGGGCATTGAACAATATATCAATAGCCAAATACAATATCAAGAGGCAAATACAATTAATAATGCATATGAGAGAAAAAACCAAAAGAAAGAGGGTTTTATATGATGCTCAAATGCAAGGTGGCATGATGACATGAGCATGATATAATTATGATGCAACAATAATATCTATGGAGTAGCCAATATCTTACTAGGACAAGTAGCATTACCATTGTTAGACAATTGGGGTGCTACACAAAACTAACAAGACATTAGACCACATCATTCGGTAACCTTTATAGAATTTCTGGATCGATTACCTTCTGAGAAATTGCATTGAAGAATGGACATAGCTTCACAATGTGTGAAAGGGAAACAAATGTCGCCTAGAGGGTGGGTGAATAGGCGTTTTAATTTTTTTTACGGTTTAGACTCTAATAAATGCGGAATAAAACTAGCGTTTAATTTATCAAGACAAAACCTATATTCACTAGGTTCACTAAGTGCACCAACAACCTATGCTAAACAAAACAAGCAACAAGGTGATAGCAAGATATAATACTTTGAAAGGACAAGGATGTCGCCTAGAGGGGGGTGAATAGGCGGTTTAAAACTTTTACGAGATGGGCTTAACAAAGGCGGAATAAAACTAGCGTTTACTTTGTCAAGCACAAAACCTATATATACTATGGTTCACCTATGTGCACAAACAACTTATGCTAAGCAAGACAAGCAACTATGTGATAGCAAGATATAGACTTCAAGCACGAATGCTATCACAAAGTAAGGTGCATAAGTAAGAGCTTGGGTATAGAGATAACCGAGGCACGCGGAGACGACGATCTTTTACCGAGTTCCTCCCAACATGGAGTACGTCTCGTTTGGAGAGGGGGTGGTTTCAAACCACCAATGCCTCCCTTGTTCTCCTATGAATCTCATCCCAACGTGATCGATCCACTTCCACTATCGGTGCCCTTGTCGGTGGCAATCCAGAACCTCTCACAAGGTTGGGGCACTTCTCCACAACTCAATTGGAGGCTCCCAACAAACAAGCTTGGGGAAAGGTCCACAACTTAATTGGAGGCCCCAAGTAATCCACAAATCTGCAATACAACCAAACCGTCTAGGGTTCCAAGAACCCAAGAGTAAAAATCTTCTCACATTTCACCCAATCGAATCCTCACCGATAACTCAAACTGATGCACCAAATGCAATAGCAAGAACACAACAAGCGCTCAAGTTCTTCTCTCCCAAATTCCACCAAAGCTACAAAAGCATATGGGGGAATAAGAGAGGAAGAACAATGGAGGAAATCCACAAAAGACTCCAGATCTAGATTCCAAGATGTTCCCCTCACTTAGAGAAGAGATTGATTGGTGGGATTGTAGATCTAGATCTTCTCTTTCAAATCCCTCAACAATATGCAAGAATCAATGGAGGGATTGAGAGATAGCAAGCTCAAGAAGGTCAGCAATGGAGGGGAAAACTTGCAAGAAAGGTTAGATACACATTGGGGAAGAAGGGCCCCTTATATAGGTCCTCCAAAATCCAACCGTTACAGCCCTGGAGTGCGCGGGCCGGACATTTTGGCCTATTCACTTCGGACATTCTGGCCAAGGCAAAACTGACAGAAACAGCAATACGAAAACAACCATAACTTTTGCATCCGGACTCCGATTTTGATAATCTTGGACTTGTTTTAAAGAGGACAACAAACTCTACAAGATCATACAGGGAACCATCATATTCCAGAAACCGAGTATAGAACCAAATTATTAAAGGTTTGACCTCTCTCAAAAAGACGAACCGGTAAAACCTCCAATATCGAAAACGCAATAGAGAATGCATACGAAATCCATTTTCGATGAACTTGGGCTTGTCATGAAGGTTAACACAAGATCTAAATACTGTCATGAATAAGAACAAAATAATGTAAGGTTTTACCAATCTCTAAAAGACAAACCGGTAAAACCTCCAATATCGAAAACGCAATAGAGAATGCATATGAAATCCGTTTTCGATGAACTAGAGCTTGTTATGAATATTACCACAAGGTCAAGAACCTCACATGGATAAGATCCAAATAACAACTAAGAAAGATGATGCCAAGTATGCAAAGGTTTGATCTTTCTCCGGATGATATGATCAAATTACTCAC
The DNA here is from genome assembly GCA_910589775.1 of Avena eriantha. Classification (NCBI taxonomy): domain Eukaryota; kingdom Viridiplantae; phylum Streptophyta; class Magnoliopsida; order Poales; family Poaceae; genus Avena; species Avena eriantha. Next base: position 209,810,657 of record OU342742.1, read on the forward strand.
TCGAGAGCCCCTCTTGATAGTACGGGTATCTATCCTATAAACCGGTCTCCCCAACTAACACCATGAGACCGGTAAGAAAGAAACCCTATCAAGAACATACCTTTGCCTTGAGAATATTCCACTTGAGCATGATGATATCGATCTTGTCCACCTCAAGATGGAACACCTTTCTTGATTGCGCTAGCTCGGTGAAGATTTGCAAATTGCTCCCCATACTCCACTATGGTAGAGCTTCTCTTTTGGGCATACCATCTTCCAATATCCATGATCACGATAGGATGGCAAGCTTCAAGCAAATGATCTCTTCGAGATGGCTCATCTTGAACTTGCACATCATTTCTACTTTCTTCATTATGTTGGTGTCTTGAAGGTACATAAGAGATATCACTTCAACTTTAGTCTTCAAGACACACTTGCTATAGGATCAACTCTCACTTGACCAATCTCCGGATCACTCATTGAAACCTTGGTCAACACTTAATCTTTTCACTTTCTTCTTCTCCCAACTTTGAAGCCAACATATGGTTCAAGCATTGCCTATGGACAAATCCTACAGGAAAAACTCAATGCCAACATAAGTCCATAAAGATTGTCATTAATTACCAAAACCACACATGGGGGCACACATGTACTTTCATACTTCAAGCACGATGGCTCTCACAATGTAAATTGCATAAGTAAAGGGCTCGGTTGAAAGATAACCGATGGACACAGAGACGTTGATTTGTTATCCCGAAGTTCACTTCCAAAGAAGCTACGTCTCTGTTGGAGAGGTGTGATGGCGCTATGCTCTCCGAATGCCACAAATGGCTCACCTTGAGGTGTGGTGGCTCGATGCTCACCCAATGCCACACACACCTCTATAGGGGTTCCGCCTATGAAAACAATAAAATTTTACCCTACGCCCCTGAACCCCCGATGCTGCAAGGACCTATCTATTAGTAATATAGTAACGAGAGGGGCTTTTCGCGAACTTACCCTTGAAGACCGAAAAGCATTGTCAACGCTCATGAGAGCATGGTTGATGTAGACGAGCCGAAGCCGACCTCAAGGTCGTGATGAAGTCCTTGCGCTCCCTTGGCTCCAACGACTTGAGTGCCTCAAGTGAGACACCTCGCGGGGAGTTACACACGTTCGGTGCCTAATGATGACTCCCGCTTCCCTGATCCAGCAGCAGTTGCAGAAGTAGAGCTCCTGGATCTGAATCCCGTAGCGCGACGGTGCTCTGCGGTGAAAATATCTCTCGTTCGCGCAGTCCAGACTTGGGACCACGGTCACGGGAGAGAGAGAGAGAGACAGAGAATATCAACTGGAGGTCCTCCCAAAAGTGAGAAGACCTTTATTGATTATCGGATGTATTTATTTGGCAAATACCCCCACTTTATATAGGGGGAGGGGAGGTACTACCTCCCTCAAAGTCCCGGGGTGGGACTAAAGGAGAGGAGGGGGGAGGAGAGGCTGCTGGCCAGCCCTAGTGGGCCGCGCGTGGGGGGGGGGGCTTGGCCCAGCCGGCTAACTCCCTTGCCCCTTCTCCCTCTCTCCTTTCCCTAATGGGCCCTCTCCCCTCCGGGAATTGGCCCATTAAGCTTTTTACCATTTAAATTGATTTTCTCTTTTATTAAATAATTATGAATAAATGATTAAATCAATATTTAACATTCATTCACATATTATTCAACCTCCGTGGCTATGGAACACCTTCCATCTCCACTCCGGACATCCTCCAGACTTATCGAAACCCTTCCGGTTTTCTCTCCTCTATTCTTCGGTGATTCTTCCGATCCTATAAACACTCTCTAAGCATCATCAAGCCCTTAAGAGTGATACCCCACGGTTCAGGAACACTCTAGACATGGTCGGGACATTCCCGCATCAATGATCGACAGAGGGACCTAGATGGCCATGTGACCCCTGTGCGTTCCATGAAGATCTTTCGTCGTTTGAACCGGGACAGTCGTGTCTTATTCCCTTTGTCTCTTGATACTTGCATTGCTCGAGATCTGATCAATGACATCACCATGTCGTGTTCAATCTCGTTACTGAACAATGCTACTTAACTCGTTCCGATAAGTGATATCCCTGTGATCAAATCACACGGTGCGCAGCTATTGGATATAACTTCTCCGAGTGGGCCCTTGACTATCTTTCCATCACATGGACGGACAAATCCCGCTCTTGACATATATTTCCTCAACGGTTTCCTCCGAATACCTGAACACGCCTTTATAACCACTGTATTACCAAGTGGCGCTTGATGCTATCAAAGCACTCTCGGGAGACAGTGATTGATATAGCCTCACGGTCTAAGGAATAGTCTACAAGGATCCATTTCTAATCATCGTAACTTGAACTTCGTGACATGATCGGGTCACGATGTTTAGGTTGGTTATTGGTTCATCATCTCATTCTCATAATGAATCGACTCCATTTCCAACTGGCATAAATGCCACATGATCAGGAAACATGATCATCTGTTGACCAATGAACCAGTGACTAGAGTTTCACTGGGAACCCCTAGTTGTTTATATATCACACGTGTATTGATGTTTCCACTCAATAAAGTTATAGCATGATATAAAACTTAATCAAAAACTATATGAAATATGATAATAGTCCTTATTACTATTTGTCTCTAGGGCATATTTCCAACAACCTCAAGATGCGAAGGCATGCAACTCACTGACGCCACAAAAGGCTCACCCTATTCTCCCATGAGCTCACCACAAAGGCCTACTCACGATCCACTATGGGACACTTGAGGGCGGTCACCGAACCCGTACAAGGATTTGGGAAATCTCCGCAAATCAATTGGAGGGCTCCCAAGAAACGCCACAAAGGCTCCATAAGGCCACAACAGGCCACAAGCTTGAAGAATCTCCACAACTCAATTGGAGGCCTGAAGAACACACCACAACTCCACACAACTGTCTAGGGTTCCAAGAACCCAAGAGAAACAAGCCCAAGAGCTTGAACTCGTCGAATCTCCAAGGAGAACTCAAACCTATGCACCAAATGCAAGAGGCAAGTTCTTCTCTCTCAAATTCCACCAAAGCTACAAAAGCTATTGGGGGAATAAGAGAGGAAGAACACAAGAGGAGAACACAAAATTCTCCAAGATCTAGATACCAAGGATTCCTTCACAAAGAAGGGATTTGGTTTGGTGGGGTTTGTAGATCTAGATCTCCTCTCTCAAATCCCTCAAAAAGATGCAAGAAACATAGGAGGGGAAAGGGGAGAGGGCAAGCTCTTCAAGGTCAACAATGGAGGAGAGAGAGAAAGCCAAAAACCAAGAAAAGAGCTGACCCCATGAAGGGGATGAGGAGCCCCTTTTAAAGGGCTCCCAGATCTAGCCGTTATGCACATATTCGTGCACAGCCGGTAGTACCGGTGGGTGGCGGGTACTACCACTAGCACCTAGCCAATGGTCACAAAACACGATGCAAAAAGAGAAAAAACTGGCCGGAACTACCACCAGAAATTCCGGTCGAAGTTCTGACAAATAGCACATTCCATACAAAAGACCTACTGAACGTGACCGAAACTTTGGCCAGAACTAGGTTCGGTACTACCAGCGGTAAACATGCCCTAGCGGTACTACCGCCTTAAATTCTGGTCGAAGTTCCGACAAATAGAACACACCAAAATAGAGAGGCTACTGAACCAAAAATAGGGTGAGCGAAAGTAGCCCCGACACTTCAGCCAGTACTACCGGCGGCAATTATTCCCTAGCAGTACTATCGGTGGCGAGCCGAAACTTCCGCCCAGGGAAACATCAGAAACCAGAAATGCAATAACTTTCGCATCCGAACTCCAAATGAGATGAAACCAATTTTGTTGGAAATATTGGGTATCACCAAGGGAGAAAATACCATGAATAAATATTTGAGATATCTCCCAAGTCGTGGAGCCCAAAAACCCGCAAGATCAAAAACACAATAAGATATGCAAGGGAAATCCAATTTTGATAAAGTAGAGCTTGTTATGAAGATAACCACAAGCTCTAGATCCTCACATGGACAAGAACCAAACAACAACCAAGAAAGATGATGCTATGTATACAAAGGTTTGAGATCTCTCCAAAAGATACGATCGAGCACTCACCCGAGAGCCCCTCTTGATAGTACATCTATCTATCCTAAACCTGGTCTCCCAACACTATAAGAGACCGGTAAAATAGAAAACCTATCAAGATCATACCTTTTCTTTGAGAATTCCACTTGAGCTTGATGTAGACCATCTTGTCCTTCTCAAGATGGATCGCCTTTCTTGATTGCTCTTGCTTGATAAAGACTTGTGAAATGCTCCCCCAAACTCCATGGGGAAACCTCTTCTTTGAACTTGTCTTCATCACTCCATGATCGCCGAGGATGGCAAGCTTCAAGCATGCGATCTTCTAGAGATGGCGTATCTTGAGCTTGCCCTTCAATTCTCGATGATGTCTTGAAGATAGCCATAAGGAACTCCATCTTCTTCTTCTTCTTCAAGACATACTTGATCTTGTTCTTATTCATGATTCTAATAGGCACAAATCACTTAGACATTGCTTCTTTCTTTTCAACCTTGAAACCAACACATGGTCCAAGCGATGCCAATGGACAAACCTACAAGTGAAACTAAATTTACACATTAGTCCATAGAGATTTTCATTAATTACCAAAACCACACATGGGGCATACATGCCCTTAATGGGTACTCGAATATTTTCTGGTAGAATACCTCTCAATGCAACCAGAAGCAATTGCATCATAAGCACATGGCAGTTATGAAGGTTTTAGAATTTTTTCTACGCCAGATTTATTATTCCCTTTATATTCAACGAGAAGCCCGACGTGACCTTGATATTGCTTAGGCATTCAAAAAAGATTTCCTAGTCTTTCTTTGGTAAGAGCATAGCTGGCAGGACTTACGTAATCACATCCTTTATCCGTATTCTCGTGATGCGGGCCATCTCGTTCTTTCGTACATTGCTGGTCCTGTCGTGCTTCCGGTGTATCTTTTGTCTTCCCATACCCGCCCATGAAGCCTAGCAGGTTCACGCAAAGATTCTTCATCGGGTACATCACGTCGATTGCAAAGAAGACCTCTAGGACTTTCCAATACGGTAGCTCCCAAAATATAGATCTCCTCTTCCACACGGGCACATGTCCGTTAGCATCATTCAGAATAGATTGTCTGCCAGGATCCTTTTCAAAGATTATTTTTAAATCCTTGACCAAATACATCATCACTGGTATGGTGGATAGGCTTCCTTGGTGATCTACCTAACCTTTGAAATGCTTGCCTTTACTTCTTATGGGATGCCTGATCGGAAGAAATCAACGATGCCCTGGGTACACAACCTCTTACATTTATCCAAATATATACTTTCAGTCTCACCTAAACAGTGCGTGCATGCATTGTATCCCTTATTTGTTTGTCCTGAAAGGTTACTAAGAGTAGGCCAATCATTGATGGTTACGAACAACAACACTCGTAGGTCAATTTTCTCTTGTTTGTGCTCATCCCACACACATACACCTTTTTCGTGCTATAGCTGTAAAAGTTCTTCAACTAATGGCCTTAGGTACATATCAATGTCGTTGCCGGGTTGCTTCGGACCTTGGATGAGCACTAACATCATAATGAACATCCACTTCATGCACAACCAAGGAGGAATGTTATAGATACATAGAGTCACATGCCAGCTTCTATGACTGTATCTCCGCTCCCTAAACGGATTCATTCCATCTGTAGTTAGACCAAACTTTAACTTCCTTGCGTCATCTGCTAAGTCCTAGAATTCTCTATTGATTTTTCTCCACTGTGACCCATCAACGGGGTGTCTCAACATCGTGTGTTTCTTACGGTCTTCTTTGTATCATCACAACAACTTGGCATGCTCTTTGTTTCTGAATAAACGTTTCAACCGTGATATTATAAGAGCATACCATATCACTTTGGTAGGAACCCTCTTCCTGGGGCGCTCGCCCTTAACATAACCAGGGTCATCTCGGCTGATCTTATACCGTAATGCACAACATATCGAACATGTATTCAAATTCTCGTACTCCTCACTCGGTAGATGATGCAGTCATTAGGGCATGCATGTATCTTCTGCACGTCTAATCCTAGAGGCAAGACAATCTTCTTTGTTTCATACGTACTGACGGGCAATTAGTTATCCTTTATAAGCATCTTATTTATGATTTTCAGTTACTTACCAAATCCCTTGTTAGATACACTATTCTCTACCTTCCATTCCAACAATTCTAGTGTGTTACCCAACTTTTTATTGCCATCTTCGTAATTTGGATAGAATTTTTTTGTTATCCTGTAACATGCACTCCAACTTCAACTTCTCCTTTTCACTTTCGCAGTCTCTCTGTGCATCAACAATGACCCAACGAAGATCATCAGCGGGCTCATCTGATGCCTCTTATTCAGCTTCCCCCATTGCAGTATCACTGTATTCAAGGAACCTAGGATAGTTTTCATCATCCTCTTCTTCTTTATTGTCTTCCATTATAACCCCTCTTTCTCCATGGTTGGTCCAACAATTATAGCCGGACATGAAACCAGACCGAAACAGGTGGATGTGAAGGATTTTTGAGGAAGAGTAATCCTTCTTATTCTTACAGACACCACATGCACAATACATAAAACCATTTCGCTTGTTTGCCTCAGCCACACCCATAATATAATGGAGGCCCTTAATGAACTTGACAGAGCGTCGGTCATCGTACATCATTACCAGCTCATCTACGTTATATAAGTATATCCAAAACCATTAAGCAACATCATAAATAGACAGGTGAACAAATTAATACAAGTTCATCACATTAAAACCAAAGTAGAGTAGTGACCAAATTAATTAATATGTATCGATCGAGTAGCTAGCTAGCTAGAGATTCAATAGAGACGTAATCTAAAATTAGTCCCGGGCCCCAACACCCTAAACGCAATCACAATGAAGAAGCCTCATACTTACAACACATGGAATGAAAAACAAAACAACTATATGGTTATAAATGCTATTATTGCAAAAATAAAAAAATATGCACTGATTTAAAATTTTCTACTCCATACTCATTTTGATCAATTACTAAGTAAACCACATCTACACATATGCAAACTAAGAAGTTAATTTGAGCTCAAATTGCATATAAATCAAACAAACTCCCTCAGAAATACTCTCAAACTAAAACCCACAAATCCCTCTACTTCTACGGTATGAAATGAGCTAAACTAGCAATGACATATGAAAAGATAAAGTTGCTAACCTTTTAGAACTCTTGGATAAATAGGGTGCCACCAAATCCTAACAAATGATGGAAAAAATAGGGATTAACTCGATCTCGAGGAGGAAACAGAGGAGAAAGCTTAAATAGAATATGGCTCAGACAGGAACGATGATATATAGGAAAGACCTTAGTACCGGTTGTTGTCTCCAACTAGGATAACTTTAGTCCCGGTTGGGAACACCAACCGAAATTAAACGGGCTCACACCGGCCGCATCCTGCCGCAACCCCTCTAGTCCCGGTTGATATCTCCAACCGGGACAAAAGGTCCCGTTTCAGCCGGGACTAAAGCTAGCCGTGCCCGTACGGTGTCCTAGCCGTTGGAACCGGGACTAGTGCTTATATTAGTCCCGCGCCTAAACACGACCAGGACTAAATCTCTGAATGGAACCCATTTTCTACTAGTGTAAATCCTCACTAAGAAGCGACCAATGTCTTTTTATAAAAGACCGCATGTAGATCATTAGAAGGCGCCTTCGTATCTCCAATTTGAAAGAGAGATTTCTTTACTTCTTCTTCGCTAAATGACGACACAAACTTTGATTCATCTCTCCGGTTACTCTCGTAGGAACTTTGTTCAAAACCTCGACAACTGGCTCTTGAACTTACAAAGTAAATAATCCTTCAAAATAGAATTTAATACGATTACTCATCCCGTGAGAGTCCTTCCATTTAATACCAGAATTATCAATAATATACTTTATTGTATTCTTTTCTTTCCCACATTCGTAAAATTATGAAAGAAACTTGTGTTACTACATCTTAGCCAATTAGTTTGGCCTCTTTGCACCAAATGCAAATCTTCTTGTCCGAGTAATAATTCAATTTTCAATAGTATCTCCTTACTGTAACATGGAGCTCGGGCACTGGTGCTTATAGACGCTGAGGCATAGCCTTAGTCGCGGCGCTCGCGCTGACGCGGCAAAAAAAAACCTCCAGGAATTACTGTGTCGGGGATTCATGAACGACAGCAGATTTTTTAGCGCGGCACAACGTGATTCACTGAACTAGCGCTTCCACGGCGCGCCAGAGGATATGCCACATTACAACAAACACGGTGAGACCAATACTTGCTGAGAAATAGTGAAACTGCTTCGCCGTGCTTGGTAGACTTTTCAGTGGCACTACTTTTAATTACAATTAAGCCTAATAAATTTGTTTCTCCATTACATTCAGATCGTACTAGATATACACCAAAACATCCAAAATTAAATTTTATTCCCACATAAAACTCATTAGATTACATTGCAACCACTTCTATGAATTTTTATTTGGATTAAGGGGTGCTGATTATATATTTTTTTAGAGAAGGAAGCATATTGAGCTCCTCTCTATTCAGCACCCCCATCCAAATAATCAAAAAAATACTAAAAAAATCCTAACTAAGAGAAGAATCACTAAGAATTAGGAGAAGAATCACTAAGAGTCTTCTCTCTATTGAGCATCTCTCTATTCTGCTAATTTCCTTACCGCGATTCGGTGCAGGATTTTCGAGCACCATCCTCTAGCGCCATAGGTTGATGCCATCACTATAGTTCTGGTAACTCGCTGCGAGCCTCACACATATGCTGAATCGCTGACAATGCGGATCTAAAGTACAGATAAGAATTATTCAACACAAAGAGCATATTCGAAGAAAACAGAGAAAGAACCAAAACTCTACGAAACAGGTAGAAACGTGATGTGCAGAAAGGTTCACCAACATACCTAGAACGCGGGTGGGAGGCAGATCGAGTGGACAAGTCTAGAGTTTGGCTAGTAGCAGTGGAGGGGAATGGTTGGCTCATAGCGGGTGGGGGTGGGCAGATCGAGTGTAAAAGTGTAGATTGTGGCTAATCTGGGAAGGGAGTGGAGATCTAGGACTTGGGGCTTGGGAGTGTGGAGTGGGGTGGCAGTGTGAGGGGTGAGGAGTTGGGGTTAGGATTCTTGTTTTATATGGATAATTTCATGGACCTATTAAGCAAGTGCGCCTTATTGTAAAATTGCAGCCCAACACTTGCTCAATAGGCCCTTATTAGTGGTTATTGTACACATGGAAGTCTGGGATGCTTATATAGTATTTATTTGAAGAAAACAACCAAACTACATATAAAAATTATATCCCAAATTATATGAGCAAACAAATTTGATAATCATAAATGAATATTCCATGAAGATAACGTACGATGCCACCGCCGTTCTCGCATTTGCTATCGATCGGATTCATCATGTGCCCTTCGCGTACGAGATATGATAGGCGTGGAAGTTTGGAGGAGATAGTGCAGTGGATGGATCTCAGCGATAAGCGCGTGTACTATAGGTGGTGTATAAATAGATACCCGTCAAACAGCTCACCGGTAGTGGTACCTGTCAACGAGATGATCGTGCACATGCAAAGGGATATGTTTGACTCTTCTATAGTGTAGACCCACTTTTTAAGTCGATTACAATGCACGGCGCAAAATAGAATGCCTCCTTCGCCGATGCGCGACACCATAAAACGCCGATCTTGCATGCCACCTACCACGGTACCAAAATCTGCCGCTACCGTGGGTACCAGAGCATATTATCGGTCACCGTGATAAAATGGTGCTGCGTTGCATCCAAATTTTGCAGGTACTTTTTGCTTGTGCCACACTAAAAATCCGCCGGGTATGGGGGTATTTTGTAGTGCATTTTTCTCTTCTATTGAATCATATGATATAGGACCCCTTCTCAGAGATTCAAGTTCTTTTTTAGCTAATCAATTATATGTTTGGGACCCTTTAGTTTGAAAGAGTATGTGATTGGCGGAATATATTAAATATTTTGTTGAGCTTCTCGGGCGAGTATATATAGGCGTAGAAGGATCAACTTGGAATATAAGACAAGATACAAATCCTATGTCTACCAAATCTTTCCTTAACCAAATGCATACTCTAACAACACCCACAGTCTTAGCGGTAGCATTGTGAATAATAGGAGCACCACAGACAGTTAGACTAGAGAGAAACCTAAGTAGAACCAGTGGGATGACATCCCCCGTAGTAGTAGCGGGAACATTGTGGACTGCATCAGCTGCGGAATCTTAGACTATAGAGGATGCTGGTGAGGTTCTTAGGTGAGGTGATAGCCCTTTGTTTCAATGTCGAGGTAGCCGAGAGCATGGAATGGTGCAGTTGCAACCTTGGTCGAGAAAATCCGTCGTTAATGTTGCGGTCGGGTGCCGGTGTCGATGTAGCTGCACATGAAGCCGCATGCGCATAGTGCATCAGGAGAATGAATAAGACACGTCGAGGTAGTCGCCAAGGATGTCGATGTCGAAGGCGACGCAGTTAGAGACGAGGACGAGATGTGGCCATAGTTTTGCTAGAACTAGGCACACACATTGGGATGAAGGCACACTCCGATTTAGCCAGAACCGAGTATGCAAAGAAGAACTTGTTGGTGATGTGGTTGAGGCAGCCGTAGAGGAGGTAGTCGATGCTGAAGAAGATGTTGTCGATGCTGATGAAGACAATGTGTCGAACTGAGTTTGCTGGAATCTAGGACGTGTCAGGGAAGAAGGCATGTGCTGGTGTTGCCAATATAGGTCATGCGAGGTTAGGGACCATCATGAACTTTACATGTTGTCAGGTAGACTAGCATAGGAGGCCTTCAAGCGGTTGCGAGGCGTATATCAGTGAAGAGAGAGGTGCCGATGCAGACCGTGATTGTAAAAGTAGGCGGGTAGGTGTAGTTGGGGATGAGGTGATGATGCTGGCGACAAGGTTGTAGTGGAAAAATATGTAGAAGGCGGTGAGAACAGCGGCGACCTAGAGAGGTGATGTTGTACGCCTAGACCGAGGCGATGGTGTAGTCCGCTAGACATGCGGTAGCCGGAAGTGGCCATGCATGTTACTTGTGCATGGAATAGGTGGTGATCAAAGTTGACGAGGAAGAACCCAGCGGCTTGATGAAGACCATGCACGAACGGTGGTGACCCGTGCCATGGGAGGTGGCATGGCAAACACTAGGACATCGGTGCACGTGGACAACAAGGGTGACCGCACGTGCAGCAACGCTACGACCTGAGGAGGCACATCGCTACATGGAGCGAGATGGTGCAGCGCAGCAGAGCACCATCGATGTACACAACAAGAAAGGCATGATGAAAGCCGATAGTATGAACCAAGGGCGGTGGTGATGCAACCTTAAGGGCGGCGCAACAATCGTCCAATGCACGATCGGTGGTAGGCGCGTGATCGGGACCATACTTGGCATAGAAGGGAGTGAGATCAGTTGATTAGACTGATGGTGTGATGTATGCTCTATGGAGGGGACAACATGCTATAGAACAGATTCGTTGGGGACATTGTCGGTGAAGTCCATGGCAACGACAACGAAGACAGACATGCGATAGACACCACGTGGACGAGAGAAGCCGATAGCTGCATCAAGGCGTCTCTCGGACGACGTGTCTAACCTTGCTGCATGGTTGGTGAAGATTAGCCTTCCTATGTGGAGTCGTTGCGGGTGAGTGGTTGCGGAAGACTATCGAGGCAGGCATAGCAACTGGCCAAATGACAGAGTGATACTAAGGATCCCCCAATTGCAGCGAAACAAAGACAACCCACAGTTCAAATAATTTGCGTGTTGCCATAAGGGTCTGTCGGTCGTCAATGAGCTGACAACAACGGCAATGATGTTCTATAGAACACGTTTCCAGTATATTCAGTAATGGCTATATTATTTTATCAGTTTGATGAGGCATCATTGGAAACAGGCCCTAGTGCCTAATCCATTGCCATTGTGGACAGCCACAGAGGAGCCCAATAGCTAGCGTCTATTTTTTTTTGAAATGGAGAGCAAAGCCCCGGCATCTACATCAAACAATGCACATAGCCTTTATTCATTATTAGAACCATATTGTTTGGCAAAGACCATTATAAAGGTCATACAAATCGGAACCGTCAAAACAAAACACCGAGAAAAAGATAACCGTATCATCAACTCCCCAACGAGATCTAGCAAACACCTAGCCGCCTCTTTCGACCCCGCCCCACGATCACTCTCACTATTGCCACTCGCCAAGAGAAGCTGGAGTGTCTGGGCGCGGCGGCTCGAACTCAAGTATAAGGAGCCGTAGAACCGCACAGCATATCCACGGAACGGCGCCCCGCACACGCTCCGTATGTCGCTGCCTTCACTATATTCCGCCAAACCGTCTTCAGCATGTAGATCGATGCGCAGACTCTCGCCACACCAGCCACCGACACCACCCCGGTGCCAAGTAGCACCACTTCCCCCCGCGCTAGATGCTCCACCTCTCCAGCCTCTTCCATCCAGCGTTGCTCCACAAGCGATGTTCACAAGAGAGAATGCGACACCACAACGTCACCATCGCCCAATCTGGAAACTAGATCCTAGGGTTTCCCCCGGAGCAGCATGAATGGGTTAACTATAGTCGCACGATGACGCCTTCATCAAGGTAACAACGTAACACACTGCCATCACCTGCCAAGACCGAAGTCAACACGGTTTTCACCGGTGACTATGACTCCCCGACTCGCTACCAGGACTAGACGACAGACCGAGATCCACCCCGCCGCAAACCATGGCCGGCCACTTCTAGCGAAGGAAACGACCACCACTGCCAAACCCAGGGTCGCTGCCCCGGGCCTCCTCCTGATGCGGATCCAAAGCCAGGTCCTCCTCCACAGGCGTCGCCGTCGCCGGTCCGACGAAGAATCTGGCCACCGCCAGCTTCACCGCCTCCAGTCTAGGACAACCGCGACCAGGGGTGGGGGCCTGCCGCCGTTCGTCCAGCCCCACGGTCGAGGATCTTCAATACGCGCCGCCGCATGCCATTGAAACCCTGGCAAGGACGCCACCGCCGCTGGCCGCCCAGGCTTTGCCCTGGTGTTATCGCCGACAGCCACGGAGGGGATGGGGAGGCGAGGGAGGGGCCGAGCACGGGGTGAGGTGGCGCCCTGGTGCGGCGGCGGCGCCGCACGAGGACGAGAGAGAGTTAGGGCAAGCACTATAGCATGTATAAACTCTAAGAACCATGTCGCTCTCACTCCCATTCCCAACCCTAGCCACACATCTCACTCTCACTTTAACTCTCTCCTAGATCTATTAGACGGTCTCCCTGGCAGAAACTTCTAGAAGCGGCGCTCCTCGTGGCTTATTCCACGGCCACGACGGTGCCATCCAACGTATCAGCACCCGCCGATACAAGGAGTAGCAGAGGCAGTTGAACTTACAAGACCAGAACCTGCAAGATCTCCATGTCGGCGGGCTCCGCGGCAGCCCCGCCATATCGTGGAGCACCACGCCGTGGCGCATATGGCTGGTCCGCCTCCTCCTTATACTCCTCCTCGTCCGAGGAGGAGGAAGATGAAGAACAAGATCTAGAGCTCGCGTGTGGAATCCCCCTCTTTGATAAGGAGCACGTCAATGGACGCCGTCATCTGGCTTGAATGGTGCTAGATGTAGCCTGCCTTGTCTCTGCCATGGAGCACCAGATCGTGGAAGCCAAGGATGCAGTCTTCCAAGCCAGCCAATGGGTCGTCGTTTTCCCTCTCTATGCTCCCTGGCGAGGGCGAGGGTGCAAAGGCAGGGACGCTGGTGGTGGTGGTCAGTAGGTGCATCGACAGGCCATCGGTGGCTCCATCATTGGCAAAGCGAGCCCACCTCGACTAAAGTAAAAATCCTAGCACTGTTCATATTTCTTTAGCTTATTTAGCACCGTTGTAGTTATTTCCTATGGATTTCTGTTTTCGGAGGTGGTGTTTTAGCTCATGGGTGCAACTGAATCTATTATGAGAAATGCATAAAAATAAAATTTAAAATGTAAAAAAAACTCAAAAAACAATTGCATGCACATCTAGGCATTTTATGTTCGTACATATGTTTTTAGGGGAAAATAACATTTTATGTGGGCTATGTTAAAAATACAATATAATGTCATGTGAATAGTCATGTTGGAGCATCGAAATTTGTCTTTTTATACAGGTCACAAAATAGTTTCTTTTTCCTAAAAATTTGCTGGTCAAACATAAAATGTTTGCATCTACATGCAAATATTTTTTCTAAACTTTTTAACATTTTAAAATATGTTTTCAAACAATGGGTTCATTTGCACCAGTCGAATTGTGTTTCCGTTTCCTATGTTCATATTGTGAATGTAGTTTAGTTGCCATTGTTCTAGTTATTATTTTTGTGTAATTATAATTGCTCTAGTTATTTGTTTACTATATAGTTAGAACTGTTCTAGTTATTAATTTTCTGTAATTTGCTATGTACATTATTGAACTATTCTAGTTATGTTCTTATTGTAACCAGAACTATTCTAGTTATTTTCTTTACTGTAGTTTTATATATACATGATTGAACTATTCTAGTTATTTCTTTACTAAAATTAGAACTGTTCTAGTTATTTTTTACTGTAATTTGCTATGTACATGATTGCACTATTCTAGTTATTTCTTTACTGTAACGGGAACTGTTTTAGTTATTTATTTACTGTAATTTGCTATGTTTATATCCTATAAAGTGCAAGGAGGAAGCCTGTAGACCATCTGGCGCCCGTGAAGACATAGGAGCGGGAGTGCACTGAAGCCAGCGTCCATGAATATTTTTTAGTACACCAGGGCGAACAGGAAGAAAGTGATGAACCGGCAGCTGTCTAGTCGCAGGAGCGGTGCAGTCTGCCCCCAGTGTCCTTTTTTTTGTTATTTGTAGCCCATATGAGAAACTCTTATGACAAAACTCTGTAGTAGTGTTTATAAGTTAAGTAATGGTTGCTGATGCAAAAGAAAAAACATCAACCAACAACGCTTGCTTCTGTGTCAAATGATATTATAAGACCAGGTATTTGAAAGGTTGCCCATCCAACCATTTGTCCTCGCAAAAGATTTGTGCCAAGCTTGATGGGTCGATACCTTGTATCATAGATTCATAAGTCGAACGGGGCAGCATATACCTTATTTGTAAGGTATAGTGATGATAGGAGCATAGGAAAAAATTTCTAAAAGCAGATAACTTCATATTCCCCGTACTGCATGTTAGAAATAATGGGCTAAATAAATAAGCCTATATAGATTTCAGATTTTCCCTAAATCTTAAAGCCCATGTGTGTGGAAGCCCATGTGTGATTTGGCCTAATTTGGTGGCAGCTCACATATGAGTGGAGTGGGAGCTAAAGTTTAGTCCCACATGGAAAGTTGAAGGAGATTACACCACCTTATAAAGTGGAGTGGTTCACCACTTAGTAAAGTGAGTGAGAAGAGGAGAACTACACGCGCGCTCCTCCTCCTACGACGCCGCCGCTCGCACGCACGCCCGCCCGCTCGTCTCGTCACGACACGACACGGAATCTCGCCGAGTCGAGCTTTATTTTTGCTGCTTGGGAAAACTTGTGCGGTTTTGACAGACGTGTCAACAATACAGTTAGCCTATTCGGGTCGCTCCCGGATCGTGGGCTATCTGTAACCGACCCGAACATTCGACGTGCCCTATGCGGGACTCCCGAGCCGCTCTATATAAACTCCAGTGCGGCTTCCACCACGGACACACCGAAAACCAATCTAGGGTTTGCCAACCTCTCTGCTTGCGCCGCCACCGTAGTCTACTCCATCCCGCTTGCCGGCGTGCACCGGCGGACGGGAGAGCAGGTCTCCGGAACCACTCGCCTTTGCGATCCTGTACGGGAGAGGGCGAATAAGGTTTTTGAGAAGCGCCCTGCACGACTGCTCAAGTTCTACATCACGGCTCGTTTCCATCCAAGTTGGGCGGTGTTGCCTATCGTCGTCTTCGCCGCCGTCTGCTTCGACCAATCTTCCCCAAGGTTACTGCTGCGATTACTGCAATCGAACGATACGTGCGACGTGCTGCTGTCTGGTTATTAATCATGTTCTGCGAGTACATGTTTAGCTGCTGCCTGTTTCCGTTCATCTTGTTGCTTAGTACATCTAGTATGTTCGAGTTACATGTGCGAGTAGCTGGTATTGTCATGTTTAATATTCTGGAATTAATCACGGAAATTGTGCCTAATTATCCAACAATACAAAAACCTTATTATAGGCAATTTTCCGAGATAAACATGGGACACTTGGCCGATGCGATGAAGCCGGAAAAGTTTATCGGTGTTCACTTTAAGAGGTGGTAGTATAAGACCACTATGTGGCTGCAAAATCTGAAAGTATTCGAGGCTAGTGAGGGTTACCTGAAGGAACTATATCTGAACAAGATCAGAACAAGTTCAAGGAAACCAATCTTGCCTTTGTGGGATGCGTTCTGAGTGTTCTTGACAACAAGCTGTTTGATGTGTACATGCACTTCAAAGATGGCAAAGAGCTCTGGAAGGCACTGAACGCTAAGTTCGGTGTAACAGATGCTGACAGTGAACTGTACATCATGGAGAACTTTCATGATTACATGATGGTTAACAATCGTTCTGTAGTCGAATAAGCTCATGAGATACAGTGCTTTGCCAAGGAGCTTGAAATCCTTAAGTGTAACTTACCCGACAAGTTTGTGGCTGGGTGCATCATTGCAAAGTTGCCTTCTTCATGGAGGAATTTTGCCACAACTCTCAAGCATAAGAGACAAGAGATATCGGTTGAAAACCTGGTAGCGTCTCTTGATGTTGAGGAGAAGGCTCGGGCTAAGGACATTGCTGAGAAAGGAGGCGAGGGTCAGTCTAGTGCCAACATGGTGCAGAAGAGGACCTTCGGCAAGAACAAAGGAAACTATAAGCCCTCCTTCAACAAGCTTGAAAAGACTACAACCTTCAAGAAGAATAAGAAGCCGAACAAGGCCGAGCTAGGTTGCTTTACCTGTGGAGAGCTCGGAAACTTTTCCAAGGACTGCCCAGAACGTGCAGATCGTAAAGGGAAAAAGGGGAAGACTGTCAACGTCGTGATTGCTAGCAATGCTGATGGGTATGGTAATCTATTTACTGTTCTTTCAGTTTTTCAATCACCATGTTGGTGGATTGATACGGGTGCTAATATTCATGTGTGTGCTGACATCTCTATGTTCACTTCTTATCAGGTCGCTCGGGATTCATCCGTCCTAATGGGGAATGGGTCACATGCTTCTGTTCATGGTGTTGGCACGGTGGATCTGAAGTTCACTTAGGGAAAGATCGTGCAGCTGAAGAATGTGCAGCATGCCCCTTCCATGAACAAGAATCTCGTTAGCGGCTCCCTTCTATGCAGAGATGGGTTTAAGGTTGTTTTTGAGTCTAATAAAGTCATTGCGTCGAGACATGGACAATTTATTGGTAAAGGATATGAGTGCGGAGAGTTGTTCCGCTTTTCACTTTCAGATTTTTGTAATAAGTCCGTAAACCATATTTGTGGCGGTGTTAATGATGATACCAGTGTTTGGCATTCTCGTTTATGTCACATTAATTTTGGTTTGATGTCCAAGTTGTCCAATATGAGTTTAATTTTGAATTTCACTATTGCCAAAGGTTCCAAGTGCCATAGTTGTGTGCAATCAAAGCAACCTCGAAAGCCTCACAAGGCAGCCGAGGAGAGAAACTTGGCACCTCTGGAGCTCATACATTCTGATCTTTGTGAGATGAATGGTGTGTTGACCAAAAGTGAAAAGAGATATTTCATGACTTTGATTGATGATGCGACTAGATACTGCTATGTTTATTTGTTGCGCACAAAAGATGAAGCTTTAGACTACTTTAAAATTTATAAAGCCGAAGTTGAAAATCAACTAGAGAGAAAGATCAAACGTCTTAGGTCGGATCGTGGTGGTGAATATTTTCCCAAAATCTTCGATGAATTCTGTGAGGAACATGGCATTATTCATGAAGGACGCCTCCCTACTCGCCTCAATCAAACGGGGTTGCCGAGAGAAAAAACCGCACGCTGACTGACTTGGTGAATTCCATGTTAACCACCGCTGGTTTATCTAAGGCATGGTGGGGGGAGGCCTTGTTGACAGTGTGTCATGTCCTAAATAGAGTTCCTAACAAGAATAAAGATAAAACCCCTTATGAGGAGTGGGCTAGGAGAAAACCATCACTTTCTTACTTGCACACTTGGGGGTGTTTGGCTAAGGTCAACATACCGATTCCTAAGAAACGCAGAATTGGACCAAAGACAGTGGATTGCATCTTTCTAGGATATGCTCCGCGGAGTGTAGGCTATAGATTTTTAGTAGTTAAATCTGAGGTTCCTGATATGCATGCTGATACTATAATGGAATCTCGTGATGCAACATTCTTTGAGAATATGTTTCCTATGAAAGATATGCATAGCACTGCTAGAATTTCTTCTGAAATACTTCCTGAAACTAGTGCATCTAGTGAGAATTTTGAGCAACCACGTGAGGAATAAGTCCTAGAGAAGGATGACAATGAAGCTCCTACACGGAGTAAGAGACAGAGGGTTGCAAAATCCTTTGGAGATGATTTCATTGTGTACCTTGTGGATGATACTCCCACTTCCATTGCAGAGGCATATGCATCTCCTGATGCAGATGATTGGAAAGAAGCTGTTCATAATGAGATGGACTCGATTCTTTCTAATGGAACTTGGGAACTATCAGAACGACCCCATGGCTGTAAGCCTGTGGGTTGCAAGTGGGTGTTCAAGAAGAAGCTAAGGCCTGATGGTACTATTGAAAAGTACAAGGCTCGGCTTGTAGCAAAAGGCTACACCCAGAGAGAAGGTGAAGATTACTTTGACACCTATTCACTTGTTGCTAGACTGACCACCATTCGAGTACTACTATCCCTGGCTGCCTCTTATGGTCTTATCGTTCATCAAATGGACGTTAAGACAGCTTTCCTCAATGGAGAGTTGGAAGAGGAGATCTATATGGATCAGCCTGATGGGTTTGTGGTAAAAGGTGAAGAGAGAAAGGTGTGCAAGTTGTTAAAATCTTTATATGGCCTGAAGCAAGCACCTAAGCAATGGCATGAGAAGTTTGACAGAACATTAACTTCTGTTGGCTTTGTCGTTAATGAGGCTGACAAGTGCGTCTACTATCGCCATGGTGGGGGCGAAGGTGTTATATTATGTTTTTACGTGGATGATATCCTTATCTTTAGTACAAACATGAATGTGATAAATGAAGTTAAGTCCTTTCTGTCAAAGAGCTTTGATATGAAAGATCTGGGAGAAGCTGATGTTATTCTGAATATCAAGCTGATTAAGCACGAGAGTGAGATTACTTTGACGCAATCACACTATGTTGAGAAGATCTTGAGCCGTTTCGGTTTCGTTGATGGCAAGTCTTCCCCAATACCTTATGATCCCAGTGTGACATTACGGAAAAACAAGAAAGAGCCGAAAGAACAATTGAGATACTCTCAAATCGTTGGCTCACTCATGTACTTAGCTAGCGCGACAAGACCCGGCATCTCTTTTGCTATGAGCAAGTTGAGTAGGTTCATGTCTAACCCGGGTACTGAACATTGGTGTGCACTTGAAAGGGTCATGCGCTATCTATGTGGTACAATGAGTTATGGGATACACTATTCGGGGCATCCAGCGGTGCTCGAAGGATATAATGATGCGAACTGGATCTCGGATGTAGATGAACTCTACGCCACTAGCGGGTATGTATTTACCTTTGGAGGTGGCGCGGTATCATGGAGATCTTGCAAACAAACCATATTGACAAGGTCAACTATGGAAGCAGAACTTGCTGCTTTAGACACAGTCACTGTAGAGTCAAAATGGCCGCGTGAACTCTTGATGGACTTGCCGGTGGTTGAGAAACCTATACCGGCCATCCTCTTGAATTGTGATAATCAAACTATTATTGTCAAAGTGAACAATTCTAAGGATAACGCGAAGTCATCAAGACACGTCAAGAGACGTTTGAAGTCTGTCAGGAAATTGAGAAACTCCGGAGTAATTACTGTTACGTATATTCAAACTGACAAAAACCTGGCAGATCCCTTTACAAAGGGACTATCACGAAACGTGATAGAAAGTGCATCGAGAGAGATGGGTTTGAGACCCATGGATGTTACACAGTAGTGGTAACCCAACCTTTTTGATCGGAGATCCCGTGAATTAGGACCTGGGAAAAACAAGCTAGTGGTGCGATGGAGGAGAGTATTAGACAACCCTCTCTATGTGAAGATGTACAACTCTCAAAAGCTGTAAGGCAGGTTGGCAACATGCCTTTATGTGTTTCTGTTGGCTATGATTAGCAAAGATGCTGTCCTACAGAGCATTCTTGAAAGAACACACCTATACGGGTTCTGATTGTTAAACGTCGCAATCTATGAGATTTGGGTGATCTCTAGTAAACTCATGAAGAGACCAAGTAGTATGACGCATATGCTACACCCGCGGGGTAGGCTACTGGCAGCCAGGTACTAGTTATGACTTTGTGTGAAATCTAAAAGCACCAAACTTGCAATTCAAGATTCGTCCATTGTTCAAGTTGCTGATAGACGTAGCTCAAGGTTCTAGGCGAAAGTTCAACTTAACAGTCTCTGTTGAAACACTGGTATATAAACAAGTAGCGAGAATTGGCAAATCTTCAAATGGGCATTTGAGATCTGGTGGGGGATTGTTAGAAATAATGGGCTAAATAAATAAGCCCATATAGATTTCAGATTTTCCCTAAATCTCAAAGCCCATGTGTAGAATCCCATGTGTGATTTGGCCCAATTTGGTGGCAGCTCACATATGGGTGGAGTGGGAGCTAAAGTTTAGTCCCACATGGAAAGTTGGAGGAGAGTTACACCACCTTATAAGGTGGAGTGGTTCACCACTTAGTAAAGTGAGTGAGAAGAGGAGAACTACACGTGCGCTCCTCCTCCGATGACGCCGCCGCTCGCACGCACGCCCGCTCGTCTCGTCACGACGCGCGCGCGCCGCGGGTTGCGGGTTGCGGGAATCTCGCCGAGCCGAGCTTTATTTTTGCTGTTTGGGAAAACTTGTGCGGTTTTGACAGACGTGTCAACAGTTAGCCTATTCGGGTCGCTCCCGGATCGTGGGCTATCTGTAACCGACCCGAACGTGCGCAACGTGGGCTTGGTCCACGACGTGTCCTATGCGGGACTCTCGAGCCGCTCTATATAAACTCCAGTGCGGCTTCCACCACGGACACACCGAAAACCAATCTAGGGTTTGCCAACCTCTCTGCTTGCGCCGCCACCGTAGTCTACTCCATCCCGCTTGCCGGCGTGCACCGGCGGACGGGAGAGCAGGTCTCCGGAACCACTCGTCTTTGCGATCCTGTACGGGAGAGGGCGAATAAGGTTTTTGGGAAGCGTCCTGCGCGACTGCTCAAGTTCTGCATCACGGCTCGTCTTCCATCCAAGTCGGGCGGTGTTGCCTATCATCGTCTTCGCCGCCGTCTGCTTCGACCAATCTTCCCCAAGGTTACTGCTGCGATTACTGCAATCGAACGGTACGTGCGACGTGCTGCTGTCTGGTTATTAATCATGTTCTGCGAGTACATGTTTAGCTGCTGCCTGTTTCTGTTCATCTTGTTGTTTAGTACATCTAATATGTTCGAGTTACATGTGCGAGTAGCTGGTATTGTCATGTTTAATAGGAAACAATTTCTAAAAGCGGATAACTTCATATTCCCCGTACTACATACTTTCATCGACTAATAATTATATAATGGAGAGACATATTCCTCTACTGAGTTCGCGCGACTCCATATAAGCCAGTGTTAGCGCGTACCTACCAGCTGGGCATGTACGTTCTTCCATCGAACAATATCACCGGCCGGCTCTTTTCCCTTATAGCTGCTAGGTCACTTTTTTGGTACTATCATCTCGAATCTGGTTAGTAGCTAGACAGATGCTTCTTCACTTGGCGGGACTGATGTTGCATGTGTAAATGTATGCACGAACTAATGAATCAGTTCGGGCACGAGCACGATGCTACTTCTATAATTGCCGCATGGTGGTGGGAGAATATATCTTTGTACTAAGAGTTAGGTAAACGATTCCAATGTTCTTCACACGGGCAGTTCTGTTTTATACTTCTATCTTTATATCATGTTTGTTTTGCAGTGTCTTGTAGTACCTCATCGTATGGAACTCTATCTAGTTCTAGGGTTTGTAGAGATGATTTGTTTTAACTCTGAAACATTTTTATTTCCCTTCTTGCAAACATGTGTGCATCATGTATGCAGACGCTACGACAATGCTTGCATCTTGTACAGTACATACTAGGAAAGAGGAATACGATTATTCCCTCCATTTATGCAAATAAGTCGGTTGTGTTGTGTCGTCTGTCTGGACAAAATTGACTCAGACCGAGAAGAAACCATGGACTGCTCAGAGAAGAAAACATGGATTCAGCGGAAGAAGGGTCCGATCTATGATTCCAAGCACATGCATGCAGCATCATAAATCAGTGGCGCGGGCATATAATTCCGTGTCTGTCACTTTCCGCAGGAGAGAGAGGGAGCACGTAGTCTCTTTCCTCTCTCTCATGTACACTGATGTGCAGCGTAGTAGCGCGCGTGTGGTGCCATAGGAGAAAGCAACCGCTCATCTCTCTTTCTCTTTTTGCTTGGAACGAAAAACAAGTTCTTGGATTTCTTGGATTCTCTCTCTCTATCTCTCTCTCCTTGTACAACTGACGCACACAACATAGGACCATATAAATCGGAGATGGGAAAGAGAAGTGCGGATGCATTAGCTAAGTTAACAGATCGCCTAGGCTCTCCCATGTGTCGTTGATTCGGTCCCATGAAGGAGTTGCAAGGAGAACTTGTGTTAGTGGGATTGGGAATAAGAGAACATGGGGCCTCCCTTTTTGGATATATTCTCTCAGTCCCAACTGCCATGTACATCGAGCTATCTTTGCTCCTAAGCAATGTTTAAGCTAAGTGATAAAAGTTACAGTACCTATTACTACTAGTAGTTATTTATCCTTGGAGGGCGCACTCTGCGGAACAGTATGAAATAGTTTTGGGATCGGACGCTCGGAGCATATGCGGATTCGCGGATGCAGGGATCTGATTTGTTTGATTCTAGCCCATGGACTCATCGTATCTTGCCGTGGGCCTCTCGCGCCCATGCGTCCATCCCTTGCCAGTCTCGGCGGGCATTTACTATTTGACGCTCAGCGTCAACCCTATTAGTGCACGTTTTGTGCGGCTGGGCCGTCCTATTCAGGCTCCAGGCTGCGTTTGGAAGTATTGGAAAAACAACTTCAGGACCTCTTTTTCAGTTCTTTTTCTAAAACAGAAGTATTGCTCTCCCAGGCAAGTAAATACTATAGGCTTGTAATATTTCAGTTTTGCGAAAACTTTATTGCCAAACTAGGCCCTAGTATGTATGTCGGTTTTTTTCTGGTGGATATTGTTATTCTTTTTTCTATTGTTTTCCCTGGTTTTCTTTTTCTAATCTAGTTTTCTGAGTTTTGTTGGTTTTCTTTTCTGTTTTTCCTTTTATTTTTTAAAAAATATGAATATTTTTCAAATTTGAATATTTTTCAAATTAAAACATGAACAAATTTTAAATTTGAACATTTTGTAATATAAACATTTTTTCCATATGAACAAATTTCAAATAACAACATTTTTCTAATATGAACAATTTTTAATTTAATCCTTATTAAAATATGAATATTTTTTGATATGAACAATTTTCAAAATTAAACATTTTCTAATTTTCTAATTTTTAAAATTTTAACATTTTTTAAAACTCTACTTTTGTTATCATTGTAAAAACAGAAAAAATAAAGATAATAAAATGAACAAAATGGGAAAAGAATCTGGCCCCTATTATTTGGATCGACTCACAACGACCTGTTAAGGATATGCATAATGGATAATACCATAATATAGTCTTAATCCCGCTAAACCGAGTGTCCCACAGATAGTGACTATTCCTATGACATGTCGGGAGGCTAAATTAGAGAATTATAAAAGAGAAGCCCAAGCCAGATACGGGAAAACTACGGATGCCAACATACGTGAAGCCGAAGCCTTAGAGTTTAAGACACGAAGACTAGTTGTATTCGTGTAGGACTATGTAACCCATTCGGTTAGG